>JALIGW010000002.1:7080812-7325812 GCA_023053685.1 Diadophis punctatus similis
TGAATTGAAAACGGATATTGCATTAATATTGCACTATACAGTAGAATTCAATATAGTTACTGCCCTGGGATAGAAGCTGTTTTTCAGCCTATTTGTCCTTGTTTTTATTATCCTGTACCGTCTGCCAGATGGTAATAGTTCAAAAAAATGATGCCCAGGATGAGATGGCTCTTTAAGAATGTTTTGAACTTTCTTAAGGCAGCAGGAGCTATAAAGCTCTTCCAAAGAGGGGAGAGGGCAACCAGTGATCCTTTGGGCAATGATGTTAACCCTCTGGAGTGCTGTCCTATCTGCCACTGTGCAATTGGCAAACCATACACAGGTGCAGAAAGTTAAAATACTCTCTATGGTGCAGCAGTAGAAGGTCACCAGCAGTTTTTCATTCAGTTGTTGTTTCTTGAGAAGTCTCAGGTAGTATAAACTCAGCTGGGGCCTTTTGACCAGTGCTGCAATGTGAGAGCCCCAGGTCAGGTCCTCTTTTGTGATAACACCCAGACACTTAAAACTGGCCACTCAGGTCTCCATTGATAAGCAAGGGCTGGATGTCTGATCTCACCACACCACAAAAGCAACCGGTCCACCTCACCTCGATAGGCAGACTCATCCCCCCCACCCCGGAGATGAGTCCTACCACTGTTGCATCATTTATTTTTATTTATTTTATTTGTCAAACATGTACAGGATAGTAGTTGTTTGTATAAACATAACATAAGTAAAAAGTACTGATAAAAGAGGACAATAGGACAGTAGGACAGGAATGGTAGGCACAGTGGTGCACTTATGCACACCCCTTACAGACCTCTTAGAAATGGAGAGAGGTCTACTGTAAAGTTTTGGGGGTTTGGTGAAGAAACCACAGAGTCAGGTAGTGCATTCTAGGCATTGATCACTCTGTTGCTGAAGTCGTATTTTCTGCAGCCGAGTTTGGAGCGGTTTACATTAAGTTTGAATCTATTATGTGCTCGTGTATTGTTGTGGTTGAAGCTGAAGTAATCATTGACAGGAAGGACTTTTTGATATATGATTTTATGAACTACATTTAGATCAGATCGGAGGCGGCGTAGTTGTAAATTGTCTAATCCCAATATTTCAAGTCTGGTGGAATAAGGTATTTTATTGCGAGCAGAGGAGTGGAGGACTCTTCTAGTGAAATATTTTTGGACTTTCTTGATTGTATTAATGTCTGATATGTAGTGCGGGTTCCAGACAGGTGAGCTGTATTCCGGAATTGGTCTAACAAATGTTTTGTATGCTCTGATTAGCAGTGTAATATTGCCAGATCATCTGCAAATTTAGTAATAGTATTACCAGAGTGAGGGGGAATGCAATCATGCACATAAAGAGTATAGAGTAAGGGACTCAACACGCAACCCTGTGGTGTACCAGTGTTAAAAATAAGGGCTGAAGAGATATGATTACCTAATCTGACCCTCTGAGAACGGCCAGACAGGAAATCCATAATCCAAAAGCAGATTGAATAAGAAAGCCCAAGATCCATAAGTTTAGACACTAGTCTATGTGGAAGTATTGTGTTAAATGCAGAGCTAAAATCTACAAAAAAGCATCCTCACTCAATTCAATTCAATTCAAATTTTGTCATCAAAAAGATTAGGTTGTTATTCATGTTAGCACTGTTCCTGCATATTTCCAGATTCAAGTAGTTTTTGCATTCTGTCCTCCTAAGGAAGCTATTAATCCTTAATGAAATTATGGGTTGTTGTTCTTGTTGCTGAATAACCAGCTAGATTGGGAGTGTCTGGCCCAAGCTTTCATACTAGGCTTTCGTATTTAAGAGAAAATGTGGATCTGCCTATTCCTGGTCCAGCATTCTAACCACTATTTTGCTCCAGACTGGCTGTCCCGAATAAACAAAAGATTACTTTTCTAAAATAAAGATTTATGATAGTATGAACAGGTTTTATTCCAATACAAAGTTGAATATGAATGATGGCTCTTTTCCTTTCCCAAAATGATTAAATTCACATGCACAAAGTTTCTCTATCATATTATGAGATAATTATTGCAATTAGCGACTTAATTTGAATCTAGAAGCAATTTTCTTTTCTTCTTTTTCCTCTCCCTCCCTTCCTTTCTCTCTCTTTTCTTGGAAAACTAAATTAATTCTCTCGGAAACTGATGAGAATTTTTCAAACTGGAAATAAATGTCAGTAATAAATCAAGAGATAAGGGAGTGGGAGAGATTATTCTGCAATTAAAGTTTACAAATTAATTCCATTTCAAATCCTTGGAGCTTAATGCCAAAAAAATATATACAAAACACAAAAGCCAGGAGCTAAATCTGCACAGGAAGTCTGTTTGGATTAAAACAAATACAACAGAAAGGGCTCTGGAAACACGCAGACAGTAATCAATATTGATCTGCCTATTAACAATCCAAGAGATTTCAATGCTACTTTTTTTCCAAATTGACATTTATATTAAACAAAAGCATCAAACCTGTAACAATAGCTGAATTGGAATCTGGACAGGTGACTGGGAAGTAGATGAGCATACTTGCAGTTTTACCCCAATGAATATAAATTTCATTAGCTGATAATTAAAAGGAAATTATACAGACATTACACTCACCGCCAATAGCATAAGCGATGAAGCTATATGGTGCCACAATTGACATTCTCCCCATTGCTCCTTTTTTTTGTCATTTTGGTTACCAAAGCAACCAAATATAAATAATGAACTTTGTCGTTCTAAAAATGAAGTATTGATGTGTTGGTAGGTTGTTAAGGCTTAGCGCTGCGGCATAAAAACAATAATGTTAAACATTATTAGTTTTTTAATTATGCCAGTTAATTAGAATTGCTCCTGTTAATTGCTTGCGATTCATCTCTGGGGTTTTTTCCCCCCAAGGTGGAAGATCTTTTGGGGTGTGCCCCCTCCCAATCTTAAACATATGATATTTTACATACATGCATGCAACTTTTCTTTCTGTATCTGTCCCATACATGCACATGCACACGCATGTATATTTGTGTAAGAGAGAGATATGGTTGGTCAAAATGAACTCTCAACTACACTCAAAAGTCTGAAGCTGGGCTGTGAATCCCACAGTGTCCACACAGGGGTGACAAAATCTACAAGACAATTGTGTGGCATTGCAATCAAAGACCTGCCTGTTTTTGGATACAGAGTACATGCAAAACTGATTGATTGATTGATTGATCTTGCAACTAGAACATAGGATAACAAATAGAACATGGAAGGTACCTTGGAGGTCTTCTAGTCCAACCCTTTGCTCAAGCAGTAGACCCTATACCAGTGGTGGCGAACCTTTTTCGGCTCGTGTGCCAAAAAGGGGGGGGGCGCTCGCGCGTGCTCGCGTGCCCACACCCATTCCCTCCCCCCCCACGCATGCGCACAACACCCCCCCATGCTGCCCCCTGCGCATGCGCACACCCCCCCACCCCCGCACAAAGGCTTACCGGAGCCTGGAACAACGAAACCGGCAAACCGGAAGTGCGAAAAAACGCACTTCCGGTTTGCCGGTATGCTGTTTTTTGCACTCCGGAGGGTTCAGGGAAGCTCCCTGAAGCTCTGGAATGCAAAAAACTACAAAACGGACAAACTGGAAGTGCGGAAAAATGCACTTCCGGTTTGTCCGTTTTGTAGTTTTTTGAATTCCGGAGCTTCAGGGAGCTTCCCTGAACCCTCCGGAGTGCAAAAAACAGCACACCGGCAAACCGTAAGTGCGTTTTTTCGCACTTCCGGTTTGCCGGTGGGAACCCTCGCGTGCCGGCTTCTATGGCTCCGCGTGCCACCTCTGGCATGTGTGCCATAGGTTCGCCACCACGGCCCTAAACCATTTGAGACAAATGGCAGTCAAGTCTCTTCTTAAAAGACTCCAGTGATGGTGTACCCACAACTTTTGAAGGCAAGCCATTCGACTGGTTAATTGTTAATTGTTAGATGTTGGCACCTTCGTTCATGCAGCTTCAACCTCAATGTTGCTATAGAAACTTCCTCTTGATGACACTGTCTTTTAAAATTTGCTTCTCTTTTAAGTGAGTGCAATGTGAAGAGTGGATAATATCAACTCTTTGGCCTTTGCAGAAATACACAATCCCTGTCTGTGTTTGTTTCATGCGTTAGTGCCTTTTGCCCTGATGCCAGAGGGGAGACAACGGAAGTGACCTGACCTATACTGGGAAAGCGTAAAGGGAGATCTGACCTACCAGTAGCAGCACCCATTTTATACAACTAGCCAATCCTTATGTGTACTCTGATATGTTATTATTAAACATATCTGTGACATATTTAGGTGATTTTTATCTATGTAATATGTAAATTTTAGTGGGCTGATTTCTGAATCTTTGCTTTTGGCAATGTAATTTAACAATTCAATAAATTACCATCTTTTTCAGAATATAAGATGCACCTTAGTTTTGGGGGAGGAAAACAAGGAAAAAAGGCCCTGCCTCCCAATAATTTGACAAACAGCAAACAGCACAGATGATATACACTGTTTGTTGTGTATTTCTGTGCATGTGTGCTTGACCCATAGAAATAGCAAAGAATTGGAGAAATGTACATAATGCCAGAAAGTTTTCTTAAATATAATCACACTAACTCCTCCCAATTATTTAAATAGATCTACTCCAAACATGACTAGGTGAGGGTTTAACTCAGCTGCCTTATCTTAATACTAAACGGGACACTGTTACATTTCAAATTATACTTTTACAGATCTTTAAATTTGATGTGGCTTTCTGGAAGTATAGTTATTCTCTGCTATTTAAAAGAAGATACAAAAGCACTGGGCCTCTTCAGAGCAAGCATTTATTTTAAAAAGCTTCTTCATTTTATTAAGTTGTCTAGAACAATAATAAAGCAGTCTTTAAAAAATAAGTCTAATAATTTGAACACTCTACAAACATTTAGAGTTATTAACTTACCTCTTTCCAGTTTCAGCAGTCCAACATTGCCAGCAGTTCACCTTCAGGCAATTTGTGTCCTTGCAGCTACCATAATTAGTTTCATTTTAGCACGTGGCTTGCAAGCCTGTCAGCTGTGGGGTCGGGAGGCAGGTAATCACTTCCTTGTGCTATTCAGGCTCTGCCCTGTTTGCTGCAAAGAGGTAAATTGCTGAGAGGTAGAGGCCAAAGGGTGGGGGTTGCTGGGTGGAGCTACATATAAGACACACCCAAGTTTTCACCCTCTTTTGGGGGGTAAAAAGGTGCATCTTATACTCCGAAAAATACGGTATCTGTTGGGCAGGTACATATTACATTTTCTAGTCGTTCCCAACTCTAGGGGGCGGTGCTTATCTCCGTTTCAAAGCCGAAGAGTCAGCGATGTCCAAAGACGTCTCTGTGGTCATGTGGCCGGCATGACTAAACGCCAAAGACACACGGAACGCTGTTACCTTCCCATCAAAGGTGGTCCCTATTTTTCTACTTGCATTTTTACATGCTTTCAAACTGCTAGGTTGGCAGAAGTTGGGACAACTGCCGATCTTACTGATTGACAAGCTCAGCATCTTAGACACTGAGCCACTGTGTCCCTTATGTGTGGGTGTATACACACATACATACAAACACACAAACACACAGAGATTATCAAAATACAGGTAGTTCTTGACTTACAACATTCATTAAGTGATTATTCAAAATTACAACTGCACTGTGATCTATAACCATTTTTCACTCTTACAACCACTGCTGCATCCCCATGATCATGTGACCAAAATTCGGACAATTGGCAGCTGACTCATATTTATGACAGTTGCAGTATCCCGGGCTCATGTGATCACCTTTTGTGACCCTCTAGCAGGCAAAATCAATGGGGAAGTCAGATTCACTTAACAACCATGTTACTAACTTGACAGCTGCAGTGATTCACTTAACAACTGTGGCAAGAAAGGTCGTAACATGGGGCAAAACTCACTTAACAAATGTCTCACTTAGCAACAGAAATGTTGGCCTCAATTGTGGTCATAAGTAGAGGAATATATCTGTTTAATCATTGATTGAATCTCTTTTGCTAAATGTTTGCATACATGCATTCATGTAAATATCTATACCTTAGGAGAGTACATGATTGACTTTTGTTCCAAGTTGTGTCCAAAGGAGAAAAAAAATGTGACTGCTACGATCTGATAAATGGAACTGCAGCTCCACTTCGTTCAGCAGGTTGGTTTCAAACAAAGATTTGATTGACTTGTCATTCAAAGAGAATCTGGACTGGTACAGATACCATGCCGTCCTGGCAAAGAAAGGAGTTTTGCGGGAGATGAGATGGGACTCAGTCCAACCTGACAAAAGATGGGTGGCAATGCCTCTGCCGAAGTGGCTGAACTACAATTCCCAGCATGCCTCACTATTGGCCAAGCTGGCTGAGCTCCGATCTTGATCTCTGTACCCCAAGGAAAAGATTATTAGCTCCATTTGCACCTGGACAGCAAATGAATCCCATGGCTTCATCAATCATAAAACAGTGATTAGTAGGCAATGATCCGTCAATAATGAAATAGCTTCAGTAATTAGTACTAATATACCACACGCTTATATTGATTGAAATGCATGCGTGTAGCTGAACACTAATGAATTTAGAAATACGCTGAGATATTGACAAACCCCCCACTGCTTTGGGGCAAAGGCAGTTATATTAGCACAGGGTTGCAACCTTCTACATTATGTTGATATTTGCAGAGCATAGCTAGGAATATGTTGCGCCTGCTAGTTTGGATTGATAGAGCTGCAGAAAGCGTCAGAAAAAAGAACATACAGCCTTCCAGAGGTGTGGCGATGACAACTCCCTGTATTTGCAGGACAATCACTTGGGGAAAGCTGGACTGTAGCTCTTTAACACCTGCACTTCCAAGAAACATCACATTCTTTGAGTTTGTTTTGAAATCTTTCAGTTAAAATGGATCAGAGTACAGAATTGGAAAGAACCTTGGAGGTCTTCTAGTCCAACCCACCGCTCAAGCAGGAGACCCTGTACCATGTAAGTAAGGGTCTACATTTAGGCAAGAAAAATCAAATGCACAGGTACAGTATAGGTCAATGATGGCAAACATTTCTTTGCTCGGGTGCCAAAAGGGCATGCGGATGTGCCCACACCCATAATACAATGCCCTCCCCTGCGCATGCACGTACAACCCCTCCCTGCGCATGCACACAGGGGCTCCCTGAAGCCGCCAGAGACATTTAACAAATGCTGTTTCTTAACAACAGAAATTTTGGGTTCAACTGTGGTCATAAGTTGAGGACTACCTGCATAACTGAATCTGAAATAAGTGTCTGCATTGAGGTGCCCTTAGAATCTTTGCCTGTTCTCATATTCTCTAGTCCCGTGATGGCGAACCTATGGCGAACCTTCTCTGCTGGTGCACGCCATCGCCCCAGGTCAGATCTCTATGGTGTTTCTTTCGTGAACCTTTGTTTCCCTGCAAACGACAAAACAGAAGCTCACGAAAGAAAAAGATCTTACCTCTTGCTGCGCTGCCAGTGTTGGGTTGCCCCGCCTCCCACCGGTCAGCTGTCTTCGGGTCTCTGCTGCACATGTGCACGTCCACGCATGTGCACATTTGTGCATGCACGCATTTGTGCATGCGTGTATTCGCATGTCCACGCATGCATGCGCTAGCACCTTTCAGTATGGGCATGCGTGCGCAGTTTGGGCACTCGGTGTCTAAAAGGTTCGCCATTGCTGCTCTAGTCTACTAATTAATTCCTCAATACCACTGTCCCGATACCCCTCCTCCGCTAAGCACCTGTGCAAAGAATAGACCTACCGTAGCACCGAATAAAATGCAACCAGACATTGTTTATAACACATAATCTTTGGATACAGCTTGCCACGACTTTAGGTGACAAATGTTTGGTTCAACTAGATGTGTCAGAAATAACTGTGTATTAGCAGGTTGATTAACCAGCTATTTCAAGGCTAAATTTAACTGTCTATTGTTGCTAACAGAAAATTCTTGATGGGGATGAAAGATTATTCAGCTTTGATAGGAGCTCTGCGGTTTAGTCGCTTTAAGATTTATCTCCCACCCTCCCAACCTTACCCCAGGCTACATATTTCTTTTCAAACAACAAATGAGGGGATTGTAAAGGAGATTTAAGATGCAAGAGTTGCTATTAGCTCCTGATTTGCTTTGGAAATTTCAAAGCTTTGGCAGAACTCAGTCCAAGAATAACACAGAGAGATAAAAGAATTCCTTTGGTCTTGTTTGGTGCTGAAAATCTCCCCTTTAATTTCTAAATCTTTTATTCCCCTGGAAAAGAAGCTCTGGGTTTTTTACCTTATGATCAACATGCTTGGAACTTTCCTTTTCCTTTATTGTAGTTGCATTTCTGAGCTTGTTGTTGTTGTTGCTGTTGTGAAGTGACTGAGAATGCCAATCTCTCTACACCAATGACTGCGTGTCTAAGGGTCCCTCTGCTAAAATACTGAAGTCTGCAGAAGATACGACAGTCATGGGTCTCATTCGAGACGGTGATGAGTCTGCATATAGACGGGAGGTCAAACAGCTAGTGGTGTAGCTGGAACAATCTGGAGCTGAACATGCTTAAAATTGTAGAAATGAGACTGAATTTTAGGGAAAGTGCACCTAATCTATTACAGGGTCCCCAAGCTGTGGGCCATGGCCCACTATTGGATCATGGCCTAATTGCCACTGGGCCACATGTGTGGCTGGCTGGAGCATGCGCGTCTGTCCACATGCACGGCCCCACTCACACGAGCATTGTCACGGGTGCTTATGGCTCCACTCGCATGAGGATCGTCGTGGGTGGTCGCGGCCCCACTCATGCTAGCATCATTGTGGGCACTTGTGGCCCCACTCACATGAGTGTCACCATGAACATCGCAGGTGCTCACGCGCACGTGTGTGCACACATACACATGTGCCTGCCCCCCCCCACAAAATCATCCCCTCTTTCCCCCCTCCCCCTGCTCCGGGCCGTGGTCCATGCACATGCACACACACACACACACACACACACACACACACACACACACACACACGTGCCTGCCCCTCCCACAAAATCACCCCCTTTCCCCCACCTCCTGCTCCGGGCTGTGGTCCATGTGCATACACACACACATGTGCCTGCCCCTCCCACAAAATCACCCCCTCTTTCCCCCCCTTCCCCTGCTCTGGGCCGTGGTCCATGGTTGGAGAACTCTGTTCTACTACTTCTTACTATATTTGACAGCATAATATCAGCAGTAATTCAAGTTTTGGAATTCTATATTCCCCCAAGATTTGGAATGGATACCTAACATTAGAAGGAGTCCCTCCAAATTTTACTTCGCTGGTCATTGCCAGCTATAGGGGGCGGTGCTCATTTCTGTTTCAAGGCCATTGAGCCAGTGCCTTCAGAAGATATTTCCACAGTCATGTGGCCAGCACAGTTACCTTCCCACTGAAGTGGTACCTATTTATCTACTCACATGTGTATGCTTTTGAACTGCTAGGTTGGCAGGAACCGGGGGAAGGTCAGGAGCTCACTCCATCATGGGGTGCTTAGGTCTCAAAGCTGAGCTGAAGTGGTGCAGTGGTTAAATGCTGCGACTGCAGGCTGACTGCTAGTTCAGCAGTTCAGCTGTTCAAATCTCACCAGGCTCAAGGTTGACTCAGCCTTCCATCCTTCTGAGGTCGGTAAAATGAGGACCCAGATTGTTGGGGGCAATATGCTGAACTCTGTAAACCACTTAGAGAGGGCTGTAAAGCACTATGAAGCGGTATATAAGTAAAGTGCTTGTTAGATCGTGGATTCAGCACAGGAGACCGACTTTGACAACAGCTCTTTATTTGAGATAAGAAGCACAACCAGCAAAAAGCCTCTGACAGCTTGCCTTTTTATAGGGGCTGTCAGCAACACTTGTAACCAATTCAAAATGTAGCAACCAATGGAGGTTCAGCATTTTCCCTCCATAATACTGGCCCTGGATGAAACCAGTTATTCCTAGCCAGAACATAACATCCCTCCCCCTCTAGATGGGCTCATCCGGCAAACGTAATCGCGCAGGTAGGCGGGGCGTTTACGCTCCCGCTCGGACCTGCGCACTTCAGTCAAGGGGAAGCCAGCAGCCCGATCGGACTGGTCTGCTGCAATTCCGGGAGCTGTGCTTGGAAGCTCCTGGAATGTCTCGCTCTCAGTTCTCTCTGCTTGTGGACTTAATTCGACTGAGGGACGCTGCTGGACTGTGGCTTCACCAGGTAGGCCTTCTGAGACATCCGGGCACAATTCAGCTAGGGAAGGAATGTAGGGAGTTATCTCACTTGGGTTTATTAGGTCTCCTTTAATTCTACTTCTTAACTGATCAATGTGTCTTTTCCATAGGCGGCCATCTTGCAGCCGGACCGTGTAAGACACAGGCCCTATGACAGTTTCTATTACCCCTGGCAGCCATAGGGGCCCTTCAGCATAATTGTGGGCAAATACTGTGTCCGCTGTGGCAAATGACCTTGTTTTCTTTGTGCTTTCTTGTTTTGCGCCGGTTGTGTAGTTTGGATGTAAGCGGTCCAGGAGTGACCGGAGCCGGCGGCCCATTAGGAGCTCTGCTGGGCTGCGGCCAGTTGTGGCGCTGGGAGTTATGTGCTGGGTTAGGAGGAACCTGTCTATCCTATCCTGCCAATCTCCAGGCCCCAGTCTGGCTAACGCTTCCTTAGCAGATCTCACAAATCGTTCCGCTAGGCCGTTTGTGGCCGGGTGGAATGGAGCAGATAAAGCGTGGCGGATTCCTTGGCTAGCCAGATACCCCTCAAAAGGTGTGGCTGTGAATTGCGGGCCGTTGTCTGTTACTAACGTGTCCGGAATGCCATGGGTTGTGAATAAATGCCTTAGAACCTTAATGACAGACTCAGCAGTGGTCGACTTCATAGGGAAGATCTCGAGCCACTTGGAATATGCGTCCACGATAATTAGGAACATTTGGCCATGGCATGGACCCGCAAAATCGGCATGAAGCCGTGACCATGGGGATTTTGGTAGATCCCAATCGTGCACCGGGGCTTTGGGAGGCGCCGGCCGTGACTCCTGACAGGGTAGGCATCGGGCGACCCACTCCTGGACCTCCGCATCCATCTTGGGCCACCACACGTACCCTCTAGCTAAGGCCTTCATTCGCACAATTCTCGGATGACCTTCATGTAATGTTTGAAGTATTCCAGCACGCAGGCTGGTAGGTATCACCACCCTGTCTCCCCATAGGAGGCATCCCCCTTGCTCTGACAGTTCATGCTGTCTTAGCTCGTACGGCTTAAACTCAGGCCTGGCAGGGTCTCTCGGCTACCCCCTCCACACCCAGTTCAGGACAGTCCTGAGAGCAGGGTCTCTGGCTGTGTGCTTGGCCACCTCAGCCGAGGTGATCAGGCCTGAATCCTCTAGGTCAATTAAGAGCACAGGGGCCTCTGGGACGATATCCGACAGTACCTCGGGCAACGGGCACCTGCTTAATGCTCTGCATTTCCCATTTCTCTCCCAGGCCGGTGTACCAGGCAATAGGAATATGCAGATAGGAAAATGGCCCAGCGGGCAAAACGGGGGGACAAAGCAGCCGGGGTGGGGCGATCCCCGGCAAGTAACCCCAATAGAGGCTTGTGGTCTGTTACCAGCATGAAGTCTCGCCCGAACAAGTATTCATGGAATTTTTTAACCCCCGCTACCAGGGCCAAGGCTTCCTTGTCCAGCTGACTATAATTCCTTTCCGCGCTGGACAAGGTTCTTGAATAATAGGCTATTGGAGCCTCAAGCCCATTGGGAAGCCGATGACTTAGGACAGCCCCGACCCCTACTGGGGACGCATCACAAGCTAGGACCACCGGCAAGGTGATGTTGTACTGAATCAGAAAGCTTTCGCTGGTCAGCAATTTTTTTACAGCTCTGAAAGCAGCATTTTCTTTATGGCCCCACACCCATGGAGCATTCTTAGCCAGCAACCTATGGAGGGGCTCCGCAACAGTTGCTTTATCTCTTAAAAATAGGCTATAAAAATTAAGAAGGCCTAGGAAAGCCTGCAGCTCCGCCTGATTTTTAGGGGCTGGGGCTTCCTGAATGGCCTTCAGTTTACTCTCTGTGGGGTGGATGCCTCCACCATCAATTCTGTACCCCAGGAACTCAACCTCTGGTACCCCCAATACACATTTGTTGCGTTTGGCTTTCAAACCCGCAGCGCGTAACTTCTCGAGGACCATTGTGACTCGACAGCGTAGCTGGTCACTATCGTTCGCTGAAATAAGAACATCGTCGAAGTAGGGCACGACCCCGGGGATGTTCTGCAACAGACGTTCCATCACACTCTGGAACAACCCCGGGGCCACACTAACCCCAAATTGCAATCTATGACATTTAAATGCCCCCCTGTGAGTCACAATGGTCTGAGCCTCTGCCGTGGCACCATCTACTGGTAACTGCTGGTAGGCCTGTGCCAAATCTAACTTGGCAAACAGGCGTCCAGACCCCAACGAGTGCAGCAATTGATGTACAATTGGCACGGGGTAGGCACTCTGTTGCAACGCCCTGTTTACTGTGCACTTGTAGTCAGCGCATATCCTGACGCTTCCGTCCCCTTTAAGGGGCGTGACAATGGGTGTCTCCCACCGTGCATGGTCCACTGGTTCTAGAACACCCTGCTTGATCAGTTTATCTAATTCAATATCTATTTTGGCTCGCAATGGTAAGGGAACCCTGCGGGGCTTTAAACGAATGGGGGCAACCTTAGGATCAAGATTAAACGAAATTGGGGTCCCCACATACTTGCCCAACCCGTCACTGAAAACGTCCTGAAATTCCTCAAACAGATCGTCCAAATTTGAAGTTTTGACATTGTTGACGCCGGAGACCCCTAAACCAAGGGATTCGAACCAGCTCAGTCCTAAGAGGCTCGGGAGGTCGCCGTTCACGATGATGAGCTGGAGTGGTCCTGCAAAGTTGTTGAACTGGACTTGCACATTGGCCTGACCAAGGACTGGAATCCGGTTCCCCTGGTAGTCTGACAGGCGAAATCCGGTGTCCTGGATTCGGTTAGAGTAGAAGCTTGGCACAGCTCTTTTGAGAGTCTTCCAGGCAATGATAGACACAGCTGAGCCCGTGTCTATCTCCATCTGCATCGGTGCTCCCTCGATGAGGATGGTCACCATCAGCTTCTTTCCGCCCAGAGAGCTGGCTCTATCAATTCGTGTGTTGTTGGTAGCCGGTTGCATTCTTGGGTATCTTTGGCGCGGCTTTGGATTTTCGCGCCAAGATCTCGGTGACAGCTCAGCTCGTGGAGTATTGCGCGCCGGTGCATCTCTGTTTGGCAGTGTTGCACGGCAAACTCGTGCTAGATGGCCCCTCCTCTCGCACCTCTGGCATGTAACGTCTCTGAATCTACATGAAAATCTCGGGTGTCGCCCCCCACAGCTGGAACACCCATGGGGGAAATCTCCGGGCGGCGGTGGTGGAGGCAGGCGTCGCAGCTCAGTACGGCAAACGTCGTCATCGCTGCTCACATCGTCGTCCAGCGTTCCCTTATGGACGGTCGGTACAATGGGCGGCATAGGCTTCGCTTCCTTCTTAGATAAGGCAAAACGGTGGAGAGATTCAGCCGCTTTGGTGGACGACTCAGCTGCCCTGGCTTCGTCCAGCGCGGCAGCCAAAGTGAGGTTAGGACGAGCTAGGAGGCGGCGCTGCAGGCGGATATCCTGAACACCACAGATCAGTTGGTCTAGCATTATGTCGTCCAAGTCGCGAAATTCACAGTGTCCAGATGCCTTATGGAGAGCAGCAATATATTGATTAATAGTCTCTCCTTCCATTTGCATGCGCTGCCGAAATTCGTAACGCCGCACAACTTTAGAAGGGGTTGGCGCATAATGCGTCTTCAGTGTCCCCTTCAGCACGTCCCATTGCACCGTGTGGACAGGCGTCGGGGCAGAGAGAGACTCTGCAGTGTCAAAAACTTCTGGGCCACAGTGACTCAAAAATAATGCCCTTTTTCTATTGTCTGCCAGGCCCAGCAGGTCATTAGCCTCGAGGAAACACTCGAAACGCCGCATGTACGAGTCCCACTTCTCCCGGGCAGGATCGAATGGTGGAGGTGGATGAAAGGCAGACATGATGCCAAGAACAAGGCAGGCGAGGTGCGAGCTGCCTGGCTGGTTGTGAAGCCCGTGGGGCTTGTCGTTGTTCTCCTGGTCCCGAATTCTTCATCGCCACTGTTAGATCATGGAGTCAGCACAGGAGACCGACTTTGACAACAGCTCTTTATTTGAGATAAGAAGCACAACCAGCAAAAAGCCTCTAACAGCTTGCCTTTTTATAGGGGCTGTCAGCAACACTTGTAACCAATTCAAAATGTAGCAACCAATGGAGGTTCAGCATTTTCCCTCCATAATACTGGCCCTGGATGAAACCAGTTATTCCTAGCCAGAACATAACAGTGCTATTGCTATTATTTTTACTCTGTTGCTTTACATGAACATTGAGAGCTTCTGCACCAGAGACAAATGTGTGTCTAATCACATGGCCAAATAATTCTAATTCTAATTCTAATTCTCATTCTCATTCTCATTCTCATTCTAACTCTAACTCTAACAACTGTAACTGTAACTCTAATTAATTTTAATTCTAATTCTAATAATTTTAATTCTAATTCTAATTCTTTTAATTCTAATTCTAATACTTTTAATTCTAATTCTTATTCTCATTCTCATTCTAACTCTAACAACTGTAACTGTAACTCTAATTTTAATTCTAATTCTAATAATTTTAAATCTAATTCTAATACTTTTAATTCTAATTCTAATAATTTTAATTCTCATTCTAATTTAATTCTAATTCTAATTCTCATTCTCATTCTAACTCTAACTCTAACAACTGTAACTGTAACTCTAATTAATTTTAATTCTAATTCTAATACTTTTAATTCTAATTCTAATAATTTTAATTTTAATTCTAATACTTTTAATTCTCATTCTCATTCTCATTCTAACTCTAACAACTGTAACTAACTCTAATTAATTTTAATTCTAATTCTAATACTTTTAATTCTAATTCTAATTCTAATTCTCATTCTAACTCTAACAACTGTAACTGTAACTCTAATTAATTTTAATTCTAATTGTAATAATTTTAATTCTAATTGTAATAATTTTAATTCTAATTGTAATAATTTTAATTCTAATTCTAATACTTTTCATTCTAATTCTCATTCTCATTCTAACTCTAACTCTAACAACTGTAACTGTAACTCTAATTAATTTTAATTCTAATTCTAATAATTTTAATTCTAATTCTAATAATTTTAATTCTAATTCTAATACTTTTAATTCTAATTCTCATTCTCATTCTAACTCTAACTCTAACAACTGTAACTGTAACTCTAATTAATTTTAATTTTAATTCTAATTCTAATAATTTTAATTCTAATTCTAATAATTTTAATTCTAATGTATGTATTCCTCTTCCTCCTAGATTCAAGCTGGTTTGTCCTCTCTATTCACCAGGCTTCAGTATTCTCTTCCTGCAATATTTCTAGGGAGTTTAATCTCCCCCCCCCCCTATTTCTCTGGATAGCACAGCAGAGAAGAAAAGTGACCTTGATAGTTACAAACCAATTCAACTTTCAACACTAAGGGCTAGAGTCAACTTTAAGGTCTGTGGACTTCAACTGCCAGAGTTCTCCAAAATTCCACAAGTCATAAAGTTGCCAAGGTTGAACCCTCCTGTTCTGCACCAAACCAGGGGTGAATTCATTGTCCGACGTGTGTCATGCAAACCAGATAAATGTCTCACGGCAATTAATTGTGGCAAAGTTTGTGCATATTAGTGGTGGGTTGCTCCCAGTTTGGAACGGTTCTTAGAACCGGTAGCGCTGGTGGCAAGAGGCTCCGCCCACCCTCCCGGGATGCTTCTGCACATGCTCAGAAGTGTTGCGTCCGCACGCACGCACGCACGCACACGAACCGGTGGCAAAATTATTTACAACCCACCACTGGCACATATCACATAAATGCAGCTATGGAATCAGATCAATCACTGTGTAAAATAGTTCTTAAAAGGAGTCTTGTTTTTGTTCTTCTCAGAACAAAACGTTTAGAAAAAAACGTTGAAAAGGTATGCTCTCCCATTTCATCACTGAGACCAATTTCAAAGTTAAACAAGCCTCAGGATTATTTTGGAAGAAAACACTGCTGCGCTGCTGGCTTCTGTTACAAGTTGAGCAATCAGTTTTCTTTCATCATGCAACACTGAAAAGTAAATTTTTAGAATCACCGATTTAGGAGGGTAGAGATACATACATTTTTTGAATGTACCATCTCCTCTCATTTAAGCACAACTCGTCCTCCAACCCTGGGGATTATTTGCAAGCAATTGCCAGATTTGTATTCTGATCTCTCCTTCCACACACACACACACACCCCACACACAAACAAGAAGATGGTTTTCAGCCTCTTTTTTATAATCTGGTTGATTGGCAAATTTGACTGAGAGGAAGTATAATCATGGCTGATTTTGCTTGTTGCTGACTCAAAAGATGCATCAAGGAGTACAAGTAATCCATTTATGCCCGTTCTTGAAATATTTTTTAAAATAAAAATATCCTTAGCTTTCCTTTTATTGTGCATTAGTATTTACATTACAAAGGTCCTGCGTTTCTCTACATTTGGAGTTATAGGCAGAACATCAGAGTCTTTAGGAGAGGATTGAAAAGTTTCCTATACGCTACAAGCAATTATTTCACGATACTGGAAAAAGATCTAAGAAATTGCAACTTTGCTTCTCCATTCTGAGGAAGCTTTGGATTTTGATTCAGTAGCAGCGTCCAATGTCATCTTGCAGATATATAAAGATTTTAAATGTCATTTAAAAGATATTTAAATGCGGCCATAGATATTCAAAGATGAGAGTATTACACCCACTGGAAAACTAAAAATGTTGAGAATCTCTTAAACTAACTTTTTGGATCCTGGACATTGGACTAGCTTACTTATTTTCATCATTCAATCATTTATTCTCACACAAAAGCCATGTGTCAACTCGTAAAGCATTCCTGGCCTGCTCTTGAGTTGCCATAGGCAGGAGGGGGGAAAACTGACAGAGCAACACAGCAGCAACCAGAAGCACATTCCACGCATACCTTCCCTCAAGGCCGCAGCCTAGGTTACCAGGGCCAGTCGGAGAGGGGCGTTCTCTACAGCCCGTGAAAGTGCTTTTGGAGAATGTGATTTATGACACACCCTGGGAAGAGGGGGGGGGGGAACAGGGTCATAGTTGGGACGTAAATTACGTGGGGCAGAGTTGACTCCACTTGGGTATGTGCCGACATGTTGCTCCTAATAAATAACTGGAGTTCTTTTGAAACTTGGCTCGAGGCTCATGAATTAATTAGGGCATTCATCGGAACCTTGACACCATGATTGTTTGATGAAGCTGAATTGTTGCCGTTTCAATTTTAGGGTATGAGGTAAGGTGACTCAGTGGCTTAATGACCCTAGAGTCTCTGCTCCAGAGGTTCAAGTCCTAGCACTGTGTGGTGGGGTAAGCTCCCATCACTCACCTCAGCTTCTTTCCACCTAACAGTTCGGAAACATGATCTATGCGAGTAGATGAATCGGTGGGGAGATGAGTTTTTATTTATTTTTATTTATTTTTATTTATTTTTATTTATTTATTTTGTCAACACGTGTACAAGATAACAGGTATGATATAAACATAAACAAAAGCAAAGTATATATATAGGTAAAAATTAGACAATATGACAGAAGGACAGGGATGGTAGGCACGATGGTGTGCTTATGCACGCCCCTTACAGACCTCTTAGGAATGGGGTGAGGTCAACTGTAGGCAGTCTAAAGTTAAAGTTTTGGGGGTTTAGAGTTGGTGCTCTATGCAGGGAGTCAGATTCCTGCTGGCTCTGAACCTTCCCGGCTGCAGTGCTCATTTACGTGGCTGCTCTGGGGGAGGGAAGGGAGCCTGCTCTGGGGGAGGGAAGGACGCTGTGGGAAGAGCAGCTCATCTTTCTTTCTGGTGCAAAACTAGCTTGCCCTCTTGTGGCACACCATGGAAGCACGCAAGTATGTTCCTGACAGACCTGGCAAACAAGCAGCCAAACTACTACCCTGCAATAGTAGTTTCCTGGCTTATGTAATAATGCCGTACTCTAATAATAATATTAATTTAAGGGTTTATAATTTTTTTTTAAAAAAAATTGTTAGATAATTTGTTAAAACACTCTGAGTTTGTCAGCTGGAAACCTAACAATCTGTGTTTGGCACACGATGGGGTGAGCTCCCGTTACTTGCCCCAGCTCCTGCCTACCTAGCAGTTCAAAAGCAAGCAAATGCAAGTAGATAAACAGGTACCACTTTGGTGGGAAGATACTAACAGCATTCTGTGCCAACCACATGATCATAGAAAGGGTCTTCAGACAACACTGGCTCTCTCAGTTAAGAAATGGAGATGAGCGGCGCCCTCTAGAGTCAGACACGACTGCACAGGGGATATCTTTACTGCTACCTTTTAGAGCCTTATCACTGCTAAACACCAGGTAAAGAAAGGTCTAGTGGTTAGGGCACCAGAGTAGAAAACAAGAGACCATGAGTTCTAATCCTGCCTTAACCATGAAAGCCAGCCGGGTGACCTTGGGCCAATCACTCTCAGACCAACCCTCCTCACAGGGTTGTTGTTATGGGAAAAACAGAAAGAGGAAGGTGTGTCGGATATGCTCGCTGCCTTGAGTTATTTGTAAAAATAATAAAGACGGGATGCAGTTAAATAAATAAATAAATAATAAAGTTTGCCTGACTATGCAATATACTAAACTTGCCTACTAAATTAATTCTTTTCGGGTTTCTCATGTTACATTGATCTATAAAATTTGTTGGTTAAATGGACTGGTTTTTGTGGCTGTATCATAAAAAAATCTTGCACAAATTCAGACCAACCAAGCTTAAGATACTACAGTAAGTGTGACTGGCCCCCACTATGAATTTTGCCTATGGCAGAAGAACTAGGACTAGTTCCCGTGGAAATGAAAGGGGTGGAGTTTTAAATTAAATAATTCCCACCTTACTGTAAAGACGAAAATAGAGCTTTTTTAGGTGACACTCTATTTGAAGTGTCAGAGCAATCGATTCTTTTGTATCTAGTGACAACGACCACTCCAGCAAATGAAGGGACTTTAAGCTTTATTACAGGCAGGGGTGGGTTCCTGCCGGTTCGGACCGGATCGCCTGAACTGGTAGCGACCTGCTGGTGATGTCACGATGGCATCACTGATCCGGTTCGGTTGGTGCTGGTCCGTGGGCACCACCATCTTTTGGGGGGGGATTTTTTGGGGAATTTTTTACTGTTTGGAAGTTTTTTCCTCTGCTGCTGCTTGAAAAAGGGCCCTCCCGCCCACCCCCGGGTTTATACTTACCTTTATTCCTTTGCCCGAAGCACAGCTGATCAGCTCCTCAGCTGTGTTTTGGGCTGATTATAGCTACGGAGCATGCGCAGAAGGAGAATTGCATGAGGGGACGCGCGCGAAACTTCGCGATGCGAACCGGTGGCGAAGGTACGTGGAACCCACCCCAATTACAGGTAGTCCTCGATTTACGTCCACAATGGAGCCCAAGATTTCCGTTGTTAAGTGAGACATTTGTTAAGTGAATTTTGCCCCATTTTACGACCTTCCTTGCCACAGTTGTTAAGTGAATCACTGCAGCTGATAAGTTGTTAACACGGTTATTAAGGATTTTGCTTTTCAAAAGGTTGCAAAAGGTGACCACATGGCCCCGGAATGCTGCAACCATCATAAGAGCTGAGGTGGTGCAATGGTTAGAGTGCAATACTGCAGGCTACTTCTGCTGACTGCCGGCTGCCTGCAATTTGGCAGTTCAAATCTCACCAGGCTCAAGGTTGACTCAACCTTCCATCCTTCTGAGGTCTGTAAAATGAGGACCCAGATTGTTGGGGGCAATATGCTGAACTCTGTAAAACCGCTTAGAGAAGGCTGTAAAAGCACTATGAAGCAGTATATAAGTCTAAGTGCTATTGCTATTGCTATAAGTATGAACCATTATCTGAATTTTGATCACATGATCATGAGGCTGCTGCAAAGGTCGTAAATGTGAAAAACAGTCATAAATCACTATTTTCCAGTGCCGTTTTAACTTTGAACGGTCACTAAACGAATTGTTGTAAGTCAAGGACTACCTATGTTAGCTCAAGCAAACAGATTTAAAAGCATGACATAAAAGCATACATATCAAGCAAGATGAAACCCAAATCTCTTACAAGCTGCCAGGATCTCTTTAATAATGACAGCAGAGATACCCCAAGAGGGGCCAGTTTTCACAGTACACAATGCTAGGTTCTGTGCAGAAACTCCCCCGAAACCCTAAGGTTTTTCCCAAAACCTGGCACCAGGACTTCATGGCCCTGCTACGGTCACGAGAGTACAAGATCTGACTTTGGGTGGCACGTAACTCTGGCATGGGAGCTACAAATCTAAGACTTCCAGGGTATCTAAAAATGGTAGAACTAACAAAAAAAATGATGAGTAAAGATATTGAGGAGGGGGAGTAATACGGCCTAAAATTAAGAGGCATAATATATAATGAATATTATAAGTTAAGCCATAGCGATTAACTTGGAAGAAAGTTGAAATTAGAGGTAGTAGAACCAGGCGACAAAAATAGGAAGAAGGAGGCAGCATTAGAACAATAGTAGATATACCTGGAAGAATGTATTAAATATATAAATATAGATAAAGGGAAAGAACAAGTTTAAGAAATAGCTCCGATGTTGGAATGAAGTCAGGGTTTCTGAATTGCTAGTCTGCTAGCCATAAAATGGATTATGATTAGATGTACTCAGGGAAGGATAAGAGGGAGAAAGAGGAAGTAGAAAGGAAGGGAGGAGGAGAGAGGAGGGAAGTAGAGAAGAGGTAGAGAGGGAGAAAGAAGGTAGAGGGGAGAGAGAGAGAGATAGAGGGAGGGGAGAAGTATGAAATATAGAAGGAAAGCAGACTGGAGATAAAAGTATAAAAGGAGCAAATTAAGGATATATGTTTATGATATTTTGGATAGAAATATATAATTATGGATGTTTTGATAATATGGTATATGTATGGATATTTGTGTAAGTTTGGTGGGAAAAAAATCTAAAAGCTGAGCAGCTACATGAAGGTTTCTTCCCTTCTCCATTATTCAGGAAACAAGAGTTTAAAAAAAGCAGGTGAGCTCAGAATGAGCTATAAACTTCTAGATTTTTCTTAATATGAAGGAGAAGTCAAGATATGTCACCAAACTCCTCAGAACAACAATCATCTTCCTCATTGCCACTGTACACTCAAAAGCCCACTCCCAGGACGTGGGAAGAGCTAGGCCTACAAAATAGAGATCACACGTCAATTCAGGCTAATTTATCTCAATTTCTTTTCTGTGTTTTTCCCCCTGCTGTTTCAAGATACAGTAATTGCTGTTTTGATTTAACAGAGTCTACTGCTCAAAGGAGAAATATCCATTATTCAAAAATCCAAGGTGTGTCAAATATCATAATTACCCTTCTAGCAGACATCCTTGATTTTATACGAATATATCTACTAAACCTTCACTCAATTTGATTAAGCATGCTGTGGGAACCTAGTCTCGGTCCATAGCTAAAATTCAATGTCTATGGAGATTCTCAGTCATCCAGGTCATGGTTGTCCCAAAGGTGCTTTTTCAAGAGGCATCTGGACTTTCTGTTTTTTCTTTGAAGACGTTTTGCTTCTCATCCAAGAAGCTTCTTCAGCTCTGACTGGGTGGTGGGGAATGGAAGGATTTATACTCCTTGTGGACAGCTGGTCATTTGCATCCTTTTAGCGAGTCCTTAAGGTCACCTGGAGATTTATGTGTGTCATCAGGGTAACCTGAGTGGTGCAAATGGGTCTGGAGCCTTCTTGGAACTATTGAAAGGACTGTGTTGTATACTGGAGATAGATGGTGTTGTATCCCAGCCCTGTTGAGAGAGGGCTGTTCAATTTTGACATAGATGGCCTCTTTGATCCCTCTTTCAAACCAGTGTTCCTCTCTGTCCAAAATGTGGACTTTTCTGTCTTCAAAAGAGTGACCTGTGTCTTTTAAATGCAGATGGACTGTTGAATCTAGTCCTGATGTGTTTGTTCTCCTATGTTGTGCCATGCGTTTATGAAGTGGTTGTTTTGTTTCCCCAATGTACAGATCTGCACATGGCTCACTGCATTGTACTGCATATACCACGTTGCTCAGTTTCTGTCTGGGTGTTTTATCCTTGAGGTGGACAAGCTTCTGCCTTAGTGTATTCTTGGGTTTGAAGTGTGCATGTATGTTATGTTGGCTGAAGATCGTCCTGAGCTTTTCCGATATGCCTGCAACGTATGGAATGACAACGTTGCTTCATTTATTGCTCTCATCTCATTTATTGTCTGCAAGGAGCATAGATCCTTCCATTCCCCACCATCCAGTCAGAGCTGAAGAAACTTCTTGGATGAGAAGCGAAATATCTTCAAAGAAAAACCAGAAAGTCTAATTGCCTCTTGAAAAAGCAGATTTTGGACTAAAATTCAATGGTTGATTCTCTTCGATACCTTCAGCAGCTGAGAGGAAGAATAGCAACTAGAGAGAGGTTCTTTTCAATAGCAATAGCAGTTAGACTTATATACTGCTTCACAGTGCTTTACAGCCCTCTCTAAGCAGTTTACAGAGTCAGCATATTGCCCCCAACAATCTGGGTCCTCATTTTACCCACCTCGGAAGGATGGAAGGCTGAGTCAACCTTGAGCCTGTTGAGACTCGAACTGCCGAAATGCTGGCAGTAAGCAGTCAGCGGAATTAGCCTGCAGTACTGCATTCCAACCACTGTGCCACCTCGTCTTGTATCTTTTCAATGACAGCATTCTAGTCGAAGCTGGCTTTGGAAATCCACAAACAAACTTAAGCAACATGATGGCGCTATGTCAAAGGTTGGGGGAGGTTAAGAAAAGGTGAATCTCTTCTTGCTTGGCAATCAAGTGAGAACTAAAGGATCAGCTGTTCAATTTCTGTAAGCTTTTTTGCTTTGAAAGACACAGGAACAGAGCCAACTCTTGTTACAAATCTTTGTGTGTGTGTGTGTGTGTGTGTGAAGAGCAACAGCAGCTGGATCTGGATAACGGACTTGATGAAACTCATCCAGAAGAGCCAGAGCTTAGTAGGAAAATCTTGGCAGAATTGCCACTTCCCCAACCTTAGATTCAGGCTGCGAAGAAAGAACATCGTCACCAGGGGAACTTCTGAAAAAATGGAATGGGACAATTTGACGCAGCCAACTCGCTGTGGCCAGCTCATCACGGCCAGCTTGCCGTGGGTCAACTCGGGACAATTTAACAATTCAATTTAATTATTTTTTAAAAATTTAAAAATCATTTTAATTTTTGTCATTCACATTTCATTCTGCCCCTCCTTTGGCATCCTTTCTTTAATGATTCTATTCCACCATTTCTTTGATACTACTGTAACTCTCATCCTACCTACAGCGAGTTGGCTGTGGCAAGTTGGCTATGGTGAGTTGGCCGTGGCGAATTGCCATAGACCAGGGGTGTCAAACTCGATTTTATTGAGGGCTGCATCAGGGTTGTGTATGACTTCAGAGGGCCAGTGTGTGCATGGCTGGGGAGGGGGCGTGGCTGGAGGGGCGTGGCCATGGTGGGCGTTTGACACAGGCACAAGGTGCATTTTCCCCCCTTCTCTTCTTTCTTTCCACAGTTCTTTACTATAACCATTTTCCTATTTCTTCTACCAGATATTACAGGCAAACATTTATTACTTATTCTTCATACTCCACTAAACTTCTTATTT
Organism: Diadophis punctatus similis; assembly: GCA_023053685.1. Classification (NCBI taxonomy): domain Eukaryota; kingdom Metazoa; phylum Chordata; class Lepidosauria; order Squamata; family Dipsadidae; genus Diadophis; species Diadophis punctatus. Next base: position 7,104,610 of record JALIGW010000002.1, read on the forward strand.
CTAAATTTATATTTCTAAATTTATATTCTATTGTTTAATAGTACATTGCTTATCCAGGCAAAAAAGCTATTTATACTATTCTATTTTTATTATTCAACTAATAATAAAAATACAGTAGCATAAATAACATGATAATACAAGATCTAACAGCAGAGGTAAATTTCCAGGATAGTAAATAGAAATGGCTGTCAATTATAGAGTGTTGATTGTAGATTAAATAGTATGTAAAATCTGGCATTAAACTGTAGTAATAACATAGGATGTTGCTTGTTTTCTATCCAGATCAGGCACTTACTTGAGGCCACATAATTGTAATCCAGTCCAATCCAGTCCTCCTGCAGCACTCTGCCGTAGACCTTGAAAGAAGGGATAGAAATTTAGGAAGGGTTTCTTGTGGTTTATTCACCAGCAGTCCATTTCTTTTAATTAGGCCAACAACCACAATTCATTCTAAACAATGCTATTTCAACTTAGAGATGATCAGGATCTTCTGGAATATAAAACCCTCTGAGCTCATTTAAAAGCTGGAGCAACATCAGTATTAGCCCAACCTGGATCACTCTGTGCCTTGAACCCAATCATTGCTGTGACCTTCGGAATAACTTTCTTTCTAATTGAGCTTTGACAGCTCTTGGTGTCTGACCAGAGGTGGGTTCCTCCCAGTTCAGACCGGCTCTATGGAACTGGTAGTAACTTGGCAGCCTGGGTCGCTGGAACTGGCAGCGACCCAGGCCTGCCACACCCCCAAACCGGCTCTCTCGGCGGTGCCATAGGCGGCACCACTTGGTTTTTTTGCTTCTGTGCATGTGCAGAAGCTGGGTTTTTAGCACTGCACATGCGCCCGCACCCACGCGGTGCATCAGGAAGCAAACTGGCAGCGAAGAAAATCAGAACCCACCCCTATATCCGACCCACTAAACCAGTGGTTCCCAACCTTTTTGTGATCGAGTACCACTTGGAGGTCCCGTACAGTCGCCGCGTACCACCTGGTTCCAGAGAAACTAAATTCCCTTTATTTCCATAATTGTACCGTTCCTTTTTTGGCCCCGCGCATCCAGCAACTGGATTCTCGGGCCACTGGGACCAGGTGGATGGCGTGTGGCAACAGTTGCAAATCTTTGCCAGATTATCTTGTGTTAGGCAGTGAACATTTTTGTGAAGTAAAAAATAACTAACTAAAAATCGTTCATAACCCCGAAAGTGTTCGCGTACCACCTGGAAGGCCCTCGCGTACCACTAGTGGTACACGTACCACAGGTTGGGAACCACTGAACTAAACCTTGCTACGGCTATTGTCACATCTGTTTTGCTTTGAATCTGGAGCCCTGTTTTAAACACACTCTTGCCCAATGATTTAGCATTTAGTTCTTGTTTCAGTTCAAGATTTTCCTATTGTGTTTCTGGTACTGCTGTTTGAGACGCAGGATAGGGGAGTCCATCAACTAGACAGCAGCTTAAACATCCGAGTAGGAACTGTTTAGCTTCCTGTTAAGTTTGCTATTTTGCTCTACAGTTTAAGATTCCGTCTTGTTAAAACGCTGCTCCTCCTCTGATAGCACCTTCTTCCACACATTGTATCTGCAATTTCTGTCTCTTTTTCTGTCAGTCTTTATACCTTTTTGTCTAAAAACAAAGAGAAACAAAGATCCTAATTATACCCACAGTGATTATTCTCTGAAGAAGTCCCCAGTAATTAAATTTTAAAGAAAGAAATTATTTAATGAGCTTTTTTTTTTTGCAGTTACAGCCAAGCAATACATATTCATGGAGATGGTGATTAAGATGAAATGGTTCTAATTTGTATGACTTGATAAAAGCCCTTACTTTACAACTGTATTTTTTTAATAATTGTGTAATTACACGGAGAAGGATCCCTGTAAATATCACTTGTTTCTGAGGAGAATGGAGGACGGAGATATGTTTCTTCTCAAGATATCTACGATGCTTCTTATATCAGTTAAAAAGCCAAAACTTATCTTTGAATGTCACAAAAATTTGCACACTGGGTTCAAAAATCCAGGTGCTGGTTGTTACTGGTACTTGACTGTTTGTATACTTGATAGCTGGCTTTTTGGAGAAAATAGCCACCTGCTTCTACAGTACTCTTTTTTTTTTGCAGTCTACATTTCCCCAACCTGATGCTATCTTTTTATTTATTTATTTGTTTGTTTGTTTGTCAAACATGTACAAGACAGCAGGTATAGGTATAAACATAAACAAAGGAAGTAAGTACAGATAAATGGGGACAGTAAGACAGGGACGGTAGGCATACTGGTGCGCTTATGCACGCCCCCTTTACGGACTTCTTAGGAATGGGGTGAGGTCCACAGTAGACAGTTTAAGGTTGAAGCTGTGAGGGTTTGAGGATGTAACAACGGAGTCGGGTAGAGCATTCCAGGTGTTGACCACTCTGTTGCTGAAGTCGCATTTTCTGCAACCGAGTTTGGAGCGGTTTACCTTGAGTTTGTATCGATTGTTTGCCCGTGTATTATTGTGGTTGAAGCTGAAGAAGTCGTTGACAGGTAAGATTTGTAGCAGACAATTTTGTGTACTATGCTTAGATCGGACCGCAGGCGGAGCAGTTCCAGATTGTCCAAGCCCAAACTTTTAAGCCTGGTGGCATAAGGGATTCTGTTGTGAGTAGAGGAGTGGCGTACTTTTCTCGTGAAATACCTCTGGACCCGCTCAATCATGTTAATGTCCGATATACAGTGTGGATTCCAGGCGGATGAGCTGTATTCAAGAATTGGTCTGGCAAAGGTTCTGTATGCCCTAGTTAGCAATACAATGTTACTGGAGAAGAAGCTTCGCAAGATTAGTTTAACAACTCTTAATGCCTTTTCTTAGATGTATTAATACTGCAACTTCCAGAATTCCAAACTGGCTTTGATCTGGAATTCTGAGCACAATAATTCCAAAATTTGGAAATATAAATAGATGTCAGGCGCAAAGCATCAAGACCATACCTTAAGTTCCAGCACAAAAGATTTAGTATTCAAGGCTGAACATAAGAATTTAGCCAACTAACAGTTAGCACTAAATTGACAGGAAGATAAGGGTCAAAGGAATTCAGAGAGGGCTGGACCTGGTTCACTTGCAGCAATGTTATGGCTCTAAACTAATGACACATTTAACTCCATCCCTCAGCTCTGCTGCTCTTCTCCTACATCAGATTGGGGAAGGTATTTTATTCTTAATCCCAACTAAGGGTTGGTTCAGTTTCCTCGTTGCATTTTTAAATCCATAGTATTATTGAATCCTGTGAATCCCTTCCTCTTAGATTGTAAATGTGGTGACTTTCCAAAATACATGTATGCTATGTGCTTCAGCATTTTATTGTTTGGGTTTATTTTTTTATCTTCTCCTTTATCCTTTAATTTGCTGCCCTTTGGATTTGGGATATGAATGCCAAAAGTGTATTGCCAGTTTATCCTATCTAACGATAGGGCCGGTTCTAGATAGAGAAGGGTAGAGTGATAAAGTTAGGAAGGGGCCATTATTCAGCCTCATAGCCCAGTCTGACCATCTGCTCTGTGTGACAAAAAAATATAATCGTAGGGATTATGAGATGTCCCAGTGCAGTAAAAGTGCTTTTCTCCTACAGGAGTAAATTAGGAGCTGGATTGCATAGAATTTGTCTTTGGGCAAATCAACAAATGTTTAACTATTAGAAAGCCGTCAGAGGAATCCTACCCAAAGATTCTTCTTAGTAACATTTGTGCCACATTGTTATTGAAAATCTAAGAGCTCAAAGACCCATGGTCAAAAGACACAGAAGGTCAGTTTTGAGTTAAAGGCTATCTACCTTCCAAAACTGGAAGTTCTTAAGAAGATATTGGATAACCATTTGTCTGAAGTGGTGTAGGGTTTCCTGCCTAGGCAGGGGGTTGGACTAGAAGACCTCCAAGGTCCCTTCCAACTCTGTTATTCTATTGTATTCTACATGAAAACAGATGCTAATCTAATAATTGCTATGTCCTTGGAGAAATCCCAAGGACCCTGTTTTGAGACGTGTTTAAAGCCTTAACCAACTGCATAGGAACACGATGGCTCTCATGTTAAGAAACTGGCTTGACAAGCAGAAAGCCCCGCATTTGAGACCTCAGTGCTGCCATGGGCCGGAGCGAGCTCTCATCCTTCACTCCAGCTCCTGCTGTAGACATAAAAGGAGCCCCAATTGGGCATCCCCTGGGCAACAATGATGTCACTAGCAATGGTGGGGTTTCAAATTTTTTTACTACCGGTTCTGTCGGCGTGGCTTGGTGGGCATGACTTGGTGGGCATGGCAGGGGAATGATACTGTAAAATCTCCATTCTCTCCCCATTCCAGGGGAAGGTTACTGCAAAATCCCCATTTCCTCCCGATCAGCTGGGACTCGGGAGGCAGAGAATAGATGGGGGGCGGGGCCAGTCAGAGGTGGTATTTACCGGTTCTCCGAACAACTCAAAATTTCTGCTACCAGTTCTCCAGAACTGGTCAGAACCTGCTGAAACCCACCTCTGGTCACCAGCTAATCTTTTCCACCCTGAAGTAACTTGGTGCTTCCAACACAAGTGCAATGTGAATGGGCATTCCTTCTGTTTTCATAAGAATATCTGTCCTAAATTTTGGATTCACACCACACACCAGCTTTTCCCAAAGCAAGCTAAATTATCAGCTCTTGACTCATACATCTAGGATTTATCTATTAATTTTAAAGGGCGCTACAAACTTGTGCTTCGCAAATGCAATTTGAGAAGCCGAAAGTTGAATTGCATGTTTTCCGTGGATTCTTGCAATCCATTTATATCATATTTAGGAAGGGAGCTGTTTCTCTTACCACTCATTCTCCCAATTACATATGCCCTGTGCATTCAGTGTTAAAAGTGGTAGTTTTCTCTGATTGAGATTCCTAAGCAGGCTTTAATAATAATAATACTGCTATAATCTGCAGAGAGGAGACAAAATTTAAGTGATGTTACAGAAGGGATAATTAAAGAGGGGGGAAAATATATTAGGGCTGATTTTTCAAGCAAGGTTGCAGGTGATTTTCTGAATATCTATTTTGCCTTCTGCGCCATGATTGCATTTGGTAAATCCCTAGGTATGTTTTCAAAACATATTGTTCTCTTTTATTACATATAGTGAGAGATGAGGATAATCAAGTTGTGTAGCAACTTGCATTCATTTTGCCTGTAGTGTAATACATTTAAGGTTTCTATAGAATTGCATTTAATTCTACTTGAAATTGACCAGTGAAGCCATTTGCACCCATACACAAAAACATCCCTTTTTTTTTTCCTTGATGAAACTCTTTTGCAACTTTTTCTGTCCCGGGTTGCCTGCAGAAAGTGTGTTGAAGATAATTTATCAGAAATAGAGCACAAGAGAGGGGTAGAGAAGTAGCAGAGAGGGTAGAAGGGGTTATAGAGGAGAGAAGAGGAGAGAGAATAAGGAAGTGTAGAGGAGGTGAAGAAGGAAGGTGGAAGGGTGGGGCTGTAAAAGATTGAAGTGGGGAAAAAACAACCCTGAATTAAATAACGCATTAAGGAAAATATGAGAAATGCATATATAAAATTAGAATGGAATATATAGAAAAATGAAATGAAAATGAATCTATAAATATGTGTATTGTCTGTGTGGAAATAATAAAAACAATTGAAGAAAAAAAAAGAAATAGAGCCATAGCTCTGTTGCAAACTGTACATCCAGGGCAGTGGTGGGATTCAATTTTTTTTACTAGCGGTTCTGTGGGTGTGGCTTGGTGGGCATGGTGTGGCTTGGTGGGCGTTGCAGGGGAAGGATACTGTAAAATCTCCATTCCCTCCCAATCAGCTGGGACTCGGGAGGCAGAGAATAGATGGGGGCGGGGCCAGAGGTGGTATTTACCAGTTCTCCGAACTACTCAAAATTTCCACTACCGGTTCTCCAGAACTGGTCACAACCTGCTGAAACCCACCTCTGATCCAGGGAGCATCCTATGTGCATTTCAAATTAGCTGATTTCCCATACAAAAAGTGAAGCACAAATCATCTCGACATACACAATACCAGAACAGGTATTTTTCTTCATCCCAGGTTCAATTCACTACTTGAAAGAGTTAAGAACAGGAGAGCCAAAAGAATTGATAGCTAAAACTCTTAATATCCATGCAAGGCAAGAAAAGTGAAGTATATAACTTCCAGTATAAAGATAAAAAGCAAAATTTTCAGCTGATTTTTGCCACTCTCAATGCCTCTACAGTAATTATTTCATCTATCCTTGTTCCAATCTCATTCAATTCAGTTCAATTACAGCTACAAACAATAACAATAATGGATTAATAAACTCCCCTTTTCAAATTCTAAATCCTGATTTTATTTATCTGTTCCTGAAGGAGTTGTTCCAGATGCACAAAGATACACAGTTTTTAGACAATGGAACATATTTGTATCACTTAAAAGTGAGCCACTGGTGTGTTCATGTGAATGGAGCTTTTCCATGTCATCAAAATAATGGTATAGGGCAGTGATGGCGAACCTTTTTTTCCTCGGGTGCCAAAATAGTGTGCACGTGTGCTATCGCTCGCACGTGCGTGCCCACACCCATAATTCAAAGCCCCCCACTTGCCCCACCCCCCTGCGCATGCATGCACGACCCCCCAATCCCCCATTTCCTGACTTCCAGTGAGCTCGGTAGGCCCATTTTTCATCCTCCCCAGGCTCCAGAGGCTTTCTTGGAGCTTGAGGAATGCAAAAACGCTCCCCCCGCCTCCGGAGGCCGAAATCACCCTCCCAGAGCCTCTGCACAAGCCAAAAATCAGCTGGCAGGCACGCACATGCATGGTGGAGCTGAGCTATGGCAACAGCTCGCGTGCCAGCAGATATGGCTCCGCGTGCCACCTGTGGCACCCGTGCCATAGGTTCGCCATCACTGGTATAGGGTTTCCTGGCTAAGCAGGGGGTTGGACTAGAAGACCTCCAAGGTCCCTTCCAACTCTGATATTACTATTACTACTATTACTAATCAATGAATCTCAACTAAGTCACATCTCAACAGGTGTCACATGTCATCATCAAGAGGAAACCAATTAATTAAAAAAATATTGGGAAATTACAGGGATTGTAGCAATTTTTACATGTTCAGATTCCAGACTTTTTTAAAGGCTTTCCTAGTGATCTCGGAAACCATTCTGGAATTGTCAGTGCCAAATTTGAATTAATTAATTAAATGAGAACTAAATCAGCAAGGATGGCATGAATATAAAATGTGATGAATCTTGTACATGGAAAGCAATGCTTTGGATAACGATACGTGGAATGACTTTGTTTGAGTAAGAATTGTGCATACTCATGCAACCAAATAATTGAATGCTACTCCAGGGCTTATTGAGATGAGGGCGGCCAGCTCTGTAATTTGGGAAGTCAAGAGTGATCAGCTTTATAATGAACCGGATGTCTTTTAAGCCAAATGCAGTAACAGAATATATTTGTTGAAGCATAACTTTATGTACAGACTCCATGACATTTGACATAAGCCCAGGGAGAATACAAATTCCATACTAATGCTCAGAGTCATGTTTCTTACAGTTGGGTAAATGTTTTTGATTTGTAGATCATGTTTTATTGAATTAGTTATGAATTAGTTAATATTAGTCTGAGTGATCCGATTAAGCAAAAAGAAGATAACACAAATAAATATAAATAGAGTCAAAGGGCAGAATATAAATTCAATGAGTAGAAAGCCAAGACGCAAATCAACTCAATACATCAACTGCCCCACTTTGGTCATAACAGAATAACAGAATTGGAAGGGACCTTTGAGGTCTTCTAGTCCAACCCCCTGCTCAAGCAGGAAACCCTATATCATTTCAGACAGATGGTTGTCCAATCTCTTCTTTAAAACTTCCAGTGTTGGAGCATCCACAACTTCTGGAGGCAAGTCATTCCACTGATTAATTGTTCTCACTGTCAGGAAATTTCTCCTTAGTTCTAAGTTGCTTCTCTCCTTGATTAGTTTCCACCCATTGCTTCTTGTTCTACCCTCAGGTGCTTTGGAGAACAGGTTGACTCCCTCTTCTTTGTGGCAGCCCCTGAGATATTGGAACACTGCTGTCATGTCACCCCTAGTTCTTGTTTTCATTAAAATGTACATACCTAACTCCAGCAACCATTCTTTATATGTTTTAGCCTCCAGTCCCCTAATCATCTTTGTTGCTCTTCTCTGCACTCCTTCTAGAGTCTCAACATCTTTTTTATATCATGGCAACCAAAACTGGCTGCAGTATTCCAAGTGTGGTCTTACCAAGGCATTATAAAGTGGTAATAACACTTCACGTGATCTTGATTCTGTCTCTCTTTTAATGCAGCCTAGGATTGTGTTGGCTTTTTTGGCAGCTGCAGTCATGTTCGTGTAAATGGAAATCAGGGCTATGTTAAGGGGCGATGGGGGCCTCCACCTGTTTATTGGACCCGTGCCCCTCCTGGTTGGTCTCGGCCAGCAGGGAGGTGACACGTGGCTGGATCCGGGCGGTGGTCATCGCTTCTTTGGGGGAGGGATCCGTACCGCAGTCGTTAAAAACTGCGGTGGTGAGACCCCTCCTGAAGAAGCCTTCCCTGGATCCAGCTGATTTGAAGAACTATCGTCCGGTCTCCAACTTACCTTTTTTAGGGAAAGTTGTGGAGAAGGTGGTGGCTACTCAACTTCTGCGACTTCTGGATGAAACAGAGCATCTAGATGCCTATCAGTCGGGTTTCAGGCGCGGGTACAGTACAGAAACTGCCTTGGTCGCTCTGATAGATGATCTCTGGCGGGCCCGGGATGGGGGAAACTCCTCTATCCTGGTGCTACTTGACCTCTCAGCGGCTTTCGATACCATCGACCATGGTATCCTTCTGCATCGTCTCGGTGAGTTGGGAGTGGGAGGCACCGTTTTACGGTGGTTCTCCTCTTATCTCGCCAATAGGATGCAGTCGGTGTTAACAGGAGGGCAGAGATCCTCCCCTAGGCCCCTGTTATGCGGGGTGCCTCAGGGGTCGGTTCTCTCGCCCATCCTATTTAACATTTACATGAAACCGCTGGGTGAGATCATCCGCAGACATGGGGTGCGTTACCACCAGTACGCTGATGACACCCAGCTGTACATCACCACCCCGTCTGACTTCAGTGTGGCAGTTGATGTAATGTGCCGGTGCCTGGACGACGTTAGGATCTGGATGGGGAGGAACAGACTCAGACTCAACCCCGACAAGACTGAGTGGCTTTGGGTATTGCCTCCTAAGGACTACGACAACTGTCCCTCCTTGGTTTTAGAGGGAACGAAACTGATTCCCTCGGACCAGGTCCGCAACTTGGGGGTCCTCCTAGATCCACAGCTAAAATTGGAGCATCATCTTACTGCTGTGGCTAGGGGGGCCTTTGCACAGGTTCGCCTTGTGCACCAGTTGCGGCCATACTTGGAGAAGGAGGCTCTACTCATGGTCACTCACGCCCTTGTCACCTCCCGTTTGGACTACTGCAATGCGCTCTACATGGGGCTACCCTTGAAGAGTATCCGGAGACTCCAATTGGTACAAAATGTGGCTGCGCGTGCTGTGGTGGGTGTACCAAGGTACACCCACGTGACACCTTTACTCCGCCAGCTGCATTGGTTACCCATTTGTCTCCGGGTCCAATTCAAGGTGTTGATCACCATCTTTAAAGCCCTTCATGGCTTAGGGCCGGGTTATCTCCGGGACCGCATTCTGCCTCATACTTCCCTTCGACCGGTTAGGGCCCACAGAGTTGGCCTCCTCCAGGTCCCATCGGCTAAGCAATGCCGGCTGGCGGGTCCTAGGGGGAGGGCCTTCTCTGTGGCAGGCCCCGTGCTCTGGAACCAACTTCCTCCAGAGACCCGAACCATCCCCACCCTGCTGGCCTTCCGAAAAGCCGTTAAGACGTGGCTTTTCCTGCAGGCAGGGGGCAGAGCTTAACTCCAGCTGAACTCTCCCCCGGGTATGCTTGGTTGTTGCATGGTTGTTTTTATATTGCATTTTTAATTTTTATATTATGTTTTTAAATTTTGTTTATTGGTTTCTTGTATTTTCCTATGCTGTACGCCGCCCTGAGTCCTTCGGGAGTTGGGCGGCATATAAGAAAGCCGAATAAATAAATAAAATAAATAAATAAATAAATTATAGGTAGTCCTTGACTTATGACCCCAATTGGGACCAGAATTTCTATTACTAAGCGAGGCAATTGTTGAGTCACATCCAATTTTATGACCAATAAATATGGATAGACCCAGTATGGATAGTATTCCAACTCTAAACAAGCCACAACTAAGTTGAACATTGATTTTTAAGATTTCAAAACTAATCTTGAAATGGGAATACTGACAATAGCACCTAAACTAACAAAAAATACCCCACAAATGATTTAATGTGCCTCCTGCATCATTTTTTTTACCTCCATGATATTAACCATTTAATTGTTAATCTGATAACTGGCAACTTCAAATCTCAACCAACAAATGCTCTGTCTTACACATTGGCAAAAAGAATCAGAACACTAAATACAAACTTGGAGGACTCGACCTTGTAGACGACCCTCACTCTGTTAAGGACCTTGGAGTACTCATATCTAATGACCTAAATGCCAGAGTCCATTGTAACAACATTGCCAAAAAAGGCACTAAGAGTGATAATCTAATCTTGCGTAGCTTCTTCTCTGGCAATATTACACTGCTAACCAGAGCATACAAAACATTTGCCAGACCAATCCTCGAATACAGCTCACCTGTCTGGAACCCGCACTGCATATCGGACATTAATACAATTGAGAGAGTCCAGAAATATTTCACAAGAAGAGTCCTCCACTCCTCTGCTCGCAATAAAATACCTTATTCCACCAGACTTGAAATATTGGGATTAGACAATTTACAATTACGTCACCTCTGATCTGATCTAAATATAGTTCATAAAATCATATATCAAAAAGTCCTTCCTGTCAATGATTATTTCAGCTTCAACCGCAACAATACACGAGCACGCAATAGATACAAACTTAATGTAAACCGCTCGAAACTCGACTGCAGAAAATACGACTTCAGCAACAGAGTAATCAATGCCTGGAATGCACTACCTGACTCTGTGGTTTCTTCCCCAAACCCCAAAAACTTTAACCTTAGACTGTCTACAGTCAACCTCATCCCATTCCTAAGAGGTCTGTAAGGGGCGTGCATAAGCACACCATCGTGCCTACCGTCCCTGTCCTACTGTCCTACTGTCCAAATTTACCTGTACCTACTTTGCTTTTGTTTATGTTTATACCATAACTGTTATCTTGTACACGTTTTGACAAATAAAATAAAGAAATTAAATTTTTTTTAAAGTATCCAAGACTTCTAAATCCTTTGCTGGCATACTCTTTATAGCAGAGGTAGCAGATCACATGAAGATATATATGAATAAAATCCACTTATATCAATCAGCAGGGCTCATATAGGGTATTATATGGTAATATAGGGTATTAAGAAAGAGAGAGAGACAAGAAAGAAAAAGAGACAGAGTAACCCACCCAGTCACATGATCACCCAGCAATGCCCACCCAGTCGCATGACCACGAAGCCTTGCCTGCCGAGTCACATGACCAGGAAGCCACACCCACCATCACATGACCATCAAGCTACACCCACAAAATAAGCCACACCCACAGAAGTGGTAGTAAAAATTGTTAGAACCCACCCCTGGCTGACAACTACCTGTATTGCACATGTTGATTAGATTATATCTTGAGTAATGGGGGTTAAGATAAAAAAGAGAGAGAGAGAAATGAAGGTTAGACAAAGATATTTTAAGAATGCTAAAGCAGACTTCCAAGAGCTAAACTCAACTCTTGAAGCTGTGGTGACACATTAATAACATTTTGGGGAGTAAAGTTAATAAAATGGTTTGCCATTTCCTTCTTCCTAACTCCTGTGAAAGGCATGGCATAGAAATATCTACAACTGGCACCAAGCTGGCATTACGTGAAGATCTTTGGAAACCCCCTGGTAGTTATAACAGGCAAAAGTTATAATAACTTTGGCTCATACATTTTCCCAATTTATTTGATTGTACAAGGCTACCGAGCCAATGCCAAACAAGATTACTGGGTCTAAAAAGAAAAAAAAATCTATAAATGATTGTTATAAAAAGAAAACCAGTCCCCATATTATAGTGGTTTATTCTTTCATTAGATCACAACAGAATATCTTTGACCAAATATTCCCCTTGAGACTGCTTTTGATGATTTATGGATACATTTCTCCTCTTGTCTAGCAGCTGGGAAAGCAAGCATTTTCTCCCCAAAAGATAGGAATACGTGACGTTCACCCCAACTCCATGGAATAAAGAACAAATCAGCACACATTTGTACCCAACCCCAGAAAAGTATGCTTGCATTTTTGATTTATTAAGTCATTCTACAAGCTACAATTTCAACATGAAAGAAATTGGCCAAGTGTGGAGAGGTATCAGAATGGATTTTGTTCCAGGCACATTCAGTAAATCCTCATAAGCTTGTCCTTTGTTAGGTCTTGGTAATATAGTAAACAGAGAGCTGTAAACCTTTCAGAATCAGGTTAACAGTTCAAGTAAAACAGAATTGGCAAAGGGTAAATTGGAATGTATTGTTGCCAAAAATAAAAGACTTATCTCTCTTTCAAAATTCAGCTCCTGGAATCTCCAAGCTGTAGTAACTCACATGTAGGCTTCTGTCTCTAAACTCATGTAATCCTCAGCTCATTCATGACTATCCTGAATCCAGGACCATCCAAATTGGTGGCTTGTGTGAGACTTGAGACAATTAAAAAAAGAAACATACTTCATTTCACAAAGTACCTCTGAATTAAAGAATTGTCATATTCACTGATTCAAAGACTTGGTTCACAAAAAGTGCTTAATTAAAACATGGTTTTGTTTGATTTGGGGAGGGAGGTTTATGTGTGTCTATGAATCTGTCTTCAAGTCATTCTTGAGTCCTCACAATTGCCTGGATAAAGCCCTAGAAATAATTTGATCTTGTCTTCTTCTTAGGGTTGAGAAGCAGGGGTGGGTTCCTCCCGGTACGGTCGACTTTGCCGCACCAGTAGGGGCCGTCCAATTGCTCAATTTGCACGCGACGGCTCCAGTGCCATCTTTACCGATCCGTCGCGCATATCGCCATCTTTTTAAAAGAATTTTTGGGCTTTTTTGCTTCTGCGCATGCGCAGAAGCAAAATCTTGCCAAAATCTCGCAAGGGGATGCGTGTGCGAGAGAGGTTTTGGCGAGATTTTGCTTCCACGCATGCACAGAAGCAAAATTGTGGGAGGGGGCACGTGTAGCGCGTGCGCACACGCACAAAACGTGGAGATTCACACGCAGCGCACCGGTATCAGTAAGTGAGCAACCCGCCCCTGTTGAGAAGGTGTGACTGGCCCAAGATCATTCATCTGTGTCAAGATGGGACTAAAATAGTCCCCTGGTTCTGGCCCAATGTCTTTAACCACTGCATTGATTTTGGAAAACTGATGTGCAAACCATGTGACACCCATTCCCCCCTCCTTCTTCGTCTTCCATATCTGTCATCGGATGTTGGCAATCATGAGTTGAGGTGGCGTAATACTGCAGGCTACTTCAGCTGACTGCTAGCTGCAGTTCGGCAGTTCAAATCTCACTGGCTCAAGGTTGACTCAGTCTTCCATCCTTCCAAGGTGGGTAAAATGATTGTTGGGGGCAATATGCTGACTCTGTAAACCGCTTAGAGAGGGCTGTAAAGCACTGTGAAGCGGTATATAACTCTAAGTTCGATTGCTATTGCTATGTTGACAATCCTATTTTTATCAATAGCCGCACGAAAAAGTGCTATTGAGTTTTGTCCAAACCAGTCCCTTAGATTTTGAAGCCATGATGTTCTCCTTCTGCCTGGACCTCATTTGCCTTCAATTTTTCCCTGGAGGATTAAGTGAAGTCTGCCATATTTTTGCTGGTGTCGCATCACATGTCCCTACCTTGGTTTATTATTTAACCATGGTTAAAAAAAAGATCTAATTTAAAATTAAGTCTGGCCACACCTGTACAAACCATTGAATTTAGTGACCATTTGAAGTTACCATGGCACTGAAAAAATTGACTTATGACCATTTTTCACATTTATAACCGTTGCAGCATCCCCATGATCACGTGATTTACATTGACTTTGCTTGACAACTGATTCATTTTTATGACCGGGGTCATGTGATCCCCTTTTGCGACCTTCTGACAAGCAAAGTCAATGGGGAAACCAGATTCACTAAACCATGTTACTAATTTAAGAACTGCGGTGATTCACTTAACAAATGTGGCAAGAAAAGTGGCGAGTAAAATGGGGCAAAACTCACTTAACAAATTCCTCACTTAGCAACATAAATTTTGGGCTCAATTGGGGTTGTAAGTTGAGGACTACCTGTATATGTTAAAGTACATTGTTGAGTTGGAATAAATATATCCAGTGCATATTAAAAACAACCTAAATTTGACATACCAATAATGATCTCATTACTCATGTAAATTAGTTTTATCTCACTATTACTCTCAGTAAAAAAAAAAAGGTTTGAATATTTTGGTAATTTCAAAAAAACTCCAAAGTCTGTTTAATTATGGCAATAGAAAAATCAAAGTCTGATATTTAACACATCATTTCCAAATATTGTAAAACATTCTGCAACCTCCACTTAAGAGTAACATGAGTTACTGCTTGTTTTAAACCAAGTCAAAATAGCTTAACTCCTGTTTGACTTCTAGAGAAGACTCTGCTTTTACCACTTTGCTACTAATAAAAAGTAATTATAAATGATTTAATTAAAATTCATGACTCATCAGTGGTCTAATTATTTAGGCAGTTAAGTACCACATGCCAGAAAGATTTTACTCTTTATTCTATCTGCTCCCATTAAGCCTAAATAAATACAAAATACATAAATAAATTTGGCCAGTTAAGATCTACCTTTATTATTTTGTTAGTGTATTCCAGGTGATTTACTGGAGAATGCACATCAGAGATCTTGCCCAAAGGGGACAATTATACTGATACTATTGGGATCTATTAAATGGAGGTGCAACCATCTTGATTATGTAAATATTTCCTACTATGGTTTTTCTTGATTGTGTACAGGTAGTTTTAAGTTAATGACTGGACATTTAGTACATAGATAATAGAATAGAATAACAGAGTTGGAAGGGACCTTGGTGGTCTTCTAGTCCAACCCTCTGCTTAGGCAGGAAACCATACACCACTTCAGACAAATGGTTATCCAATCTCTTCTTAAAAACATCCAGTGTTGGAGCATTCACAACTTCTGGAGGCAAGTTGTTCCACGGATTAATTGTTCTGTCAGGAAATTTCTCCTTAGTTCTAAGTTGCTTCTCTCCTTGATTAGTTTCCACCCATTGCTTCTTGTCCTGCCCTCAGGTGCTTTGGAGAATAGCTTCACTCCCTCTTCTTTGTGGCAATCCCTGAGATATTGGAACACTGCTATCATGTCACCCCTGGTCCTTCTTTTCATTAGACTAGACATACCCAGTTCCTGCAACAGTTCTTCATATATTTTAGCCTCCAGTCCCCTAATCATCTTGGTTGCTCTTCTCTGCACTCTTTCTAGAGTCTCAACATCTTTTTTACATTGTGGTGACCAAAACTGTCTGCACTCTGCAGTATTCCAAGTGTGGCCTTACCAAGGCATTATAAAGTGGTATTAACACTTCACGTGATCTTGATTCTATCCCTCTGTTTATGCAGCCTAGAACTGTGTTGGCTTTTTGGGCAGCTGCTGCACACTGCTGGCTCATATTTAAATGGTTGTCCACTAGGACTCCAAGATCAAAGTGATTATTAAAAGTCACAACAGACTTCCAAAAAAGGTACATACGAATTTTGAAATTCTGATGGCCACACACAAACATTTTCACAATCACATGATCAAATTTTGGGTGCTTGGCAACCAATGCACGTTTACGACTGTTTGCTGTGTCCTGTTTTGACACAACCTTAGCAGAAGCAAGAAACAGACTCCTTGTCACGAAAACCCCCTCTTTATTTACCTCTTGTGAATTAATTGCATTCACCCACTGAAAGGTCCAGGCAATAGTCCTTCAAGGACTTAACTACAGTAACAGACCTTATCAATTCCTTGCGATAATTGCAAGACCATGAGTTCCCAGCTGAAAGACTGCAAAATTAAGTTCTGGCAAGCAGTCTTTGTAACACGAAACACAATGAGCAAAATCTTCAGAAATACCAACTGTTGTCTCCTACAACAACCACTTCTATTTATTCCCCAGCCAGGGAGGGGCCATTCAGCGTTCATGTGTGCTTTGCTTCCAGAGTCGACTCCTTGTCCTCCGTTGTTCACCTCTCCTAACTGCTCTGCACATACGTGCATCTTGAACAGGCCCCAGCTGCTCTTCCTCCTCACTCATATCAGCTTCCAAAGGCAGCTGCCTCTCCGGTGGTTGGGAAATGTCGGACAGCCCTGGCTTTATCTCTGCGTCCGACACAGAGCATCCATCAGAGCCTTCCCCAGACTCCAGAACTGGCCCAAGTTCTTCCCCAACCTCCTCATTGTCCGAGTCTGCCACCAGCTCCGCTGGCAGCTGGCAAGCCACATGTCCCACAGTCATGTGGTTGTGATTTTTGGGTTGGTTTTTTTTGCCAATTTCTAACATTCACTTATGGTTTCTGCCCAAAAAATTGGGTAGACGTGTTTAACAAGCGCTGCATTTGCTTAACAACCACTGCAAAAAAGAAATTATGAAATCAGGTGCGGGGACTCATGACTCACAAACATAATTCTGGGCTCAATTAAAGTCATAAGTCAAGGACTGCCTGAATATATCTTGAGATTGTTTTTCTGAATATCGTTCACCCAATATTTTGTAAACCAGGGAGGGAGCTTAGCAAGAAGTTATCCATTTAATCCAAAATAATCATATGAATCCTCTTATTGGTTATGTTTAAATGTGGATGATATATTGTGTGTTTATAATATGGAAGATTATCCAAATTTATATAGTATAGATAATTGGACTCTTATAAACATTTATTTTATTTATTAATTTTTGTCAAGTACGTATTGGTAATATACATAGATATAACATTGTTTATATACATAAGATGGGTACTGATAAGAGGGAACATTAGGACAGGGATGGTAGGCACTCTGGTGTGCTTATACACGCCCTTTACTGACCTCTTAGGAATCCTGAGAGAAGTGAAGGATAGGCAAAACGATTGTCCAAATTTTGCAGTTTGCTAACAATTTAAATTTTACTTCAGCGGAATCTGTAGAAAAAGTGCATATGGCCATGAAAATAATGACTAACTATTATCTCTCTCTCTCTCTCTCTCTCTCTCTCTCTCTCTCTCTCTCTCTCTCTCTCTCTCTCTCTCTCTCTCTCTCTCTCTCTCTCTCTCCTCTCTCTCTCTCTCTCTCTCTCCATCCCTCCTTCTCTGTCCCTTCCCTCCCTCTTTCGCCCTCCCTCCCTCCCTCTCTCCCTCTCTCCCTCACTCTCTCCCTCCCCCACTCCCTCTTTCTCTCTCTCTCACTTTCTCTCTATCCTTCTCTCTCCCTCTCCCTCTCTCTGTCTCTCTCTCTCTCCCCCCTCTTTCTTTTTTCTTGGTCCAACGTGCACGAAAGTTGATAATTTAAAGTACACATCTAACCTCAAGTTCAATAAATAGAATATTTTCACAAACACAAGAAAGTGAAATTGATAGATTCATCCATCCATCAAGATTGCCCTCATATGCATGCTCTTTCATTGTTTTTGTGTTTTAATATATGTTGCTTTAGTCTCAGGCTGTAAAGCTGTGAAATAAATTAGTATGTGAAACTGAGGTAGAAATGTCATCTTGGCATGAGTTAGGTTCTATATCAAAAACAAGCTGGTATCTAAAAGTTTCTCAGTTTGGCTGAATTCAACTTGATATAACAGGAACAAAGACGTTTAAAGCAGGGTGGCTAAGGATAAAAGGGTAAATAAGCATTGGATGCAGAGATACATTCTAAAATTATGATGAGTGACGGGAGAAATGGCAGGAAGACAAGATAATGCTGCCGCTATTGTAGCAAGCGCTAATAATAACTAGCATTTGGTTATGCAGAATATCATAACAAAAATGTGTGTGGGGTTTTTTTTGGGTGTATGGGTGGAATTGGAATTAAAATAACTCTCGCAGGAATGAATTATTAGCAAAACAATTGGACATGGACCAATGTATCCTTATTGGAAATAGGAGAAAGAAAGAAAGAAAGAAAGAAAGAAAGAAAGAAAGAAAGAAAGAAAGAAAGAAAGAAAGAAAGAAAGAAAGAAAGAAAGAAAGAAAGAAAGAGGTGAGGGACAGAAAGTTCCACCACAGTACGGCAGTGGTGGAAAGTTATGACACATGTGTCAAAGGTGACATGTCACAACATTTTGGGTGACATGCCTGCATTCACCAACACCCAACTACAACTCTTCTCTAAAGTATGCCCTGCGCTTGCGTGATTTTTGGAGGCCACATAAGAACTGTTGTGTGGTTTTGGGAGGCCGAAAAGGCTACGGAAGAGCATTTTCCAAAGCCCCTTCAAGAATGAAGGCCTTCTGAGACCTGGAGCATGCTCAGGTAGGCTATAGGGCAGGGGTGGGTTCTACTTACCTTCCCTACCGGTTCGCATCAAATTGGAAGTCCGTGTTTTGCTTGCGTGCGCGCCCCCGTCATGTCACGTAAATGACCCTCTGTGCATGCCAGAGGGTTCTTTCCAAGCCGTTTTCAGGAAGCGGTGAACAGAGGACCAGTTCAGGGGTGTGGCCAGCTGTCGGTTCGGCGAGCGGGGTCAAATTCCCACCACCGGTACGGGTGAACTGGTCCGAACCAGCAGCAACCCATCACTGTTATAGGGCCCTGTGAATAGAAGGAAACATTGCCTGTAGATAAGCAACATGCAGATGATCCTGGGGGGTGATGGGCTATGGGGACAATGGCAACATTCCCCAAGGTTGGCACACTTTGGAGAATAGCAAAAGGTGGCCTTTTTGAATAGCAATTCTGGTGCTAGGGCTGAAGTCAAGAGCTGTATTTCAGGTCCAGCCTTGACACTGTTGCCCGAGTGTTGCCCAAGTGTTCAGGATGACCTAGATAGGGGCAGAGGGATAGAAAATCGTTTCTCTTTTATTTAAATCAAATTAAGCATTTTCTGAATGTTTGACATGCTGAGCCCAAAAGGTTTGCCATCACTAGGGAATGGCTTAGAAAGACAGGAGGAGGAACCATTACCAAGGCATTGGTCAGATAAGAGGGGCTTGAACCTGAAAATAAGTTAAGAAAACATCTCAGACAAACTCCTTCCACACGAAGATAAAACAAGAGAGGAGGATATCCATCAAAACTTGCAAGGTTCTCTTACTATAGGTGTTACAATCAAACAGTTCCTGATTTATATGGCATTGTTCTCTTCATCGGGTCTAGAACATAGAATAGGGTTGGAAGGGATGTTGGAAGTATCCTAGTCTAACCTCCTGCTCAAGCAGGAGACCTTATACCAGTGATGGCGAACCTATGGCACGCGTGCCACAGGTGGCACATGTGCCACAGGTGGCACGCAGAACCATATCTGAGGGCACATGAGGCGTTGCCCTATGTCAGCCAGCCAGCTGATTTTCGGCCTTGTTTTCAGCTGTTTTCGCTCTCCCCAGGCTTCAGGAAAGCCTCCTGAAGCCTGTGGACAGTGAAAAATGGCCCAATGGGCCTACCGGAAGTCCGGAGGCTTCAGTGAGGCCTGTGTGCCTCACTGAAGCCTCCCTGTGTGCCTCACTGAAACCCCCCGCGCTGCACGTGGGGGGAAGTGTGGGGGTTTTTGAGTGCCTGCACAGGGGAGGGCATTGCATTATAAGTGTGGGCACATGCGCGCACGCTATCGAGCTCGTGCGTGCACCCTTTTGGCACCCAAGCCAAAAAAGATTCGCCATCACTGCCTTATACCATTCCAGACAAATGGCTGACCAGTCTCTTCTTAAGAACCTCCAGTAATGTAGCACCCACAACTTCTGGAGGCAAGCTGTTCCACTGATTAATTGTTCTCACTGTCAGGAAATTTCTACTTAGTTCTAGATTGGATCTCTGTTTAATGAACTTCTACCCATTATTTCTTGAACTGGCCCCAGGTGCTTTTGAGAATGGGTCGATCCCTTCTTTTCTATGATAGACTTTCAAATGTTGGAAGACTGCTATAAATATCACCCCTAGTTCTTCTCTTTGTTAAACTAGACATACCCAATTTCCGTAATTCATCATATGTTTTAGGCTCCAGGTGCCTGATCCCCTTTGTTGCTCTTCTCTAGGGCCCCAAAACCTTTTTTGTATCATGGTAAACCAGAATTGATCTACCTTGGGTTGACACCTACCTTCCTGATTCTTGAAAATTGTGAGAACAAATGAAAGACAAAGCTGAAAGCTCGACTGGTAGGCCCCACCACGTGGAATGAACAGAAGGTTTAGGTAAATAATTTTTCTGAAATGCCATTTTTTTTCTGTGCCAAAAGCAACCACAGTCCTTCCCACCCATCACAAACCTGTTAAGAAAAATGTCAATTATCATCAACTATGCTAAGAACATTACATTACATATTTGATTGATTGCTAACTGAACACTGGACATTGTGATAATGTAAGACAGTGTGATAATTGTGATAATGTAAGACAGTGAAACACTGTCTTACATTATCAGTTCGTAACAGCTTGGTATAATAATAATAATAATAATAATAATAATAATAATAATAATAATAATAATAATAATAATAATAATAATAATAATAATAATAATAATAATAATAATAATAATAATAACAACAGAGTTGGAAGGGACCTTGGAGGTCTTCTAGTCCAACCCCCTGCTTACGCAGGAAACCCTACACTACTTCAGACAGATGGTTATCCAACATCTTCTTAAAAATGTCTAGTGTTGGAGCATTCACAACTTCTGGAGGTAAGCTGTTCCACTGAGTAATTGTTCTAACTGTCAGGAAATTTCTCCTTAGTTCTAAGTTGCTTCTCTCCTTGATTAGTTTCCACCCATTGCTTCTTGTTCTACCCCCAGGTGCCTTGGAGTCAAACTTTTCTCCAAGGCACCTGGGGGTAGAACAAGAAGCAATGGGTGGAAACTAATCAAGGAGAGAAGCAACTTAGAACTAAGGAGAAATTTCCTGACAGTTAGAACAATTACTCAGTGGAACAGCTTACCTCCAGAAGTTGTGAATGCTCCAACACTAGACATTTTTAAGAAGATGTTGGATAACCATCTGTCTGAAGTAGTGTAGGGTTTCCTGCGTAAGCAGGGGGTTGGACTAGAAGACCTCCAAGGTCCCTTCCAACTCTGTTATTATTATTATTATTATTATTATTATTATTATTATTATTATTATTATTATTATTATTATTATTATTATTATTATTATTATTATTATTATTATTATTATTATTATTATTATTATTATTATACCAAGCTGTTACGAACTGATAATGTAAGACAGTGTTTCACAACCTTTCTGGGGAGGGAGAAAGAAGGAATGGTTCTGTGTGAGGGGCAGGTGCGGGTGCGTGCGTACAGCTTCATTTGTGTGAGTGGTGGGTATGTGTCCCTGCCGCTCGCACAAGTGGGGCTGCAAGTGCCAGCACCAGGTGCTCGTGGTAGTTGGGCTGTGCACATGAGCTGGTCCACTGCTCACACAGCCCAGTTGCATATTGGACACAGCCAGGTAGTGGGCTATGGTTCATGGGTTGGGAACCCCTAATGTAAGACATAACCAATGTAAAGTAATAAAATGTCTCAAGGAAAGTGATCGCACGGGGGACAAAGGAAGCAATACAAAGACACGTTGAAAGCCTCCTTCAAGTCCCTGAATATTGACACCACCTCCTGGGAAACCCTGCCACAAGATCAATCGACATGGCGCACGCTGATCCACCAAGGCTGCCAGACATCTGAGTAGTGCTGGGTTCCTACTGGTGCGGTCCACTCTATAGCACCGGTAGCGGCCCGCTGGTGACGTCACAGTACCGGTGCGATCGGTTGCTGGTGCCTGGGTGCCGCCATTTAAAAAAAAAAACTTTTTAAATTTTTTTTTAAATTTTCTTCTGCGCATGCCCAGAAGCCGAGCTTCCGGCACTGCGCATGTGCTGCCTTCCTACCCCACAGTGAGTCCAAGCAGGGGAGGATGACTGAGGGAGTGCGTGAGACACTGAAAGAACGGGCAGCAGGAGCTATCTCCTTTGCAAATGCTGCAACAATGGTGCCCACACGCCTGCCCAACATGTGGCAGAAAATTTCGTGCCCGTATAGGCCTTACCAGCCACCTGCGGACACATCGTGGACAGCTCACAACCTGTTAGATGTCAAGGTCCTCTTCGATGGACGAACATCATCAAAGTAATAAAACAAAAAGCCACACAAAAATAGAGCAGATAACATGATAATAAAATCAAGAACAAAACTAGTTTAAAAAAAGTCTAAAATGGTTAAAATTAAGTCTAAAGGTTACAGTTAAGGAAGATCATAAAATAGGGACTGATGAACTTAGCTCAGGAGGGAATATTGAAAAAGCCCTTCTGGTTGGGTTGGGTTGGGTTGGGTTGGGTTGCGTTGCGTTGCGTTGCGTTGCGTTGCGTTGCATTGGCCTGCCTTGCCTCATTGAACAGAAACACCTGGTACTGCGTAAGAATGTCAGATGAGAATGATAGTTTCCAGGTATTGGATAGCAGATCGATTTATTCAGTGGAGGGAGAGACACTAAAAGTAGAAAGTATTTTGAGGACTGTGCTTGCATGAAAGAAAAATATAGGTAGCATGGCTGGCTGAAGAATTCTGGGAATTGAAGTCCACAAATCTTGAAGTTGCTAAGTTTGGAGACCCCTGATCTAGTAGCCACCTCCATTAACTGTATTAAAGATTTGTTTGCAAGAATTAATACAATCAATTCTGAAAAATCCCACAAAGCAATAGACTTTTCTTTTCAACTTACCAAAGCCATAATATGCATTCTCTTTCAGCTAAACATTAGCTACAGCTACAGTCCTTTCTTCCCAACAGAAAGTTTCATCGTACATTATGGTGGAGATGAACATTGTTTTTATAATACCTTCTCTTCTTTCTAAACCTTTTGATTAATCTTTTTCCCCATTTTCCACAAATACCTATTTGAATCGAGTTCATTGGTCAAGGCTAATGAAGGCAATTACTGAGGGATTTTGACTTCTGAGGGAAAATAAATTCAGTCAGATAATGCTGTTATTGATCTATTTTTAATCTCTTTTCAACAGTTCTCTCTTTTTTAAAAAAATAAGTAGAGTTTATAGAATTCATACACAGCAAAAGAAACAGGGCAAAAATATGGAAACTAATTCATTTTAATCCAAGGGATGGCTGATAATCCAATTTATTGGACTTTGAATTGTGTCAGCTAAATTAACTTTATTAGGTGCTTAGAAACACAGCCTATCAGCTCAACGATGAGTTAGAAATACCAGTCAAAAAATATTGAGTGGCTACTCATCTAATACTTTAATTTAAATATTTATTTATTATGTATTAATCACATTTATTTGGCCATTTATTTCATACAAGGTGACTTTGGACAGCATAAATGTAATACATATCTTCCTTCCTTCCTTCCTTCCTTCCTTCCTTCCTTCCTTCCTTCCTTCCTTCCTTCCTTCCTTCCTTCCTTCCTTTCTTCCTTCCTTCTCATTTATTTTTAGCAGTGAGATTATTCAAATAGAAATAGGACAAGTGGTGGGAAATGGTCGATACCCAGACTAGTACATTTTTCAAAGTCAGCTGTAGAGGTTTTGCTCAATTCATTTGAATAGCTATAGAATTATTCCCCAAAGGAGTTTGTGGCTACTTGCTAAACTCACTCCCATGCGTTACAGGAAGGAAGCAATGGAGAAATATAATGCATAAATCTCCATATAATCCTTAACTCCTTGTCCATTCCATCTAATGTAGGGTTTCCCAACCTTGGCAATTTCAAGACATGTGGACTTCAACTCCCAGAATTCCCCAGCCAGGTCCATGTGACTTAAAGTTGCCAAAGTTGGGAAACCCTGATCTAATGCAAGTCTATCTTTCCCAAACCTGATGTTAAGCATGGGTAAATGAGGAAGTCCAGGCAGTTCAAATGAATATAAAGGTTTATTGCAAGTCTATGTTATCTACAAGAATCTGAATTGCTAAGGGTCAAAGCAAATTGGTAGTAGATAAGAGTCAATGGAATTCAAGGTGGTCTGCACTTAGATCTCTTGTGGGTGTGAAGTAACTCAAGACTGATGACATGCTTGACCCCTCCTTTGGGCTCAGCCTGGCTACACCTGTGTCCTACAGATCTGCTGTATTTCTTATCTCCTAGCTAGACCACATGAAATAAACCAGAAAGCTATATTAATTAATACAATTTATGTTCAAGACCATTGGTAGACTGTGGGGAAAACAATAGTACACTGTGATATAACAGTACAATTAAAGCATATCTGGGAATCTTGTTCTGTATCTGAAATTCTTGGCACTTAATTTTTTTCTTATTCTATAGCACTGGCAGAGTCCTTTTCTAGCATCCCCCTACTTGAATTCCTGCCTTTGATTTTTCAGTGTTGTAACAGACCCTGTGATCATCTTCCATCCGCATTTCTGTAACAATATCAGTCAATATGTTGCAGTAGCTTTTATAAGTTTGTTAAGGCAGCCAGTTTGGTACAGAGGTTATGGCACTGGGCTTGGAACCAGTAAACTATGACTTCTAGCCTTCCCTTAAGTAAGTGTCAATTTGGTTTCCTCTCCCTAATTTTACCTTCAAATGAACTAGGGAGATGTTTGTCTAAGATCGTGATGGCAAACCTATGGCACGCGTGCCACAGGTGGCACACAGACCGCTTTCTGCGGGCATGCGAGCTGACACCCAGCTTAGCTCCACCGCGCATGCACACGCACCTCCCGCTGGCCAGCTGATTTTCGTCCCATTTCAGGAACTTCCAGGAGGCCCGTTTTTCACCCTCCCCAGGCTTCAGAGGGTTTCCTTGAGCCTCCAGGAGGGTGAAAACGGCCTCCCCCGGGCTCCAGAGACCCTCAGAGGCCAGAAATGGGCCCGTTTCTGGACTTCCGGAACTTCCGGGAGGCCCGTTTTTTGTCCTCCCCAGGCTGCAGAGTTTTTTTTTGAGCCTCCGGGAGGGTGAAAACGGCCTCCCCGGGCTCCGGAGGTCCTCCGGAAGCTGAAAATGGGCCCGTTTCTGGACTTGCAGAACTTCCAGGAGGCCCGTTTTTCGCCCTCCCCAGGCTGTGGAGGGCCTCGGGGAGAGCCTCCAGGAGGGCAAAAACTGCTTCTCCCGGGATAGCGCGGGGGGTTACATGTGCATGCGCGGGGAGCATGTGGGGGGAATATCATGCACACATTGCATTATGGGTGCTTGCACATGCGCACATGCCCTGTCACACTCGCACTTTCGGCAAGCAATGAGAAAAAGGTTAGCCATCACTGGTCTAAGACATTTTCTTAATCTATTTTCTTGGTCTGGGCTCAAACCATGCTTATCTGACAGTACTTCTTTCTGTCCTTCAGGGCCATTCTCTTTTTCCTTTACAAGGGCAACTCTAGTAGGACTCATGATGGCCCCATCCATGCCTTAATTTTCATCAGGTGATTAGAATTGTGAAAACCAGGATAAGGCAGACTTCCACCCCGTGGTCTACCTCAACCATACATTACTAGCTTTCAAATCTCATAAGGCAGTTGGAAGCCTGCCTTATATGCACAGCCATATATAGTGCGGTTTGAACCTTGCCAAATCATTTTGGGTTGCCAGCCTAGTCTTGATGCATTTTCCTTTCCTGTCATACTATTGTGACTGGAGTGGTGCGTGAAAGAGACTCCAACCCAGTTGGCACAAAACATAACACCTGCACTAGGTGAAGGAAGTCAGTCTCAGAAGAAGCAAGGTGATCAGAGAGAGAGATTGGAGAAGCCAAAATGTAAAACTCTTCAACACCACCGACAACACTGCTATCCTCCAAAAAGACCTAGACTTTGTGTCAGAATGGTCAAACATCTGGCAACTCCAAATCTCAACCAACAAATGCTCTGTCCTACACATTGGCAAAAAAAAAATCAGAACACCAAATACAAGCTGAATAGACAAGACCTTGCAGACGACCCTCACTCTGTCAAAGACCTTGGAATACTCATATCAAATGACCTAAGTGCCAAAGCCCACTGCAACAACATCGCCAAAAAGGCTTCAAGAACTGTTAACCTAATCTTACGTAGCTTCTTCTCCGGTAATACCACACTACTAACCAGAGCATACAAAACATTCGCCAGACCAATCCTTGAATACAACTCATCTGTCTGGAACCCACACCGCATATCGGATATAAATACATTAGAAAGTGTCCAGAGATACAAGAAGAGCCCTCCACTCCTCTACTCGCAACAGAATACCTTACGCAACCAGACTTGAAATCCTGGGCTTAGAAAGCTTAGAACTATGTCGCCTTCGGCACGACCTAAGCATAGCTCATAAAATTATCTGCTACAATGTCCTTTCTGTCAATGACTACTTCTGCTTGAACCACAACAGTAAACGAGCACACAACAGATACAAACTCAAAGTGAACCGCTCCAAACTTCACTGTAGGAAATACGACTTTAGCAACAGAGTGGTAAATGCCTGGAACTCACTACCTGACATTGTGGTTTCGTAACCAAACCCCCAAAACTTTACCCTTAGACTGTCCACTGTTGACCTCACCCGATTCCTAAGAGGTCAGTAAGGGGCGTGCATAAGTGCACCAGCGTGCCTACCGTCCCTGTCCTAATGTTCCCTCTTATCAGTACCCATCTTATGTATATAAACAATGTTACATCTATGTATATTACCAACACCTACTTGACATAAACAAACAAACAAACAAACAAACAAATAAATAAATAAATAAATAAATAAATAAATAAATAAATAAATAAATAAATAAATAAATAAATAAATAAATAAATAAATGCCACTGTTGATAACATGGAAGGTAAGCAGTATCTGTAAGTTAAAATATAAGCACTTCTAGCTCGTGGAATTGAGCACAGCAGGGTGTCCCTCCAGGTAGTTTATAGCCCTACTGTTTTTATTATCTAGTATCAGTAAGGAAATCAATGCTTGACTACATTTATGGGGCCATTTAGAACTTCAAAGCAGGCATTTCTGCACCAGAAGAGGTGATTAAAAGGCTCAGCCACCAAGGGTTGTTTTGTGGATTAGCATCCCTTTTTCCCAAGCTATGTTTCCTGACGACCCTTTGTAGGCAAAGGGTAAGTATTCAGAGCAGCGTTCAAGTATCCTTTGGGGTGCGATTGGTGACACTAGAGCAGAAAACGAGCCTTCTGAGAGGAGCTCCCAATTGAAAAGCAGAAGAGAAGGCAAGGCTGACAAAAACGTTCATGCTTCAGAGTTTTACTTTTCTAGGTCTTCGTGGGGGGAAAGGACTCTCCATAGACACCTTTCCCAATAGGAGTGGATTTTGTTTCAGATTTATAGCATCGTATGGCATCTCTCGGCCACAAGAGCTAGGCTGAATTTACAGTGCCAATTCGCAGGTCTGTTATAAAAAATGCAGGCCTCATTCAAGTTCGGCTCGAACTCTAATGACTTTATTGACCTATTGCAGAAATGATTGATCATGGCTGTAGGATCCAATCTGACTCGGTCACTAAGCTTTCCGGCAGAACTTATAAAGAACGGTTGCTGGAATTGGCTATGTCTACTTTAATGAAAAGGGACGTGGTGGCTCAGTGGCTAAGATGCTGAGCTTGTCGATCAGAAGGTTGCAGTTCAGCGGTTCGAATCCCTAGCGCCGCGTAATGGAGTGAGCTCCTGTTACTTGTCCCAGCTTCTGCCAACCTAGCAGTTTGAAAGCACGTAAAAAAATGCAAGTAGAAAAATAGGGACCACTTTGGTGGGAAGGTAACAGCGCTCTGTGCGCCTTTGGCTTTTAGTCATGACCACGGAGACGTCTTCGGACAGCGCTGGCTCTTCAGCTTAGAAACGGAGATGAGCACCACTCCTAGAGCCAGAAATGACTAGCACGCATGTGCGGGGGAACTTTTACCTTTACTGTAATGAAAAGAAGGATCAGGGGTGACATAATAGCAGTGTTCCAATATCTCAGGGATTGCCACAAAGAAGAGGGAGTCAAGCTATTCTTCAAAGCACCAGAGGGCAGGACAAGAAGCAATGGATAGAAACTAATCAAGGAGAGAAAGAACGTAGAACTAAGGAGAAATTTTCTGACAGTTAGAACAATTAATCAGTGGAACGACTTGCCTCCAGAAGTTGTGAATGCTCCAACACTGGAAGTTTTAAAGAAGAGATTGGACATTTGTCTGAAACGATATAGGGTTTCCTGCCTGAGCACGAGGTTGGACTAGAAGACAGCTGCTGTGGCCTAGAGGTGCAGCTCTTGCCTCACAATCAGGAGGTTGTGAGTTCGATCCTAGGTAGAGGCAGATGTAGGGTCTCCTGCTTGGGCAGGGGGTTGGACTAGATGACTGGCAAGGTCCCTTCCAACTCTGTTATTCTGTTAACTTCTCTCTCTCCAGAATATGCACACAGAGCTGTTCATGCATATTTGAATATGCACATATTCTAGAGAGCGAGAGCGAGAAGTTCCCTGAGGATGGGCTCCAGCACAAGCCCAAAAGTTTGGAAGAATAAACTTCTGGTGACTGACTCAGATTGGATCGCACAATATTATCCTGGGACACATATATTTACTTTCATTCTCAATCACGCTAGTTAGCCTAACCCAAGGGTAGGCAAAGTTGGCTCTTCTATGACTCGTGGACTTCAACTCCCAGAATTCCTGAGCTAGCATGATTGGCTCAGAAAGTCTGTGAGTTGAAGTCCACGAGTCATAGAAGAGCCAACTTTGCCTACCCCTGGCCTAACCTATCATTCCAGGATAACTTGGTGACTTACCATCCAAAAACTAATCATGTGTAGTACTTCAGCAAAAGTCCCATTATGCTATTTGTATGGTTCCTTTTTGCCCTGCAGTTAACACAGGTAACAACCAGCAAACCCAGAAGAAAAACAGGAGTCATCTACAACATACAACGTAAGAACTGCAACAACCACTATGTGGGGCAAATGGGCAGAAGGCTGGCAGAACACATCCATAAACACCAAGTCAGAAGACATGATGAAAATTCTTTAATTTCACAACATATAGACAGATTTAACCATAGTTTCAATTGGAGAAATGTGACAATCCTAGATGAGGCCAAGTCAAAAAATGCCAGGGAATTTCTAGAAGCCATCAATAGACACATAGACATTAACAACATCTACAGACTATGCAATAGAGTCAATCAACCAGCCTAAAAGACTCCAGAACTTCTCCACCAGTAATCAGCACTCAGATCAGCATAGATTAACTTCAAGGTTAGCTTTGGACCAACAATCGAGTAAGCAATACCCCAATCAAGAAACTGCCAAAGAGCCATCAGTAAACAGCCCAACCAGGGGTTGGTTCCTCCTGGTTCGGACCAGATCGCCTGAACCGTTAGTGACCTGCTGGTGACGCGACGATGGCGTCATGGATCCGGTTCGGTCAATGCTGGTCCGTGGGCACTGCCATCTTTTTGGGGGGATTTTTGGTGAATTTTTCCGTGTTTGGATGGCTTCTCCTCTTCCGCGGCTTGAAAAAGAGCCCTCCTGCCCGCCCCCGGGTTAATACTGACCTTTATTTCTTTGCCCGAAGCACAGCTGATCAGCTCCTCAGCTGTGTTTTGGGCTGAATCCTGCTACTAAGCATGCGTGGAAGTGAAATTGCACGGGAGGAACACGCGTGCGCGAAACGTCATGATGCGAACCGGTGACGAAGGTAAGTGGAACCCACCCCTGAGCCCAACCAAAGAATCTCTAAGACTGCCCCCACCCACACAGACAGGCAAATCACCAGAATATAAACTGACAGCAAAGAGCACTCCTTACTGATGATGTTACCTAGTTAGGGTAATGAAACGTCCACAAGAAAACAACAAGCTCAGAGAGCACCAAGGAACCCTCAAGTAACACTCAGGTAGGATTACGGTTATACAGGTAATCCTCGCTTAATGACTAGTCACTTAGCAACATTCGAAGGTATTACAGAATCCACCAAAAGATACTTAGAACCTGGTTCCAGAGTTCCAGGGGCAGAACTCCCACCAGGAGTCACATGGCTGCATTTTGGGTGCTTGTCAACTGGCTCACCTTTATGGCCAGCTGCAGCATCCCACAGTTATGTGTCATGATTTATGATTTTTTAAAATAGGAACTGAGCTTTTTGATTTCTAGCAAAAAAAATGCTAATAAGAATACACTGACTCACTTAATGACTGAGGCATTCACTTAATAACCACCATGTTTGCTTAGCAATCATCACAAAAAAAGGTTGTAAAATTGGATAGGTCATGGGACTGCCGCAACTTCTAACCATCAAGACTTACTATAGAAAGTCCAGTCTCCATTATTGTTGTACGTTAAGGACTACCTGTACAGTGCTCTACCCTTATATTTAATTGTGATTTATTGAATAAATAACACTTAAGTAAATCGTAGCACATAGTACACTAAAACCAAAAGAAACACAATGATAGTGGACACTACTATAAGAGATGTTCAGGCTGAGCCCAAGGGAAAGGGTTAAATGTGTCATAAGTCAAGAGTCCCTGCATCCCACAAGAGATCTAAATCCAGCCCACCTTTGAATGCCTTTCTTATCTCCCACTCATTTTCCTTGACTGTTAGTTGGTCAGATTCTTGTAGAGAGCTTAAGCTTGCAATAAATCTTTATACTGATTTAAGCTGCCTGAATCTCCTGATTTCACCGGTGCTTGACAACTATTACTACTACTACTGTCAAACTGGCATTGTTTTAGCTCTTTCATTTTCTTCAGTTTGACAGTTGGAGTTATGAAGTCAGCAGTAGTGGGTTCTAAAACCCTTTACTATCGGTGCACACGTGCGCTCGCGCATGCTCGCAACACTTCTGCGCATGCGCAGAAGCATCCCAGGCGGGTGGGCGGAGCCTTCCACCGCTGGTGCTACCGGTTCTTAGAACCGGGCCAAACCGGGAGCAACCCACAGCTGGAAGTCAGGCTATATAAGATCAAAAGAAATTCATTTACTGTATATTCTGCTTTGGAGATCTGATATACAATAAACACAAGAGCATATACAAAATTAAAACTTATGGCACATTCAAAATAAAATAAGGCACGTAACAACACCCAAATCAAATCAAACCTTTATTATAGCACAGAAAATACAACAATAAAATACATAGACCCATAATTAAAACTGGAGCCAGACCCACAGGAAAAAAAAGAACTTCAAGCAGAAATTAAAGAGCTAGAACCAGACTCTGGAACCCACAGAAACCAAACCTGTCTCTACCCATAAAACAGCATTCTTGATACATCTTGGATGTACGAGGATTGCTCTTATAAATTTGGTCCGGAGACTTTCCAGGATATTAAATTTGAGTAAAAATGTAAATTGGAACAATATAAAGAAGCTATAAGATGACCTTAGCAAGAAAAACCTTGTATGCTGCAGGAATAAAATGTGCTCCCTTTGTACAGAAAAAAAAATTTTTTTTGGCAATTTTTAAAAACTTTTTAGATGCAAAATAAGATATTGATTTTTAAATGACTGAAACCAAAATATATAACTATGTATATTATTGTAATATTTTAAGGTATGTGTGTATTGATATACAAATGGAGTACAGAAAAATCTTAAGAGTGCAAAGAAGAGCAATAAAGATGATTACGGGCCTGGAGTCTAAAATATATGAAGAACGGTTGCAGGAATTGGGTATGTCTAGTTTAATGAAAAGAAGGACTAGGGGTGACTTGATAGCAGTGTTCCAATATCTAAAGGGCTGTCACAAAGAAGAGGGGATCAACCTGTTTTCCAGTGCACCAGAAAGCAAGACAAGAAACAGTGGATGGAAACTAATCAAGGAGAGAAGCAATCTAGAACTGAGGAGAAATTTCCTATCAGTGAGAATAATTAACCAGTGGAACGACTGGCCTTCAGAAGTTGTGGGTGCTCCATCACTGGAGGCTTTTAAGAAGAAACTGGACAGCCACTTGTCTGAAATGGCCGAGCAGGGGGTTGGACTAGAGGACCTTCAAGGTCCCTTCCAACTCTGTTATTCTGTTAAGACAGCTGTGGAATTACATTTGGGCCACATTTGTCTGATAAATGTGCACTCCAAAACAAGGAAGCCTGGAAATTGCACCCCAAGATATTTCCAAGTACCTACCTGTTCTATGGAGATCCCATCAAATTGCCATTTATCTCACCTACCATTCTGTCATGCAAACACTAGCACTTTGGGGTTTTCTTGAAAATTTACTACAGGCTGTTCTTTTTAGGCAGTGCCCTTCTCATTCCCACCTGGGAGAGAGACAAAATTACTACATCATCTGCATATAGCAAGGAATGGAATTGCACAATTTGCTAACCTTGGTGAGTGTGGATTAGAAGATGAGGGAGCCTGAATTACTGGATTGATGTACAAATTTAAAACACGGGGAATGGAATATAACTTTGTCTTACCCCTCTTTTGATGGAGAGAGCTCAAGAAAGGTCTCCCCACGGGGAACATCTGACTCTCAGTGAGGTGTTAGAATAGAGTCTGGATAAGAAGGAACAATCTTTTATCTGTTGAAGGTTCCTGAAGTTTTTGTTATAGCCTCTCCCTTGGAATCAGATAAAAGCTGCAAAAGCAGAGCCTTTGAGGGTTGAAGTGAATTTTTCAGCTAAAAGTCTCAAGAGCAGATAGTGGTCTAAAGTTGAACGGTCTTCTCTAAATCTTGCCTGTTTTTCAGCAAAGAATATTTTCACTTTGGACCCGGTGCAAGAGTTTTAAAGACCCTTTGCATATGATTTGCTTATTGTATTAAAAGCAAGCTAATTGGTCTACGGTTGGCAGGGATCAGTCTATTTCCTGTATTCTTACAGACAGGAATAACTATGGCCTCATTCCGTTCAGATAGAAAACATAAAGCGCTATTAATATCAGTAAAAATTGCAGCCAGCACTGGGCGCCACCAATCTTTATTTCCTTTTTTTATTAGCAACTCTGGAGGAATGAAATTGCCTCCAGAAGCTTTCACAGATTTCAATTGCACAATGAGATCCAGAGCCTTAGCTAGACAGGTAACCCTCGATTTAGGATTGCAATTGGGACCAGAATTTCTGTTGCAAACTTTGTGCAATGATTTGTTGAGTGAATCAGGTGGTTATTAAGTGGCTATTAAGGTGGTTATTAAGTGGTTATTGGTTATTAAGTGGTTATTAAGTCTTCGCTGATGATATAAAACTATTCAACACCACCGACAATGCTGCTGCCCTACAAAGCAACCTTGACTATGGGTCAGAACGATCAAACAATTGGCAACTCCAAATCTCAACCAACAAATGCTCTGTCTTACACATTGGCAAAAAAAAAAATCAGAACACCAAATACAAGCTGGGAGAATACGACCTTGTAGACCACCCTCACTCTGTCAAGGACCTTGGAGTACTCAACTCAAATGATCTAAGCCCCAGAGCTCACTGTAACACCATTGCCAAAAAGGCATTAAGAGTTGTTAACCTAATCTTGCATAGCTTCTTCTCTGGTAATATTGTACTGCAAACTAGGGCATACAAAACCTTTGCTAGACCAATTCTCGAATACAGCTCATCTGCCTGGAATCCACATTGTATATCGGACATTAATACAATTGAGCGAGTCCAGAGGTATTTCACGAGAAGAGTCCTGCACTCCTCTGCTTACAACAGAATAGCTTATGCCACCAGGCTTGAAATGTTGGGCTTGGAAAACCTAGAACTAAGCCGCCTACGGACTGACCTAAGTGTAGTACACAAAATTATCTGCTACAACGTCCTACCTGTCAATGACTACTTCAGCTTCAACCGCAATAATACACAAGCACACAATAGATACAAATTCAAGGTAAACCGCTCCAAACTCAATTGCAGAAAATATGACTTCAGCAATAGAGTGGTCAATGCCTGGAATGCTCTACCTGACTCCATTGTTACTTCATCAAACCCCCATAGCATCAACCTTAAACTGTCTACTGTGGACCTCACCCCATTCCTAAGAGGTCTGTAAGGGGGCATGCACAAGCGCACCAGTGTGCCTACCATCCCTGTCCTACTGTCCACATTTATTCATACCCATTTCCTGTGTTCATATTCATGTTTGTACTTATACCTGTTATCTCGTACATGTTTGACAGACTAAATAAATAAATAAAATGAAATAAAATAAATTTGGTCCCCCCTCCCCCCTTTGACTTTACTTTTCAGAAGACAGCTGGGAAGGTTGCAAACGATGATCACATGATCTTAGCATGCTGCAACAGTCATAAAAACATGCTGCCAGTTGCCAAGTGCCCAAATTTTGATCACGTGACCCTAAAGATGCTGTTAACACTTAAGTGCACGAGCCGGTTGCATGTCTCTTTTTTCAATATCATTGTAACTTCAAACAGTCACCAAACAAACAGTTGTAAGTGAAGTCCATTTGGGAGAAATCACCATTTAGTGGGGAACCCTCACTAGATTATTTAACAGTTCTGATTAAAAATGTTCCGAAATAAACTCTCCCAAATATCTGCAAGTATTTGGCTGATGCGATTACCTGAAGGAGAGCAGTTAACCATTCAGATTTCTTAAGCTTAGCTGCTGCAATTAATCTCCCTAGTCCTCTCTCGGCACTTCTCCCTTCTTAGGTTTTAATAAGTGCTTTATAAAACTTCTCATGCTCTTTGAGTGATTGAAAGGAATCTAATGAGTTGTCAGATGGAAAAGTAGATATGGTAGTAAGAAGGGCCTTTTTTTGCTTTATAACCGTTTGTGTCAAACCAAAGTTTTGATCGCAGAGGAAGAGGCCTAGAGCTAATTGACAAAACGCTAGATAGTGGGGCCTGGAGAGAAAGTGGATAATGGCCTGCTAATGCAATAATATCTGTTCAGAAAAGTCTGCTAAACAAATCTGGGAGTAGAGTTGAAGGAAAAGAAGCAGAAAATTTTTGAGTAGCAAAAAAGCAACTGCTATAATCGAAGGCAGTGTTGCTCAAACTTGGTGACTTTAAGATATGTGGACTTCAATTCCCAGAATTCCCCAGCCAGCCAAGCTTGAGAAACAGTGAGCTAAGGCCTCTGTAAGATGGCAGCTTATTCCAAATGGCCTCCCATTCCTTTCCTTGGATCCTGGATGAAATACACCAAAGCTGTTCAACCCTATGTGAACCCCAGGGTCATCCAGCTGCTGGTTTTCAGGATGCTCTAGGAAGTTAGCACCAGGGGTGGGTTCCTACTGGTTCTAACCGGTTCTTTGGAACCGTTAGTAAATCAGTGATGATGTCACGGAGCCGGTTCTGTCGGTGCCGGTCCGTGGGCGCCACCATCTTGGATTTTGCTTCTGCGCATGCGCAGAAGCTAATTTTTGCTTCTGCGCATGCGCAGAAGCTATTATTTGATTGCTGCAGGCGTGCACACAAAGTGGGCACACGCCCCCGGCACGACCCTGAGCATCAAAAGGATCCACAACCCACCCCTGGTTAGCACCTACCACCCTCCTGGAAGAATGAAATATTTTGAGGAATATTAAAAAGGCAGAATGTTATATTTCCCTAAATGAAAAATGGAGAAACAAGTTTCTTTTAGAGGCAGGAAACAGACTCAGTCTTTCTTAATAGCCCCAGCAGATATTGAGGAGGCAGCTTTTAGAAATGCAGATTTGGTAATCCATTCAAGACAGGATATTGTGAAACTCCCTGCAGCAAAGTCTGAACAAAGGCCGAATGGTAGGATTAGCCCCTCACTTAGGATCCAGCACAGGATGAAAGCCATTAAGCCACAATAGGAATTGCCCAAGACCCTTTCAGAGCAGTCCAAACTTCAACCAAACTTAGCTCAGACAAACACCTAGGATTGGCATTTCCTCTTTTGCCTATAGAGCCAGCTATGACCCCTACATAACCCCTACATGACCTCATAGGAATCTGACAACAGCCAATAGAATACGTGTTCTTGCACAGGAACAGGAAGTTCAAGTGCAAAGCCCAAAGAAAGTATAACCCCTCCACGCACTCTCAACTCCATTTATGCCAGCTGCCCAGAACCACAAACCCATGTGGTTCTGCTTCATCAATAAACCATCTTTCCAATCAGCCTCCATGTTTCCAGTGTCTTTCTCCCGGCTTGGAACTGAACCAGATGAGCCGAGGTGGTGCAGTGGTTAAAAGCAGCACTGCGACCTTCAGCTGATTGCTAGTTCAGCAGTTCAGATGTTCAAATCTCACCAGGCTCAAAGTTGACTCAGACTTCCATCCTTCCGAGGTGGGTAAAATGAGGACCAAGATTGTTGGGGGCAATATGCTGAACTCTGTAAACCGTTTAGAGAGGGCTGGAAAGCACTGTGAAGCGGTATATAAGTCTAAGTGCTATTGCTATTGCTATTGCTATTTCTTCCCACAATGCCTTTCTTCTTTAGCACTCCTCTTTCATACTTTAGTGTTTCTTCTCCAGGTCTCACCCAGCATCCATTAAACTCTCTTCTCAGACTATTTAAGGTTAACTGGACTACCTTTCTCTGAATAGAACAGAATATAGAGGCGGTCCTCCAAAATTGAGCCCAACATTTTTGTTGCTAAGGGGGACAGTTGTTAAGTGAATTTTGCCCCATTTTACAACCTTTGCTGCCACCGTTGTTAAGAGAATCACTGCAGTTGCTAAGTTAGAAACATGGTTGTTAAGTGAATCTGGCTTCCCCTTTGACTTTTCTTATCAGAAGGTCACAAAAGGGGATCACATTATTATCCAGGGATACCGCAAATGTCATAAATGTGAGTTAGTTGCCAAGCTGCTGAATTTTATTTATTTATTTATTTATTTATTTATTTATTTATTTATTTATTTATTTATTTATTTATTTATTTATTTATTTATTTATTTATTTGTGAGATTTATATACCGCCTCACAGTGCAAGCACTCTCTAAGTGGTTTACACCAGTAAGCAATGTATATTTATATTGCCCCCAACAATCTGGGTCCTCATTTTACCCACCTCGGGAGGATGGAAGGCTGAGTCAACCTTGAGCTGGTGAGATTTGAACCGCTGACCTGCTGATCACAGTCAGCTAAAGTGGCCTGCAGTACTGCCTCTAACCGCTGTGCCACCTCGGCTCTTAATTTTGATCAAATGACTATGGGGATGGTGCAACGGTTATGCGAAAAATGGTGCCGTTGTGATTTCAAACTTCAGATCAGATCAGAATAGAGCTGGAAGGGACCTTGGAGGTCTTCTACTTCAGGGCTATCAAACTCGCGGGCTGTGGGCCAGATGCGGCACACGCTGGCCATGCCCACGCCCAGTTTAGCAAAAGGGGGAAAAAAGCCACTAAACATCACGTTATGACACCATGACGACAGGAGCCGAGGTGGCGCAGTGGTTAAAAGCAGCACTGCAACCTACTCCAGCTGATTGCTAGTTCAGCAGTTCAGCTGTTCAAATCTCACCAGGCTCAAGGTTGACTCAGCCTTCCATCCTTCCGAGGTGGGTAAAATGAGGACCCAGATTGTTGGGGGCAATATGCTGAACTCTGTAAACTGCTTAGAGAGGGCTGTAAAGCACTATGAAGCGGTATATAAGTCTAAGTGCTATTGCTAGTGCTATTGCTATGAATTTGACACTCCTGTTCTAGTCCAATTCCTGCTGAAGCAGGAGACCTTATACCGTTTCAAACAAATGGCTGCCCAGTCTCTTCTTAAAAGCTTCCAGTGATGAAGCACCCACAATTTCTGAAGGCAAAGCTGTTCCACTGGTTGATTGTTCTCACTGTTAGGAAGTTTCTCCTTAATTTCACGTTGCTTCTCTCCTTGATTAGTTTCCAACCACTGGGGAAAAAATGTAGTCCATGTAAAAATGCAGTCTATTTTCTACATCTACTGGAGTTACCTCATCCTCCGTTTGTAGGACATCTACCTGCCAACAATTCTTTCATTGCTCAGCTGTTTCTCTTCAGAATTATGTCTGATCTAAATATGTCTTCCTGGAAGTTTTCAACTTCCATCCCTCATGGTTCCAACTCTATCTTTGTTCTTCTCCTGTGAACAATATATCTTATGAGAAAACACAAGCACACACAAGCACACACAGAGACACTTCCTTATTCCCAGCTCTTCATCCAGAAAACAAAGCACAGCGGTAGAAAAGAGTATTTTGCTTGGATTATTTTTCTCCTCCCAACACCCACTCTGGAGTTCACACAGATGCAGGAACACGTGTGACTAGACGGTGCCAAAGCATAGCTGGCTACTGGCTTGTCAGAGTGTTGCTTACTCGTAGGAGAAGAAACTTCTTCCTCGGAGAGCACTGTTCATTTTGCTGATGGATTCAAAACAGAGCTATTCGTAAAAACAGAAGCATTCAAGCCAGTCCAAAAAATGCTTAGAGAAAGATTTCAGTACGATCTAAAATATTTAACTATGTAACGTAGAAGCGGCAGAATTTTGTCAGAACGTTGTGTAAGTGGTATTTGAGCTGAAGCTTAGAATTCATTTTCTTAATGTGAACCTTAATTGATTGATGGATAGATTGATTATGTGCTGTCAAGTCGGTGTTGACCCCTAGTGTCCACATTGATAGATTGTCCCTAATCTGGTTTTCAGGTCTTCCAACAGTGCACCCATCACCACTGCAACAACATCATTAACCTAAATACATGAACCTGATAACACAACACACAAACCAAAAACCAGTTACCCTTTGAAATTCACACTTCTCTGAATTTTGCAGCACCCCCCCCCACCAATAAAAACAACATATAGTAGCCAAACCTTTGCTCAAATGAATACATTAAATTGATTAGAATAACATACAATATCATGAGTAAATTGTTTAAAAGCTACACACACACACACACACACACACACACACACACACACACACACACACACACACACACACCCCTTTTATAGGGGAAAATTGCAAACAAAAGTACGTGTTTGGAGACAAAATGAAAATTGAATACTCTCATTCCTTCACTTCTCTTATCTCTGACTAGTAGAGAATTTGGAGAAACTGGACCCGTGAATAGAAAATCAGGAGTAGTCAAATTTGCCCATCTCTTATCCTTGATCAAAAACCATCTGCTCAGATAACAAGAACGCTATGAAAGACCTCAGTTCACCAGCATGTAGATAAAACGTGACACTCTTTCCTAGCATTGATGTGTTATCCTTTTGATTGCTACCGGGTTTCCCCAAAAATAAGACCCTGTCTTATATTTTTTGAAACCCCAAAATAAGCGCTTGGCCTTATTTTCAGGGAGGTCTTATTATTTTGGGGAGCGTGGAGCAAGATGGGGGTCCTCTTGCCATCTTACCTGATTTCCAGCTCTGTCTCCCTAACCTTAACCAGAGAAAATTGTATTTTTGGAAGAGGACTTATTTTCGGGGGAGGTCTTATTTTCGGGAAAACTCGGTAAAAAGGCACCATATCTGAAATTCACCTACCAGATTCCTTAGTATAACTCATAAGATATATGCATCAGGAGAATGAAACAGAATAAGTAGAATATTTAGATTTAGATTTAGATTATTGTTAGAGTTGGAAGGGACCTTGTAGGTCATCTAGTCCAACCCCCCGCTCAAGCAGGAGTCCCTACACCATTTCGGATAAATGGCAGTCCAATCTCCCTTTGAAAGTCTCAAGTGTTGGAGCTCTCACAACCTCCGCAGGCAAGCTGTTCCACTGGTTGATCGCTCTCACCGTCAGAAAGTTTCTCCTTATTTCCAGGTTGAATCTCTCTTTGGTGAGTTTCCATCCATTATTCCTTGTCTGGCCTTCTGGTGCCTTGGAAAACAGCCTAATCCCCTCCTCTCTGTGGTAGCCCCTCAAGTATTGGAACACGGTTATCATGTCACCCCTGGTCCTTCTCTTCGCCAGACTGGCCAAGCTCAGTTCCTGCAACCGCTCTTCGTATGTTATAGTTTCCAGTCCCCTTATTATCTTTGTTGCTCTCCTCTGCACTTTCTCTAGAGTTTCGATGTCTTTTTTATAGTGTGGTGACCAGAACTGAATGCAGTACTCTAGTTGTGATCTAACTAAGGCTTTATAGAGTGGTACTAGTACCTCCCTAGTTCTAGATTGTATCCCTCTGTTAATGTATCCCTCTGTTAATATATCCTTCAGATCGCAAAGGCAGACATACATGTCTGTCTGTCTGTCTGTCTGTCTGTCTCTCTCTCTCTCTCTCTCTCTCTCTCTCTCTCTCTCTCTCTCTCTCTCTCTCTGTGTGTGTGTGTGTGTGTGTGTATGTGTGTGTGTGTGTGTGTCCAACAGCATTTACTGAACTGCTAAAGAACTGATTATTGTGAAGTTTGCAGCAGGCATGGACGGTGAAATTAAGGCCAACCTTCAAAACTAAAGTCCTGAAAACGTCTTAATGACACCAAAAGGCCCAGGTAATTTTAAAAAAACATATTTTTTGTCCACACTAGATGGCAGTGTGGTATACAATCAAAATAGCTAGCATCTATCTTTTGGTACCTCAACAATACAAAAGAAACTGGAGGAAGTTTGTTTCTTAACATACATCTGTTATTGTCTACTTCCATATTTCTTTTCGAGAATGTTTATGACAGAGATACCAACTAGCGCAACATTTCTTGGGGTATAACTATGCATGGCACAGATCTCGATGTGAAATGCAATTTTTAGCTATTAGTAATAATTCCCAAAATGATTCTCCTGAAATAGTATGGCAGAGAATCAAGCACTGTCTAAATTTTAAAAACTTTAAAGGTTGATGTGAAGGGTATATATATATATATATCCTTCACATCAACCTTTAAAGTTTTTAAAGGTTTTTAAAATCTCTCTCTCTCTCTCTCTCTCTCTCTCTCTCTCTCTCTCTCTCTCTCTCTCTCTCTCTCTCTCTCTCTCTCTCTCTCTCTCTCTCTATATATATATATATATATATATATATATATATATATATATATATATATATATATATATATATATATATATATATATATATATATATATGTAGATTTAACAAGTCAGAATAATATATCTCCATTCTGACAGGGGTTAGAGATGACAAATCTTAAACATACTATTGAGATACCATGATTTGTATCCTTCTGAATCAAATAAAATTGGCAGTAAAAGGATGACATGAAATTACTGCATGGTTGTGTGGAAAGTTGATCACCACATTACAGAAAAGATGTTGAGACTTTGGAAAAAGAGCAGAGAAGAGCAACTAGGATGATTAAGGGCCTGGAGACTAAAACATATGAAGAACGGTTGCATGAACTGGTTATGGCCAGTCTTAGAGAAAAGGAGGACTAAGGGTGACATGATAGCAGTATTCCAGTATTTGAGGGGCTGCCACAAAGACGAGAGGGGTCAACTTATTTTCAAAAACACCAGAAGGCAAGACAAGAAACAATGTCTGGAAACTAATCAAGGAGAGAACAACCTGGAATTAAGGAGAAACTTCCTAACAAGTGAGGACAGTTAACCAGTGGAGCAGCTTGCCTTCAGAAGTGGTGGTTGCTGAAGCCACTTTCCTGAAATGGTATAGGCTGGGTTTCCTGTTTGAGCAGGGGGTTGGAATAGAAGACCTCCAAGATCCCTTTCAGCTCTATTCTGATTGAAAAACACAGAAATTGCAATTGTACTATAATCAAAATTGGAGTTATAAACTCACTGTGGAACATTTTAATTCTTAGGGCATTGCAGAACATGCAATTATTTTTAAAAATATATTTGAAAAAAAGTACAAATGACATCTGAAACAAAAGTTTTGGGAAACCTCAAAATCACAGAAGGAAAAGCAGCCATTCAGATTTAGCTGGTAGCATTAAAGATCTTTGCAAGCATCAAGTATTTTTGAACCAGAAGATGCGGTCAGCTTACCATGCAGTGTGAAAAAAAGAGGGCTGCTGTCTTAATGCTGATCTTGTCTTAATGTTGATAGGAACCCTTGAATCTGGGAAAAGTCTGAAGGAACAGGTGATTCTTCTCAGTTTGATTCCTTCATCATCAACATCCTCTTTTAACGACCCCATAATACCTTGGGGGGGTGGAGTCTGGGCAACTGAATGAAGCTGAGTATTTACTGGCCGGATGCCCTTCCTGTCGCCAAGGCGGAGTACTTTTCAGCAGAGATATTCTCAGTGTGCCCAGAGAGAAAAATGTCTGCCTCTACCTAGGATCGAACTCACAGCCTCCTGATTGTGAGGCCAGAGCTCCATTTCTAGGCCACCACACCACTCAGTTTGATTCCTTCATATAGCTAGGAAATTTAGAGATGACAGGGACAAGAGAGGGTTACAAAGGGCACCTTAGCTTTCCTTCCATACACGTTTGTTGCAAGCCAAGGCATGACTCATTTTTTAACTGGCATGGGCAGAATTTGCTCCAGAAAAAATAGACTAGGAGTAAGGCAAACAATCATGTTGGATTTACTGTAAATTTAAATTAGTTTGTATTAAATTAAGTAAATAGAGTTTATACAATGTCTCCCCGGCTATGCCTCCAGTCTAATGAAAAATTATAGCCAGGGAAAACTTCTATGGGGGGGGGGGGGAAGGAGGGCAGTTCTGCAGACTGTGCTAAAGGTTTGCAACCTTTCTGTTGCTGTTTCGCTATGAATTCAGTGGCTGCCAAACTTAGTTTCTGTATTGAGTTTGTTCCTGATTATTTTGTTAGAAGATTTGACTGGGTTTGCTATAGAAGTTAGCGGGTAGGTGTAATTTTAGATTATTCTGGCCATGTCATGTGGGAGAATTCCCCAGAGAAAGCAATTGTGCTTGGAAGAGTTAGTGGTAAAAGGAAACCAGAACTCCAAAGAACGTGGTGGCTGGACACCATCAAAGCTG
Organism: Diadophis punctatus similis; assembly: GCA_023053685.1. Taxonomy (NCBI): domain Eukaryota; kingdom Metazoa; phylum Chordata; class Lepidosauria; order Squamata; family Dipsadidae; genus Diadophis; species Diadophis punctatus. The sequence continues at coordinate 7,147,594 of JALIGW010000002.1, forward strand.
ACACTAGCCAGAGCATAGGAAAACTCAAAGAAGTTGTGCAAGATGGGAAGATGTGGAGAGACTTGGCCACATCCTTCCTGTCAACGACTACTTCAGCTTCAACCACAACAATACACGAGCACAGTACACAACAGATACAAACTCAAAGTGAACCACTCTAAACTTGACTGTAGAAAATACGACTTTAGCAACAGAGTGGTTAATGCCTGGAACTCACTACCTGACTCTGTGGTTTCGTCACCAAACCCCCAAAACTTTACCCTTAGATTGTCCACTGTTGACCTCACCCAATTCCTAAGAGGTCAGTAAGGGGCGTGCATAAGTGTACCAGCATGCCTATCATCCCTGTCCTAAGGTTCCCTCTTATCAGTACCCATCTTATGTATATAAACAATGTTACATCTATGTATATTATCAATACATACTTGACTAAATAAATAAATAAATAAAAATAAATAAAATAGAATTGTATCATCAGATACGATTGAATGGATAACATCACTACCATCATCATCATCATCACCACCACCACCACCACCACCACCACCACCACCATCATCATCATCATTGAATTTCACAGCCCTCAGCTTGGATCCTCTTGATTTCTGCAAAATTCAAAGAACATGCATAGCATGGCCAATAAATGAGGAAGCTGGCCAATGAGAGAACCGACGTAGAACTAAGGAGAAGTTTCCTGACAGTGAGAACAATAAATCAGTGGAATGGCTTGCCTTCAGAAGTTGTGGGTGCTCCATACTGAATGTTTTTAAGAAGAGATGGGACAATGGTTGGACTAAAAGACCTCCAAGCTCTGTAATTTTTTTCTGTTCAAATTATTCAACAGAGTTCAATAGACTTAGGAAAGCCATAGATTGTCCTCCTCCTCTTGGATTTAGGTGAGAATCCTTCCACAGTCCAGCCAGATCTTTTCATCGAGGCTATAGCATAAGTATAAACAGTTAAATTACAGATTTCCATTTGAAACTTTCCAGCATTACCTACTGTTTCCCACTGAGCTCTTTTGATCCCATCTTTAGACTTTCATTGGTCACAGATCATAAATTAGGACAATTATCACTCCAATAATTATTGTTGTAATTATAATCTGTTATCTAAAGCAACAGTCACCATTATTTTATGACCCTGAAGCAAAAGATCAGTCGGTTCTCTGATGTTTCAATGGACAAACAGCAGTAAACAAAATGATAAAAGATGTGAGTCTATTCAAATAGGTTCTTTGAGATGAGGGCTTTCTCAGCTGAAAGGAAAACCTGAATTATAAGTCTGTACTTCTTCTGGCTTGAAACTCAACGTTAAGAAAACTAAGATCATGGCATCCAGCCTTCTCAATTCCTGGCAAATAAATGGGGAAGAAATGGAGGTAGTGACAGATTTTATTTTCCTGGGCTCCAAGATCACCGCAGATGGGGACTACAGCCAAGAAATTAAAAGACCCTTGCTGCTGGGGAGGAAAGCCATGGCAAATCTAGATAGCATACTAAAAAGCAGAGACATCACCCTGCCAACAAAAATGCATATAGTCAATGCTATGCTTTTTCCAGTTGCAAAATGTATGGCTGTGAAAGTTGGACCATAAGGAAGGCTGAGCGCCAAAGAATTGAGGCCTTTGAACTATGGTGCTGGAGAAGACTCCTGCGAGTCCCTTGGACTGCAAGGCAATCAAACCAATCAGTCCTAGAGGAGATCAACCCTGACTGCTCTTTAGAAGGCCAGATGCTGAAGATGAAAATCAAATACTTTGGCCACCTAATGAGAAGGAAGGACTCACTGGAGAAGAGCTTAATGCTGGGAACGATTGAGGGCAAAAGAAGAAGGGGACGACAGAGAATGAGGTGGCTGGATGGAGTCACTGAAGCAGTCGGCATGAGCTTAAATGGACTCCGGGGGATGGTAGAGGACAGAAAGGCCTGGAGGAACATTGTCCATGGGGTCGTGATGGGTCGGACACGACTTCGCAACTAACAACAACAACTTCTTCTGCAAATTTGGGGCCATTGAATAATAGAACAATCTATATGGGACATTGGTCATCTTGGTTGAATTCATCTCTCTTGGTGAATAATTATTGAGTCTGTCATCTGCACCTCTATAACTGTCTGGTTTGGTTCTGCAACCCAACAAGACAGACACAGACTTCAGAGGATAATTAGAACTGCAGAAAAAACAATTGCTACCAACCTGCGTTCTATTGAGGACCTGTATACTGCACGAGTCAAAAAGAGGGCTATGAAAATATTTACAGACCACTCACATCCTGGACACAAACTGTTTCAACTCCTACCCTCAAAACGACGCTATAGAGCACTGCACACCAGAACAACTAGACACAAGAACAGTTTTTCCCCCGAACGCCATCACTCTGCTAAACAAATAATTCCCTCAACACTGTCAAACTATTTACTAAGTCTGCACTACTATTAATCTTCTCATCGTTCCCATCACCCATCTCCTCCCACAAATGACTGTATGACTGTAACTTTGTTGCTTGTATCCTTACGATTTATATTGACTGGTTTCTAATTTGATTTGATTGCTTATTTGTACCCGGACTATCATTAAGTGTTGTACCTTATGATTCTTGATGAATGTATCTCTTCTTTTATGTACACCGAGAGCATATGCACCAAGACAAATTCCTTGTGTGTCCAATCACACTTGGCCAATAAAGAATTCTATTCTATTCTATTCTATTCTATTCTATTCTATTCTATTCTATTCTATTCTATTCTATTCTATTCTATTCTATTCTATTCTAATGGGGGTATACAGATAGTCCTTGACTTACAACAGTTCATTTAGTTCAAAGTTACAACAGCACTGAAAGAAGTGACTTATAACCATTTTTCACACTTATGACCATTGCAGCATCTCCATTTACATTCAGATGCTTGGCCACTGACTCACATTTCTGATGGTTGCAGTGTCCCGGGGTCATGTGATCCCCTTTTGTGACCTTCTGACAAGCAAAGTCAATGGGGAAGCCAGATTCACTTTACAACTGTGTTACTAGTTTAACAACTGCAGTGATTCACTTAACAAATGTGGCAAGAAAAGTCGTAAACTGAGGCAAAACTCAACAAATTTCTCACTTAGCAACATAAATTTGGGGCTCAATTGTTGAGGATCTTTATTATCGATTATATCAGTGGGGGAGCTGTTTAGATACTTTAGAACTGAATGCAGAGAAAATCTGGTATCTGTTTAGTTTTGCTTTTCAAAGCAATGTTACTGACGCATCAACTGTCCTTATTTTATAGCAGTATTACTCAAATCTTGGCAAGATGGGTGGACTTCAACTCCCAGCATTCCCTGGTCAGCACAGGATTTCACCTCTAAATATAGAGATAGACCTTGTCCAGGGGGCAGAGTCACAACACAACTTGGGGCAATTTGTATAATTTCTGGGTTTTAAGAGACAATTTTGATTGTCAAAAACTTTGCTACCCAATTTCAGTGTGTAATTCTAGGTCTCATTTTCTTGAAGTTGGAATCCTGGGACATAAAAACTCTTCTTTTTCCAGCTTCTACTCCTATACACCTCACTTGTTTGCATGTTTTAAATTTTTTAAAAAATGCCATCAACTGCATGATCTTGGGCTTGTTTGGAAATCACAAATAGGGTGTTGAGAATCCCAAGATACCTGCTCATTAAGAGTTAAACACAACTATTTGTCACCCTTTCCCACAAGTTTCCCTTTATCCCGATTTATTAACAAAATCTGAAACTTTTAAATTATTATTTCCAAATATGTGTTTTCAATTGGTATTCTTACCCAGGAATGCAGATCTCAGATGCATATGACAGTGGCAGCAGGAATATTCAAAATTTTGGGGCCAAATTGTTGTAAGAAATGTCCTTCTGGGTTCAGTTCCAAGTGGGGAAAAAGACACTGGAAGCATGGAGGCTGTTTGGAAAGATGGTTTAATGGTGGACAGCAGGACCGCATGATTTGAGGTCCTGGGGAAAAGGGGGATCACATGCCTCGAAGATGTTGAAAAAGAAAAGAAGGAAATTGCTGAGAGTCCCTGAGTTTTTTATACCCTCTGTTGGGTCCCACCTTAAGTTTCCTGTTCCTGTGTAAGAAAAAATGTATCCCATTGGCTGTCAGACTCCCAGGGGGCGGGGGTCTTAGCTAACTATGTAACCTTTGTCTGTGCCATGTGGTGAGATGGCTAGAGGGCTTTGGGATTCCTATTATGGTTCTTTCTATAGATGCTTGTTATGTAGAATAGACTGCCCATTGACAAAGGTGGGGGGAATGAGTGATCTGGGCTCTGGCCTTGATGGTCCATTGACAAAGGTGGGGGCTACTAAGAGTGAGTCTGTTTCCTGCCTAAAAACATGTTTCTCCATTTTCTCATCCAGGGAAATATAATATTCTTCCTTTTTAATATTTCCTAAAATATTTCGTTCCTCTAGGAGGGGGGGGTGTAGGTGCTAACTGTTCTACGACAGATATTTATGTCGTGTTTTAAATTGTTGATTTATATAGAATTTTTACCAATAAAAATGCTTCACAATTCAGTGATATGGCACTCTCCAAGATAACTACTCCCACTAACTAAACTGTGAAATGCAAATCAATCATTCTGTATCCACTAACATACATGATAATTCTACCTATAATCACCAGATGCTTTCAAAGTGGCTATTCTCCTTACATGCATTCTCCAGTCTATTCTGCCTGTTTTCCGAAACTTACAGAAATATAAGATGGTGGGGGAAAATAAAATAAAACAAAGACGACAGTCTGCTCAGGAAGATTCTTCTATAAAATACAGTCAAATTTTAAAAAAAGGAAGAAAGAAAAAGACAAAAATAGATTTTGCAAATTACCAGCCCAAGTCTAGCTAAGATCAAAACACCTGCAGCAGTTTGTCTGTTTCCCTTGCTCCTGCGCCCGTCATTTTTGGCAAGGAAAATGTCCCCTGTCATTTCAGTACTAGTGTATAGAAAGGCGTTAGGTGTGATTCTCTGATATTCTAGTTCATTATTTAGCTATTAGTTGCAGCAGGAATGAAGTAACTACAAAAGGATAGAAATTTGAACGGTGGGGAAAATACAGAATATAGGAATGGGATGAGTTGATTGGGGGGAAAAACCTCCAATGATTCTTTTTGCTTTATGAAGCATTTTTTCTTTGAATATAAGGCTTGGAAATTTCAGTTTTAGATTCTCCCGTTTTATCTTTGTAATTTCATCTAGCATTGGTATCTTACATTCATTTTCAACAAAGAATTAGACGTATTTGTTTTTTTTCCTAACACCTGTTCCATTCAAGGAACGCAAGATTTAATGTTGATAAGAGACGATAACTAGAGGAAGAAGGGAAATGGGAAGGAAGCAGTAAATATAATCAGATTATCTTTCTTATCCGTTAGTAAGGATACCAGATCCAGGCTGCAAAAAAATTTGATGAGTGTCTGATGGGAATCAAAGGTTAGATAATTCTGTATTGTTATGCTGCCATCTTGGGGTCCAGTGGATCTGGTAGTTCTAGATTTAAACCCTCCTGCTGACTGGACAATTGGGGCAAGGGAAGATTACCGTCTAACCCATCTGTAAGGGGTTTGGTTGTGGAAGCATGAAGGTGGAGCAAAGCTAACATTAACACCAACACCTTGTGGGCAACTGCTAAGGCTGATATCAGCCTTTAGGAATGGCAGCAAATGATTTAAGTCTGATGTCAGGCTCCTGGCATCTATTTAAAAACCCAAATCTTTTCCAAGCACAATTCTCTTGAGTAAGCTTACTGGTAAGAAAGGGTTGCGGTTATAAGAATTCCAGCAATTGAACTACCTCTCATTTAAATTGGATCAGGTATTTCTTTAATTTCTTCTATATTTTCTCTCTCTGTGAACTGGTGAAATGGCAGATCTTTTGATGGATCAGGAAGGTACTTGCAGCTTGTAACTTATGCCACCGTCTCCTGAAATTTTATCAGCCTGGGAATTATTCATTATCTGATCTCTTCCACAGATTTCTGACCTTTTGAGCACCTGAAGCATTGGATCTATTGACATGTGATGTCATCATTCCTTCTATTGGGTATGTGTGCCAGTGGATACATTGCATCCTATAGAGCAGGGATGTCAAACTCACGGCCTGCGGGCCGGATGCGTCACTTTCTGGCCACGCCCACCTCTGGTTGAGCGAAGGGGGGGGGAAGTTGCGATACATCACGTGCGAGTTTGACACCCCTGCTATAGAGGAATCTCTATAGAAGATTCATTGCATCCTATAGATATGGAAATATCACCAGGGCAGCAATTGGTGTTCTCTCTCTTTCTCCCCTCCCTCCCCCCTCCTTCCCTCTCCCTCCCTCCCTCCATCTCTCTCCCCCTCCCTCCCCCTCTCTCTGCACATGCATTTTAAGTCAAAACCAGACAGATAATATTTATAAGTGACTCAGGTGGACACTACTATAAGGAAGAGGAGGAAATACATCACAACCAGACTTACGAGTTCTACTATTGCTGTGGTACTATTTAACCCAATAAGAGCAGTTCTATCTTTCCTGTGGAGTTGATTTCTTGGTCTGGTCTACCTGCTGGGGTTGACACTTCCAGCCTAAGTGTAAATGTGTATGTGGGTTGTCAGGGAGAGATTTGGGATTTGCATCTGGCAAAATTAAGTAAAGGGGAATTCACGTTCACTTGAACCTGAATGCTACTTGCTAGGGGTAGAAAAGGTGAAATTGGCATTGTGTGACATAACATGTTAGTTTGCCTGCCTACTAATGTTAAGTAGTATACTTGCAGTACTACTTAAGCTGATTACTGAACTGACCCATTTGAGGGTTTTGCAGAATATTGTGCGCCATAAACTCAGCAACTAGAAACCAGGTTTTCATCTGTTGCAATCTCAGGTTAACCCTAGCCAGGCTTATTTGTTTGTTTGTTTGTTTGTTTGTTTGTTTGTTTGTTTGTTTTTGTCAAGTGTTGGTAATATATATAGATATAACATTGTTTATATACATAAGATGAGTACTGATAAGATGGAACATTAGGACAGGGACGGTAGGCACGCTGGTGCACTTATGCACGCCCCTTACTGACCTCTTAGGAATCGGGTGAGGTCAACAGTGGACAGTCTAAGGGTAAAGTTTTGGGGGTTTGGTGACGAAACCACAATGTCAGGTAGTGAGTTCCAGGCATTTACCACTCTGTTGCTAAAGTCGTATTTTCTACAGTCAAGTTTGGAGCGGTTCACTTTGAGTTTGTATCTGTTGTGTGCTCGTGTATTGTTGTGGTTGAAGCTGAAGTAGTCGTTGACAGGAAGGACGTTGTAGCGGATAATGTTATGAACTATGCTTAGGTCGTGCCAAAAGCGACGTAGTTCTAAGCTTTCTAAGCCCAGAATTTCAAGTCTGGTTGCGTAAGGTATTCTGTTGTGAGTAGAGGAGTGGAGGACTCTTCTTGTAAAGTATCTCTGGACATTTTCTAATGTATTTATGTCCGAAGGAGCCACTAAGTTTGAAACTGTTTACCTGGTTGTGTGAACATGGCCAAGGTGTCGATATGCAAAAACAAAACAAAACATTCCCCCTTTTCCCCCCCTTCTTCTTCTGAACAGGAGGAGAGTAAAAACATTTAGAGTCAAGCCTGAATCTTCTCATTGCTTGGGGGCTGGCAGGGAGAGTATAGAACAGCATGAATCAGTTTTGGAAAGCGCTGGATAATGACAAACAGCTTCTTTTTCTTCTCTTTTCAACTCAAGCATTGTATCTTTGACCAGTATTGATATCATCCCTACTGAGAGACAGTGGCAGAATGCACCGGCCTGGGTTAGCTCTTCAGATCAAGATAAATTCTGCCTCTGTCTCCTTTCTGATTACAATGACATCAGCCTATATTAGGTCCTGGTGCCTGGTTATCCCCAACCATGGTTGCTTGTTTTCCTTTGCAAGAGTCATCAGAGCTATTTCTCTTGTAAACAAACCCTATTTCAGGGAATAGCCACAAGCATTGATTGCCTTGCTATCAGTTCAGAATCTTCAAAGGGTTGTGACAACCGTTAAGCCTCTTTCAGCTGTTTGCTACCCAGGCTTTTTTTGGACCTGTTGCCATGGAGACATGGCACAGGTACCACTTTTGCTTTTCTGGCACACACTAGTAAAAGTGTGCCCAAATGGCTCAGCCTGCCAGCTCGCCAGCCAGGATGGAGATACAAAAGCCACAGCAAAGCCAACAACAGAGAAGGGAATTCTTCAAATGGATTTGCTTGGGCGTGTTGCAAAAAAGAGGAGAACAAAAGAACTAAGTAAGAATAACAGATACTACAAATATAATCAAGCTCTCTGGGCCGTTGATGAAATCCATGAAACAAGGAAGGTGACATGAGCAGGCAAAGAATTTCAGAAGAGGAGGAGGGAGATTCAGCAATACTTCTGCGCCACGGGGATTCCCATGCACACAAACTTTTCCACTTTCAGGACCTCTGTGCCCATAAAGAGGTGGATGCCTAGAGAGGCCCTCTTGCATACAGAAAGGTGAATCTATGGAAACCCATGGATCTATTACAGCAGTAGTGGGTTTCACTTACCTTTGCTACCGGTTCGGGAGTGGGAGTGCACGGGAACGTGGGTGTGCAGAGCGTTTTTGATGCCGTCCGGGTAGATGGGCGGAGCGTTCCACCGCCGCTGCTACCTGTTCGCCCGAACCGGTGCGAACCGGTAGCAACCCACCACTGTTAATTAAAAAAGGGAAACTAAACATAGTTTTCTACTACGACCACAATTGAGCCCAAAATTTCTGTTGCTATGCAAGACAGGTAAGTGAGTCCCCCCCCCATTTTGGGACCTTTCTTGCTACATTTGTTAAGTGAATCACTGCAGCTGTTAAGTTAGTGATAGGGTTGTTAAGTGAATCTGTCTTCCCCACTGATTTAGCTTGTCAGAAGGTGACAAAAGGTGACAAAAACACAAGCACACACACATACACACTCCTTGGTGTTACACCATAGAGTGTCCTGATGTCACAATGCACATTTTGATGAAACCTTGGCTTGCTGTGAATGCACCAGATCCCAAAATATCTGGAGGACATGAAACTGAGGATCACAATGCATCCGGTGAAAACTTGGCTTTTCTGATGGAAAGTCTTTAGATGATGATAGGGAGTTTTGAGGATTTCTCAGCAGAAAACATAATATGTTCTAGGAGACATTAACTGGCTGGTGAAAGCAGTATAAATGTTGCTCATTTGGTGGCTAAGAGGAAACTGTCTTCAAATTCTAAGTTCTTTGTGAGCTTTCTTGCCACGTTTGTTAAGTGAATCCCTGCAGCTGTTAAGTTAGTAACAGGGTTGTTAAGTGAATCTGTCTTCCCCACTGACTTCGCTTGTCAGAAGGTCACAAAAAGTGATCACATGACCCCTGGGACACTGCAACCATCATAAATGTGAATCAGTTGTCAAGTGTCCCAATGTTGATCACATGACCATGATGATGACGCCGAGGTGGCGCAGTGGTTAAAGTGCAGCACTGCAGTTCAGCAGTTCAGCTGTTCAAATCTCACCGGCTCAAGGTTGACTCAGCCTTCCATCCTTCTGAGGTCAGTAAAATGAGGACCCAGATTGTTGGGGGCAATATGCTGAACTCTGTAAACCGCTTAGAGAGGGCTGTAAAGCACTATAAAGCGGTATATAAGTCTAAGTGCTATTGCTATTGTTATTGCTATCCTAAACCATCATAAATCACTTTTTCCAGTGCCGTTATAACTTAGAACTAGTCAATGGTTCTGTATATCTAAAGAAAGAAAAAAGCCCTGACACATACTTTATCAACATTTAGGTAATAACCAACAGATTCAGTATCACTTATATGCTAAAGCAGGGGTGTCAAGCTCGGTTTCATTGAGGGCCGCATGAGGGTTGTGTTTGACCTTGGGGGACCGGGTTGGGTGTGGCCAGGGTGGGCATGGCCAGCTCGACATCTCTCATGTCAGGGGCCCCTGTGGTGGCTTGAGCTCTCTGCCAGGGAAAACGAGCTCCCAAGCTCCATTTTCGGCTGCAATGGCCTCCTGCAACCCTCTGCCAGCGAAAATGGAGCTTGGGAGGGCCACATGTGGCCCTCCCAAGCTCCATTTTTGCTAGCAGAGGCAGAGCAGACTAGGCCAGTCCTTCGCTGTTTCCAGGGTGGCCCCGCGGGCCAGATCTAAGCACCCTGCGAGCCAGATCCGGCCCCCAGGGCCTTGAGTTTGACAGCCCTGTGCTAAAGCATTTGTCTTCTTTAAAACTATTCTTCATGATAGCACATCTGCCTGTTGGTATCACAGAGAAGTTGGAGGGTGTGGGTTAACTTGTGTCCCTGACAAAAAAAACTGCCCTTTTTCTACTCAGCAAAGTAGCATTAACAAAATGTCTGGGAAGTCCTGCCAAATCTGGAGAGTTCACAATATGGCAAGGTTTCTTTAGTTCAGAAATCAGAGGATGAAGAGGTTCAAAAGAAAAGAATCAGAGACTGTGTTTGCATGACAAATGGAACCAGAAACTAGCCAATCAATCACATTGGAGTATATTGTATAGGTTTTATTAAATTTTGCATTTATAGCCATCTGCCCGGAGCTCAAGATATTCATATATGGATGTTTGATGGAGTTAGTAGAGATGGCTAAATTGATTGCTTTGATTAAAGAGAAGAAGACAAATTAATTTTGTTTCTTCTTGGAAATCGCTTTTGGACTTTGTGCTTGAGTTGGGGGAAAATGAAACTTTGATTTTGGGTTTTGTTGATTATATAGGTTTGGTGTTATAGCAATGGCTAGTATAAACTATTATGTAAAATTAAAAGGTTGAGGTTTCATGTTATTATCTTATTCTACTGCAGCAAAAGGAATTGGAAGTCAATGCTTTTTTTCTTTTTCCTTTCCCTACACTTTTCTCTCTTCCCCCCTTTTCCCCCTATTTTACCTTCACCTTTCTTTATAATTTTTTGTATTTTATGCGTTGTTAAAATGAATAAAAATTATTAACATCAGAAGATATCCTATATGGAGAGTATCTGCTAATAAATCTGCAAGGTAAGTTAGGCTGCATGCAATTTGAATTCTGAAATTGCAATTTCATCTGAATATCTCAGATCCTACAAGTTCAACATTCTTCTTTAAAATCGTTTTGTTAAGCATGTCAGGGTTCAGGAGAAGACGAAGCCCATCCACCAATCCATTCTTTGTAAACTGCAGCTTCAGGTCCCGTCAACCAAACAATGTCGGCTGGCGGGGCCTAGGGGGAGGGTCTTCTCTGTAGGGGCCCCTGCTCTCTGGAACCAACTCCCCCCAGAGATACGAATTGTCCCCATCTTGCTGGCCTTCCGAAAAGCCGTGAAGACATGGCTCTTCCTGCAGGCAGGGTTTCGAGACGATTTCCATCTCGGTCTCCCCCAAGTATGTATACTGTTGTATGTTTTTTTAATGTATTTTAAATTTATTTATTTATTATTTATTTGTGAGATTTATATACCGCCTCACAGTGCAAGCACTCTCTAAGCGGTTTACACCAGTAAGCAATGTATATTTACAGCATATTGCCCCCAACAATCTGGGTCCTCATTTTACCTACCTCGGAAGGATGGAAGGCTGAGTCAACCTTGAGCCGGTGAGATTTGAACCGCTGACCTGCGGATCACCGTCAACTAAAGTGGCCTGCAGTACTGCCTCTAACCGCTGCACCACCTCGGCTCCATTGATATTAAATTATATTGTTTAGCTGTTCTTCAATGTTGTATGCCGCCCTGAGTCCCCAGGGAGTAGGGCGGCATATAAGAGCACTAAACAAACAAACAAACAAACAAACAAACAAAAACAAACAAACAAACAAACAAACGAACGAACGAACGAACGAACGAACGAACGAACGAACAAATAAATAAATAAATAAATAAATAAATAAATAAATAAATAAATAAATAAATAAATAAATAAATAAGGCATACATTTTTAAAAAAAATCTCTTGATTACTCATTTTCCCTACCCTGCCATCATAAAGGAGGAAATTGTCCTATGAGCAGCTCATATTTAGAAGCCTGGTAAAATGATTAATAACAGCAACAAAAAAATAATAAAACAGAGAGACCTGGGCCAAATCAAGACCTGATTACACAAACTCAGAATAATTTCATTTTCCTTCTTGGAAAATGTTGGCATGGGAGCCTCTGTCTGCTCTTTTTTTCCCCCCAGTGGAGTGTTTCTTAGCAGACCTGCAGCATAACAGATCAAAGGACGAAAACTGGGAACATCCAATTTTGAAATAATGCAAACTGGATAAGAAAAAAAAAATAAACTCAGTCACACGAATCTGGCAATGATCAATTCATAATTTTTGTTCCCAATGTTTTTTTTTTCCCTAAAAGAAATGTGGATGGAAAAATTTAATTACAGTCATTATAGCAAGCCCGGATTAGCACTGGAGTGATTTATGGTGTGTTTCAAACAAGCATGCAAGATCAAAGACAGAAGAGCATGTTAGTTACCAATAAAACTAAAGACTTGGCACTAATGCATCTCAATTGCTTTATAACATTTTGATTTAACACTACCTTGGCAAAGCACCCATGGGTTGGGTGTGGGGAAACATGTTATTTCTGATAGTTTAAACTGAATGACAACTATTTTTAAGAAAGTATGGATCAAGAAATCTAAATGGAAATCATGTTATGTATTGCGATGTTCTAAATATAACTATCTCAATCCGGAGTAGTGCAGCTGTTTTTATTTACTTCAGTTGTAGGGCACCTAATCTCAAAGACCCTTTCCTTTGTGGATAACAAAGTCAACATAAACTAAACACATCCAAAAAAGGAAGACATACACATATACAGATAAGCACGCATAACTGAAGCTTATCAAGGAGAGCTGAGGGTCTCACATGATCCCAAGCTTGAAAAACATTTCTGAATGAAGAAATATCACTCTGTTCAGAATCATCATTGGTATTTCCCAGGATTCATTGGACCCACAAACCCCAAAGTTCATCTTTGAGAGATTGAATCTGAGTTTGTTCCTCTCCATCTCGACCAGGGCCTGATGCGGCCCTCAATGAAACTCGATTTCATTGAGGGCCGCATCAGAGTTGTGTTTGACCTCGGGGGGGTTTGGGGGGGCTAGAGTAGGTGTGGCCAACTCAACGTCACTCGTGTCCGGGGCGCCTGTGGTGTCCCGAGCTCTCTGCCAATGAAAATGGGCTCCTGAGCTCCGTTTTTGGCTGCGATGGCCTCCTGCAACCCTCTGCCAGCGAAAACGGTGCTTGGAGGGGGCGCATGTGGCCCTCCTGAGCTCTGTTTTTGCTGGAGGAAGCACTGCAGGCTGGTCCTTCGCTGTTTCCAGGGTGGCCTCGTGGGCCAGATCCAATCACCCGGGCCTTGAGTTTGACACCCCTGATCTAGATACTCATAACTTCCAGGCTAACAGAAACAGAACAACAGAATTCGCCGCCAGACCAATCCTTGAATACAGCTCATCTGTCTGGAACCTACACCACATATCGGACATAAATACATTAGAAAGTGTCCAGAGATACTTTCTAAGAAGAGTCCTCCACTCCTCTACTTGCAACAGAATACCCTACGCAACCAGACTTGAAATCCTGGGCTTAGAAAGCTTAGAACTACGTTGCCTTCAGCACAACCTAAGTATAGCTCATAAAATTATCTGCTACAACGTCCTTCCTGTCAACGACTACTTCAGCTTCAACCACAACAATACACGAGCACACGACAGATACAAACTCAAAGTGAACCGCTCCAAACTTGACTGTAGAAAATACGACTTTATCAACAGGTAAATTGCCTGTTTACCTTTAGTAAATGCCTGGAACTCACTACCTGACATTGTGGTTTCATCACCAAACCCCCAAAACTTTACCCTTAGACTATCCACTGTTGACCTCACCCCATTCCTAAGAGGTCAGTAAGGGGCGTGCATAAGTGCACCAGCGTACTGTCCCTGTCCTAATGTTCCCTCTTATCCGTACCCATCTTATGTAAATAAACAATGTTATATCTATGTATATTGCCAACACGTACTTGACAAAAATAAATAAATAAATAAAATAAAATAAATAGAATTGGAAGGGACCTTAGACCTTACCCATTTTCTAATCCAATTCCCTGCTCAAGCAGGAGACCCTACACATTTCAGACAAATGGCTGTCCAGTCTCTTCTTAAACATTTCCAGTGATGGGGCACCCACAGCTTCTGGAGGCAAGTCATTCCACTGGTTAATTGTTCTCACTGTCAGGAAATTTCTCCTTTGCTCTTGGTCCAGGACAATCACCATTGTATTGATGATACTGGACTTCATGCCAATCAGCGGTGGGTTGCTCCCGGTTCAGCCCGGTTCTATGAACCGGCAGTGGCGGTGGTGGGAGGCTCCACCAACCCACCTGGGACTCTTCTGCACATGCGCAGAAGCATCTTGTGCGGGTGCAAATGTGCACGCGAACCGGTAGCGACGGGATTTAGAACCCACTACTGATGCCAATGATCTCTCCCAATGGTTTCCGGTAGAAGTTAAACAGAAGGAGGGAGGATTAAAATCTAGATAAAGCCTTCTCTGTGGCCGGCCCCACGCTCTGGAACCAACTCCCTCCAGAGATCCGAACCATCCCCACCCTGCTGGCCTTCCGAAAAGCCGTTAAGACATGGCTCTTCCTGCAGGCAGGGGGTAGAGCTTAACTCCATCTGCACTCTCCCCCGGGTATGTCTGGTGGTTGAATGGTTCTTTTATATTGAAATTTTTAACTTTTATATTGTGATTTTAATTGAATTTATTGGTTTTCTTGTATTTTTCCTGTGTTGTAAGCCGCCCTGAGTCCCTCGGGAGTGGGGCGGCATATAAGAAACCATAAATAAATAAATAAATAAATAAATCTATGTGGAATTCTCTACCTGAAGTAGAAGTCTTTGGGTGGAAAACTTTTCCCTGTCTCAGGGACTGGAACTATCCCTTCAACAAGGAAAAGCACTGCAAAATAGTGACTCCAGTCCTTCATAGATGGTCTGGAGATTGCACATTTTAAATGGGCCAGTGACTTTTTCCTCAGCTCTTTTTCCTTCCAGAAATAGTAGCTGGAATTCAGCCTGGATAGGTGTCCATTCTGTGTGCCTTTTGAAAGGGTTGTCCCAAAGGTGTTTTTATAACCATGACCCGGATGAAGGAGAAACTCCATAGCAGTGGTGAAATGCTCCCGGTTCGGGCGGGCCGGTCAGTTGTCGTGGAGCCGATAGCGATCACAGCATGAGGCTTCCACCACCCGCCTGGACGACGTCATTTCAGTTCTTTTACCCTCTGTGCATGCGCAGAAAGCTTTGTGCATGCACAGAGGGTAAAAGAACCCAAATGACAGCGTCCAGGCGGGTGGGGGAAGCCTCGCACTGCGATTGCTACTGGCTCTGTGACAACCAACTGGCCTGCTCGAACCGGGAGCATTTCACCTCTACTCCATAGAATTGAGGGGGTTGATAAGCTTCTCCCCCAGTGGTGGGTTCCTACCAGTACGGTCCACTCTATAGCACTGGTAGCGGCCCGCTGGTGACGTCACAGTACTGGTGCGGTCGGTTGCCGGTGCCTGGGTGCCGCCATTTTTTTTTTAAAAAAATTTTATGTTCTTCTGCGCATGCCAGACGCCGAGCTTCCGGCACTGCCTTCCAACCCCACAGTGCTGCCTTCCTACCCCACCGTGAGTCCAAGCAGGGGAGGATGGCTGAGGGAGCATGTGAGACGCTGAAAGAACAGGCGGCAGGAGTTATCTCCATTCCCCTCCCTTCAGCAGTCCAAGAAGCCACGAATGTGCGGTGATGATCCCAGGCATTTTAGCACATTCAAGGCTTCTTGAGCTGCTGAGGGGAGGGGGAATGGGCGGCAGGAGCCTAGGACCATCAAATGGGGAGAAGCATTCAGGCCGGACAGAGCCTCCTAGAAGAACCACTGCCGTGGTCTTGCTGCTCCCGCTGCGGGGGGCTGCGTTGCCGGTGGGCAATGCCCCCCCGCTTCTCCGGCCGCTGCCAAGCTCCCGAGGCCCACGCCCACCTGATCACATGACTGGCAAGCCATACCAACAAAATAAGCCACGCCCACAGAGTGGTAGTAAAAAACATTAGGAACCCGCCCCTGTTCTCCCCCCCCCCATACACACAAGCAACATAGTGGTAGGCCCTACATTGAGGATGTGGAGTCAAAAAACAATATGGCGGCCATGGCCTTCAATTGCAAATTGCCCATTTGTGTGTGTGTGTTGGCAGGCATAACACACATAAAAAGGAACATGGATTTGATTAAGTGGGAATGGGCACCATCTTTTTGATATATCCTGCTTTATCCAATGGGAAGAAATCCCATTGCTGTCAACATTTTGGACTGGGGCAGTGGCAAAATATTTAAATGTGTCTCCTGCCCCATTGCCTTGTTCCTAGCTTGATCCAGTTAGTTCATCAGTCGGTGTAGCTGTCTTCTCCAGACTCTGGGAGGCCTCACCCCAATCTGGATGGAACTTGAAGGCAAAAGACTTAAATTGATATTTGACTGTGACAGTAGATCCAAGAATGAGTTTTTAAATAAAGAGGAGGTGTTCAAAATCCTGAATCTGGAATGGACTAAGTGGATTCATATGAAGCTTTTAGGTGGGCAAATATTACATGCCTGACTTGGGGACTTACTTAAAAGAACACATTAATTAAAAAAAAGCAGGACCAGCCTGAATGGTACTGGTCAAAAGGTGACATCTGGAAAGCTTAATTACCTTCCAGGTGTTTTGGTCACACTTACTTAATTCCTTGAGTGGTGAAAATATCCACACCTGGGGACCTAACCAGGGAAGGGCATTTGCAAACTGCACTTGCAGCTCAAGCCCTTTTGCAGACGATCTCTCCTTTCCCATCTCGGGGTAGTTGGGAGAACGAAAAGTCCAGGACAAGCCAATGAGGAAGCAGCAATGAGGAGAGCTGATGATGTAGGAAAAGGCTATCCTAGGATTTGTTTCAGAGTGAACTGTTACCTGGAGCAGCAAGTACCAAGTTGGTGAAGAGTCTGGAATGGATAAAGGATAGAAGACAAATGAGGGGAGATCTCTCTCTCTCCCTCCCTCTCCCCCTCTCCCTCTCCCTCCTCTCTTATATTTATTAGATCACTTATATTTATGGTTAAATGATGAATATGTTTGGCCTACGGAAAAGACAAATGAGGAGAGTCTATCTATCTATCTATCTATCTATCTATCTATCTATCTATCTATCTATCTATCTATCATCTATCTATCATCTATCTATCTAACATACATGTAACACACACTTTGTATGCAAAGCTTTTCATGTAAGGTATAAAATAGAAAAAATAGTAGTAACATCTCTTTGAAATAACTAATATATGACTGGCAAGCCATGCCCACCCGATCACATGGCCGGCAAGCCATGCCCACCCGGTCACATGGCTGGCAAGCCACACCCACAAAATAAGCCACGCCCACAGAGTGGTAGTAAAAAAATTAGAAACCCACCCCTGCTATCTATCTATCATCTATCTATCATCTATCATCTGTCTGTCTGTCTGTCTGTCTGTCTGTCTGTCTGTCTGTCTGTCTGTCTGTCTGTCTGTCTGTGTCTCTCTCTCTCTCTCTCTCTCTCTCTCTCTCTCTCTATCTATCTATCTATCTATCTATCTATCTATCTATCTATCTATCATCTATCTATCTATCTAACATACATGTAACACACACTTTGTATGCAAAGCTTTTCATGTAAGGTATAAAATAGAAAAAATAGTAGTAACATCTCTCTGAAATAACTAATATATGACCAGCAAGCCATGCCCACCCGGTCACATGGCCGGCAAGCCATGCCCAACTGGTCACATGGCTGGCAAGCCACACCCACAAAATAAGCCATGCCCACAGAGTGGTAGTAAAAAAATTAGGAACCCACCCCTGCTATCTATCTATCAATCACAGTGGTTCCCAACCTTCCTAATGCCGTGACCCACGCCCCACCCCCGCGCCCCCACCGTGACCCACCCCGCCGCCATTTGGGTTCTTTTACCTTCTGCGCATGTGCAAAGCATGCTGTGCATGCACAGACGGTAAAATAACCCTAATGGCAGCAGTGGGGTGGAGCGCGGTGGGGGCGCGGGTTGTGGGGCGCGATATGGCCAGGCTTGTGGCAGTGGGGGGGGAGCTGAGGATGCCGGGGCGACCCCTGGGAAATGGTTGTTCGACCCCCCCAAGGGGTCCCGACCCCCAGGTTGGGAACCGCTGATCTATCATCTATCTATCATCTATCTATCATCTATCATCTGTCTGTCTGTCTGTCTGTCTGTCTGTCTGTCTGTCTGTCTGTCTGTCTGTCTGTCTGTCTGTCTGTCTGTCTCTATCTATCTATCTATCTATCTATCTATCTATCTATCTATCTATCTATCTATCTATCTATCTATCATCTGTCTGTCTGTCCGTCCATCTATCTATCTATCTATCTATCTATCTATCTATCTATCTATCTATCTATCTATCTATCTATCTATCTATCTATCTATCTATCTATCATCTGTCTATCTGTCTGTCTGTCTGTCTGTCTATCATCTATCTAATATTTATGATTAAAGGATGAGAGTGTTTGGTTTATGGAAGAGACAAATATGGGAATAAATCCTATTCTTTCTCTCTCCCTCTTTATTTTATTAATAGGCCACTCCTTCCTGAAAAATTCTGGATGACCAACAGAAACATCACTGACCTAAACAAAACAAATAATAGAGCGGAAAAACCTTTTAAAATGATAAATAATGCCATCTGTAGAATTAACCCAATGCAATATCAAAGTTATACTAAAAAGAAAACATTCAAAGGCAAGTCTTTGCCAAATTCATACAATATCTTCAGTCCTGACATTCCCTCCTCCTTCACTTGAAGTAAATGGTTTGTAACTCTGCTCATAAAACTCAGATGGGACAGAAAAGCCATTCTTTCCATGAGACAGGATTTCTGCAGTATAGGAGCAGCAATAAAAAAAATTCACTTCGGGGGTCCCATCAGGTAGAATTCTCATATACCGTATTTTTCGGAGTATAAGATGCACATTTTACCCCCCAAAATAGGGTGAAAACTTGGGTGCGTCTTATACACCGAATGCAGCCCCACCCACCCAGCCACCCCCACCCTTTGGCCTCTGTCTTCCAGCAATTTACCTGCTTGCAGGAAAGAGGGAAGAGCCTGTAAAGCCAAGCAAGTCAGTAGCAGTTTCCCAACCTACAGCTGATTAGGTTTGCCACGTGGGAAAATGAAAGTGAAACTAGCTGCAAAGCGGCAAATAGCTGGGAGATTTTTATTTTCTGCTGGATGCAAGGGGGTAAGTGAATAACTATAAATGTCTGTAGAATGTTCAAATTATTAGACTTATTTTTTAAAGACTGCTTTATTATTGTTCTAGCCAGGTGTCTCCAACCTTGGCAATTTTAAGATTTGTGGACTTCAACTCCCAGAATTCCACAGCCAGCTTTGTTAGCTTTGCTTAACAAAATAAAGAAGCTTTTTAAAATAAATGCTTGCTCTGAAGAGGTCCAGTGCTATTGTATCTTCTTTTAAATAATAGAGAATAATGTATACCTCCAGAAATTTTAATTAATTTTAACAGCTCTGTACAAGTATAGTCTGAAAAGTAACAGTGTCCTGTTTAGTATTAAAGTTAAATCCCGACTTACCTTGGAGTAGATCTATTTAAATAATTGGGAGGAGTTAATGTGACTATATTTAAGAAAACTTTCTGGCATAATGTACATTTCTCCAATTCTTTGCTATTTCTATGGGTCAAGCACACATGCACAGAAATACACAGCAAACAGTGTATATCATCTGTGCTGTTTGTTGTTTGGCAAATAGCTTGGAGGCAGAGGCCTTTTTTCCTTGTTTTCCTCCCACAAAACTAAGGTGCGTCTTATACTCCGGTGCGTCTTATACTCCGAAAAATACGGTAGGTGGGTCCTGAAGGGTGTGGATCTTGAAGGGGGAGTCACAAAAAGCAAGATAGCAGAAGCCCTTCCCCTTCTGTATGATCATAGAATAGGGATGGAGCATGGCTCATGATGTTGCTTCCTTGTGTAGAAAGTTAGCACCCACCCCTCTCCTAGAAGAATGAAATATTTTGATAAATATTAAAAAAGGCAGGATAAAATATTTCCCCTAAAAGGCAAATAAAAATCTTAAGGGAGACAGAAACTCAGAGCCCCAGCTTCCTGCCCCCAAACAGATACTAAGCTTTTAGAAATGCAGATTTGGTAATCAATTACTCCCTGTAGCAAGGTCTGAACAAAGGTAGGTTTAGCCCTCAGCCACAATAGGAATTGCCTAAGAAGCCCCTTCTGTGCATCAGCCAAACATCAACCAAGCTTAGCTCAGACAAACTCCTAGGATTTGTACATGGTACATGGTAGTCTGACAATAACCAATAGAATACATGTTCTTGCACAGGAACAGGAAGCTCAAGGGCAAGGCCCAAAAGAGAAGATATAAAAACCCACCACTCTCAACTCCAGGTGGTCAGCTACCCAGAATCACATGTGGTTGATGGTTCTGCTTTATCAATAAATGGACCCTCTTTCCAATCAGCCTCCAGCCTCCATTTTGCCTCCAGTGCCTTTCTCCTGGCTTGGAACTGAACCAGTTGGATATTTTTTCCAACACTTGCAATCTTCTCTTTTTTGACCCCTACTCCTGCGAATAACACTGTATATTCTTGCTTTAAAAACCAGCTCCGCCATCTTATAAAAGACCTGACCTTTATTAGAACAAACATCTCAGCTCCCACTCCATCTTTGGCACCTCAGTTATCAAATTAAATCCAAAATTAGGGCTAGGCCCTGACTGTTTCTTCAAAGGGAGAGACAATACAAAAGAGGTATTTCAAAGTATTTTCTCCATCTCCTGGAATTTGTGGTTTTTGAGCAGAAGGATGTTTTTTTGGGGGAAAAGACAGATCCTTTCCACCAATGGTTACACTGGGTGACCACATCTGTGAAGGAGTGCATTAGTCATATTAATGCTTTTAATTAAGTGGTGGAGACCCATTAAAAGCACTCTTCTGTCCTGGGATCATTGCTCCATCCAATTTACTTAATAATTCTAATTCTTAGGAAATTCAGCTTAACAGCTTTAGGATATAAAGGTAACTTAAGGATATTCTCCATATAATATGACTGGAAATTGTAGAACGAAGGATCCTGACCATGGTGCAAAAATAACCAACCATATGATGTCACACACTACACACACACACACACACACACACACACACACACACACACACACACACCAACACAAGCATAGATAGTGACACACATAGACAAAAACACAAGCACACACACACACACACACACACACACACCACCACACCACCACAAGCATAGATAGTGACACACATAGACAAAAACACAAGCGCACACACACACACATACACACTCCTTGGTGTTACACCATAGAGTGTCCTGATGTCACAATGCACATTTTGATGAAACCTTGGCTTGCTGTGAATGCTCCAGATCCCAAAATATCTGGAGGACATTAAACTGAGGATCACAATGCATCCGGTGAAAACTTGGCTTTTCTGATGGAAAGTCTTTAGATGATTATAGGGAGTTTTGAGGATTTCTCAGGAGAAAACATAATATGGTCTAGGTCGAGATAGCAGTATAAATGTTGCTGCTCATTTGGTAGCTAAGAGGAAACTGTTTTCAAATTCTAAGTTCTTCCACTAGAATAAATGAAAATGATACTGCTTTCACAAAACAAAACAAAACAAAACCCCCAACTCTTGGATCCCCATTTCTATCTCATCCCCAAAGAGCTGACATCATCCCCGGCTTGAAAGAAAGAGCCTTTTGTGTGAACCAAGCAGATAGAAAAGGTTGAGATGATATTGAAGTTACGAATATCATCAGTGACGTTATGGGTGACTCAAGGGAGCCTTTGTCTGCTTCTCATGCAGCCAACTGAAGAGTGAACTTGTGAGCCAGCTATCTTTATTGCTGAGAGGAGATGCTGGTAGTACCCACAAGCAGCAATCAAGGGCCTTGTAAAGATTATAGGGGGGGGGGGAGAACACATGAAAAATGCAGGAGATGTTACCTCAGAAGGCCCATCCAACATTTATTTCATTTTAAAAAAAGATGTACTTAGCATGGTATCGTCCAGATGTTTGGAACTAAGTCCACACCACCTTTTCCTGCTAGGCCATGACTGTTAGTGTGCGGTGGGATTTGAAAGCCAAAATATCTAGAATGTCCCGAGATGCCTGCCTCTAATTTAAATGTCCCGAGATGCCTGCCGAGATGCCTGCCTCAGGTCCCACAGAGTGGGTCTCCTC
Source organism: Diadophis punctatus similis (assembly GCA_023053685.1). Classification (NCBI taxonomy): domain Eukaryota; kingdom Metazoa; phylum Chordata; class Lepidosauria; order Squamata; family Dipsadidae; genus Diadophis; species Diadophis punctatus. The sequence goes on from JALIGW010000002.1 coordinate 7,169,953, forward strand.
CATGTCCCGTCAGCCAAACAGTGTCGACTGGCGGGCCTAGGGGGAGGGCCTTCTCGGTAGGGGCCCCTGCTCTCTGAAACCAACTGCCCCCAGAGATCCGAATTATCCCCACCCTGCTGGCCTTCCGAAAAGCCATTAAGACATGGCTCTTCCTGCAGGCGGGGTGAGTTTGAGACGATTCTATATCTGATGTCTCCCCCATGTATGTATGTTGTTTATATGTTTTTTAAACTGTTTTTAAAAATTGCTTTTTTAATGATTTGTTTGGAGTTTTCATAAATTCCGCCCTGAGTCCCTCGGGAGTAGGGCGGCATAGAAGAACCAATAAATAAATAAATAAATAAATAAATAAATAAATAAATAAATAAATAAATAAATAAATAAATAAATAAATAAATAAATAAATAAATAAATAAATAAATAAATAAATAAATGATAGATAGATAGATAGATAGATAGATAGATAGATAGATAGATAGATAGATAGATAGATAGACAGACAGACAGACAGACAGACAGACAGACAAATAAAATAAAATAAAATAAAATAAATAAAATAAAATAAAATAAAATAAAATAAAATAAAATAAAATAAAATAAAATAAAATAATAAAATAAAATAAAATAAAATAAAATAAAATAAAATAAAATAAAATAAAATAAAATAAATAAAATGTTGTACGCCGCCCTGAGTCCTGAGTCCTGAGGAGTAGGGCGGCATAGAAAAACTGCCAAATAAATAAATAAATAAATAAATAAATAAATAAATAAATAAATAAATAAATAAATAAATAAATAAATAAATAAATAAATAAATAAATAAATAAATAAAAGAAGTCCACACTTGGCTGATTGTGATTGTAGCTGCATTACCTTTCTTTCTTTCTTTCTTTCTTTCTTTCTTTCTTTCTTTCTTTCTTTCTTTCTTTCTTTCTTTCTTTCTTTCTTTCTTTCTCTTTCTTTCTTTCTCCTCCCTTTTCTCCTTACTTCCTTCTTCTCACCCTCTCTCCTACTTCCTTCTTTTCCTTCCTTCCTTCCTTCCTTCCTTCCTTCCTTCCTTCCTTCCTTCCTTCCTTCCTTCCTTTTTCCGTCTTTCTTTTTACATTTATATAGCCACCCATCTTTCAACAAACTCTGTGTGGCTCCCAATCAAAAATTGAAAATCATTTTAAAATAAAAAAACCTCAACCAATTAAAACATTAAAAACAACATGGGGGAGAATAAACATTGTTTGCTATTCATCTACCTGTAGTTTGAAGGAGTAAATTCCAGTCTACCACACAACGAGCTATTTATCTAGACCGGTTATAACTCTAGAATTTGAAACTTGGAAATATTCTACTGTTAGTTTTATATTCCATTCCATTCCCCACTATCCTATCAGAGCTGAAGAAGCTTCTTGGATGAGAAGCAAAAGGTCTTCAAAGAAAAAACAAGAAAGTCCAGTTGCCTCCTGAAAAAGCACCTTTGGGACAACCTATTACCTGGATGACTGAGAATCTCTACAGACGGTTTTATATTATTTCCATTGTTTCATCTATTGGAAAAGATATTCTTAAACGTTTACATTATGAAGAACTTATCCAGCCCAACAACACAGTAAATCCAGGCTGCTGCTGAAACTCACAGGAGGAAGGCTTGTGGTACTCATAGGAAGCCATGCTGCAGTGACAGATACGGAGGTAAAGGAAGTTTGGGTTTCTTAGTTGTTGACTAGGAAGCCTCCTTGAAGACCTGGGAGCAGTGAAATAATGTGGAAACTGTGATGAGCGCACCCTGCATCCTTACTTATTCAAATGAAACCCATCTGCTTTCCATCTTCAGTGTCATCCAGTTATTGCTTCATTTGTCTTCCTGAAACTAGTTTTAATTCCGCTTTTCCTCATTGGTGAATTCATTACAGTTTTTTTACATCTGTATATAATGCTGAACAACCTGGAACAAGTTAGGAGGAGGAGGGGGAAGGGAGAGGGGGAGGAGGAAGAAAAGAAGAAGGAAGAAGGAAGAAGGAAGAAGAGAAAAGGGAGAAGGGAGAAGGGAGAAGGGAGAAGGGAGGAGAAGGAGAAGGAGAAGGAGAAGGAGAAGGAGAAGGAGAAGGAAGAGAAGGAGAAGGAAGAAGGAAGAAGGAAGAAGGAAGAAGGAAGAAGAGAAAAGGGAGAAGGGAGAAGGGAGGAGAAGGAGGAGAAGGAGAAGGAGAAGGAAGAAGGAAGAAGGAAGAAGAGAAAAGGGAGAAGGGAGAAGGGAGAAGGGAGAAGAAAAAGGGAGAAGGAGAAGGAAGAGAAGGAGAAGGAGAAGATTAATTGGTTATAATCCATTCTGAACTCAAGATGATTTGATAAATAATTTTCTCAATATTAATGATAGTTTTATCCTAATAAATAGTAGTTTACTGTTTACTAATATGTAGATTCTCATGGTTGTCCCAAAGGTGCTTTTTCAAAAGGCAACTGGACAAAGGGAAAAACAAAGTCCAGTGCCTTTTGAAAAAGCACCTTTGGGTCCTTTGGACCTCTCTACATTGCCTTCTTCTGATTGAATGGCACTCAAGGAGCATCTTGATATCTACTTGTCCATCTATACAAGCTATACCTGGAGTTGTCCCTCCATTGATGGTTGGAGGCAAATCTCTCTTTCATCCTAGCCCCAAGATCCAGACCCAGAACATCCAAAACCATCCCAGATGTTATTCCCATATAACTCAGGGACCCAGTTCGAGAGACAGTATCCAAATGTGAATTTAACATGAGGACCGGTTACTTTCAGAAACACTTACCATAATTTGATAATTAAGTTTGTGAGTGCGGGTGTGTTGAGGAGGGGGTTGCGAACTGCACATCCGCCAGCCTTAGAGGGCTGACACATCACATCCAATTAGAAACGAATCTCATTTGGAATAGCAGAGCTGAACTTGATGGGAAGAGCCATGCCTTTGCAGCTTGGGGCATCTCTGTTTTCAGTCAAACCGTGGAATGGCTGCCAAAGCCATTCAGTGTTATTTCCCACTGGCTTTAAGGAAATTTACATTTGTGGAGACGAGGAAAAGTATAAAAACCTGCTCAGGGTTCAAATGTAATTTGGGGAGTGGATTTCACTCCGGCTGACATGGGCGAAAGAATTAGAGCAGTGTTTCTCAAACTTGGCAACTCTAAGACAAGTGGACTTCAACTCCCAGAATTCCCCAGCCAGCTGCTGGCTGGGGAATTCTGGGAGTTGAAGTCCACATGTCTTAGAGTTGCCAAGTTTGAGAAACACTGAATTAGGAAAAAAAAACAGTATCCTCTTGTTTGTCATGAATTACAAACTGTGGTGATGCAGGGATAGACAACATTAACTTTTCTTCCAGCTTCTTATTAAAAGAATTGTTAGCAGGACCATTTGCGGCCTGAAAAGCATTTAGAAAGTGGTTTATTCAGGCCAGAAGGAAAATATCTACATCACTTCTTTTAAAATCTTTTTTTTTAATGCCATTTTCTTTCTGCAAAATCACAGTGTCAGTCTTTCACTCACCAACCTATCTGTGTTGTATTTGCACTTTTCTAGCATAAATGTTTTCCTTGCACTTGAAACTTTTCTAGCATAAATGTTTTCCTTGGGCTTTGGGGTTTTTAAAATAACTGCGCTGGATTGCAATTTTGATGTATTAAATAATGGCCATCAATATTCCCCCCAAAAGCCTCTTTTGCATGCAACTCTTAAAGGAAGCTCAGCTACTCCTGTGTCTTCCTGTGATACACCCCTCCTTCTGATTTACCGTATGTAGTGATTTTCTGATAAAGGTATTTTAGGTTTGTTTCAGGCTGACTGAAGATATTTTTCCTTCTTCTGTTAAATATCTGAAGAAAATTATTTAATATCCAAAGAAAACAAGGGTGCCCCTTTTAGTAGCCTGATAGTCGTAGCTTGCTGTTGCTCAAAAATTCTATTATCCTGAGAATTGCAGCTGCTGAATACATCTTGAAGATTCAAGCCATCTGGAATTTCCTCTCTCTCCCCCACCCCTTCTATAAGATTCCTTATCAGATCCACCGACTGCTTTCTGTTGTCATGTCCATATGGATCCTATTGAATCTGGGCCTGCTCTGTCCTGCAAATTTCCCAAGGAATGGAAATGGCCGACAACTCCCCTGTTGTTGCAACTTTCTGTTCATTTCCTGAAATTGCATTAAGAATGTGCACCTGTGCAAGTTCCAAATAGGTGGAAATCAACACCATCTACCTCCCTCCCCCCCCCCCCCAGTTGGCACGGCGAAAGGAAGGGAGGTTCACTGAACTGCTGAAATTTAATGGCAATCTTCGGGTGGCTGGATTTCAAGGCTTCACACATTTCTTGCTTAAAACATATGCTATTTCTTTCAGCCTGTCCACAGATGCCAAAAGTAGGAGGGGAAAAAAATGTAACTCGCTCTTTTTTCTAATTTCCTCGGAAGACTGTTTTCTAGGATCATCAGATCACTTCCACATCTGTTTTGCTGGGAGGATTTTTTTTAAAAAAAGAAAGAAATATAACTTGATACGTTCCAGCTCATCACAGACTAATCTTCCTTTACCAAGAGACCTGGAGACAGCGCCTATGGCTTGTGTATCTGAGGATGGACCTCCGACAGATGCCCCTTGGACAAAGAGAGGAAGGAACAGGACAGTCTAGGATTCTTTCACTGGTTTTCTAACTGTTTTCTTCATTTGTTCGCATAGAAAAGTAAAAAAAAATCAACCGAAGGATGAGTGACCAGTATCAGAGAGCTAGACACTCCTTGAAAACGTATTTCTGTTGTCCATTTCCTGGGCACCCTTTCGCATGCCCGTGTTATCTTCTAAATGTTTAAGATGATGCACTTGTCTGTATGGATTTGATGGCAACTGTTGACATCCCAAAGGTGCTTTTTCAGGAGGCAACTGAACTTTCTTGTTTTTTCTTTTGAAGACACTTCGCTTCTCATCCAAGAAGCTTCTTCAGCTCTGACTGGACAGTGGGGATTGGAAGGATTTATATTCCTTGCAAACAGCTGGTAATCTGCATCCTTTTAGAGCAAGGGTGTCAAACTCAAGGCCCAGGGGCCGGATCTGGCTCGCAGGGTGCTTAGATCTGGCCCGCGGCGCTGCCCTGGAAACAGTAAAGGATCAGCCCTCCCGAGCTCCTGCAGAGGTTGCAGAAGGCTATCACAGCCAAAAATGGAGCTCGGGAGCCCGTTTTCACTGGCAGAGCGCTCCGGCCGCCACAGGCACCCCCGACATGAGTGATGTTGATCTATCTATCTATCTATCTATCTATCTATCTATCTATCTATCTATCTATCTATCTATCTATCTATCTATCTATCTATCTATCTATCTATCTATCTATCTATCTCTCTCATCTATCTATCGATCTATCTCTCATCTCTCTCTCTCTCTAATCTCTCTCTCTCTCTCATCTATCGATCTATCAATCTATCTCTCATCTCTCTCTCTCTCTCATCTATCTATCTCTCATCTCTCGATCTATCGATCTATCTCTCATCTCTCTCTCTCATCTATCTATCTCTCATCTATCTCTCATCTATCTATCTATCTATCTATCTATCTATTTATCTATCTATCTATCATCTATCAATCTATCGATCTATCTCTCATCTATCTAACTATATATCTATCTGTCTATCATCTATCTATCTATCTATCTATCTATCTATCTATCTATCTATCTATCTATCATCTATCACTCATCTATCTATCTATCTCTCATCTATCTATCTCATCTATCTATCATCTATGTATCTATGTATCTATCTATCTATCTATCTATCTATCTATCTATCTATCTATCTATCTATCTATCTATCTATCTATCTATCTATCTATCTATCTATCTATCTATCATCTATCTATCTATCATCTATCACTCATCTATCTATCTATCTATCTATCTATCTATCTATCTATCTATCTATCTATCTATCTATCTATCTATCTATCTATCTATCTATCATCTATCTATCTATCATCTATCTATCACTACCTCTCTTCTCTTCTCTCCTCTCCTCTCCTCTCCTCTCCTCTCCTCTCCTCTCCTATTCTATTCTATATCTGTGTAAGTTTGTCCTCAACTTACAGTTGTTCATTTTGTATCTGAAGGTATAATGGCACTGAAAAAAAAATGACTTACAACCAGTCCCCACACTTACAACTATCACAGCATTCCCACAATCATGTGATTAATATTTAGGTGCTTGGCAACTGGCATTGATTTATGACGACCGCAGCATCCGGGGGTCAAATGATGGCCATTTCCAATCTTCCTAGCTAGCTTCCAACAAGCAAAATCAATGGGGGAAGCCAGATTTGCTTAATGACCGTGTGACTCACTTCACAACTGTAGCGATTCACTTCACAACTGTGGCCATGAAGGTTGTAAAATGGGGCACAACTCTTGGAACAAATACTTTGCTTAGCAACTGAAATTCTGGCCCCAATACCGGTCGTAGGTTGAGGACTTACCTGTACCACAATCTGGCCATTACAATACAAGAAGCACAGAAAAAAATGCATGCCCCCCCCACATTATCAAAAATGGAAATGCTGACACCTTAAGAGGAGAATTGGAAAAAGCCCAAAGTTTCTTTTAAAAAACCCCAAATCCTCCTTTTCATGATGAATCTCCAACTGTGCAATTTATAGTTTTTGTACATCTGGGAAATTCTGCCCTTAACAGAACTGAGAAAGTCCTTTGCAGATAAATCACCGAAGTCTTACAAATACTTTAAAATATTGCTTTAAAGATTTAAGAGTTAGCTCATTTATCTGTATTATCATCATTATTATGCGGCAAATCTGTCTTATTTTGCTACTAAAGTAAGTTGAATTGACAGCAGATAACACGCCTCAGCCATCCTGCGTTTTGGTGCTTGTTAATCTCTGATTATCGTTAATGATCTTTGGGTCCCTTTTATTCCACATTATTCAGGAATTTCACATAATCTTTCCGTTTAAGTGTGGCTAGAGAATCTTTAATCCACCGGGGTATATTTATCCTCCTCAGGATTTCATCCATATTTCATTGAAGGATTTTCCTCTCTGAATTTCCTCTCCTCTACATCCCCCATCCCTTGACACATGCTCACTCATGCACATATGCAAACACAATGCATTAATTCTAAGAGTTTGCCTTTCTATTTCTTTGATTTTTTACATCATTAAATCTGAGTGGTGGTTTTAACATCTTTCCAATCCAAGCAAAGCTGTTTCAGAAGCTGCATACAGAAGGCAAATGGTTTAGTAATTGTTCACAAAATGATGTGTCACAGGGATCTTCATCCTTGCACTTTCTAAATGTGGAATTCTTGGTGCTTTCTAAACTTGGTTGTTTGCCTGCAGACTGGGTAACATTATCAGTGCAAGTTGCATGGATGAGGCTTCTTGATTGCTTCTTGATTAGATTATTGATCTAATCAATAATCTTCTTGATTAGATTATTCAGTTCAAATCAAATCTTCATTACAATCATAGCTCAGCATAAGCTGAGGTTCATAGAATCAGATAAGCCGGGATCAACACTAGACAAACAATCAAGCAGAAAGCAATGCTCTAATGAAGGAGCTGCCAAGGAGAAAAAACTCATAAGAAATAGCAGAGCAAGACACATGCACAGGCAGGAAACCTCACCATCACTCATACAGATGATGTTATCCAGTTGGGTAATGTAATGTCTGCAAGCAAACAATCAGTCTCAGAGAGCACCAAGGACTCCACAGTTCAGTCCTGAGCTACATATATCCCCCTCTCTAAATTTGGACTATAATATTTGTATTGGCAAGGAATTCAGGAGCACCAGGTTAGAAAAGCAGATTTACTTTGATGGGCATTAGCTGTCCAGAAATTCTTTTTACCTGACTTTTTAACCAGAAGTACCAGGGTTCAAATGGGATTTTTCTAAGATATGATGAAGGATTTGGGAAGTATGAGAAACTATACATTTTCTGTCATGTTTCACATATAGTCTTCATTCAGAAAGACCTTCAAAACTGTGGGGCAACTGCTGGGAATAAATTGGGCTGGAATTTCATATGCTGAGTGATATGCACTGAATAATCACTCTGCTCCACTCCTCATTGCTCTTTGAAGTTTCTCTCTGTCATTATCTAAATACTGAAAAATTATATCATAAAAAGTAGCCCTTGAACTGAACTCAACTCTTCATGGTTACATGAACAAATCCATATGGTTTTCTTGGCAATATCTTGGAAGTGTTTTGCCATTGTTTTAGTTCAGGATGTCTCTCTGTGCATTTTAACATCCCAAACAATAATCCTTATAGCCCTGGGATTTTTGGGTGGACATCTATCCAAAGTACTCTCCATACCACCCATGCATATTTTCTCCAAAATCAGACAAGGTCAGATCCAAGCTGCCATCTGATATATTTGAGGCTTTCAATCTGAACTGTGATAACTTCAATTCCTGATTGCCAAATAATGGGATAATAATTATTAGGAGCCTGTGGCATGCTTGGCACTTGGGAAATGTCTATGGTTGGGCTTCCTGAGGAGAAGATCTGGACAAGATCTGGACAATGGGGAATTTAGCTTCTTACATTTTGAGAATCATAAAACAGGGGCAGGCTTTTAGGGGCTAAGTGATAAGAAGAAGAAAAATAGCCTGAAAAAGGCGTCACTCAAAACTCACCTGGTTAAAGCAAATGTAGACAACTTGGCAGCTCCCTTGAGTAGTTCGTAATGCTGGGAAAAGTGAAAGAATGAAGAATTGGGTGACCAGAAGCAAGACAGATGGACTGACTGTAGCAATGAATTCAACATTGAGAAGCCTAAAATGATTGGTTGAGGTCAGAGTATTGGGAAGTCACTCAGTTTTCATTGACTTGATGGTTCCTCCTTAATCCATCAATCAACTCATCAGTCAATGAATTAACCTGACAGCTTAGCAAGTGTACATGTCTGTGTTACTGAACAAGAAATTATTTTGCTTCTTCTCATGCATATGTGAACTGCAATCTCTGGACACTGTCAAAAATATGCTGATTTTATACTTTTCTTCCATTTGCCATCAAGACTATTCATCCTTTTCTTTACTGTGACATGCAAATAAGAAGGAATAACTTTTCAAAACTGACAATGTAAGGCACAAATATAGGATAGGAAAGGCCTGATTTGTGGGTACGTGGAAAGAATCCAGCTATCCTTGTTTGACCCACAAATTCAACACAAGTCACCACTATGATGTAGTTGCTAAAAAGGCAAATGCTATCTTAGGTTGCATTAAGAGGAGCAAACAATCTGGATCAAAGGAATTGTTAGATCCCCAATTGGAAAATAGTATCCCGTTCCGGTCAACACAGTTCAAAAGAGACAACAGATTATAGCAAACTCAGAGGAAGGTTGCTAAGATAGCGAAAAATCTGGAAATAAAACTATAGGCAGAAAGTTTAAAGGATCTGGGTGTGTTTAGCTTACAAAAAAAAAAACCCACTTAGGAGAGATATGATAGTAGTATTAAAATATCTGAAAGATTGCCGTGTTTCCCCGAAAATAAGCCCTCCCCCCGAAAATACCATTTCCTCTAGTTAAGGTTAGGGAGACAGAGCTGGAAATCAGGTAAGATGGCAAGAGGAGCCCCATCTTGCTCCACGTGCACCAAAATAATAAGATCTCCCCAAAAATTTTATTTTATTTATTTTTATTTTATTTATTTTTATTTTATTTTATTTTATTTGTCAAGTACATGTTGGTAATATACATAGATAAAACATTGTTTATATACATAAGATGGGTACTGATAAGCGGGAACATTAGGACAGGGACGGTAGGCACGCTGGTGCACTTATGCACGCCCCTTACTGACCTCTTAGGAATCAGGTGAGGTCGACAGTGGACAGTCTAAGGGTAAAGTTTTGGGGGTTTGGTGACGAAACCACAGAGTTAGGTAGTGAGTTCCAGGCATTAACCACTCTGTTGCTAAAGTCATATTTTCTACAGTCAAGTTTGGAGCGGTTCACTTTGAGTTTGTATCTGTTGTGTGCTCGTGTATTGTTGTGGTTGAAGCTGAAGTAGTCGTTGACAGGAAGGACGTTGTAGCAGATAATTTTATGAGTTATGCTTAGGTCGTGCCGACTAAAATAAGGCCAAGCGCTTATTTCGGGGTTCAAAAAAATATAAGACAGGGTCTTATTTTCGGGGAAACACGGTACTACCCAGAAGGAGAAATGGATTTATGGTCTATTTCCCCAAAGGGTAGATTAAAACTATAAGGAAGAATGTTCAAACTGAAGTATTAACTCAGTGCCAGAAAAAGGTTGGTAAAGACAGGCTAGTGTTGTCCAGATTGATCTGCCAAGAAGCAGTAGGCATGATTTGGTCACTGCAGACAATCAGGATTGGGACATCTACGGCATGCTGCCAGATCTACTTAGGTTAGCAGCGAGATACTTCCTTTTCTCAGCTATTCTTTCTCTCTCTTTTTTTCTTGGAAGACTAGATAGGAAAGATGGATGAATTAAACCGTGTTTAGATGTTCCCGTGACATGATGGATTGTTAGGCATGGGTGGTTAAATTTGTTTAATTTATCTAATTTATATAGCCACCCCATTTCACGAGCAAATTAATTCTCAGTGATCCTGTAAGGACCACCTACTAACAAACTTAACGTCTTATCTTTTATTTTCCAGGCACTGAGTGTCCGTTCCTTCTGCTCTGTGCAACTATGAATGTTTTGGCATGCTGTGCTATTCCGTCTTTGAATTGAAGGCTTGCTAGCTGAAATGTTAGAGGGGGAAGAAAGACGCAGAAGGGGCAAAACAAATATATCCACTGGATTAAGCAAACTCTCTAAGCTTTTCTCTCTGACTAGGGTGCCCTACTTGGCAAATGCTTATCCTTGTTCACTAGCATTTTCCTGGTTCAATATAGCATTAGAATGTCATTCCTCCTCCTCCTCCTCCTCCTCCTCCTCCTCCTCCTCCTCCTCCTCCACCTGTCATTAACAGTATCTCATTTACACAGAACAGACATTTTTCATCAGGAAGCCTCTAACACACTTTCGGTATTAATGAAGTTAAAACCATAGCAACGAAATAGTTCTGGCCTATTTCAGATTATTTAATCCTCTTTATCTTGTCTTTGAATCTTGGGCTTACACGTTATTTAGCACATTTCAGTAAGTATCTCGGCACACTCAGAAAAACATCTGCACTAAAAGTTGGCTTTATGGCCAGGCTTCCCCTAACCTGGAACCTTCCAGATATATGGGGAGGGGGGATCAGAACTCCTGGACTCTCCTGTCAACGCGTCCATCACCTTCCCTGTCTTCTGGAATCCCAGCAAATCACTAGGATGGGGAAGGCTGGTTGATAGAAGGATATACTAACTAAATTTGTCCAGCTCAGATCACACTGAATTTCTAATGTCTGAATCTACTCTGTTGCTTAAGTTGGGACAAAGCATTGTGGTCATGGTTTAAAGAGCTATTTTAGCAAGGAGAAGACCTTTGGTAAAACAGCTTTATTAGGTTTCCAAAAAGCAAAAATACAAATGCTGTGATTGGTTGCATTGTAATCAGCGTTGTCCACGGGGATAAAAATCAAAAAGTCTGTAAAATGGTGGCCACAAAGATGCAGTTTAAGCCCCTCCCCCAGTAGTGGGTTCTAAAACCCTTTACTACCGGTTCACGTGCACGCTCGCAACGCTTTTGCACATGTGCAGAAGCGTTCCGGGCAGGTGGGCGGAGTCCCCTGCCGCCGGCGCTACCGGTTCTAAGAACCGGGCCAAACCGGGAGCAACCCACCGCTGACCTCCCCCCGTTTAACAGCCATCTCATGTGTGATTTGGGTGAGGTTTGATAAAATGAACATAGCCATTATCTTGCTTTTTTTTTTTTACCCAGAGTAAAGATGCCCTCGACTACGGTGGTTTTATTTAGTGATTTGTAGACATTTTTTTTTTGTAAATTAAATGCCTTCTGAGCTTTTGTCATGGTCCAGCCTATATTTCATCATCTTCTGTACTAAGCTGTGATGGGAGAATTCGTCAAATGCTTTGCTGAATTCAATGCGTTCTATGCCTACCATATTCCCATGGTCAACTATAGTGGTCCCTGAAGCCAAAAAAATGGGAATCAGATTTATTTGGCAAACCTCATTCTTGATATTCTCACACTGGCTCCTTTCAATAAACGCATTCTTTTCTGAATGCTCACAAGTCAACTGCTTAACATTCTGTTTTGGATTTCTTTCCAGGACTGACATCAAATGTATTATTTTGCATTTAGATTCTACTTTTCTTTTTTCCCCTTTTTGAATGGAAGAACGACATTTGGTGCTCTTCAGTTCTCTGAGACTCTGCCCAGCTTCTTTGATTTCTCAAAGGTCACAAAAAAGGCCTCCAAGTGACATTGACATAATCCTTCAAGATTATGAGATGTAATGGTTCAGTCCTGGTAAATTCATTCTTGGTTCATTCTTGGTACTAGGACTTTACTTACTTGGGTGTGTCTCCTCCTTGCCCCCTTGATCAGGGGTTCTGCTTAAGTCTATTTTAGTAGAGCTTGTATCTGGGGAGACAACCAAACAAAGGAGGAGTTGAAGACCTTACCTTGTCCTCATCACCTGGTCCTGTCCTACCATCTTTTCTAACCAAATGTCCTCTTTCTTCCTTTTACTATTAAGGTGACATTATCTCATACATCCTTTTGGAAGGAATATAACAAAGATTAAAAAGTGCCTCCCCATTTCCATTTGAAAAATTGCACACATGAAGTAAAGAATGTGTGTGTAAGAGGGGGGGAGAGGGACGGAGGGAGGGGAAAAGGTAGAGGGAGAAAGAGAGAAAGAACGTGTATGTGTATGTGTGTCTGTGTATCTACCGTATTTTTGGGAGTATAAGATGCACCTTTTTCTCCCCTAAAAGAGGCTGAAAATTTAGGTGCGTCTTATACTCCGAATGTAGCTTTTTCAAAGCTTTTTTCCCCAGCCCTAATGAGGTGCTAACGATCTTCCAGGCTTGCAGGATTTTTTCATTCCTACTCCCTCCGAAGAAGTTTTTTTCCAGCCCTAAGTCTTTGCAGGCTTGTTTTCATTGCTACTCCCTCCGAAAAAGGTTTTTCCAGCCCTAACCAGGTGCTAACGATCTTCCTGGCTTGCAGGATTTTTTCATTGCTACTTCCTCCAAAGAAGTTTTTTTCCAGCCCTAAGTCTTTGTTTTCATTGCTACTCCCTCTGAAGAAGATTTTTTTCAGCCCTAACCAGGGGATAAAATAATGTGCTGAAGATGACCAGACTAAGGACACTAGCCAGATGAATACCTGGTAGGCAGATTTTTTCCCCTGTTTTCCTTCCCCAAAACTAAAGTGCGTCTTAGCCGAGGTGGCGCAGTGGTTAGAGTGCAGCACTGCAGGCTACTTCAGCTGACTGCTAGCTGCAGTTCGGCAGTTCAAATCTCACCAGGCTCAAGGTTGAACTCAGCCTTCCATCCTTCCGAGGTGGGTAAAATGAGCACCCAGATTGTTGGGGGCAATATGCTGACTCTGTAAACCGCTTAGAGAGGGCTGTGAAGCGGTATATAAGTCTAAGTGCTATTGCTATTGCTATTATACTCCGAAAAATACGGTATGTCAAATTGTGGCCTGTGTGTGTTCTAATCGCTTCCATTCACTCTCTGGGACAGTAGAGAAATGTGTACATATTATTTAAAAGTATCCCATTCAATTAGGCAAATCAAAGCGCTGTACACAGAAAGTGAAATTTGAAAGGGTTTGTTCTTTATATCTACTTTGTGCTGACTGACTTGGCATTTTAATTTTTTTTCCTGAGATGGCATGACAGCCAAGAGATGGATGCTTAGCACACACCAGTGTTTTTCCTCCTATAGCTTGTGCATTTGGCTACAAAAGTCAGAACTACTGATGCTGCAATTCTACAGCCACTGACCTCAGAGGAACTCCCTGACTAGACATGCATTATGATTGCACTTTTCAAGTACTTTGGGATGGCAGGAAATGTGCTGAATGTTAAGAAAAACCTCCTCGTGGTAAAAAATAGTTCAAAAATGGAACCAATTGCAAAGGCCTCTTTACAGAAGCTAGGCTATCATTTCTAAGGGGAGGATTGAACTCAAGGCTCTAAACAGCCCCTTCCAACTTAATGACTCCATATATGAGGGCTCCTAAGTACTCTCTGAGCTTGGTTGTTTTCTTGCAGGTGTTTCATTACCACCATCAGTAGCACTGCTGATATTACCTAGTTTGGTAATGAAACGTCTGCAAGAAAACAACCAAGCTCAGAGAGCACCAAAGACCCCAAATTTCAATACTGAGATGCAAATATTATCTTCTATTGCAGGCCTGTCAAACTGGCGGCCCATGGGCGGGATACGTCACATGCAGGCCACACCCACTCTGGCATCGCAAAAGCAAAAATTGTCGCAATTCGGCATGATCTGGCCTGTGAGGCGATCAAGTTTGACACCCGTGCTCTATTGAATCCATGGTGGCACAGTGGTTAGAATGCAGTTGACAAAGCATCATTTGCCATGTTTCTACACAGAAGACTATGGAATGGGAGGGGGGAATACTATGAGGGAGAAACGTTAGAGATAACACATTCTTGGTTAGTTCCCCAAGGTCATCCTTTGTCCAAAACCTACCGGAAGCTGGGAGGAGAGATTGCCATGCTGGCAGAAGATCAGTGGCCAACGTGACCCAGTTGGGGGGTGGGGGAAAAGGGGTGCCAACTTCCTACCGGGTGGGAACTTGGGAGGAAAGTTAGATTTGGGCTTTCCCCGTGTGCTTGCCAACATAGTCTCCGCATTAAATTGGAACTTTGGTGAACTGATTGCCTTGGACTCTGATTTCTGCTTGAGTACTATTTGGAACCTTGACAGCAGTATTGCAGGCTAACTCTGCCCACAGCCTGGAGTTCAATCCTGACCGGCTGAAGGTTAACTCAGCCTTTCATCCTTCCGAGGTCGGTAAAATGAGGACCCAGATTGCTGGGGGCAACATGCTAATGTTGTAAACCACTCTGAGAATACTGTAAAGCTTTATGGAGCAGTATATACGTCTTAAGTGCTATTGCTATTCTATGTATCCCCTGCCCTTGCTCCTTTCTTCTCTTTGTTTGGTAAAATCTGAAAAGAATTGGCTCTGCGTCATCCCATTTTGACCCTACAAAACTCCAGGCTTTGTTATTTAAATGCTTAGTGCAAATTTGTACTGCAGATCAAACTGACTTCAAATGGTGTTGAGATTTTTTATTAAGCTTTTGTAGTTGACAAGCGTTTGTAAAACTTTGTGCTTTGTGCAGGAGCCTCCCAAGAAGAGGTGAGGAATGTTGGCAGTTTCATTGTTTTGTTTAGGTTGCCATAATGCCAACATTGAAAAAGTAAGGGACTAGCTTTAATAAAGCCCACAAAAGCCCTCTCTTGGTCTTCCATATAATTCAAGGACTATGGTGGGGATGGGGCTGTATCTCAAAGGATTGACAAGTTGCATACTCAACCTAGTGCATATTCGTAAAAAGACATGCTGAAGATGGACCCTTAATAGTCCTGGAGACAAGCAACTTTAATTCGCTTACAACAGGGGTGTCAAACTTGCGTCGTCATGTCATCACAACATTTTCCCCCTTCACTAAACCAGGAGTGGGCGTGGCCAGCATGTGATGCATCCGGCCCACGGGCTGCAAGTTTGACACTCCTGGCTTACAACATGCACAGGTAATCCTTGACTTACAACCGCAATTGGGATCAGAATTTCCGATGCTCAACAAGACAGTTAAAGTCAGTTGCACCCAATTGTAGGACCCTTTTTCCCATTGTTGTTAAGCGAATCACTGCAGCTGTTAAACGAATCATGCAATCATTAAGTGAATACAGCTCCCCCCCCCCCGTTGCCTTTGCTTGCCGGAAGCCAGTGGAGAAGGTTGTAAATGGCAGTCACAAGATACCGGGATGCTGTAACCATTGTCAATACTTGCCGGTTGCCAAGTGCCGGAATTTTGATCCCATGACTGTAGAGGATGCTGTGACGGTTGTAAGTTTGAGGATTAGTTGTAGGTCCCTTTTTTTTTCAGCGCCATTCTAACTTTGAATGATCAGGAAACCAATGTTTGTAAATTAAGGACTCACTGCAAGCAGTAGGAAGTGGGACCTGGGTAGAATCCAGTTTTCAGCAGGGGTGGGTTCTAACTTACCTCGCCGCTGGTTCGCTTCCTCCTGTGCCATGTGGCTGCATGCACATTGTGCGCCATGTGGCCGTGCCGCATGGGTGCGCATGCACAGTGCCAAAACTCGGCTTCTGCGCATGTGCAGAAGCCAAAAACAAGATGGCAGCGCTCACGGACCAGCACCGGCAGAACCGGCTCCATGACATCACCACCGGTTTACTAACGGTTCTAAAGAACCAGTTAGAACCGGTAGGAAGCCACCTCTGGTTTTCAGGACAGTCTGCAGGAGTTGGTAATAAACAGACAAGATGGTGGCTGCAACAGTGCAATCAAAGCTCTGCCCATTTCAATTGTGCCAGCTTTGTTGTCCACCTGTGGAGACTCATGCCAGTTTTCTTTCAGATACCTTTTTCCATTGTTAGTTCTTTCTTGCCTAAAGCGAGTGGAAGAATTGGTTTAATACCACCAATATTGGTGGTATATGGGAAGAAGCACCATTATATTAGACATGGGCAACAGAGAATCTGATTGGAGTAGCATCAACTGGATTTAAAACCCATCACTAACGCCAAACAACAGCAAAAAAAAAAATTCCCGCCTCTAACCCACAAATCTTGCAAATCTAGTTAAAAAAAGAATATCCCGATTCAGGTTCAGCATGTGCTGCCGAGCTGGGGAAGGAGAGGGGAAGCAGGTTGAATTCAGCCTAGAATAAGGGAGATTTTTCTAGAGAGCAGCAATATTTCTTGGTTTGACCAACTAGAACTGATCAGCCATTTCCCTCTAATGGTTCAGAAAAAGCGCTTAGTATTTTTGCTGCAGTATTTTTCCCCGATTAACAAAGCAAAGCACAAAAGCAAGTTCTCAGCAAAAATCCCTCTAACGAACCTTAGAAGCACATACACATGCATGCAACACGCATACACTCACGGTCACACACCCTGAGATCGCCAGTTAGGGATATGTAGGATGTTGCCATACAGCAGTGCTTCTCAATTATTTTCTGTTACGCCCCCCTCGGAAGAAGTAAACATTTCGCGCCCCCCCCCAACTCTCCGCCGGGACGATTGTTTGCAATATTCGGCACGTTTTTGCTGAAAAAACTCAAGCGGCTTATCAGCGTGATTGGGGTGTAATGTGTTTAAGTGACGCCTTAATTTATTTGGTTTCATGCTGTCCGCTGCCAACATTTTTAGACACAGTAAACATACCGGTCTTTCCTCCTCTCCCACCGTAGTCACAGTGAAGCCAAGCGCTACATACGCTTCGTCATATTTCCTCGTCTTAGCTTTTAGGAGACTTATGTTTGTCTCATTATCTCCGTCTCTCTCCTCCTTTCTTTTCATCTCTGTTAAATATTTTTCCATGGTGTCTCTTAAGGGTTTGTTATCTGCACTTCATATCTCCTGCTCTGTGCTGTGTGCAAAAAAACCCTACTCCCTGCAGCAAAAAACCCCCACGTTCCCCGGGGTCATGCGCCCCCCCCGGCATTGCTCTGCACCCCCCCCAGGGGAGCCCGCCCCACTATTTGAGAAGCACTGCCATACGGCTAAAAGGTTTACGAACCGTGCTGGTTTTGTGTGAAATAGATTTCAGTCTTCACCAAGAAAGTAAAATCCATGTTTCTCCCTGGCCAATTTCTCTGCTCTTGTCACTTTCATTACAGAAATGTTACAGAGGTTTGGAGCAGTGGGAGAGAGGGGAGTAAATCTTCCTATTTTGCATAAGATTTTTTCAGCTTTACATCCATCCATCCTGTTTTTTGTGAGGGACACGAGAATACAATCTGATTAACATCAGATTACAATATAGTGCTTTTTAAAGTGGTTTTCTTGAGGCTGGGGGCGGAACAGGTTTCTACCAAATAAAATGTCGTTTGCGGTGTTCAGCAAGAATAAGGGACTAATATGACAAGTGTCCTTCATCTCAACAATCTGCATCTCAATTCTTTCTCGCAGGAATTAGGGGATTAAGGGACTGGAGACTAAAACACATGAAGAGCGGTTGCAGGAACTGGGCATGGCTAGTCTAGTGAAGAGAAGGACCAGGGGAGACCTGATAGCAGTGTTCCAATATTTGAGGGGCTGCCACAGAGAGGAAGGGGTCAAGCTATTTTCCAAAGCACCTGAAGGCCAGACAAGGAATAATGGATGGAAACTGAACAAGGAGAGATTCAACCTAGAAATAAGGAGGAACTTTCTGACAGTCAGAACAATCAACCAATGGAACAGCTTTTGCCTTTGGAAGTTGTTGGATCATCATCACTAGAGACTTTCAAGAAGAGATTGGACTGCCATTTGTCAGAAATGGTGTAGGGTCTCCTGCTTGAGCAGGGGGTTGGACTAGATGACCTATAAGGTCCCTTCCAACTCTGCTAATCGAATACTTTAGTGGAATATGTACAGTACATATTATATTTTCTTTGAATGACAGGCAAAGGGTTTGATGTAGGGTAACACCATATATTTATTTAATTTCCATACCACCCCACCAGACAATGTCTGGGTATTTTATGTCTTGTGTTAATTCTTGGAAAAAAAATGGGGGTGGGGGGTGGGGGGGGGAATTAGCAAAACCTCAATTGTCAATAGCACCAGAACATGTATAATCCATTGAGAAGATGTAGTTGAATCAGTGGTGGGTTCCTACCGGTGCGGTCCACTTTATAGCACCGGTACTGGTCTGCTGGTGATGTCACACTACTGGTGCGGTCAGTTGCCGGTGCCTCGGTGCCGCCATTTAAAAAAATTTTTTTTTTAAAATTTTTTTAAAAAATTTCTTCTGCACATGCCCGCAAGTTGAGCTTCCAGCACTGTGCATGCGCTGCCCTCCTATGCCACAGTGAGTCCAAGCAGTGGAGGATGGCTGAGGGAGCGCGTGAGACGCTGAAAAAATGGGCGGCAGGAGCTATCTCCATTCCCCTCCCTTCAGCAGTCCGAGAAGCCACGAACGCGCGGTGATGATCCCAGGCATTTTCGCATGTTCGAGGCTTCTCGAGCTGCTGAGGGGAGGGGGAACGGGCGGCAGGAGCCTAGGATCATCGAATGGGGAGAAGCATTCAGGCCGGACAGAGCTTCCTAGAAGAACCTCTGCCGCGGTCTTGCTGCTCCTGCTGTGGGGGGCTGCGTTGCAGGTGGGCAATGCCCCCCCGCTTCTCCGGCCACTGCCAAGCTCCCGAGGCCCACGCCCACCCAGTCACATGGCTGGCAAGCCACACCCACAAAATAAGCCACGCCCACAGAATGGTAGTAAAAAAATTAGGAACCCACCCCTGAGTTGAATGCACAATAAGTCTTGGAGAAAAATGATCTCATGGTTACCAAATGAAGGGAAGAGGTTAACTTCATTTTGAGGAAGAAAAAAATAATCAATCCAGACTTCATAGAAATATCAAAGTGGAAGGGGCTGTTGATTTCAACTCCCTTTCCATGTGTGTCATGCCTTAATGCTGAAAGACATCACTGCAATGCTTTCGATTGGTCTTCCTGAAGAAGGCAGTCAAAAGCACAGTCTCATCTCTGGGAAAATTTTGCAGAGTCCAATCTGAGTTGGTCACCAAAGGTTTATTCTTCCAAACTTCCGGGCTGGTGCTGGAGCCCATCAATAGGAAATTTCTCTCTCCCCAGAATATGTCCTAAGAAATAAAGCTTTGGCCCCGATGACCAACTCAGATTGTACCCTACAACATTATTCTAGGATACCTACGAGGGTGAGTCAAAAATGAATGCCATTTTCTTTAGGACAGGTATAATTAGCAATAGCAATAGCACTTAGACATATACCGCTTCATAGTGCTTTACAGCCCTCTCTAAGCGGTTTACAGAGTTCAGCATATTGCCCCCAACCATCTGGGTCCTCATTTTACCGACCTCAGAAGGATGGAAGGCCGAGTCAACCTTGAGCCGGTGAGATTTGAACAGCTGAACTGCTGAACTAGCAGTCAGCTGAAGTAGCCTGCAGTGCTGCACTCTAACCACTGTGCCACCTCGGCCCTCATTTTAATAATAATCCTCCATACTCACCAGATTTAGCGCCTTCAGACCATCATCTCTTCGGCCCCATGAAAGAGGGTTTGAGAGGCAAACATTATTCCAGTGACGAGGAAGCGAAAACTGCAGTGAAGAAGTGGCTCAAAGAACAGTCAACACAATTTTACGAGACAGGGATACATGCTCTCATTCGAAGGTGGAACATTGCTATTGAGAGAAACGGTGACTATGTTGAGAAGTAGGGATGTGATCCACAGAGGACCAGCTTCATTTTGATGTATGCTACATGTTCCTGTGTTGGTAATTATACCTGTCCTAAAGAAAATGGCATTATGTTTTGACTCACCATTTGTATATTTACCTTCATTTGTGAGAAAACTTTGTATGTTATATGCTTTTTCAAGAGGCAACTGGACTTTCTGTGTTCCCCCACCCCCTTTGAAGACGTTTCATTTCTTATCCAAGAAGCTTCTTCAGTTGGGGGGGGGGAACCCAGAAAGTCCAGTTGCCTCTTGAAAAGCATCTTTGGGGCAACCATGACTTGGATGACTGAGAATCTCCAGAGACACTTGCGTCATAGCTAATTTCTTTGCTTTTCCTGATAGATCTCCAAAAATGACCAAAAAACACCCTGAAAAAGGGAGGAGCTACATTTTGATTTCTATCATAACATTATCTTAATTTTTCTATAATAAAGGAGTAGTCTGAAAGGCTTAATAAATTCTTCCTTACCCCTATTCTCAATTCTTTTGGGGTTTAGAGCTAGCAATCTTTTCTTTCCTTTTGTTCCGACTGTGGTGCTCACAAAATAATGCAGATTGGTATGTTAATTGATGATTATAGGGCTGAAAAGGGAAATCATGAGAATTCTATGTTGTGGTCGGGCAATTATAACTTGTGAATGAAGACCATTGAGGGTCATTTTAAAGAACCACATATTGTACAATATGTGTATGAAATTTGTGGCTTGTTAAGAGGTTAGTGAACACTGGAGATAAAGCATGTTTTTATTACATTTTATTTGTAGAAAATCAAATCCAAAGCAATAGCTTATAAAAGGATTCATTATAATATGTAGGCCAGGACTGAAACTCAGGGGCTGCCTGATGTTGCCACCACAACTTGGCAATCAAAGTCAATGACATGGGACGCTGGGAACAGGAAGGGCTAGTGGCCCAGCTCAACTGTAGGACAAGCCTCAGGATGATGTTAAAAAAAGAAATTGATGAGTATGTATTCTTCTTATTGTTCTTTTCTTTTCCCCATCAGGTTTGTTATTTTAATTTCTCTTCTGACGTCCATTTCATCACTTTGTCTATGGAGATTCACAACCATCTAGGTCAGTGATGGCGAACCTATGGCACGCATGCCACAGGTGGCATGCGGAGCCATATCTGCCGGCACGCGAGACGTTGCCCCAGCTCAGCTCCAGCACGCATGTGCGTGCCAGCCAGTTGATTTTTGGCTCACGCGGAGGCTCTGGGAGGGCATTTTAGGTTTCCAGAGGGTCTCCGGGGAAGCAGGGGGCCATTTTCGCCCTCCCCAGGCTCCAGGGAAGCCTCTGGAGCCTGGGGAGGGTGAAAAATGGGCCTACTGGAAGTCAGGAAATGGGCCGTTTCTGGCCTCCAGAGGGCCTCTGCGGGAGCGGTTGTTTTCGCCCTCCCCAGGCATTGAATTATGGGTGTGGGCACTCGCACGTGCGTGATAGCATGTGTGCACGCGCTTTCGGCATCCGAGGGAAAAAAGGTTCGCCATCACTGATCTAGGTTATTCAGTTAGAACTGAAGAAGTTTCTTGGATGAGGAGGGAAACATTTTCAATGAAAACACCAAGAAGTCCAATTGTTTTTTTGGAAAAAGCACCTTTCCTCCCTTTCCACTTCTACTGTTTGTCTTGGTTTCTTCTGATATATCCTCTTCTATCCCTCATTTCTGCCTACTCTGCCTCTCAATTAGGTTAGAGCAGACGTTCCCAACTTGGCAATTTCTAAGAGTTGTGGTCTTCAAATCCCTTGATTCCACATGGATGAAAATTCTAGGTGTTGAAGTCTACATGCCTGAAGTGACCAATGTTGGACAACACTGGACTACACAACTCTACACAAGTCTACACTGGAGCAATTCAGCCAAACCCAAGATCATTTTTGCTAACTAGATTTGTACATATTCTGAGACCCAAAAGGATTGTAGCTTTAATATGCAAAATTTATGTTCTGTTGGTGCAAATAATTCGCCAAGTCAAAGTTTGGGAAATTGTTCTAGATTGGGCACTATCAATACCTTAAACCTAATGGCATCTTTACAAAATTCAGAAGATGGCATCAAAAAGGTATTTATAACATTTATGTATGATCACAATTCACTGTCCAATAATAAATGGCATCCACTTAACAGTCACAGCCTAGTATGCGACTTCTTGAATTTGAGTTTAACCTTTCCCTAAAAAGTGGGGGAATCAACTAACAAGTGAGAATATCTTCTGGACTGGCAATTTGCAATAGGCCCGACCAAAATTTATTACTTCTTTTTTTTAACAAGATATAAATACAAACAGCATTTATAATGTACAACTTCAACAAATATCTCATATGGGGACAAATTAAGGTGATCTGTCCACTTGGACCCTTATACAGCTCAGTCTGCAATACTGTAATAAGACAGCCACAGTTCTGCCTAAAAATACAAAAATGATCTCAATTGATACACAAAAGTATTAAAGATAGTGATCAACAGCAGTCTTGTGCATGACTTTATAATTGCTCCAATCTTTAATAGATTAATCCTTATTTTTTTTTCTAATAGTTCAGTTTATTTTTGCATACAGTTTAGCACCTTGATGTCTGTCCATTGCTCATAGGTGCCATTCAATTGTCTCATACGTACATTAACAGTTTTCCATTAAAATACAGGTGCTGTATTTACATAAATTGATGGTCACGAATGCAATTTTACATGTATGTAGCACCTTTCATTCAGGAAAAAAAAAAGAACTTTACAGAGGAATTACAAACAATTTGCTCCACCCGTTGAAATTCAAAGCCAAAGGTGGGCCAGGTCAAACAACTATATTACAATGCATAGCCATGTTACACAACCGCTTAGGCCAAGGAGGACATGTGCTTTTACAGTTATGTCCAGAAAGTAGATTTTTAATCAACTACCCAGTGCAAAAAAAGAAAAAAAAAGTAAAAAAAAGTGAAGAGGCCTCTAGAAGGAATCATATTCCGAGAGGGACTCGGGTGATCACAACTTCAGTTTTACACATCATCTGGAATGGAGCACTTCCGGGAACACCAAGGGCACTTTTAAAACCCATTGCTTTTGTAGTTGGGAGGGTGGATGACAGCGCCACCTATTAGGTCATTCCTAGGCAGTGACTCCTGGTGATACCTACAGAAATGAACAATGCAAAATGAAATGAAACGAAAGTGTCAGAAACATTTTTATAAAAATGGCACATTTATTGCTACAGAACAGTCATATACATGACGGCATCAAATAACTACAAAATGGGAAACATAAAAGGTCTACAGCAAGCTGTGTGTTTCACCTTCAGGGATGTCCGGCGCACAACCTGTTTTAGACACCTCTACAAATCAGAAATACACCAAAAACATGGAGGGGAAAATATATCGAGGCACTCAGCCACACGTTGAAAAACAAAGTGTAACTGTTATCTTTTTTTTTTCTTTTTGTCTCTTATCGTTTTTCCCTTTTTTTTTTCCTTTTTAAATGTTGCAGCTATGGGTACAGTCGCAAAAAGAAGTTCTCCACTGCGACCTCCAACTTAAAAAAATAAAATAAAAAAGGAAACAAGGAGAAAAAAAAACCCCCAGGAGGAAAAAAAAGGCTATCGTACAATTTCATCTTGGTAACACATATGTAAAATAACATCTTTTAAATAGTAAAATAAAGTAACAAACTTTTACTTAGAATGATTCCAAACATCTACAAAGAAGAAATATTCAGAATCTGACAACCCCTGTCCCCCCCCTCCACTCCCCCCCCCCCAATATTCGTGGTATAAAAGGATTGCTCCTGTGAAAAATAAGCCAAATATATATATTTTTTAAATTTTTAAATTTAGGCTTTTTTTTAAATCCTACTTGGGTGTACTACAGTCTATTTTAATAGCAAAAAGGTCACTAGACAAACAAAACTTTGTAACAAAAAGGCAGGCACTGATACATGGTAAATCTCTGCTTTTCCGTATCTTCACTTAGTTGCATCACAAGTAACAAGAATGAAAAAGGCCACAGTTCATATATTTTCACCATTACATAAGTCTATAATACTTGAAATGAGTATAGTCAAACCAGCACTGCACAAAGGTGAATCAATTTCAAGTCCCATGAGAAGATGCTAGAAAAATGAAAAAGAGAAAGAAAAGAAAAGAAAAGAAAATCTTTGTGCCCCCGCTGTGTTGGAATTCATTGTATTCCATCTTTAGAAAATCGTATTTCCCCCCCCCACCCCTTTCTTGTATCAGTCAGTGGATTAAGCTTTGTGCTTTTTCTCACCCGATAAATTCTCTTCGTTTGTGGCAATGTACTATTATTACACGGTCCTGGCACAGGTTGCACTGTGCCTGTTGAACAGAACAAGGAAAATTGGAAATTGCTCTGCATTCCTCCCACTCTATCCCCACCCGTCCCCACCATTCCAATGAAATCTACGAATAAAACAAATTGGAAGACCGCATCAATTACAAGTTGCATCACTGGTTGAACTGACAGTTGTATAAACATTAGTGTTCTTTGCAGCTACACGTAAGACAAATGTAAAAAAACAAAACAAAATTCTAGATGAACAGATTTCCTTAATCTGCGTATTCATAAATTACTTGAATGTGGAGGTGGATCATTCATTAAATGTTGGATAGATCTCTACAATTGTAGTGTCCAAGGACTGTTCATTACTGTACAACGTGTGGTTTCTCCTTCTTACGACTGTGCAAAGCACTCCAAATCTGCTGGATTTTCTGACAATCACGGAAGCATTTCAAAATCTCACACGGCGCTTTGCTTTGAACTCAAAAAGACTCGCAGAATATATGGAACACTTCAAATTCGAAACAACTTGCACACCTCTACCTCTTGGTCGTTGAAACTCAAGTCATCACCAGATCTTTTAACAAGTGACAACTCCCACTGTGGACAGCAGCAGTGAAAGTTAAGCAATTCTTGATGTCTTATTTCTTAGGATCACACACTAAATTGAAGCAAGCAGAGGGGGTGGGGTTGAACAACACAAAACAGCATGACTGGTTAATTTTCAAGTTTAAATTCCATTATGGAACAGGAAACCATGTCCAAAACCACAGAGATTAGATTACCGTTTTATAAACAACTAAGCCTCTATTGGTTCTATGTACATCACCATTTTAATTCCTGTTTAGAATCATCTCTGCTGTTCGAATGTACTGAATAGCCTGTAATGAAAACCATCTTTTTATCAATTTTCTGTGACTGTGAATGTTTCAAGATTCGCACAATGTCATCAATCTGGGCAATTATTAAAAAGACGGCATTTTGATTTTGCGTTGATAGCTCTCTTATCCAAATTAGTTTTATATACAGAGCAGACGATTTGAAATCTTTGCATTATGAATGTAAACAAGCAGAAATGCTCACATTGATGACATCAAGATGGAAGTTAACGCCTCTTTGATTTATCCAGGTTTTTAGCGTAAAGTTATCCTCTGAAATAACAACTTCCCATTAAAAGTATTAGAATTGTTTTTTATAAAAAAACTTTAATCCTAAACTATATTAATAACTGGTCAATCAAAAGAGAATCCTCCAATGTTTAGAATACCAGTACTAAAAGAATTAGGTTTAAGACAAACATTTTCATCTAAACATATTCTATTAGAAGTATGGCATCTGCAATGAAATAGTTATTTCTTGTTCTGATTTCAATTTACACAGTCTCTGCTCTATTATGAGCTTAATCCACCTCCACATTTGAGAAACTTATTAACAAATAATAGTATTTTTAAAAGTTTTACTGCTACTGAACATATTTACAATTTTCAACACACACAGGTAATCAAAATGTTTATGGATATGGAGAGGGTGGTTCACATGGCAAACTACCATATTTGTTCTTTTATGTTTTTCAGTAACATAAAATTAAGATTCTTATTTCTCACTATTTCATTTAAATGAGATTTTGTTTCAACCACACAGTTAAAAAAAAAACAAAAAGTTTGATACAATGTATTAAAACACATAATAACAAGAGTCTACATGTAAAAATATAACTTTTACATACACAATTTCAAAATAATGATACGTTTGCCGTTTTGTTGCATAAAATTTACAAATGTATTTTTTTTTCATTACTATGTAACTGGCAAAACAGGAGAACAGATGGAAGGTCTAGACCGTTTTCAATGGGTATATGGCGTTTACTCAGTGCTGATAGGTGGAAAATCGATTCAAACCGGGAGATTCAGTTTAAAAATAACATGCCAAGTTTGCGTGGCTATTTAAAACAAAACAAAACAGAAACTTTGAATCGGACACAAAAAGATGCTGACAAAGACTGAATTGGGAGCAATGTCAGTTAATTGTTCTGTCTCCCAAAGTAAATCTTTGGAAGATTCACTGTGGGTCCTTGCTTAGATGCCCTGATATCCAATTACTGGATGAGTTGCTGTGTCATAAGCTTGATCTAATACTTGCTATAATGTATATGTGTTAAGTAAAAACTTGGTTCATACTGGCCAGAAAAATACTGTTCTACTCCCTCCTCCATAAGAAAGTGCAACTTAATGCGTTAGAACGTGTAAGGCTTGTTCTAATGCTGTGTGACAGCTGGATATTGGCATATATATATATTTTTTAATGAACGGAGGAGGCAGTATATGGTCTATCTTTCAGGAATACCCTTTAAAATGTTTTCTTTTTTTCAAATCAAACTCTCGTACAACTAGCAACTGCCCCCCCCCCCCACCTTTGACCATGTATTCTGAAACGCCTCGATGCATATTGTATTTAAGCTACACACATTAACATTTCTACTGGTTTGTTAAATCACAGCCACCTTTGATTATGTTACATTTTTTTTGATGATATAAACATTGGAAGGCACAGTGGTAACATTGTAGCATTCTAACCGTGTACCTCTGAAAATCGTAGAAATAGGGTATAATGAGAGCAGGAGTTTGTGATTTAGAATCCTCCACCCCTCCACCCCAAAATTCGATTGCCTGGGCCATTTGCCCCCCAAACTCGTGTTGACTGTAGGGTAGGGACTAGAGCCCCCCAGAATTCCTAACCCATGTCCCAGCATTCTGGGTAGTCCCGATCTGCCTTGGGGGGGGGGCGCTGCTTACTCTTATCGACATGAGGCATACCTCATCTAGTCCCGTATTCTCCCCAAAGGACTCAAGAGATCGCTTGCTACTTTTCTGTAGGCATGATAAGCAACCTCGGGGTCAGAGTTCATCCTGGACGGCCCCTCCAGCAACAGAGCTGGCACTACAGGTTACAACAAGGAGCTGAAGGGGCCATGGGGGAAGAGAAAGAAGACGTCAACAGAAACAAAACTTATTTACAGTAAAATCTTTTTCTTAAAAAAAGTTAATCAGTACTTTGTTTTTTTTTACAGGAGCAAAAAGTCAGAAACAAATGAACAAAGCTTACCATAGTCACTAATTTTAATATATATATATATATATATATTTATATATATATTTATATAATATTTATATATGTGTATTTGTGTCCATGTGTTTTGTATTTGTCATAGGTCTATAAGATCCATCTGTTCCTCCTACCCTAAGGAATGGCTAATGTCATTACTTCAGTTTTCATTAGGACGTTTGCTGGTTTTGTAAATATTAGGGTAGCGGAGCTTCCCTTTTTAATATCCAGTAAGTATAAACACTAGTTGACTAGTACACCAATGAAAACGTTCATTTTTTTTCTTCAGAAGTACACTTTTCATTATTGCAAGTTTACAATTTTTAAATTAAATATTTTTTTTTCAGACTTACAAATTAATTATATTTTTTTTTTCCAAAAGAAGTTTAGGCACAAATGCATTGTCCCACAGTGTGGAGAAGATTGCCATTCAGTCTCCTGGCTGTGCACTGACAGCTGTCAACTTGAAACATTCCGAATGATATGTTGAAAAGAGGTTGTCCCCCCAAAGTCACACTTTTTCCCCCTTTATTTCAAAATCAGGAATGCTGAAATCTCTTGCGTCTGCGATTCGTAACTACTCAGACTTGTCTTATTATATTACAAAAAAAAGGTGGGGAGGGAGAAGGGTTAAGTGTTTATATGTTTTTAAGATAATACAGCTGTTTAAGGAAGTGGTCTCTGGTTTACGTGAAGAAAATGTGGCAACTTGGACCTGCGAAAGAAGCGGAAAAATCTCAGATCAGCCAAAAATGCAATCATCTTTATTATTCTTAATTTTATTTCATAACAACATTCAGCATTAAAAAAAAAGCCGTTTCTGAACAATCCTTACTCTATCACCCAGATGAAGACATGTGGAAGATTATTCACACTTCAGGTTCCAAATACAGAGGCAGAATAAACTGTCTGAGTGTGTGCTGAATCCTTACAAGATGGTTGGGCCTAGTGGTTGAGGCCACTAGAAGCCAGGAGAATGTGAGTTGTAATCCTGCCTTAGGCATGAAAGCCAGTTAGGTGATGTTGGGCCATTTACCAGGAGACTGCGAGTTCTAGTTCCACCTAAAATATAAAAGGCAGTTGGGGCAACTTTGGGCAGAATTAAAATAAATAAATGAAATAAAGTACAGGTAGTCTTTGACTTATGACCACAATTGAGCCCAACATTTCAATTCAACGATTATTAAGTGAGTTGGGCTCCATTTTATGACTTTTGGCAAAATTGTTAAGCAAATCACTGCACTGTCTGCATTGCATACCTTAATGTCCTACCTGTTAATGACTACTTTAATTTCAACCGCAATAACACTAGGGCTATCAATAGATACAAACTAAATGTATTCCGCTCTAATCTTGGTTGCAGAAAATACGACTTCTGCAGTAGAGTAGTAAATGTCTGGAACACTTTACCTGATCCTGTTGTTAGTTTCTCTAATCCCCATACCTTTTACCTTAAACTGTCTACTGTGGACCTTACACGTTTCTTAAGAGGTCCCTAAGGGGGCGTGCATAAGCGCACCAACGTGCCTACCGTCCCTGTCCTACTGTACCCTCATAAGTATGCCTCATACTTCCCTCCGACCGGTTAGGTCCCACAGAGTGGATCTCCTCCAGGTCCCGTCAGCCAAACAGTGCCGACTGGCGGGCCCTAGGGGGAGGGCCTTCTCTGTGGGGGGGCCCGTGCTCTGGAACCAACTTCCCCCAGAGATCCGAATTATCCCCACCCTGCTGGCCTTCCGAAAAGCCATTAAGACATGGCTCTTCCTGCAGGCAGGGGTCTGAGGCAATTTTATATCCGAGATCTCCCCCTGTATGTATGTTGTTGGACGTCTTTTTTAACTTTTTAAAACTGTTTTTAAAATAAGTTTATTGTTTAGTGTTCTCTTAAAATGTTGTACGCCGCCCTGAGTCCTTAGGGAGTAGGGCAGCATAGAAGAACCTAATAAATAATAATAATAATAATAATAATAATAATAATAATAATAATAATAATAATAATAATAATAATAATAATAATAATAATAATAATAATAATAATAATAATAATAATAATAATAATAATAATAATAATAAAATACCCATTTGTATGTACTCGTTCTATGTGTTTATGCTATGTTTTGCTTCTTTATATCCATTTATTTGTGCCATTTTTTCATGTGTCCTGTTTCCTTGCACTTGTTGACAAATAAATAAATAAATAAATAAAATAAATAAATTGTTAAGTGAATCCTGCAGCTGTTAAGCAAATCTGCCTTCCCCCATTGACTTTGCTTGTCAAGAGGTCACAAATGGTGATCACGTGACTCCAGGATAAGGCAACTGTCATAAATATATGCCAGGTGCCAAGGGCCTGAATTTTGATCATGTGACCAAGGGGGTGCTGCAACCACAGTAAGTGTGAAAACTGGCCATAAGTCACTTTTTTTTCAGGGCTGTTGTAACTTTGAATTGTCACTAAACAAATGGTTGTAAGTCTATTGTAAGTTGTAAATTGAACAACGGAAGGAGGGAGATATTGTACATTGCTAAAGTTACTAATTTCCCAATAGGATGAACTCCTGTTGATGAAAAATTCCCTTCAGTAAAGAAATTTAGGTAAATATTTTTAACTCCCTTCTTCTTGTTCCCCATCTATAAAATCCACTGAATTTCCTGTAACCCGTTTGGTAAGTTACCTGGTAGTGACTCAGTCCTAACATATAAATCTATTTTCATTATATCATACAAACAGGACATTTTTATGAAGTGTTTTGGGGAATTTGGGGAACATAGAATAAATTCAAATTCAAATTGGCAGTTATTTATCGTTGTATATCAGAATGCCGGCAGGATCCAATGTGTATAGCCAACCCCCAGAATGTTTACCATGTTCATGAAGTATGTTGATGCTACGCAACAAGAGGAAACAATCACGTCCCTAATTTGTGATAATGTCTGATCTGGTCTCGATTTCTTCCGCTTACTATTTACACTTCAACCCATATGAGCAAATTGAGCTACAAAGCAATAAATAAAGTGATATAATAAAGACATGAATGTGGTGAGGGGTGGAGTTGGTTGTTCAATTAATTTAAAAAGAGAGAGAAGCTAACAAGTAAAACAGAATGTAGGAAAAGCAATTCAAATGAGCTATTAAATGAAGAGAAAAAATAGTATTGGATTAAAAAAGAGTGTTATCTATGGAATTGATGAATATGGAAGGTTTCTGGTTGCCTTTGAGTCAATCCTGACTCTTGCCGATGTTCCTGCAGTGCCTCTGCAGTTTTCTTAGCAAGATTTTGGAAGTGGTTTATCTTTATTTTTTTCCTCCTAGGGCTGCGAAAAAGAGATTACAGATAGTCCTCAACTAACTACCACAACTGTGACCAGCATTTCAGTTGTATGTTGTTATGGTCGTCAGTTTTTCTACCATTTTACAGCGGTTGTTAAATGAATCGTGTGTTCCTAAGTCCAAAGCACGTGGTCATTAAGCAAATCATGTAACTTTAAATCTGCATCTACTCTCCTGAATGGGTGGGTTTTTTTGCCAGAAACCTGCAAAAAAAGGCTAGCAGTTGGCAAAAAAAAAAAAAAAACCTGTTGCAAACTGCAATAATTTGATCACTGGATGCTACAAATGGTTGTAAATGTGAGCTTTGTATCTAAGTCAGAACTAGAACTCACGGTCTCCTGGTTTCTGCACCAAACTGGCCCTCATGGAAAGAAACAGTCTTTAGATGTTAATTCCCCTAGCGATATCTGTTCTAAAGAAACTAATAGCCATGGTATTACTGTTACTATGAGGAGACTGGTCAAGATATACGTACCTTTTTTCCTTTTTTTTACATCTGCCCCATATGATTAGATGTGTCTCCCATCCCAGGGTGGGGTCCTGCCAAAGAAAGCGGAGGAGGGTCCGAAGATACTTTCTCTTCTTCCCTTCTTTTCAAACACGCCGCTTTAGGATTCAGATTTCTTTCTGTGAAACCAAAATTTAAGATAATGTTAAACAATTGCCAGGGTTCCAAGTAACATACCCATCGCAAACAAAAGTCTGAGGCAGGTAGATTCCTCAAAGAATAAGTTTATTGGGTATGTCATATAGCAGTGATGGCGAACCTATGGCACGGGTGCCACAGGTGGCATGCGGAGCCATATCTGCCGGCACGCGAGCTGTTGCCCTAATTCCGCTCCAGTGCACATGTGCGCTCCGGCCAGCTGATTTTTGGCTTTCACGGAGGCTCTGGGAGGGCATTTCCGGCCTCCGGAGGGCCTCTGGGAGGCGGGGAAGCCATTTTTGCCCTCCCCACGCTACAAGAAAACCTCTGGAGCCTGGGGAGGGCGAAAAATGGGCCTACCGGGCCCACCCAAAGTCAGGAAATGGGGGAGCGGGGGGGATGGTGCACGCATGCACAGGGATGGGGCAGCACAGGAGGATCACACGCGCATGCGCAGAGGGCATTGAATTATGGGTGTGGGCACTCACACGTGCGCAATAGTGTGCACGTGCGTGCTTTTGGCACCCGAGGAAAAAAAGGTTCGCCATCACTGTCATATAGGCATGGGCTGGTGACTATTTCTGTGGTTTTCACCTAATTAAAAGTAAAAGTTTTTCACTTTCTCAAAACAATCAGTCACATGGTCCAATCAGGATACTGTCCAGTTGCTAGGTGACTCCAATCCCCTCCTTCTGTGCACCTGCAGGAATGTCCTTGGTTCCCAAGAGAAAATATTTTGTTTTGACCACAAACCCCAACTATCTCTATTCCCCTCTCCCTGTCCCTCTTCTCCAGTGTGTCAGCGCTGAAGTCTCAAAATGGCCTCAGCCAGGCCAGCTTCAGGGCTGAGAACAACCTTTAAAGCCTGTGGCCTAACTACTTTGTGCATTCAAGTATAACATTTGGCTCATCCTGCTGTCATTTCCTTCAATTGGCCAGGAATCTCCATTATAAAGAGAAATAATTTTTATTCTCTGAATCTCGTGTCTCTGGCTAATTTTCCACTTAAAAATTGTCTTCATTTCATCTCCAGGCCTTGCCCAGCTCAATTTGTGACATTCGAGACAGAGATTCATCTGCATTTCAGAACAATTGTTACTTCAAATCAGAAGTTTAAAGTTATTTTAATCACTGCAACTTAGCAGTTGCTTGATGTACAACATAATTTATCTACTAAACATACTAACCACCTTAGGAGCTTGGAGTAATAATCACTGGATTGATAACATAATTTACAATGAATTCTGTAATACTGGCTTATTTCATTTTATTCCTTTATTAAATTTATATGCCACCCATCTCACTGTCATGGGACTCTGGGCAGCTTACAAACGTGATAAAATAACAGGGCTACAAAAATTAAAAATGAAATAAATAGAAATTAAATAAGCTAAAACCAGAATACTAAATTTAATTTAATTTAATTTATTGTTCTTATAAGCCGCCCAATCCTGTAGGACTCAGGGCGGCGTACAACAGAAAGAAGAACAATCAATAAAAATACAATAATACAAAACAATACAATAAAACCATTTTTTAAAAAATACAAAAGTTAAAACCAGTCATCCATGGGGCATTAAGATCTATTTCACCCCCGGCTGCAGGAAGCTCCATGTCTTAATGGCTTTCCCGAAGGCCAGCAAGGTGGGAATAGTTTGGATCTCTGGGGGTAGTTGGTTCCAGAGAGCCAGAGACCCCACAGAGAAGGCTCTCCCCCTTGGTCCCCCCAACCGACATTGTTCGGTTGAAGGGACCTGGAGGAGACCGACTCTGTGGGACCTAAAGGGTAGCATGTGATTTTCTTCCTACTCCACTAACTACCTTCAACACACAATGACCCCATCTTATAACGGAATTATAAATGACTTATAATCAGGAACTTGCTTCTTGGGATCCAAGCTTTTTTTTTTTAATAGCAAGACCAGCCTGTCTCGTGCGGACTAAATGTCAAGGTTAGCCATTTCAATGATACCACTTTTTAGCATAAGGATGATCCTTTCATAGCAGTTTACGTAACATAGTGGCGTCCTGGCCTGTATGAGCTCAGACCAAGGTTTTAACAAAGCATCCTTATGACCTGGAGGCATCTACTCCACCATCGCAACATTAGTGAAGCATAGTAATCCTCCTAAGATCTAAGGTTTCCAGTCTTCCTTCAAAACTTGCGTAGCTTCTTCTCTGGCAATATTATACTGCTAACCAGAGCATACAAAACATTTGTTAGACCAATTCCGAAATACAGCTCACTTGTCTGGAACCCGCACTGCATATCAGGCATTAATACAATCAAGAGAGTCCAGAAATATTTCACAAGAAGAGTCTTCCACTCCTCTGCTCGCAATAAAATACCTTATTCCACCAGACTTGAAATATTGGGATTAGACAATTTACAACTACGTCGCCTCCGATCTGATCTAAATATGCAAGTTCAGCAGTTCAGCTGTTCAAATCTCACCGGCTCAAGGTTGACTCAGCCTTCCATCCTTCTGAGGTTGGTAAAATGAGGACCCAGATTGTTGGTGGCAATATGCTGAACTCTGTAAACCGCTTAGAGAGGGCTGTAAAGCACTATGAAGCGGTATATAAGTTTAAGTGCTAGTGCTATTGCTAATATAGTTCATAAAATCATATATCAAAAAGTCCTTCCTGTCAATGATTACTTCAGCTTCAACCACAACAATACATGAGCACACAATATATTCAAACTTAATGTAAACAACTCCAAACTTGACTGCAGAAAATACAACTTCAGCAACAGAGTGATCAATGCCTGGAATGCACTACCTGACTCTGTGGTTTCTTCCCCAAACCCCCAAAACTTTAACCTTAGACTGTCTACAGTCGACCTCTCCCCGTTTCTAAGAGGTCTGTAAGGAGCGTGCATAAGCGCACCACTGTGCCTATCGTCCCTGTCCTTCTGTCCTAGTGTCCTCTTTTATCGTTACTTTTTACTTATGTTATGTTTATACAAACAACTACTATCCTGTACATGTTTGACAAATAAAATAAATAAATAAATAAATAAAATAAAAATAAAATAAATAAAAAACGTCTGAATGAGATTGAGATTTGCAGATCGATTGGATAAAGTCGGCCTTAACTCACCTCTTACTTGCTGCTCTAAACTGAGGATGACTGCTACAGCTTGATGTAAGATTAAAAGTTTGGTCTGGGGCTTGTCGCTTTTTAGATGGAGCTGCACCATCCGGCCCAGCTCTTTGAAAGCCTCGTTGATGTCACGGACACGCAGGCGCTCACGGGCATTGTTGGCCATTCTCCTTTCCTTCTCGCGCTCTGCTTTTTGTTCCGGAGTCAGATCTTCGTCGTCATTATTGCTGAGAGGGAAACATAGCACAGGATTTTCTAATGGGGTTGAAATTTCAGGGGTTTTATCAACATGTTACTCCATTTCAAAGTAGGAGCCTTACTTAAAAAGGAACACAGGAACGTAAAGCTTTAGCTGCATTGAATAGTGTGGCAGAAGGCCCAATAAATCTGAGCGAACAAAATGCTTCACTTTTTTTAAAAAAGCCACACGTGCCAATACATGGTTTCATCGGTATCTGTCATATTGAATGTAACAAACAGTACATACATCAATGAAAGAACTACAACTGTAGCATGACTTTTGATATATTCAAGAAATTGGTCCACAATCGTTCTAGATAAAATCGGAGACTTTTCATTTGGCTTAATGGATAAAGTAAATCTTTAGTAAGACTGTATTAATATTCTTCTTCTCATCTTTCCTATTACCTATCTCCATTTCTACTTATGACTATAACTTTGTTGCTTGTGTCTTTATGATTTATATTGTTTTTAGTTTCCTAGTACAATTTATGTAGATTCTATCATCAAGTGTTGTGATTTATGATGAATGTATTTTTATGATGACTATGTTCATGATTTATCACTTATAGTTTTTATGTACAATGAGAGCTTATGCACCGAAGACAAATTCTTTGTGTCCAATCACACTTGGCCAATAAAGAATTCTATTCTATTCGAAAAAGAAATTGGAATTTTGTTGTTATTATATATGCTGACAGCAGCAAGAATATTCTATGCACAAAAATGGAAGGATACTTTGATTCCCACAATGGACGAATGACTGCAAAAGTTGGAGTTAGCAGAGACAGCTAAATTGACTGCTTTGATTAAAGAAAAGAATGCGATTAATTCTGTTTCTATTCCAAACTGTTTTTTGGATTTTGGGCTTGAGGTAGGAAAAAAAATGAAATTTTGATTTTGGGTTTTTAGATTAGATAGGCTTGTTGTTATAGAAATGGCTAGTATGTATTATTTTATGTAAAAGGAAAAAGCCGAGGTTGCATTTTATTACCTTACTCTACTGCACCAAAAAGAATCAAAAGTCAATGCTTTTTTCCCCATATTTACCCTAAAGTTTTTCATCGTCTTCTCCTCCTCCCCTATCTTCCCATTGTTATCATTTTTTTTTGTATTTCTGTAGTTTGATAAACTAATAAAATTTTGAGAGAATAATTGTTTTGAGCAGGTCTTAAAATCTGATTCCAAAAACGTGCTTCAGAATGCATGTGAGCACAAGGGTTCTTTGCAACCCTTTAAAGCAGCAATGTATTATTCCAAGATCCTTGGAAAGACACATCTGCTTAAGAGGGTTCAATCAGACGCGATGAGTGTGCCTCTATGCATTCGGAAATATCTTTCTGGAATTAAATCCAAGGCACTACAGAGCTCTAATAGGTAAAATACCTTAAAACCAAAGCTAAAGTTGCTGTTGTAATACATGCATATGCTTATATATATATATATATATATATATATATATATATATATATATATATATATATATATATATATATATATATATATAGATATAGATATAGATATAGATATAGATATAGATATAGATATAGATATAGATATAGATATAGATATAGATAGATAGATAGATAGATAGATAGATAGATAGATAGATAGATAGATAGATAGATATATATATAGAGAGAGAAAATATAACCCTTCCCTCGTACAAGCTGATGTAGGAGGAGAGCCTGTGGCTTGGCGGTTAAAGCTACTGTCTTACAGGCAGGCTGCCCAGGTTCGAATCCCAGTAAGGGTATGGCTAGCTGATGAGAGATAAATAGCTTGAAATAGATCTATACTAGTCTCCCTTTATTTTCATTATCAGCAAAAATGTGTTACATTATATCTATATATCTATATATCCATATATCCATATATCCATATATCCATATATCCATATCTATCTATCTATCTATCTATCTATCTATCTATCTATCTATCTATCTATCTATCTATCTATCTATCTATCTCTATCTCTCTATCTATCTTATTATTAACCTTAGCGATTATCTTTTTTCTTCTGTAGGATTTTTATATTATGCTAAAAAGGTGATTTAGCCTGCAGCTAACTCAGGTTTCTCAAAATGTCTGAATGATATAAAACTTTGTACAGAGCCTGCTAAAAACCAAAGCAGAAGGGTGAAGTTGGATCTAATAATAATAGCTAACCTGTGGCTCTTTCTCTTTTCTTTTGATATCCCAGTGACAATCAGAAGTGACAATTCTGTAGTAAGGAAGTCTGCGCTGATCTAAGGAAGACTGAAATCTACGCTCAGCCATACGGTTCACTGAAAGACCTTGGATAAGTAACTGTACTTGAGGGAGAGCCACCCCAAGGAGGTTTGGTGGGGATGAACTGTGGGCTTGGGAAGGAAATATGATGCCTTGAGCTCTAGGGCTCATTTGCAAATGACATAACTCTTTATTTCTGCAGTGAATGATATGTTCCTCCAAATGCCACAAATCTAGGCTGTTTATTAAGGAACAAAACGTATAGTGTTTTTAGGAAGTTAGTAGAAGGATAATGAGCAATGTAGGGTCCTTGGTGCTCTCTGATATTTTCTTGCATTTTTTTCTTCTTGTTTCCCGTCTTCATTATTTTTACAAAGTTCAAGGTGGTGAACATATCCAACACATCTTCCTCCTTCTTCTCCACCACAGCAGTGAGTTGGGTTGGGCTGAGAGAGAGTGACTGGCCCAAAAACACCCTGTTAGCTTCCATGGCTAAGGCAGGACTTGGTCTCCCACTTTTTAGCCTAGTGCTGACTCTCTAGCATTGCACTGAGATTATCTGATGATATCAGATAATGAAACGTCTGCAAGAACACAACCAAGCTCATAGAGCATTAAGGACGTCACCGTCCAACTCTGACCTACAAATGTTGTTTTCTATTGATAATGAGCAATATCAGAAACCAAATTGGCCTTTGTCCATGTAGTGTTGCCTTTTCCCTGAAAAACTGGATGCAGATCTTCTATTTATTTATTTGATTCTATATTCATGTAATGAACTATAGTCCAAAGATTGCCAGTTGAAGAGTATGACCCAAAGAAATTCTAGGATCTAGCTAGATGATGATGAAAATGATGATTGGTGGGTTTTATGTCCCAATTTGTATTTTTCCTTCATGCTCAGAGCACACTTGAAAGGGTTAGAAGTAATAATCAAATCAATCAATCAATCAATCAATCAACATACAATAAATATGAGCAGTTAATATCTGACAACAGCATTAACCAATCTGAATTAAAACGGTTTAGCTATACTGTTCAATATATATTTCTTTCATTGCCACGTTATGAGTCAGTTTGAAGTTCTTTGCAGATACTTCTCACAGCCTACTTAAATGCACTTCTTTGGCATTAGGGCTGCTGTGTTATGGGGATTTATATCATGTAGTATTTTACACACGTAGAAATCAAAATACAATTTTTATGCGTTCAGGCATCAGGGAATCTCTCAAGGCTATTTCATAGTTCTTGCCTGAATTACTGATTCCTTCAGCCACTGAATGTGAGAGATTGAAATAGTTGCATGCTGAAGAAGCAAAATGTTATCCTAAGTGCAAAGTGGTTTCTATTAAATTAAATTTTATAAATTTTTATTTATTTCTGAGACTTTTCTGCATTCTATTCCATTTTATAAAACCCACGCACAAGGAGAACTTAAGTTTATTTAATACTCAACAACTGTTCTGTCATTCAGACAAACATCTGAATGTAATAGAAGATGATTCAGAAGCGTCCTTCTTGATGAAATCCAATATATTTTATGAAAAACATAAGGGACAGACTAAGGGTCAGTGGTAATGAAAGAAGAATCTTGCATACAGATGCCTGTAAGCAAGAAATAATGGTCTACATAAGGGTTCCAAATTATTATTGGGAACAAGAGTTGATGAATTTATTCAAGTTTCTTTCCAAACCTTGGCAATGTGCCTTAGATCATCTTAACAATTACTTCTGCTTAAATTGGACAAGCTACTCTGATTTACCCAGCTTACAGTTATGATTACAGTTACGCTCTTAAAAAACAACAACCCAGGAACACGTGTATTCCACATAACTATTATAAAAATGGCATCTGCTTAACTTTTTTTGTATGTGTTTTCATAGGTACATCAGACCACTGAAACTGACTCCAATTTAAGTCTACATATAGCTCTGTCCATGCAGTTCTGCCTAAGAATGTCCGTCCTTTTCCAAAATTCAGCCCTTCTAGAGTACAAGCTTCCAAGCAGATACTCTTCAGTACTTCTAAGAAAGGGCTATGAGTTTCTTGTTTCATTTTGACCAGCAGGAAAAAAACACTCCAGTGTTTCTTCCTGTTCTGTTCACTTCATCAAAATCCAATAAAGGAATTAAATGAAGCGACACTATTATATACGGTTACCTAGATCTTGACCTAGTAATTGATTTGATATCCTTCTTGTCATCGTCTAACTTCTTGTCATCGGAAGATTTCGAGTCCTGGAGGTTCTCATCTCCTTCGTCATCAGATTTGATTTCAGAGCTCCCTGAAGATATGCTTTGCCCTTGAAGTCCAGTTGGCATGCCTGTGCAGAAGTGAACAAAAGGATAGGTCTGCATGCGGGCGTTCGTACAACACGCATATGAACATGCATATCACCAAGAGTAACAATGTTTAAGAATTGTGTGGGCACTACATTAACAACCTTACTTGTATTGCAAAAAAAGAAAAAAAGAAAAGTAAATCCATTTAATGAAAACAGTTATTAAATAGCAATAGCTCTTAGATTTATAAACCGCCCCATGGTGCTTTCCAGCACTCTCTGAGCAGTTTACAACATCAGCATATTGACCCAACAATCTGGGTCCTCATTTTCCATCGTTCGAAGGATGGAAGGCTGAGTCAACCTTGAGCCGATCAAAATCAAACTCCTGGCAATGGGCAGAGTTAGCCTGCAATACTGCATTCTAACCACTGCGCCACCACGACTGTTAAAACTATTTTTTAAATAGTTTTGAAAAAAAACTATCTAAAAAATAGTAAATAAAATAAATACATATAGTTTTAAAAGAAAAAAATACCCTGTTTCCCCCAAAATAAGACATCCCCTGATAATAAGGCCAATCGGGCTTTTGAATGCATGGCAATAAGGCCAAGTGCTTATTTTAAAAAAATATAAGACGGGGTCTTATTTTCGGGGAAACACTGTAGTTTTCTATTAAAAACATTTATCCAGCTGTCTCTGGTGTAGAGTTTGTGGTAGGAACAGTATTTTGTCCAGGAATATGCTTGTTTCTTCAGCTCTTTTCTAGAGAAGGGCAAAAAGAAGAGAGGCAAAGAAGAGATACTCATGGAAGAAAAGGCTTCCATGAGTATTTCACACATCTTACTCAGGGAAAGCTCCAGAGCTACAGCTAGAGATGAACAGAAACTCCCCATTCTATTACTTGTTGCCTTCTTTCTTTAACATTGAAAGTGGGTTCCATGAAGTCATACTCAACGCACATGTGCTTTTTTTTCTTTTTGCACTTCTTAATCTTCTCGTCATCTGATAATCCTCAAAAGAACAAGAAGAACTCACTGCAAGCAAGTGAGAATTCCCCCCCTAACATTTAAAAGTAAAGTAAGGTAACAACCACCACTACCACTGCTGTCCTCAACTAGCTTGGGGGGGCATGGCCAGTGCATGACACATCTGGCCCACAGGCCGCGAGTTTGACTCCCCTGTTCTAGAGCAAGTATGTGAGATCTATAGGCCCACTGGTTTCTCTTCTATAGCTACCAATTGCCAATATTCAGCAACATTGTTTTCTACCATGTTGACTCAGGATGTAGAGAGGCAACCCCAACAATGGGAAAACAAACAGTTCCCACCAATACCTCACCACAAAAATTTCAATCCTGCTGGTCCGCTTCAACTACTGAAATATTGTTCCTTTTGAAAGTCCTACAGGTAGGCCTTGACATATAACCATTCAAACTTACAACAGTGCTGAAAAAGTGACTTACAATCAGTCCTCACACTTACGATTGTGGCAGAATGCCTGCCGTCATGTGATTGCAATCTGG
This sequence comes from Diadophis punctatus similis, assembly GCA_023053685.1. Classification (NCBI taxonomy): domain Eukaryota; kingdom Metazoa; phylum Chordata; class Lepidosauria; order Squamata; family Dipsadidae; genus Diadophis; species Diadophis punctatus. The sequence continues at coordinate 7,211,104 of JALIGW010000002.1, forward strand.
GTGCTTGGCAACCAGCTGACAATTGCAATATCCTACAGTCAGGCAATCACCATATTTGATGGCGGCATGATGATTACATTTTATCCAATCAATCATTCCATGAAAAAAACCAATCAATGTTCTGCTTTGTTTTGATCCCAATTTCAATATTAGGCTATATATATATCTTCATATTATGAAATTATGATATTATGAAATCTTCAAATATATATATATATATATATATATATATATATATATATATATATATATATATATATATATATATATATATATATATATATATATATATATATATATATATATATATATATATATATATATATATATATTTGAAGATTTCACTGTGTTTCAGAAAGAATTATTTAAGTGTAGAGTGAAATAAATGTGATTGTGCATACTGGAATATTAGGTTTTAACATGCCACCTTTAATAATTTATATTAGCAAGCCACATTATTAACTAGTCTGGCAAGTTGTTATCTATTTACCTCTCCATCTATAAGGAGAGTCTTTCAGTAGGGGTGTGGCTTGAATAAAGAACAAGCCCACTTGTTAATCCACCATGATTAGATAACCATTTGTCTGAAGTGGTGTAGGGTTTCCTGCCTAAGCAGGGGGTTTATTACTTATTACTTATATTTGTATGCCGCTCAACTCAGCAAGGACTCTGAGCGGCTAACAACAGTATAAACAATATCGATATAAAACAATTTAAAAAACAATGTTAAAAGCACAATAAAAACATTAAAAACACTCAGTCATTCAAACACTCATGGGCCTACATCTATTATCTATTAGGCCCAGGCTTGCCGGAAAAGCCAGGTTTTCACAGCTTTCCTGAAGGCCAATAGAGTGGGGATAGTCCGGATCTCGGGGGGTAGCTGATTCCACAAAGTAGGGACCGCCACAGAGAAAGCCCTCGCCCACGGGCCCGCCAGTCGACATTGTCTAGCCGACGGAACCTGTAGCAGGCCAACCCTGTGAGATCTAACCGGTCGAAGGGAGGTATATGGTAGGAGACGGTCCCAAAGATACTCTGGCCTAGAGTTGGACTAGAAGACCTCTAAGGTCCCTTCCTATTCTGTTCTGTTCTGTTCTATTCTCTCCTCTCCTTCTCCTATGCGGCTACTCTCCTGACATTTGAAGCCTGCTGTCATAGAACTGGTAATATAGATTATACAGATCAAGGCACAGGGCCAAGCAATGTTGTTGTACATACCTCGGTAAGGATCCGGAGGCTGATTTAAGTCAGGAGATGTTGCAGACTGCACTGGCAGCTGTGGAACAGGAACTTGGTTTGGCACAAGTGAATGGCTGCCACGGAGGCCAACTGCATCTTCGCGATGAGCCCCAACCTGCCAGAGGAGAAGGAAAGAAAGATGTAAACAGGACTGTTTTAAGTGAAACAAGCCAAGAAGCCATTGGGTCTCCTATTCAATAGCTTGGGGAGATACTAGAAATAAAGAGGCATTTAAACATCATGGCAAGGTTTCCTTGTAGCTTTTCACTAGAGGGCGCCGAGACACTGTGATAGGTATATATTGTATGTATATATACATATAAAAACACACTTAACAGTCAGTAAGGCGCTGTGCAGCACATTTAGTGACAAACACAGCAAAGGAGCTCAGGCAGGTAAAACATCAAATTGTGTCTCCCAGGGTGCTGCAGTAGAGAGGCTGATTCGTACCCATCTGTCTTCTATCATGTCCGCCAACAGATCTGACAATTATCTTAATGCCCATATGCTTAATTGTGGGCTTCTCAATTCCCTCACTGCTATCAGAAATCCTGCAGGAATTTCAATTTGGCATCCAACTTCCCTTTTAGGGGATAAGATTCTTGGGCAAAGCCACTTTCTCCCCGTTTTACTCTACTTTTATAACGCCAGCTAAGCTTCTGACAAGGCAGCTAGTGAAGCATTGCAAAAACTCCGACTACACGATTTGTAGTGGTAGTGGTAGTAGCAGTACTAATAGTATCATCATTGCCATCACATCCATCCGCTGGCTTTCCAGAAACCATAAGCCTAGTCCCAGAGTAAATTAATCTTCTCTATTCTATCGTTAGCCATAGATTCCAGTTCCAAAGGAGGAGATGTTCTTGCCAATATCATGGCTTCAGATAATATATCTATCAAAATTTTATTAACCACACCACTAAGGCCATCATTGTAGGCATGAAGGTGTCAGGGTAATGGTGCTGTTGGCATAATTGATGGAACTAGCTAAATGGAAACACTTTTTTTTTGTTTTCTGTGTTTTGGTATGGCACAGTGTTCAATGTGTCTGTTGAGTTAAACCAGTTACAGGATTAAGAAAAGACACATAAGGGCACTATGTTATTTTTTACACAATGCGAGTTGTACTCAAAACAATAATAAGATAACTTACTCAAGGTTTAGCTATTCAGAACGCGGACTCAATAGAAGCGCTATTTATGTACCACTGCCACTATTATTGCTGTTGCCACTACAGCTATCACCAGTGCGTCTACAATGATTAGGTGTTGTACAAACATTAAACAACAAGAAAAAGCTCTGCTTGCAAGCCCTCAGTAAGTAGACATAAACAGGACGAAGAGGGGACGAGACAACTAGGAGAACAAAGCCAATCTGATAGGCTGTGATGGCGAGATGCATTATGGTATGAGCTGCTGTTGAAAAATCAGGGATAATGGCTCAAAGAACTGAAAAGGAAAGAAAATTTGGGTGGAAAGAAACGTGACAATGCTTAATTTATCCCAAAACATGATAATCCTTAATTTAGCCAAAAGACTGGGTTCAAGAATAGGAAAGACCCCGAAGGGTCATATAAGGTTAGATGATAAAATAGACCATCTTGCATGATAGTTTAAGTGGGAAGGAAGACTTTGACCAATCACATTAATGAAGACCTCAGAAACTTCTTGAAAGGTTGGTCTCATCCTCTTCAACAATCAGAAAACTCAAGGCGGTAGCAGTGTATAGAATTCTGTTATGTTGTATTTAAACAAGGGAATACTCTTAAAATCATTCTACGTTCTTTCAAATCAGCCTTCTCTAATGTTCAGTTCTTTGGATGCATTTTCTTTCTTTCTTTCTTTCTTTCTTTCTTTCTTTCTTTCTTTCTTTCTTTCTTTCTTTCTTTCTTTCTTTCTTTCTTTCTCCCTTCCTTCCTTCCTTCCTTCCTTCCTTCCTTCCCTTTCTTTTTCCTTTCTTCCTTCCATGTTGCCCATTTTCATGACTTGTGTTGGGCCACAGTCCCATTATTCCAGCCACTGGTTACACTAATACAGTGGTTCTCAACCTTCCTAATGCCACGCCCCGCACCCCCACCCCACCCCACCGCCGCGCCCCCTGCCCTGCTGCCATTTGGGTTATTTTACCCTCTGCGCATGCGCAAAGCGTTCTGCGCATGCGCAGAGGGTAAAAGAACCCAAAAGGCGGCGTCCGGGCGAAGTCTCCCGACCCCTGTGAAAGGGTCGTTCGACCCCCAAAGGGGTCGCGACCCCCAGGTTGAGAACCGATGCACTAATAGGAGTTGCAAACATCAGGTTAGGGTAAATGCTTTAAGATCCAAACCTGACTTTCATCTAAAAGTGCAATTATTATCCACACTTTTATTTTGCACATGAAGACTTTTGTTTCTTTGCATTCATTTTTAATCAAACAAGTCCTAATCCTACTTCGGGTGGTTTCATTAGAGACCACTATCAGTAGAAGTTAGTTACGTAGAACTGTGGGAACCAACTCCAAAGAGCTGTTCTGCAGTGCAAATGTCGCACCAGATGCATCTTTTCCTGGACAGGAAGCTGCCCTCTGCTCTTGGGAAAATCTGTGGTGGCTTTTCTAGCGGTACAGGTAGTCCTTGACTTATGGCCAAAAGTGAGCCCAAAATTTCTGTTGTTAAGTGAGACATTTGTTAAGTGAGTTTTGCCCCACAAAGTGAGCTTTGTTAAGTAATTTTACAACCTTTCTTGCCACAGTTGTTAAGTGGATCACTGCAGTTGATAAGTTAATAACCTGGTTGTTAAGTGAATCTGGCTTCCCCCTTGCCTTTGCTTGTCAAAAGGTTGCAAAAGGGGATCATGTGACTTGGGACACAGCAACGGTCATAAATATGAACCAGTTGCCAAGCCTCTGCATTTCGATCACATGAGCATGGGGATGCTACAAAGGTTGTAACTGTGAAAAATGGTCATAAGTCACTTTTTTTCAGTGCTGTTGTAACTTTGAATGGCCACTAAATGAACTGTTGTAAGTCGAGGACTACCTGTATACCAAATCCATTGCAATAAGAACAACATACAATATACAATTAAAGAACACACACACACACACACACACACACACACACACACACACACACACACACACACACACACACACACCAGTTTCAATAATTAATATCATTTTCTTGGCATTCTAGCCAGTTCTGAAGTATGGGAAACATCATAGAGAACGCCCACTTTTGATCTTCCTATTACCACACCTGCAATAGGCATTCTTTCTATTCTCAATTGATGTAGATCTTGCGATACCAACAGCCTAAGCCATATAGATCTTAAACTAGCTCTTGAATTAGCTTGAAAGAGTTTTAGAGAGATGCTGGACTTGCTTCTAAATGCTGCACTTTGAAGGACCTTTTTGGGATCACTATTCAAAGTACTTCACACTCTTATAACAATTTTTTTAATAATATTCTGAATTCACCAACTCAGAAACAAGTATAATTTTACATGCACACATACAATGAGCAAAATTAAAAACACGGATAGATGATAAGGATAAAGGATGATGAATGGTACTTTATTTCAAAGTAATTTCCTGTTAAATCTAGCACGTAGGCTAAATAATATTTCCTGCCTGTCTCAAATGACCATAATTTTAGAAGAGATTACTGAAGGATTTGATAAAAAGGAGGTGGCAATATTCATCACCCACAATGGGGTGAAACCAAGTCCATAGATGATATTCTGGGACATCTCAGCAATTAAAAGTTATTGGCCAAATCCCAGTCTTGAAAATATGTCACCAGTTCTCTTTACTGTTCATTTATCTGAGGAAATGTTTGTGAACACAGGACTTTACGATATTAACCTGGTGTTTAATACCCATTTATTTTTATGCTGGATCTTGAAGAAAAAAGAAATAAGGACTTATATTACATAAAAGGGCAAACTAGTGCGGGTGTCAGCAACCTGCGGCTCCGGAGCCGCATGCGGCTTTTTGGGCCCTTTGCTGTGGCTCCCTGTTGGGTGATCCCACCACTGGCTGGCCCCACCCCTCACCCTCACCTTCCCAGTCATTCCTTGCCTGGCCTGAGTAGGTAAGGGTGACAGCAGGGGATGGAGAAGCGGCCAGGGCAGAGACAGAAAAATAGAGAGGGGGAGAGAAAGGGAGAGGGGGGAGGGAGAGAGAGATGTCAAAAGGGTCATGTGACTGGTGGAAGTGAGTGATGTCAAGTTGGCCACGCCCACCCAGGTTTTGTGGCTCCCAGTGTTTTCTTTTCTGCGGAAACGGGTGCAAATGGCTCTTTGAGTGTTTAAGGTTGCAGACCCCTGATTTCTAGTGTGACAAATAGAAACTCTATCTAAGCCTTGTCATTCTGGTGGACAAATAAAACCTAGACCAGAGTTTCTTAACTTTGGCAACTTTAAGATGTGTGGACTTCAACTCCCAGAATTCTGGGAATAGAAGTCCACATGTCTTAAAGTTGCCACGGTTGAAGGATATTGACTTAGACATGTAACATTCCAAACAATTATCTCTTTCAATTCGTGGGTCGAGGTAATGTAAGAATTTCATCTGGTTCGGTCTTTCATTGTGACACAAACTGGGAGAGTGTGGGAGAAATGAAAGGAACATATTACTCGGGCAAGGATTTTTGAGCGGTGTAAAAACTTTCTGAAAGTTTTAAAGGTGTATCTCACCTCAAATTAAATCTTCTAATAGGAAGTTCAGGTTTTGAGAGGATGGTTTTCAGTGATCCAGAAAGTTATTTAGATTCCAGAATTAAGGACAGGAGGCAAAGGAGATCATACACAGCTATTTTAATCTGATAACCTGCCCAGATTTGATCTGTTCTGAAAAAAATATATGGGTGGCCACTTGATGGACAGCATAGAGAAACAGAACAATAGAGTTTTTGTTTCTATCCAGTAATCATTCAGGTATCTATGGGCCAAATCACTGTACAAAAAGGACAAAGAATTCATCTAACTATAAGCTGCTATTACTAAATCAGGCACCGGTCATTCTATACCTGTTCATTTGAAGTTTATTACTTAAGCGTGGGACTGTATACTTTTCTCTGTTTTTTTCTATTTCATTTCATTTCAGTCCACTTTCCAACCTATCAAAATTATTTTGAATATTATTTCTATTCAGTACAGCATTAGCTATCCCAGATGATTCCATGTCATCTGCAAATTTGATAAGCATTCCTTCCACCTCTTCCTCCAAGTCATTAATGCAAATTTCAAGAGTAGAAGATACCTCTCTCCAAGGTGATGCACAACCATGAGTTTCTGAATATGTTTTTTCCAGCCAGGTATGCTGGTTCTTAATTGCCATGCCGTTCATACCATGAAATAAGAGACACCTTGGTGGGAATTAGGCTTCCACCTCCCTGAAGGCGGAAGAGAAGGTTGCTGTTGTTTTTTAAGAGATTATACTCGTAAGTATTTTGCAAAAAAACAGAGAGAGAGAAATCGAGAACTGAAGAACTCAAAAATGTTTTCTTGCATTTTAAGAAGTAATCTGCAAAAGTAATATGGTTTACATGAAGTGAAAAATTCCACGATTATGGATGTCAACTGACCATAGTTGTATCTAGTCAAATCAGAATTTTGTCTTGTCCATCCTATGAAAACAAGCGAGCTCCAATCTGTAAAAGTCAACTCAAAGTATTTTTTCTTACGCTATGCAGACATGCCTTTATTTACCGGGCTTATATGATGCTCCAATCACTGACTATATCTGAGCAGTTTACAATCCTACTATGTAAACAGAATTAAAACAGGTATGTGTATATACCTACAAATATACACATCAAACCGGCAAACATTAAGATAGTAACAATCTTGTCTTCTGCCAAGAAACATTAACTGTGCTACTGAAATACATGTAGATGGCATTTTTAGGAGAGGGGATCCTTAGTAGCTTTTTCTTCCTGGCTTAGTTGGGTAGAATTCTTGGGAGAACAGTCCCCAGATATCTATACTGTATGAAGGGATAGAGAATTAGCAATATTCCTGTTGAGAAATCATTTTGCTGTTTTGCATTTATTATAACTAATGGCATGTCTACATCTCTGGTTTTACGTCCCATCCCTAACTAAGATCTTTGATATGAGCAAAATCTGATTTTTCTGTTCATGGAAGAACGTCAAAAAGAAAGATAATGGAGGAAAAAAATTTGAGTTTTTTTTTTAAATGAATGTTTTCTACCATTTGTGTTTTATCTAATGATGGCCAATAAGAGGGTTGTGATGGCTATTCTGGATGAGTAATTATTTCTAATTATGTTTTTAGAATATTTGATTCCTGCTTGCTTCATAATACATGATCTAGATCAGGGGTGGCCAAACTATAGTTCTTTGAGGACCCATGGACTCCAACTCCCAGAATTCCTGAGCCAGCCATGCATGCATGGCTAGCTCAGGAATTCTGGGAGTTGAAGTCCCCAGGTCCTCAAAGAACCATAGTTTGGCCACCCCTGATCTAGGTCTTTGATTATTATGTATATATTTTTGATTGAAACTAAGGATCTGGGGATTTGTAGGCCATTCAGAGACACTTGATTGGACCAACCCATAAGACAAGTAAGTAAGTAAGTAAGTAAGTAGGTAGGTAGGTAAGTTAAGTAAGTAAATAATCAACAAATGAGAGGAACAGTGGAAGCATATTTACAATAACAGAGAAAGAAGACTCTCACTAAGATGGTTTCATATGTCAATTTCTTCAACCATGTGATGAGCAAACATATCCACAAAACGAAGGAAGACCTGATTTACTTAGCTCCTGTTTCAAATAATAGATATGAATGTTTTGCCAAGTGTTGATTGCTCTACTTCTATGTAGTTTGAGAAGAGTCCAAAGGTCACCCTGGCTATGGTCAAGCTACTTTTTGCAGGCCTTGAAGACTTCCAGATGTTAAGAGCCCAATTTATTTCTGAAGAAATGGCAAATAATTATGGCAAGGCCAGATGATGTAAAGGAATCCATGCAGTCCTGCTCTGGTATACAATTTGTCTGTGTAGAAATCAGCTTTACGCTGAGTCAGTTTGTCAGGCTCAGAATGATTTATTTGGCCTTCTGATGGGTTATCCTCGCACCTGCCGGCTGATATCTTTTCAATGCTAATGCTGGAAATGATGAAGATGACAAAATGAGAATTGATTTGGTCTAGTGGTTAAAGTACTGAAACAAGAGAGCCTGTGACTTCCAGTCCTGCCTTAGGCATGAAAGCCAGCTGGGTGACTTTGGGCCAGACACTCTCGGTCAACCTAGCCCATCTCACAGGGTTGTTGTTGTCAAGGAAAATAGAAGGAGGAAGGAGTATCGGGTATGTTCGCTGCCATTTGTTACTTATAAAATAACAAGGGCAAGAAAGAAATCGAACCACAAACAAATAAATACATGTGATTTGGATCATCTGCAGATCAAGGTAGTGGTCTTCGTGGATTTTCTCTCTGGTTGTGATTGTTTCCTGGAATTAATTGACTTATTTGCCTCATTTCAGAACATTTTTATCTAAATGTTATTTATAGCCTCTCTGTCTCTCTCCCTCTCCCCCTCCCTCTCCATATAGTCTTGTGAGTTGAGCTGAACTTAAGCAAACCTTCATTATCACCAACATCCTTTAAAAAAAAGTGAGTATCCAAGAGCCCTGATGGCACAGTGGTCAGAATGCAGTATTGCAGGCTACTTCTGCTGCCTGCCAGCTGCCTGCAATTTGGCAGTTCGAATCTCACCAGGCTCAAGGTTGACTCAGCCTTCCATCCTTCCGAGGTGGGTAAAATGAGGACCCAGATTGTTGGGGGCAATAGGCTCACTCTGTAAACCGCTCAGAGAGGGCTGTAAAGCACTGTAAAGCGGTATATAAATCTAAGTGCTATTGCTATTGCTATCCATGATTTGCATCATTCCCAGATGAAAGTGAGTTGGCCATAAATTAAATACTGTTCAGAACAAAATTCCCCTCTCCTCTTTGGCCTGGGATTTCATTAACACTCCCATTTCTTTCAGTCTGTGCTGGCAGTCCTATCAGCCAGAAGGAATTCTTTCTTTTGACTCAACTGCCTGCAAGATCCTCTGATGCTTTGCAACTGCTCAACTGCCTGCAAGATCCTCTGATGCTTTGCTGTGGGACATCACAGGCCACCTATTTATTTATTTTATTTATTTAATTGCATTTGTATGCCGCCCAATTCCCAAAGGACTCTGGGCGGCCACCTACCTGTTGCAAAGAAGAAAAAAGTCAGTGAAGTGGACAAGGTGAACTTTCGTTTACTTCCCCCTACTCTCTCCAAACTCTCACTTGTTCATTCATTCTGTAACTTCAGCATAGCTGGAGATGAAGTAGCAATGCAGTTTTGCCCGATCTAATGTCCAGCAAATAACAAGTAAAGTTGGCAATTAGGAGTGTTTGTGTACATAACGAAGGCCAGTGCTGGGATGGCAAGGGGAGGAAGGAAAAACAGACAGAAAACCTATTGGGGAGAGAATCTGACAGAAAGAGGCTTGGTTAAATAGAGGAAACCGAGTGCCCATTCTGGCTCATGGGCCTTGTAGTGAGGAATATTGAGTTACAGCATTTAATCTGGCTCAGGAAGCTTCTGTTTCTTGGTCATTAAGATGTCACAAGAGCTCTTTTCTTCTTTGGTTACAAAGGACAACATGAAAACTACTCAGCTGTGAGGATCTCACTGCAGGTCAAACTAAACCACGGATGAACTAAATGTTCCTTTAAATAGCTTATAAACAGTTACTTATATTTTTTCCCCTCTTACTCAAAAATAATTGTAGAATCTGGCTGAGGAGGTTTTAAAACTTTTGTACTCTTTCACTGTGGTACCGAGCCTTGCAAATCACTATTTGCTCCTAATGGCAGATCTTCTTTATCTGCATATTGCAGGCACAATAGTGAGCAGGTTTTGCTTGGGACTGCCAATAGATTAAAAAACCAACAGCAATCTCTGTGAGGTCAATCTGGATTATACTTTCAAGTAAGAAAAAAAATACACACTCCCCCTATACGCAGTCTGAACTAGAATGGCCTTAGCCAAGTAGCCTCAGCTAACTTCCTTTATAATGTGTCCCATCAGATTGTCTATAATAAAAGCAAGAAGAGATAAGAATTTATATGCTGAAACTCATGGAGAGTACTATCAATAAATAGCAGTCTAAATGGGCCTGCCTGCAACTGAAGACAGTACAGTAAGACTGATCTCTAAGTAAATTTAAATAGGATTGCAAGGCAAATGTATTTTTCTTTGCCAACTTCTAATGCACGACTTAAGGAAGTTACTACGAAGCCTGAAACTAGTGGTATAATATGTAGCCTCTCTTCTGCTTTCAAACAAAGTACCAAAAATAAAATATTCTAATGAAAAGGAAGCTCAGCTGAAAATAAATACGATTATGGTCAGAAAAGCTCTCAACATGAAGGTTCCAGAGGCTGTTGTTGCTGTGTGCAACCCTGAATATGAACGGAGTAAAAAAGATGCTGCCTAAGGGCATTGAAGTGTTTAGGTGTAGATGAACACAACTAAGAGAAAGGACCACAACCTTTTCAATTCAGAAAGCTGCACTACATGAAAACCAGGGGTGGGTTCCACTTACCTTTGCCACTGGTTCACATCGTGACGTTTTGCGCGCGCGCGCTGCACTCGTGCGCATCCCCTTGTGCGATTTGGCTTCTGAGCATGCTCAGAAGCAGGAATTAGCCTGAAACACAGCTGAGGAGCTCATCAGCTGTGCTTCGGGCGAAGAAATAGAGGACAGCATTCACCCGCGGGTGAGCAGGAAGGCCCTTTTTCAAGCCGCGGAAGGGGAAAAATCCAAAAAAAGATGGTAGCACGCATGGAACGGCACCGACAGTGATGTCACCAGCGGGCCGCTACCGGTTTGGGCGATCCAGTCCAAACCGGGAGGAACCCACCCCTGATGCAAACTTGAAAGCATAGGGATGCTATGTAAGGCAAAAATGGTTTGCTGTCAGAAGCGTGATTTTTTTTTCCTCCCCAGTAATGCCTGGCTAGATAGTAACTAGCCTATAGCAACTCCTTAGAACTCGACATAAAGACATCCACCATCAGGCACTTCCATCACCAAAGAAGACACACCTTTAGAAGAAGCACTTTGGTTATGAGTGAAGATGACGGCCACTTTGCCTTTGGACAAAAGGAATGAATGGGATCCTTTGTTTGAACAAATCTTGGCTGTCTCTCTGTTCCTTGGTTTATGGAAACCTAGATGACAGTTTTCCCCGAGTTAAAGTTATTACGACTGAACGTCAAGTAATTGAACGGGAGAAGAAGCAGCCCTGCTTCAGCATCTCTCAATGGTTTTTTGGTATTAGGGCTATGCATGCTTTGACAAATGATCAGTAAAAATGCTTCAAGGCAGGATTGGCTTGTGATTGCCTCTAGGTCAGTGATGGCGAACCTATGGCACGGGTGCCACAGGTGGCACGCGGAGCCATATCTGCCGGCACGCGAGCCGTTGCCCTAGCTCAGCTCCAGCGTGCATGTGCGTGCACGCCAGCTGATTTTTGGCTCGCACAGAGGCTCTGGGAGGGCGATTTTGGCCTCCGGAGGGCCTCCGGGGTGGCGGGGGGAGTGTTTTCGCCCTCCCCAAGCTCTAAGAAAGCCTCTGGAGCTTGGGGACGGCAAAAAATGGGCCTACTGGGCCCACTGGAAGTCAGGAAACAGGGGAGTGGGGGGGGGTCATGCATGCATGCGCAGGGGGGTGAGGCAAGTGGGGGGCTTTGAATTATGGGTGTGGGCACGCCCGCGTGTGCGATAGCGCGTGCACGCACTATTTCGGCACCCGAGGAAAAAAAGGTTCGCCATCACTGCTCTAGGTTCTGGAATTTCATTTGTTGCTTGTAGGTACACTGAGAGCTTATGCATCGGAGACAAATTCCTTGTGTGTCCAATCACATTTGGCCAATAAAGAATTCTATTCTATTCTATTCTATTCTATTCTATTCTATTCTATTCTATTCTATTCTATTCTATTCTATTCTATTTCTATTCTATTCTATTCTATTCTATTCCATTCCAATTTTACTCTATCCTACCACACCCCTATTCTATTCCTATGCTATGTCACATAAGTGCATATTTGATTTCTTTACCAGTGATGGAGCACTGGCACAAAAGGTTTAGCAGCCAAACTCAATGGTTCAATACGTAGAACAGAATCTTTCAGACAAAGATCTGGAAAAAAAAAAACCCTTTAGTCTTTCATATTCTCCACCTCTCTTCTGTCTTTGTAATCTGCCCAAGGGCACTGAAGTGTTTAGGTGTAGATGAACACAACCAAGAGAAAGGACCACAATCCCCAAACTCAAAGTAGAAGGAAGGGTGTCGGTAAACTTTCTGAAACTGAATTTCTGAGCAATCAAGAACCTGCTATGTATGCTTAAGTTCAACTGAATCACAAGTACTTAAGCAAACAATTAGATTATTTTCTCCATTTTATTTGGCTTGGACATCTTTCTTGGCTTGGTGATCTTATTGAACGTAGATTTTCCTTACACACAGTATTCACATGTCTATGTCTCTATACTCTGGTGGTAGACTACATCTGTACAAGCGAGCAGAAGAAGCTTATTCACATTAATTCTTAATATACATATTTGATACATGAGATCATTTTGCCCCAGTAAACAGAGAAGGAAAAGTTGATGTATTCTCAGTTTAATTATACAACCATTGACACAGAAAGCTGTTTTTAGGTGTCTTTGAATTGTAATCTCCTTGTGAAATGTCAATTATACCTAACAATCTCAAAGGGCTAAATTTAAGTTTTGGTGAATCTGCCTGCTATCTGTTACATCAAAACAAAGAAACTTATTTGCTGTAAAGTGGAAAAAAATTATTTAGTCCTAAAAGTGCATCTTTAAAAGTGGTAGGAAATACTCATCCAAATGTTAACTTTTATTACACCCAGATGGATACTCTGAGGTTTGTGAATTGTGGGCAGCAGATAAAAGCTGTAAAAAATTAAAACAATGGAAGGCTTCTTATGAAGTTATGAGGAGTGTATTTGGCTGTTGCTTAAAGTTAACTCTTCCTTTCTACGAGAACTTCAAAAGTATTCTTATTTTTGCAATGTAATTTGAGAATTAAAACCAGTTCTCCGAAGAAAGAAAATGAGGGGAAAAAAATGGATGTATCTTTGGAATTTGGCATTCTCAACCAAAGAAAATACGACAACATTCACTTAACACAACACAACACAATTACCATATTTTTCGGAGTATAAGACGCACCCTTTTACCCTCAAAAAGAGGGTGAAAACCTGGGTGCGTCTTATACACCGAATGCAGCCCCACCCAGCCACCCCCACCCTTTGGCCTCTGCCTGCCAGCAATTTACCTCTTTGCAGCAAACAGGGCAAAGCACAAGAAGAGCACAAGAAGAGATGATCTGCCTCCTGACCTACAGCTGACGGAGGCTTACAAGCCACGAGGTAAAATGAAACTAACTACAGTGGCTGTAATGTGACAAATTGCTGGGAGATAAACTGCTGGCAATATTAGACTGCTAAAATGGAAAGGAGGCAAGCTATAGCTGCTATGGCTCAGAGCTAGAGCTCTTGCCTCACAATCAGGAAGTTGTGAGTTCTATCCTAGGTAGAGGCAGATTCTGTTAATATGTTATTTTGTTAAATGTTTGTAGAGTGTTCAAATTATTAGACTTATTTTTTAAAGATTGCTTTATTATTGTTCTAGACAACTTAACAAAATGAAGAAGCTTTTTAAAATAAATGCTTGCTCTGAAGAGGCCCAGTGCTATTGTATCTTCTTTTAAATAGCAGAGAATACTTCCAGAAAGCCACATCAATTTTAAAGATCTGTAAAAGTATAATCTGAAATGTCCTGTTTTAGTATTATTAGTATTAAAATAAGGCATCTGAATTAAACTCTGACTTAGTCATGTTTGGAGAAGATCTATTTAAATAATTGGGAGGAGTTAGTGTGATTACATTTAAGAAAACTTTCTGGGATTAATATACTGCCATAAATGTACATTTCTCCAATTCTTTGCCATTTCTATGGGTCAGGCACACATGCACAGAAATACACAGCAAACAGTGTATATCATCTGTACTGTTTGCTGTTTGGCAAATTGCTGGGAGGCAGAGGCATTTTTTCCTTGTTTTCCTCCCCCAAAACTAAGGTGCATCTTATACTCCGGTGTGTCTTATACTACGAAAAATATGGTATACAACTCACAGCCTGGGAATCTACATTCAATCCTATGTATGTCTAATAAGGTCCATTAAGCCCCAAGGATACTTTTTCAAAAGGAAAATGGACTCTGTTTTTCCTTGAAGATGTTTTGCTTCTCATCCAAGAAGCTTCTTCAGTTCTGACTGAATGGTGGACCAGCTGGATAACCTTGCAGTCATCTCATCATTTGCACTCTTTCTGAGAATCCTTGAGGCCACTTGGAGGTTTATCTGTGCCCTCAGGGTCACCTGAATAGTGCAAATGGGTGTGGAGCCTTCTTGGAACTGCTGAGAGGACTGTGATAATGCCCAGTTGCCTTTTGAAAAAGCACCATTGGGACAATCATGACCTGGATGGTTGAGAATCTCCATAGACATTAAGCTCCCTTAAATTTAATGGGGTTTAATTCAAAATAATCACCCATAGATTTGCAGCTTGAGGTTTATAACATCAACCTGCCATATGACTTACTTCTGAATGGAACTGTAGAAATACAGAATTCAGAATGGATCTCTAGAAGCTTTAATCCATTGGCTGTCAATGTTTATTTTAAGTTTCAGTCTCTCCAATATATTCAAGGAGGGTAAGAGAGAACAGAAATAGATACAAGGAAAGGAAATCGGAGGGAAAAACTAAAGTGTAAAATATTTTTAAGGAACAGCTAAGTTTACTTAACCGACCCTCTCTAGCATCTTTCCAAGATTAGCATGTTTCTGTTACATAACAATACACAATAAAATATTTTGTACTATATTTGGCTTTTGAAACAGAACCTTGTTCATTGCCCTCTTGTTCCAACATAATATAGGCAATCTGAGTGATTTTTCAAGGCTTACCAAGACAAAAATCACAAAAAACCCTGTCTTTAAAAGATTCTGAATGAAAAATGCACGAGCAAACAACGGGAAAAATGTCACCTTGCTGGCTAGGCAGATATAATGTGTGTTTGTGAGCAAACCTTCACGGATTGTTTACTGAGGGACATTTTCCATTTTTCAATCTTAAAAAAAAAAAACCCAAAGATTCCATGAATAGGAATGCTTAAATCTCTCTCTAAACCAGTGATGTCATAGGCTCTTTTGTCTGAAACCAACCACTGCTGAGAACCACAGCAGGGCTTGGGGGTGGGTTGGTGGCTGAAGGGTCAGAGGAGGAGGGGAAAAAAACTAGGTCCAACAAAAGAAAGTTATTATTGGACTTTCAACGATAACTAGCAAAATGCGCATTTTCTGCCGAAACTGCTGAAGTAGGCTTTTTAATGTTGGTTTTCTCCTGATTTCTACATTCAGAATGCATTGGGAAAAAAAATTGCAATTATGCTACTATCAATCAAAAAAGATGATGTCAACCAGTCTGTAGGTAGCGGATTTCTGATGTAAACAGCACTGTAAAACAGGCTACACAAGACGTGTCTAGTTTATGTAAGACGTTTGCTAGTCTCAACACTGATTCAAAACCCAAAGTACAGAAAAACAAAACCTGAAACAATCAATATTGAAAAGAGTGTGCCAATTGACGTCTGGCAAACCGTAGCTGCTGTTAGAAACAGGGCAATCTTCATTGTGGTTGCCAAAATTAGGTCTGCGGAAGGAAAACAGTAACCTCTTGCACGGAAACGTAATTAACAATTTGTCAGAATCAGGTTTACGTGTGCCAGGCAACACCGAAGTAGAATGGCAGAGTAACAATACATGGATTACTGATACAACCTCTGTATCTGGGCATACACGTGTATGACTTTGGCATGGGAGATGGATAGGATTTCTAAGGATCTGGGAGACATGTTGATGTCTCCCAGATCCTTACTTTTGATAATTAAAGCAATTATTCACATTTTGGAGAATACAGCTCAGCAGAAAAAAACATGGAAGATTCCTATGCACACTGTAGTCTCTTAACAACAATGTAAAATGAAATCGAAGTGGGCATAATAATGAACAAGCAAAATCTGGGAGGGGGGAAAGGAAGGGAACATTGAAGTATATTACAAGAACCCAAGATCGTCTAAATATGTAAGCCCATTTTGTCTAAAGGCAAACTTATAAAACTTCCAGTTTGTAATAAGAGAATAAGGAAGGACACCTCACCAAAGTCAGGTTCTCACACTCTGCGTGCATGTTATTGGTTCAAATTATTCACTCTTATTTAACCAAACTGAAAGCCTTTCATCTCCACGCTATACAGTAATAGTTTCCATATGACTGGTGGCTAAGCTATAAATAAGATCAAAAGCAAAAGAAAGGACTTCATTGTAACAAGGCGGGTGTGTCTGGGGGGCGGGGAAAGAGTGTGAGTCAGTCTGAGCAGCATTAAATCAAGAAAAAAAGAGAAAAGTTTTAACAGTTTTCTTTTAATACAGAAGAGCACCACAGGGTTATAAACAGATTTCTAAAAGCTTATTGAAAAATACGTTCTGCGAGTAGTGGTCATATGCAAAATCTATTTAGACCTAACTCAAAACTGGCAGAGCAGAGATTTCGTCAGTAAGAGGGCGTGAGGTAGAATGCCACGTTTTAAATCTAGGCAGAGACCAACTATAAATGGGGGGGTGGGGTGGAGGGGCGGTGTGAGTGGATGGAAAGCGATTCTTGTGATTCTTACATTCGTGCACGCTGTTAAGAGAACACAGAGAACACAGCATGGCAATGCTCTATATATTTCTCCACGGTCTTTCTGTTTTGATTTTAAGACAGGGGTGGGTGGGTGGGTGGCCTCGGGCGATCTATTATTCTTATTATTGTTATTATTACGATGGTTATTATTATTATTGCTCAACGCAGACCCATGAGCTCCAAGTAAAAGGATGTTTTATTTGGCACTGCAGATCAACTCAATGGCAAGAGCCAACTTCCCAAACCAATTTTCTTCTGGAAATGCAAAAAACAAAAAATAAAATAAAAAATAAATAACAATGCTAAACTGGAGTCTCTACTGGACAAACAGATGTTAATAATAACCCACAGGGGGGGGGAGAGATGCATTTCCTCTGCTGTTTATAGACAGCAGTTTTGTAATGTTTTAATACATCGGAGGAGAGCTTTGTCTTTCGGGATGCGATTTTATGGAAGGTGCTTTCTCATCCTGCCGTTACCGTTCATTTCCTGTGCTCCAAGAACACATTAATGGGGATATTCTGGTACGCTTCGGGTAACCCACAGGTTGCAACAACTGTTGTGTTGGAAAAAAAAATGTGAAGAAAGCTATCAGAGGAAAGATTTTTACAAAATAAGGGTAGCAACGTTCTGCCTACCGGGATAATTATTCATTTTATATACACTGGTGGAATCAGGAGAGGCTCAAGATCGGAAAAGCAAGAAGGTTAAGGATATTAGCATTCAGCTACGAGTAACGACCTATTGATAAAAATCACTGAGTAAAAATAAACCATGAAATTATGTAGCTGGTCAGATTATCCTCGCATCTCAGCTCATTTCTCTTCCTTTATCCCCCCCCACCACTTGGTGTGGGTTTTTTTTTTGAGCACCTGTTGAATGGTGACCTCACCTCTACACCTTGAGATTCATTCATTTTACAAAAAAACCAGCTTTTTAAACAAAAGCCAGCTGTTTTTCATCTATTCTACAGGGGAAACAGGCATCGGGACAGTGCTGGGGAAACGTTAACTCACAGGCAACCATTCTCCAATAACTTTCACACACTCGGCTGTACAACAAATAATCCATCTGTATATAGAAAAACATGGATCAGGGGCTAATGTGAAATTAAAACTTGGAAATGGAATACTAGTATTTTAACAATGCGCCTAATTAGGTCGTTGGAAATGAATGAAATCATTGTATTAGGATTTTAAGTGTCTTTAAAAATAATGATTGGATCCTCCTTTTCCCCTATCAACAACACAAGCCTTTTTTTAAAAAAAAGATCTTAAGTGTATGATATAATTACACAGAATTAGTAATACTAACTAAATTAGTTAATCCTTAAACATATAAAATGATTTGCTGCAGTTGCTTTTAAAATGCTCATTGTAGTAAGATGCTTCGCCTTTTGTGAACGGCACTTTTTTAAAAAAAATAAAAAAGCAGCAGGATTACAATAACTACTTGTATTGTTATGATAATGTTAAATAGGATATGTGAAGAGATTCTTATATTAATTTGGTGAAGATACAGCCTTTAAAATAATTTTAAATTGTTTTCTTCTTTTGATTTGGAGACAAGTGCCAACTTGCCTCCCAACTGCTACAATCTTTCCTAAGGGTGAATTCAAAATTAATCTAATGTTGATGTTTAAATAAAACATGTCTACAACCATGTGGTTTTCCTATACGTTATCATGCTGAAGAATCAGGCACATTAACAGCAGCTTAAATACTAACTTAAAAGCAGGTTAGATTTAAGGATGTTGCTCCACAAACAGAATAAATTCTAGGGTGGATAAAAATCGACGATTTAAAAAAAAAATCAGATTTTTTAAAATTTAAATCGGATTTTTAAAATTAAATGTATTTTAATAAAATGCTTTTGGAGTAAAAATCTATCTAAAGATAGTTTTCTATATAAGATACATTAATAATTTAGTTTATTTAGTATGAAATGTAGCTTAGTTATATAGCATGAGGCTGTATGTCACCTCTTGTTTGGACTACTGTAACGTGCTCTACATGGGGCTACCCTTGAAAACTATCTGGAGGCTGCAACTGGTGCAAAATGAGGCTGCGTGAGCTGTGGTGGGTGTGTCCAGATACACCCACGTAACACCCATTCTCCGCCAGCTGCATTGGTTGCCCATTGGTCTCTGGGTGCAATTCAAGGTGTTGATTATCATCTTTAAAGCCCTACATGGCTTAGGACCAGGTTATCTCTGGGATGGCATCCTACCTCATACATCCCTACGACCAGTTAGGTCCCACAGAGTCGGTCTCCTCCAGGTCCCTTCGACCAAACAATGTCGGTTGGCGGACCAAGGGGGAGAGCCTTCTCTGTGGGGGCTCCAGCTCTCTGGAACCAACTCCCCCCAGAGATCCGAACTATTCCCACCTTGCTGGCCTTCCGGAAAGCCATTAAGACATGGCTCTTCCTGCAGGCGGGGTGAAATAGATCTTAATGCCCCATGGATGACTGGTTTTAACATTTGTATTTTTTTAAAAAATGGTTTTATTGTATTGTATTATTGTATTTTATTGATTGTTCTTCCTTCTGCTGTACGCCGCCGTGAGTCCTATGGGATTGGGCGGTTTATAAGAACAATAAATTAAATTAAATTATATTCTGCAATATTTACATTTTTGGTAAACTCATTCAATGAATCCAAGCTCTGCAAGCTGAGATAACATGCACTGCATTGATGCATTCACACAATTTCACAGTAACCATGAGATAAATCATAAAACAAAGTTCAGGAATATTCCTTTATCCCATTGTTTTGCAAATCTATGTACACTACAAACTGTATGATTGTTTGAAGAGAAATGCATTTGTACCACCAGGCTGTAAGTGTGAAGAGGGAGGGCAAGCAATAAAAATGAAAGTGAAACCTTCTAAATATTATAAATATAATATTAAAGAGCACCTGTCATTTCAGATCCATCATGGCAGCACCTGATAGTGGGCATCCACTCACCTGCTGCTTGCCACGTCCCTCACCTTGTTGTGTCACTGCCGCATCACCAGCCCTCCCATTAAAGTGAGTGGGACTGTCGGTGAGTCAACAGCGGGTCAGAGGAGGAGTCGCTGCGGGACAGAGACCACAGTTGCTCTTTAAAAATTATGATTTAAATCGAGTTGATTTAAATCAAGCCTTTTTACTAGTGATTTAAATCGTGATTTAAATCAACTCAATTTAAATAAAATCCACCCTGATACATTCTATTCACAGCATCCTAGAATGGCTCCTAAAATGAAATAAGAAATGACTTGGCTGATTTTACATTCTCCATAAAGTTTTATGAACCATTTTTCACTGCTCTGGATCCAGTTTTGGGGTGGGGGGAACGTTGCAAATGAGGTGACAATTTAGATCTGAGAACTCTACTAAAATGACTCCTCATGTATTCCCTAAATTTCATTTTCTGTCATACTCAAAATTGCAATTTGACACTCTGGAAGGGCTTTGAAGGGAGGCTGTTATAGTTTTCAGTTCTCTGAAATGCTATTTGCCCCCTATAAATGTCAAATTATTAGAATCTTCTTCAAAAATTATACTAGGTGCACCCTTAACTTCTGAGTTAGGTAGACAGCAGGCAAAATATTGGCCCTTTTGAGAAGATGCTTCAGAATGTTACTATATACTGTATTGTCATTATTTTTAGATACCAGGTAAAAATATTTTCATGTATCCAGACTAGCTGTTCTCAGAGTAACTTTCTCCAGACATACTTTTCAGTAGAAGCCATGGTGGTATCATGTACATCATTATGCAGGTGACATAAATGATATAGTTTGTGTCGGTCATATTATCAGTGAGGAGTGATGTATAATATTCAACTTATACCAGAGCTGTCAAACTCGCAACCCGCGGGCCGGATGTGTCACATGCTGGCCACACCCATGCCAGATTAGTGAAGGGGAAAAAAGTCCCAATACACCAAGTGACGTCGCCGTGACGACGTGAGTTTGACACCCCTGCAAAAACATTATGAAGCACCTGGGGTCACTTGCTCCACCTTGCTTTACCCATCTTCTCTGATCAAGCTGGGGTTGCTGGAGTTGGTCATACCAAACTAACCTCTTCAACAACCCCGAAGAAGACTGCAACAGAAGACATGCAATGTGATCTTAAATAACTAAGTTTTGAGTTTTCCTGCCAATATTGCGATTTAATTGTTTTCAGTGATCTGTTTCATGGTTAGGTTCTGTAGGTGTCAATTCCAATGAACTTTCTAAAGTCATTATTTCAATGACAGTAGGCAACCAAGCATCTTGACCTCTATGGTCAAAAGCATGCACAATGAGTTGCATGCATGGCACACATCAGAGTCACTAAATGACTGGATGGCAATGCAATTAGTGAGTAGAGATTGGACAGCTAGTATACCCAGGGGTGGGCTGCTGGGGATTCACAGGGGTTCGGGAGAACCTCTAGCTAAGATTCTGTGCAGTTCGGAGAACCCCCAAATCTCACTCCTGGCTGGCCCCGCCCACCCCACCCCTTTCCAGGTGTCTCCACATGGCCCATTTTGGATGCAGGTAAGTGCAGGGCGCACACGGAGGCTTGGGGAGGGCAAAAAAGGGGCCTACTGGGAGTTTGGGAAGGCCAGAAATGGACCTCCGGAGCCTGGGGAGGCAGTTTTTGCCCTCCCGGAGGCTTGAGGAAAGCTTCCAGAGCCTGGGGAGGGCAAAAATGCCCCCCCAGCCAGGAGGCTGACTAGGCCACGCCCACCCAGCAACCGGGCAGAGAACCCCTTGCTAAAATTTTTGAAGCCCACCCCTGAGTATACCGACTCAGGTAAAACGAGAGCAAGGCGATCATTTATAGTCCTGGCTACTCAGAGATAGTCTCTAAATAATAGGGGAAAAGCTATCAGAATTACCCTATTCCATTTTATGTTTGGTGTGGGAAAAAAGATTAAAGGCACAGACCTGGAAGCTGACCAGCTATAAACGAAACGTTTCTGGGAACTAGTTAGCTGCTTTCTTTCAGAGAAGCTTGTCATTGGAACAAGGACTATTACAGGAATGAGCCTGTGGCTAGTAATTAATCCTGCAATCTTTTGAATGGTAGTGCAAGTAAATATGAGTTAAAGGCTGTGAACAAGAATAAGCCATAATTTAATACTTTCACTGAAATCCCAGAAATGATTCTATTACAGAGGTTAAAGAGCGCCTGGCTTAGAACTGCAGTACTATCATTTATTCTTACTGTATTAAGATAAAAGGGAAGGAACTCCTCCCATCCACTTACTCATCTGCCTCCCTGCCTAAAAAAATGGAAAAGAAAAAAGAAGGAAAGATGAGATGGAAATTATCTTTTGGAGAAAAAAAAAGACTTCCTTTCACTTGAATAAAGTATTAAGAAAATATAACTGTCAATATAAAAACATATTTTTAGCATTTCATCAGCAAATAAATAAATAACCCCGCTTTCCCAAACAGCTGGTATAAAAAGTAGATTTAATGCAATTAAGACAGAAAAACAGAAGAGGAAGGTTTAAAAAATGTTACCAATACCCAGAATTGGGTTAAAGTTGGGAATAAAATTATTGAAAATTAAATAAGAAACTCAGGATTGCACAAGCAGAGGGAAATATTCCAATGAATTCCTTCCTTCCTGACTCTGTACCCAGAAAAAAAATGCCTCTCCTTCAGTTTCTTTTGGGGAGCTACCAAATATTTATTTATACTTACAAAGTATAAATAAATAAATCAGAGGTGGGTTCCTGCCGGTGCGGTTAATAGCTGTTGTTCGGCGCAGAGCCGAAGACGCTGCTGCTGTTCGCGGTGTGGGGGCTTTCCCCGGGCGCTGCCACCGCCCGCATGGACACTGTCATTTGCGTTCTTTTGCCCTCTGCGCATGCGCAAAGCGTTCTGCATGTGCAGAGGGCAAAAGAACGCAATTGGCAGCATCCATGCGGGCGGGGAAAGCACCCGGGGAAAGCTCCCGTGCCGCGAACAGCAGCAGCGTCTTCGGCTCTGCGCCGAACAACAGCTATTAACCGCACCGGCAAAAACAGGCAGGAACCCACCTCTGAAATAAATACTTATAAAGCAGGGGAGCGACCAAATATTGTGAATTATGGCTTATGGTATAATAAAAATAATCTTCATTGTTCTGAAGAGGCTTATGAAGATTGATCAATCAGGAAGAGAGAAGGTCCTGAAAAAAAAAACAGAAAATTGAGGGAAACATGACAAAGGTCTACAAAAGCCTAAAAACATTGCCATGTGCAAGTGGGATGGGTCTTATCTTTTTCTAAAAGTGAGATTGTGACAAAGACTAACAGATTAAATGAAAATAAAGTAGATGTGAAGGAATTTCCTGATGGCAAGAAATATTAAGGGAGTAGGAAAGGAGACAGTACACCTGCAAATGAGTTTATGGCTATCTATCAGGGATTGATTGTGGGAAAAATGTACCAAGCAGAGAAGTGGACTCACTGATGTGAAAGATCACTTTTGGCCATTCAAAGTTTCTAATTTGAAAGAGAAGATATGCTAAGAGAGTGGGGCTGGGTGTGATAGAAATAAAAGGGGGGGGGGACCTTTACAAATGTTTCCTTTCTATTCTCACTGGGTACGATTTTGGGAGGTTAAGTCAGAGGCATCATTCTTTTTATTCTCTTTAATGCAGGGCTGTCAAACTCCCGGCCCGCGGGCCGGATGCATCACTCGCTGGCCACGCCCATGCCCGGTTTAGCGGAGGGGAAAAAAGTCCCGATACGTCACCTGATGCTGCCATGACAACACGAGTTTGACACCTCTGCTTTAATGTATTTTTCTTCCTGTTGTTGTTGTTGTCACTCAACACATTGGCTTTGTGTTGGTTATTGACACACACAAAAAGTCTTTCTGTAAACTTATGATCTAGGCAAAAAAACAATAATAATAATCAAGGTGCTTTTGATATATTTCTCCTCCCCTAACTAAGAGGTCCACAGCTGACAAAGGAGGAAGGTGTACAGTGGGCAAAGAAACTCCGCCAGGCCGTTCTGAACAAGCTTCCGGTCCATACCTCCCACTGCTACTTTATTTATTGCAGCTGGCCTACGTTTTATTGCCTGTTTCATGTATTAAAATTCAAATGTGGAAAACATTACCAGTGTCCTGCTTGATTCCACCCCCCCCCATCCAACTTCCTTTTCAGCATGGAATGTATCAAATGGTCAAAGGCTAACTTAAGACTGACTCTACTCAAAAACTATTTCCTTTGTTCTCGTGTTTTTACTTCAAAATTCAGACCAGTTTTCCACAAAGAAAAAAAAAATAGATGCTTTTTCACAAGTTACAGTTTCAGATAGGGAAGAACATTGCTGGTGAATGATCAAGAACCTGGTTTCCCCCACCACCACTCTGTTAGGAGAAAAAAAGAATGACATTTGCAAAACAGTTTTGGTGATGGTTTTTTTGTGTGTGTGTTGGGTGGGGGGGAGACAGAGGTGGGATCCTGCCGGTGCGGTTAATAGCTGTTGTTCGGCGCAGAGCCGAAGACGCTGCTGCCGTTCGCGGCGCAGGAGCTTTCCTCGGGCGCTTTCCCCGCCCGCATGGATGCCGCCAATTGCGTTCTTTTGCCCTCTGCATATGCGCAAAGCTTTCCGCATGCGGGCGGGGAAAGCGCCCGGGGAAAGCTCCCGTGCTGCGAACGGCAGCAGCGTCTTCGGCTCTGCGCCGAACAACAGCTATTAACCGCACCGGCAAAAACAGGCAGGAACCCACCTCTGGGGGGGAGAGAGAATTTCCAACATCTCCTTTTGGTTCTGATGTTTCCGTGTTAGGCGTTCATTTGTTTTAGGCTCCTTTATGAATTTTATACCAGCAGGAAAGATCCTCAACAGCAATAGAGCCTCATGCTTTATTTGTGGTGTGATCAACATTCAATAATCAAAGCAAACCAAAGCTACAAATAACGGTTCTGTTTTTGGAGGAAGTCAAACTCATTGGTCAGATATTTCCATGAATGCTATATATATATATATATATATATATATATATATATATATATATATATATATATATATATATATATATATATATATATATATATATATATATATATATATATATATATATGCACAGCAGACTTCTCTAGGGTTCCCTTCCCCACCCCCCAATCTTTCTTCAGCTACATCTGGCATATAAGTACATAAGAGGGAAGTATATATTTATGGAACAACTCTCTCTGAAGTGATGCCCTGGGTGCATGTTGCATCAGTTTAACATATGCAAAGCAAAGCAAAGCAAAGCAAAAAAAAAAAAAAAAAAAAAAGAATACCAAAGGGAGGGAGGGAGAAATAGAGAGGGGGCACCCCCTCCTTTTTTTCCTCTTGATTGAGAGCAGATATACAGGAATAGTTGCAAGTCACAGATCTGGCTTTTAATAGAGCCAGATTTCTACATTAAAGGCAGTATTATTTGAATGTGATATAGTCTATGTGGCAGAATTTCCCCATTGCTTCCAGTTCCATATATCCCAGTACACTGAATACATCTCTTGATAGATGACAGCAAAGGTAGCATACATTACAATCCAAACATTGGAGAACATTCAGCCCATGCTACAAAGGAACAGAGTCTGTATCCAATAGATCAGGGGTGTCAAACTCAATGCCCGCGGGCGGGATGCAGCCCGCGGGGTGCTTAGATCTGGCCCACAGGGCCACCCTGGAAACAGTGAAGGACCGGCCCGCGGTGCCTCTGCCAGCAAAAACAGAACTCGGGAGGGCTGTGCATGGCCCTCACAAGCTCCATTTTCACTGTCAGAGAGCTGCAGGAGGCCATTGCAGCCGAAAACGGAGCCCGGTAGGGCCGTGTGCAGCCCTTGTGGGTTCCGTTTTCGCTGGCAGAGGGGTGCAGGATGTGGAACTGGCCACACCCACCCCAGCCACGCCCACTCAGCCCACCAAGGTCAAACACAACCCTGATGCGGCCCTCAAATGAAATGAAGTTTGACAGCCCTGCAATAGAGGATTCAATGCATGGTCCGATTCTTGTTGGGAAGAGATAAAATGGGCATCTTTCTCAATGATGAACTAGAAGCGATCAATTTTCAGAATGCTTTTGTGTTGTTTATAAGCATCAATGGTCCACTTTTAAATTTTTAACAATGCATTGCTGGGGGAGGGGTTAATTTTCAGAGGTGATATCTGCAGAGTTCCTTTATGGAAATGGTAATTTCTTCTCATTATTAATAACAAAGCTACATAGTTAACAAGTACCCCCAAATTTCATGCTTTTCATCCTGATATGAATTAGGACACTGAATACATCACCAAACCTGACTTGGAACTATTAAAGCTGGACACTATGTGGAACCTTTGGACCAGTGGTGAAATCCAATTTTTTTTACTACCGGTTCCGTGGGCATGGCTTGGTGGGTGTGGATTGGTGGGCATGGCAGGGGAAGGATACTGCAAAATTCCCATTCCCTCCCCACTCCTGGGGGAAGGATATTGCAAAACATCCATTCTCACCCCACTCTGGGACCAACCAGAGGTGGTATTTGCCGGTTCTCTGAACTACTCAAAATTTCCGCTACCGGTTCTCCAGAACCTGTCAGAACCTGCTGGATTTCACCCCTGCTTTGGACCATGAAAATTAAGCTCACATTGGAATAATAAGTAAAGAAGGCTAAGTGCACCATTTACTCGTCCATTGTTTCCAAATATAGTTTCTTGATGTTACCAGCCTTTCCCTTAGTTCAGAGTTCCCCAACCTTCAGCGAGGGGTGGATGGGGAGAGGGGGTTGTTGCGTGCAACTGCTCACGCAAGTGGGGATGTGTACGCGTGTTCGCCCACCACTTCTGTGGACCCCTGCCTTAGCTGACTAAATGCATAGAGCATTCCATTGCTATATATCAATTTCTGGCGAGAGCGCTACATCAAATGGGTGCCTTTTGCAGGATCTTCAGCATTCTTTCCCATTTTTGATCATACTTGTTCAGAATTCCCCAGCCTACATATCCAGTGAAACTGAACAGGTGCAAACTGTCTGTGACTAAAGAGACATTTAGATAACAATAAGAATGCAAACTGCTCTATTACATGTTTTATATTCTCTCAGAGCTGCAGTTTTCTACGATGCTGCTTATAAGAGATTTGTTATTTATCTCAGAAAAACAAAAAAGGGAAATGAATCCAACAAGCTAGCCAGAGAATGCCCGCTGAATCAGATAATTGATTGGAATGATCAGCAAGACAGAATCTTTAATATATAAAAACAGCTAAAATGGACTAAAAGTGGCCAAATTTAGATTAAAAACATATATTCTAGAAACCTGTAATGATTGTGAGCGATTAAATACAATTTCAGACGGGTGTCATTATGAAGCATATCAATATAATTTATCTTGGTTTTTATTTTTTTTAGGATTCTACAATTTCTCTTTGCAGATTATTCTTTCCTTACTAGAGCACTTAGTGATCCTATAGACCAGTGATGGCGAACCTTTTTTGGTTCGCGTGCCAAAAAGGGGGGGGGATGCGTGGGATCACGTGTGTGCGTGCCCACACCCATAATTCCATACACCCCCGCGCATGCGCGTATGACCCCCCCACTCCCAGCATGCAATGGCACGCCCATTTTTTGCTCTCTCCAGGCTTCTAGGAGCCTGGGGAGGGCGAAAACGGCCTTCCCCACCCCCTCTGGAGGCTGGAAACAGCCTGTTTCCTGACTCCCAGTGGGCCCAGAAGGCCCGAAAATCAGCCGGCCGGTGCGCACATGCACGCCGGACCTGAGCTCGCGTGCCCACTGATATGGCTCCGCGTGCCACTTGTGGCACCCGTGCCATAGGTTCGCCATCACGGCTATAGACCATGGGTGTCAAACTCGCAGCGTCACGTGATGTTTCGTGAAGTTTCTCCCATTCACGGAACTGGGGTGGGCGTGGCCTGCACGTGACGCATCCGACCCGCGGGCTGCCAGTTTGACACCCCTGCTATAGATCTTGTTACCCGCCATTTTTTGTTTTTCTTCTATCAAATGAAAGAGTTTTCGTTTCTACAGTTGCAAATTATAAACACCCAGTAATGATTTTTATAGCTTGTCCAGTTGAACTTTGCATCGATAAGACCCTTTCAGTTGGATATGATGAAACTTGTCAATTCTATTTTGATCTTTGCGCTAAATCTACATCTCATCAGGTCCAGAAGAAGAGATATATTCTGGATCCATCTGCAAATGAGTTCCATCTGACAGGATCCAGACTACCTGATTTTTCTATAGTGGCTCCTGCCCTCTGGAACATCATACCTCCCCACTCCCAAGGTGATGTTAGCCTGCGTGCCTGCTAGTCTTTAGGAAGGTCTTGTATATGTGGTTCTTGCAGCAATTTTGGGAGTCAATAGGGAACCTGTGCAATGGTTATATAGGTAGTCCTCGATGTATACCCACAATTGAGCCCAAAATTTCCACTGCTAAGCAAGACAATTGT
This sequence comes from Diadophis punctatus similis, assembly GCA_023053685.1. Lineage (NCBI taxonomy): Eukaryota > Metazoa > Chordata > Lepidosauria > Squamata > Dipsadidae > Diadophis > Diadophis punctatus. Next base: position 7,239,599 of record JALIGW010000002.1, read on the forward strand.
TAAGTGGGTTTTGCCCCATTTTACGACCTGACCACAGTTGTTAAGTGAATTACTGCCTTTGTTATAAGACAGCTGTTAATTGAATCTGGCTTCCTCATTGACTTTGCTTGTCACAGAAGATGATCACATGACCCTGGAACACTGCAGCTGTCATAAATACATGACATTTGCCAAGTATTCAAATTTTGATCACAAGACAATGGGAATACTGCAACAATTGTAAATGTGTCAAACGGTCAGAAGTCACTTTTTTCAACCAACCACAATCAGGGTCAGTGACATTTGGGGGTGGGGCATATCAACTTGACAGATAGAAAAAAAATATCCAGTAACTACACCAAATTGCCCCAGCAGATATTCATAGCAAACCTATCTGGGTTGTTGAGAATGACCATTCAAGCACATGATCGGTTTTTTTTGATAGATGTCTAATTGTTGGTTTCATATTGGAATTATAAATAAATTAACCAATTGATTATATTCAGCATTTTGTTGAGAAAAGCATTAGAGAGACATCCATACAGAAACCTCCCCTCCTTTCTTATTTCTAAATGTGTTAGAACTTTAAATTTCCAGAATTCCTACTCAGCATGACCAACAGACCATAAAATAAAAAATAAAACATGTTTATTTTATTGCACAAAGTACTTTTTCCTTTATTTCAATAAGCTTCCAAACAGAGGTTACTTAAACAAAATGTGGACATTAATATATCCTTCCTTATTATCTTACATTGTCATTAAAAGTCTTAGTTTTAACCTAGCTCTAGTTTTGACCTAATGAAACCTAGTTTGAGTAACTAGGTTACTAGCAATAAACTCTTTGGATTGTTTTTAAATAAGCCAAAACCTTTTATCCTCAGATGCTCAATAATTAGTAACAACAATAATAATGTCATCCCACTCTAGAGAGATCTTATGAAGATTATGTCAGAAATCTTGATCACTAGGAGGATGTTGTTATTATTTCACTTTCTTTAGACATATAAAAACATGTATACCATTGAATTTCTCAATCAAATTAAAATTATCAGAGTAAGTTTTCATCTGAAATTTGTATTTATCATCCAAATAAATTAGGCAGGTTATTTCCATAACCCAAACTCTAAGAAGTAATGTTGAAGAGGAAGTTGATTTATACCTGTACTACAGATACATGGATTATATCGAATTACCTATTTTTAAGATTATCTATCTTGTCTGACTCATAACACTGTTTGCAATAATACATGTTAGCTGAATTCACATATAGCATGCTAGTTCGAAAAGTGAAAAGGTAAAATAATCAACATTATAGCGCTTGCGATTCCAACTCAAACAATAGATGCACATGCCAGTTTTGTACCCCACGGTTTCAATCCAATTATTCTAAATAAAGAAATTAAGATGGCATTAGGAGATTAAGTGAAGGTTGCAAGAATGGATAAGTGAGATTTTAGGTTTCTTAAGCAATCTGCTCTGTAATGATAGATTGGATGTTTAGATATTATCCCAAGCCACATAGAAACTGCTTTCTCTGAGCAGCTCCTATATAACTGGGGTCAGGTTTAAATGCTCAGGCATACTTTGGATACATGGCAATGTGATCAGTGAAATTGCTTGACAAAGAAGAACAAAACATGAAAGAAAAGCAATGGTAAGGAAGAACAAGGCATTAGTCCTGCAGATTAGAACATCTCTAATTCAGACTTTAGTTTAACATGTAGGAACAAAACCTGTTCCAGTTTGGTGCAAAGAGAACCAATGTTAACCGGTTCACAAGGGCGTATGTGTGGTTGAGATTCATGTTTCCAAAGTGCAGAAAATGTATGTGTTGCTCCCCAGGAACTCACAGCAGCAAACATAACTTTCTCTCCTCCAATTTCCCCCCACTGCCCTTGAGGTAAATTAGGCCAAGAAAGAGCGATGAGCCCACTGAGCTTCCATGGCTGGGTATAGACTCCAGTCTGAATTTCAGAAGTCCTAATCCAACACCTTAATCACTATAACACTTTTGCAGTCAACAAGATAGGAAGCCCCCCTCTCAAGCTCCTAGCCAATAACATATTGTAATGATGTGTGGAATGATCTTGGGAGGAGAGAGAGGAAGAGATGCTGCCTAGAGAATGATCAGATAAAAGAAGGCTTAGCCTGAGGTTGCATAAAGGGCAGTGAAAAAAACTCAGAAAGAAACCTCCCTATTTTCTCAGTCTGTAAAAGCGACGGTGGGAGATTTGTACTTTCAGACTAACTAGGTTCTGTAAATGCAGCCTCATAATAGATGAAACTTAGCTCATCTTATCGTGCTTCCTGTCTAGGCAGCCTGGGAAGGCTGTGTTCTGACCTAGGCTTCCTTAGAAAGCATGAAGCAGAGTCTTAGTCCCGGCAAAACCTCTTTTATTTACACGACTGTGAATTCCTTTCATTCACAGTCCGCCAGGCTTGGCAAACAGTCTTTCAGAGGAATATTTATCAACACCAACCTTACCTCACTTGGAATGCTGCAAGAGAACTAGTTTCCAAACGCAGGGCAAGGCAAAACTTGGCACAGAGTCTATTAGAGTCACAAACAGAACTTTCCACTCTTGAAACGCCCAAAGGAACTAATTGTTTCCTGCAAAAGCCCATGCCCCATTCGCTCCTCTTTTATTTCCTATGGGAGGGGCCAATCATCTCCAATGTGTGGCTTTACTCCCAAGCCGACCCTGATTTCTTAGTTGTTCTTGCCTTCTGGCAGCTCTGCACATACTGGGAACAGGCTCCAGCTGTTCCTCTGCCTCGCTGATGTCTGACTCCAGAGGCAGCTGATAACTGCCAGATGGCCTTGGCCTCCTCTCTGCCTCCAACGCAGAGCCCTCGTCCGAGCCTTCCCCAGAATCCAGAACTAGCCCATGTTCCTCCCCAACCTCCTCACTGTCTGAATCTGCTGCCAGCTCTGCTGGCGGGCCACAACAGGCTGATACCTGCTTTTTCCTCTTCTCTTCTTGCATGGATAGGGACTAAGCTCCTATCCAATGCCATACTTTCCTTCCTGTTTGCAGACTTCGGCTGGTAGGTTAATTCTAGAAACATACCTAAGGATATTATTTTGCATTTCCCCCCATCTCTTATTTGCACCAGACATAGAAAGAAGCCAAATATATTTCAGCTAAAAATATTTCAGAAATAGATTTTAGCAAGGACTAATGCAACAGATTAGCAGCTTCTTGCTAAGCAGATTCTTTAAAAGCATGGGCTGAACGCATTCTAAGCATGATAAATTCTATAACTGAAAAAAAAATACAAGAGAAATCAAGAGATGCAATTTAACATATACTGCGGAAGAGTAATTATTGCTTACGCAATAGAAATAATAAAGGTAGCTTACTTTGTCATTAAGTACTACACTGCGTTTCATTTCTGCAACACTAAATTGTACTGGAATGAAAAGCTTAGTTAAAAAAAAAGTTTAAACATCCCAATCATGCATTATTTAACATATTTTTTTTTTAAAAAAAGAAATCCGTAGTGTTGAATCTTTATGGCTTACCATTAGTGAATGTCTATTGGCTGAAAGAAGGCCTGTCCCGTATCCTGATCCAAGGCCTCCCATAGCTCCATTATGAGAAGGGCCTATTAAGCTATGGAGGTCACTATGACTACCAGGCATGGCAGTTGAGGGTCCCACTGCATGGTTCCGGAGAACATGAATAGCATCATCCAGTCTTTCCAAGCGGTCTTCGATTCGGCTTTGCTGATAGTTTATGAAAAAAATAAGAGAGCATCAGAAAATGTAATAGACTGCCTCCTTTTTGAGCAGAACTCACATAAATGGTGAATCGTATATTTTTTTTCACTGCTACTGCTATGTGTCAGGCAGTTGAAGCCGAAGACGTTTGCTTGTAGCTGGGCTGTTTCTGAATCTGTTTCAGAAAGAGATTTATTAAGAGTATTTTGCTTGGTTTTTTTCTTTGCTCACCAAAACACTGCAAATGAAACAACTGACACCCAAAACTAGCCTGCTAAGATGCTATATGAAAATTCTGTTTTCATTTTCATGGGCAAAACAGGTTCACTGACTCCTCATGAACATAACATTTACAAGACATTTGTTGCCCCGGGATCCTGAAATATTTTGCGTCACAAATATCAAATTGCCATGACCTATTAAATTATTTCTGTATGCTAACTTCTTATCCAGGGCTTATTTACTTCTCACTGTTTTAACTGGAGCTGTGAAAATTGATATGTGGAATTCTATGATCAAAAATAGCCTGCATTCGGACATATATTCCAATACTCAAAAAGAAGAATAAGGAAAAAAAATACAGTATTTTATTCATTTACAGCACAAACATCTAAACAGGTTTCCGAACATCAGAGCAATTTAAATAAGTTAAATGAGTACATTGCTGGTTGCGGAATTCTGTGAGTTGAAGTCCACCCATCTTAAAAGTTCCTAAGTTGAGAAACACTAGTTTTCTAACCTTGTCTAGGATACAAACAAACCCTCATAGGGTTTTTTAAGAAACAGTTCCTTGAAATCACCAATAATTTTCTAATTATTTAAAGTGCAAAGAATTATGGCGGGCATTTTTTTAAAAGGGTGAGACTTAAGATGATATAAGGTAAAGCAATGTGCCTGGTTATATTCTGCCAAAATTCTTCATTATACAATTCTCAAGAATGTTTCTGAAGTGGCTACATCATTCTTACTGAAACCACATGGGAAAAAAGACTGGTGTCAACATACTTATTTAATATATTACACAACGCTCAGTGGAAAAACATTACTTAATTTTCACTTAATGGAAATGGTGATGTTCCTTTCTTATTCTGAATGTGGCTTCTATATTAGGGCCCTCGTACAACTGAAGCTTCTGACTTTCCCTCAGCTTCAGAAATGCTTTCTCACATGGCATTGGGGGCATTTGTGGAAACATATTCTTTGAGGAAGTCAAATCTAAGACATCTTTTGTCACGACACTACCTTGTTTCCCCAAAAAACAAGACATCCCCTGATAATAAGCCCAATCGGGCTTTTGAGTGCATGGCAATAAGGCCAAGCGCTTATTTCAGGGTTCAAAAAATTATATAAGACAGGGTCTTATTTTTGGGGAAACACGGTAGCTGAGCGACTCTTTGTATAGTGCAGTGATGGCGAACCTTTTTTTCCTTGGGTGCCGAAATAGTGCACGCAAGTGCTATCGCACGCGTGTGCGTGCCCACACCCATAATTCAAAGCCCCCCACTTGCCCCACCCCCCTGCGCATGCTTGCGCGACCCCCCCACTCCCCTGTTTCCCGACTTCCAGTGGGCCCAGTAGGCCCATTTTTTGCCCTCCCCAGGCTCCAGAGGCTTTCTTGGAGCTTGGGGAGGGTGAAAACACTCCCCCCCGGCACCCCGGAGGCCCTCCGGTGGCCGAAATCGCCCTCCCAGAGCCTCTGCGTGAGCCAAAAATCAGCTGGCGGGCACGCACATGCGCACTGGAGCTGAGCTAGGGCAACGGCTCGTGTGCCGGCAGATATGGCTTCGCGTGCCACCTGTGGCACCCGTGCCATAGGTTCGCCATCACTGGTATAGTGGGTCTCATTGAAGGCATTATTCATTTCACCTTGGCAAGCTTTGATTGTTTATAATTGTACTACAAGACTTATGGGGAAGAGGCCAATAACAAGCTACTACCATTAACCTAGGGGAATAGCCGTTCTCTCTTCTTGCCGTGACTTCATTCTGGAACCCAACATTCAAACTGAACTTAATTTTCTAATTAAGCCCACAGGCTCTAACAGGCAGTCTTGGCATGCAGAGCTGAAGAACACCAATACAAGGTTATCTCTTGCCAGAAATATTACCATTAGTATTGGCTCTTATACTGATGTTTTGCAAATATCACTTGGTAGCAGAATATAGTTTACATAGACTGATAATAGTTCGATGAACTGATATAAGCTAAGACAGTGTTTCCCAACCTTGGCAACTTGAAGACGTCTGGATTTCAACTCCCAGAATTCCCCAGCCAGCGAATGCTGGCTGGGGAATTCTGGGAGTTGAAGTCCAGACGTCTTCAAGTTGCCAAGGTTGGGAAACACTGAGCTAAGATACTCTCCATAACGGCAGTACATTATCTCCTCTACGGTTATAAAAGATATTGAGAATGTTAAGGTGCATGCACATTACTCATATATGTAACACATTGAAACTGATGAAATAAATATTAAGAATAGCTTATTATGTTATCTTTTTTTCCATATACAGTTAAGGCTGAATCATCTTATTTTATTTATTTATTAGTGAGATTTATATACCGCCTCACAGTGCAAGCACTCTCTAAGTGGTTTACACCAGTAAGCAATGTATATTTATATTGCCCCCAACAATCTGGGTCCTCATTTTACCTACCTCGGAAGGATGGAAGGCTGAGTCAACCTTGAGCCGGTGAGATTTGAACCGCTGACCTGCTGATCACAGTCAGCTAAAGTGGCCTGCAGTACTGCACTCTAACCGCTGCACCACTTCGGCTCTTCCTGGCTAAGCAAGGCGATCTGTCCATTCTTCCATTTACTTATGGAAAAAGTACCCCCCCCCCCTTTTTTTGCAAAATACTATATTTACATTCCCTGATTTGGCCACTCCTTGATTTTGCTTTTTAAGCAAACTAAGTTTTACCTTTTTGTTGTTTTTCTTCTATATGTATAGATTCCAACCTTACACAGTTCATATTAGACAGCATGCCCTATTTCCATGTGTGGTATTTTACTACATAATTATTGTTGATTAGCTAAATGTCTATGGAGAGTCTCAGTCATCCAGGTCAACTATGACTGAGCATCTCCATAGATATTTAGCGTTGCTGATTAGCTTATGAAAAAGAGTATATAGAAATCTGTTGTGCTTTATGGGTGGATCTCCTATTTAGAAAGGATCAGGAAAAGAGTGCACAAATTAGCGTTGTGCTCTGTTAGGAAAATGGATAGGAAAGAGAAGTAGACAGCAATAAGATATTAACAAGTAGTAGTTTGCCATTGAAAAACATACCAAAGAATGTAAGGGACCTTCATAATTGGGAGATGATGACGATGCTTGCCCTCCATTTCTAGACCAAACAGCTGTTCCTGCTAATAGTAAAATGGGAGTTACAATTGGAACTATGCAAACAAAATGTCTTTTCAAAGACACTGAATAATACCGTAGATATGTACATAAGATTTCCCAACAGTCATATTAAACCACATCTCTAGTGTGGAACTTTGAAAACAAATATTTATTAGGCAGCTCCACCCAGAAGACACATCATGTCTCCAAATTGCATGCCAGCATATAAGATTTCATCTATTTTGCAGTTGTGCATCAGAAAGCAAGTGGAAATTCATATACATATATATATTTTAAAATATATATATATAAAAGAATTGTAGCAAGATGCTACTAGCTTAATCATATCAGAAGGCATTATCAATAATTTTCATTTATTACTATCAGAGAAAAATCTATGGCAGGTTTGTTGGTTGGTCTATTGGTCTGTATGCCGTGCAGTTTTTGCTTAAATGTTTGCATTGAATGTAACAGCTGAAGCATTTTGCCTTACAAGGGTTCTAAAAATGTAAACTCTAAATTCTTGTAACTGATAGAGGTTCCTCTTCTGTTTTATTTAAGTCTTTTCAATCAACTAACATCATATTTATTGCTTTTAAAAAAGAATAAAATGCAAGCGTCAATAGTATAATATATTAGTTTTCTAAGAAAATCTCACTGATTATTGTAGGATCAGGTAGAGTTTTGAAAACTCTCTCCTTACAGAATGTGTTTATGAAGTACAATAATTTAAGATATTGGAAAAGATATTTCTGTGTATGGTACAATAATTCACTAATACTGAATAACTATGAAGACAGAAGACTTTTTCCTAGCCCATTTATGGCACAGTCTTTTTTCATCAAGAAGAATCATTGGGACATACATCAGTCTTCTTTAACTTGGGGTCCTGTAGTTGACTACAATTCCCAACATTCCTAGCCAATCAATAGCCACACCCTGTTGTTCTAACACATCATAATTCCTGGCTGAGCAAGATTAACATACATGAAAGCAACATATTAACTTTCAAATCTAAATTAAGGGATTAATCATCCAGAGGTTCTTTTAGATCTTAGATGAAAGTTTATCACTCTGGGGATAATAACAAAAATAGTATCATTTTGGAAATGGACAGAATGGTTCATATCAATCTCTGCTGTCAAGATACTACATTGTTGACATTAAATTTGTCCTATGGAATAACTGTTTAATTTAGATAGCCTTAGGATATTTTTCTTTTCTTCTCCATTTATTTATGATGCGCACACCCACACACATATACCCACAAGCATATACACACAATCATTCCCTCAGCCATATAAACTTTGCTGCATGAAATTGAAATGTCTTCCAGACACAAGACAGACTTTTCTGTCTTGAACTTCAATTGGTATTCTTTTTGCTGATAAGATAAAAACTGATAGTAACTCCTCTCTTCCTGCCTGTCTGAACTGCAGGAAGTAAGGCTGTGAGCTTGCTAGATTGGAAAATGTAGTGTACATGATGTTATGACTGTCTGCTAAATCCCTAAAGTCTTGCTTACTCATGAATTAAATATTCAACCTCTTTAACCTTGGCATTTATTCTCCTGTACCATGTAGGAATGCTTTGTTTTTGCCATGAAATCACCCTTGGAACAGGCTGGACTACATGTATAATATAGAAGGAACTTAATAATGGAAGAAGAGACCATACATTAGAAATAAGTCTCACTTTCCTTTTAGCAATTCATATTTCCTCAAAAGGAAGAGCTTGGAAGGAGGAATAGATTCAGACTTACATATATTCAGATTAAACCAATTAAAGTTTCTGTGTCCTGACAAACTGACAAATGCATTGACTAATTTTAGATCCAACCCAATGCATTTTATATTCTATTTCCTTAAACCTTTGGGGGAAGGTAAGCCCAGTAATAATAATAGTTGCTTATTATTGTTGCAATAATTGCATATTGTTGCATTTGCAATAATTCTTAAATTCTTCTTTCTGGATGGGTTGATTAATTTATTGTGTAATGTCCATGCCATTAATGCATGGATTCAGAAAACAAAATAAATGGTCTACATATGGGATGTTCAGAAACCAAGTTGAGTGTTTCAAGCATCAGGGCTGTTTACTATGCAGCTCAGCTTTGAGTTATAAAGCATACCTGAATATATTAGCCTGCTCCCTGGAACCAGCCTACACAGTTGTACAGTAGGACATAAGACTTTCTAAGTCTTTCCTAGAGATCTTCATGCAATACTTCTATTTTACTCTTAAGCCCCGAAATGTTAAATAGGTGGCAGTCTCAAATTGTTTCTAAGACAACTGAACTTTCTGATCCATGCTTAAAACCATTATTTTAAAGATTTTCTTGCTATTTCATAAATTAACTGTTTGGTAAAATATAATTGTAACCACAATACCTGAGAGAGAAGGGGGTGAACCAACAGGAGTTGAAGGATTTGATGAAAAGCTGTTGTTGGTATGATCTGGAGAGTAAATCTTTAAAAGATGATACAGAATTAATCTAAAGTCAATTGGAATGGATACAGACAGAAGATTGGCACTCTTCGTTATAAATATACTTATGACTCATAAGATGAAAAGGATGCTATAAAGAATATGAAACCACTATGACAAAAAACATTATGAAGAAATAAGACAGTTGTGATGAAGGACAACTTGTGGGAGGTTTTTTTTATCCCTTAGATTTAATCATCATAGTAGGTTCTACAGTACTAAAATAAGTATACTGTACATATAAATCAGTGGTGGGTTGTAAATGATTTTGCTACCGGTTTGTGCGTGCGCTCGCGTGCAACACTTCTGCGCATGCGCAGAAGCGTCCCGGGTGGGTGGGCAGAGCCTCCTAAGAACCGGCCTGAACCGGGAGCAACCCACCGCTGATATAAATGGAGGGGAAAAATCAGAAAATTACTTCAATTTAAGCTAAAAATCTTAAATTATTATAGGAATGAAGTTTTGGAGAAGAAAATATTGAAATATAGAATAGTGAAAAATACTTATTAAAGCAAACTCTACAAAATAGAAGATGGAAAAAATAATCCTGACTGGTGTGTACAACTGTATATATTGTACATGGCTGAGTAAGTATATTAGAATTTTTAGTTAAGATTCTCAAGGGTTTATCTACTTAATATCCTGAATAGATAAAACTTCTGTGATCATTTGGGACCTGATTAGAAATCATAAACATCATTAGACTCTTATCTTGTCAAATTATCAAAGTAGACCATGCTGGGAATTCATATTGGCCACTATTTAAGCTGGGCTCATGAACTTTTCCTTAGGGTTCTGCAAAGGCAATTAAATTAATTAACCCCTTGATCATCTCTCAGTTAACCAATGCCTCCAGGCACCAGTTAAAGTAGATTTTGTACTGTAGCCATTATTTGGGAGTTGTGCTAATTTTTGTCTTTGTAACATATGTTAACTGGACATGGAAAACATCAACTCTCATGAGAACTCACTGGAACCCCACTCTGCCCAGAAAATACATTACAGTGAGAGTTCATTTAAAAGTCAACGTAAGTTTTAATTTGTAGAAATGCACTGTATATATACTTAATGGTTCCTTACCCAAATTGGAGATGGGAAATAAATAGAATGGGTGGCAATTGGAAGTCAAGGCTGGCTTTTAAATATCAATCACTGCAGCAAAACAGATTGAGCTATCCTTTGATCTTTTTATCCTGACTTCTGGGAGTCTGCTTTCCCATATGCAGTGCCTAAGCAGACAGTATATCATCCAAATTACTGAAAGATGTGAACTGGGAATGATGATATGGTTTCTGATTACAGATTCACCACCCCACCAGGAAGTGGTAATTCTATGGAAAGGATTCATACGCTGGGTCCCTGCCCGCATGGATGGATTACATCTCCCAAGGAACTATGCATAGAAAAGCGGGTTCCTCAAACTAGGGAGCTGCCCAAAGGCCTTTAAGGCTAAAAAGGGAAATTCAAAATTCAAAATCCTATCCCACCTCAGTGAGACTTACTCCTTTTTTACTAACGGGAGATTTGAAAGGTACAGTTGAAGTAATTTGGCATTGAGATAGGGATAACTTTTGAACACTGCCCATCCAGTCTCTAACATAAATGTACAGCAATTCTTTTTTCATGGAGCTATTCAAATTACTCTATTTATCCAGATTAATTATGGCTGTGGCTTTGCCCAAAAAAACTTTACAACTTGTTTCTATGATGTAAAATAGGCATCTGAATCAGAAAGTTTAACATCCTTACATGATGTAAACTCCCAGCATTCTTTGGATGAAAATACATACAGGTAGTCCTTGAATTATGACCAGTCTCTTAGCAACCATTTGAAGTTACAACTGAACCCAAAAAGAAGACTTATGACCTGGATCTGAAGTTCTGATGGTACCTGCTCACCCAGTCATGGGACCGCACTTTGGGTACTGAGCAACATGCCTGCATTTATGCCTGTTTGCAGTGTCATGCGGCCTGTTTCACAGTGGCTTTGCAGAAAACCAGCCTTGTTTTTTCACAGAAACATGTCAACGTAATCAATGGGTTTGCTTAATGACTATAGGGTGTCAACTTGCAAAGATTTCAAGTTGCCATGAAAAGAAGGGGGGGAAGCTGGAGGAAGGTTTTTTCCCTAACTGAAAATGCATTCCACCACAAATGTTTCTTTTACTGATTGTGCCCTAGGCTACCGGAGTCAGAAGGAGGGGTGTGGGGGTCACAACCCGCCAAAGTGATTAATTGGAGAATGTGATTTATGACATGGCCAATGAGAAGGGGGGAAACAGGGTCCGAGATGTCGCTTTTAATAAATCTTTGTAGTTCTTTTGGACTTTGGCTCACGACTCCTGAATTCATTAGGGTGTCTTTCGGAAACTTCACATAGGGTTTGCTAAATGACTCATTTTATGACTGTTATGACCACAAAGGGCACTACAGTCATAACTTGAGGACTACCTGTAAGTAACATTGGTTTAAATATGGTTTAGGCTTCAAATAAGACAAGGAAACCACTACAGGACAGGCTTGGCTACTGAATCATGTAACATAAGCTTCTTATGATTTCCAAGTAAATAGAAAACTATAAAGCACAGCCTGCAATTAAGAATTTATCACGAATTATCCAGATTTTCCAGAGCTATGTATTCAATCTTAACATGCTTTCATTCTAAATATTTTTAACCGGCCACACAATAGATTTGTGCATATTTGGTTACTGATTGCAACCCAGGGTTCATGCTATTCAAATCATCCAAAGCAAATACTTTCTTACAGATGCAAGTGCTTTCCCCAGCGCATCGCCTGTCTGTGAACTTCCTGTAGCTCCGCTTCCTCTGTTTGCTGAAAAACAAACCCAAAAACAAAAAAACAAAAACAAAAAGACACACACATGAAGACAGGAAAATAAATCTGTTTTCCATACGCTGCACCCATATCCATAATTCAGCTGCATTTTAAGGGTGAGTTATACAAATCGTAATTAGCATTACTATTATTAATTATGGTGGATTTCATACATCTCAAACATACCTCTCATATTTCATGTTCAAAATGTTTTTGTTGCAAGCTATTTCAATCTAGTCTTCTTTCTGTGGTGAGTGAGATACAGAGCAGTGGGTCTTTGTACAGTATTAACCTAGCATTTTACAAGAAGAGAACCCTAGATCGGGAGTCTCCAACCTTGGCAACTTTAAGACTTGTGGACCTCAACTCCCAGAGTTGGCTGGGAGGAACTCTGGGAATTGACGTCCTCAAATCTTAAAGTTGCCAAGGTTGGAGATCCTTGCCCTAGATGTTTTATTTTGCCATTCTCTTTTGGCGAAAGAACAGAAGGCCTTATTCAATTGTCTTCAAACGTATAGAGATGGGAGACTGAAATCAGCACAATTCTATATTGTGTCCACCTCAAAGTAAAGACTTACTCATTGCCTCTATCCTACATTTAATCATGTTGAGGAAGCCAGGTGTCTTATGTCAGTCCTTTGAGGCAGATAACATCAGGAAGCAAAGGCCACAAGAATTATATCATTAGAAGGTATAATAACAGAATCTTGAAATCCTGAGATTTACTCGATCTGCTTTTATACTAAAGGAGAAACCAAACGCAACAATCTTGAGTTTTCCCCCCTCACCCCTCTCCTGCCTATCTGGGCTAAGTAGAAGTCTGCGCAACAGTTTTTGAATCCTTTCTTCAAAGCCATCTCCATGCCTGCTTAAAACATGGATCAAAATTACTCCAAATAAGTCATTCTGAAAATCTGAAATAATCTCTCACTGGGAATATCTGACTTTATAGAGTTGCTATTGTGTGGAAAAATATGACGGGGGTGGGGGTACTCCAGTACAAAAGATGAGATATTATCTAATAAGTAAATAAATAAATTTCACAGCCGGCAATTCAGAACCAAGAACAACACATGGGGTTACTTCTGAGTACCGTATTTTTCAGAGTATAAGACACACCTTAGTTTTAGGGGAGGAAAATAGGGGGAAAAAAATCTACCTACCAGGTATTCATCTGGCTAGTGTACTTAGTCTGTTCAGCTTCAACACATTATTTTATCCCCTGGTTAGGGCTGAAAAAACCTTTTTCAGAGGGAGTAGGAATGAAAACAAGCCTGCAAAGACTTAGGGCAGGAAAAAACAATTTTGGAGGGAATAGGAATAAAAAATGCTGCAAGCCGGGAAGATTGTTAGCACCTCGTTAGGGCTGAAAAAACCTTTTTCAGAGGGAGTAGGAATGAAAGCAAGCCTGCAAAGAGGAGTAGGAAGCTGGGAAGATCGTTATCACCTCCTTAGGGCTGGGGAAAAAAGCTTCAGAAAAGCTACATTCAGAGTATAAGATGCACCCAAATTTTCAGCCTCTTTTAGGGAGCAAAAAGGTGGGTCTTATACTCCGAAAAATACGGTAGTTCCTTTATTGCTGCTTGCCTACAAATATAATCTTGCCAAACTAAAGAAATTATCTGCCATAAGTATATTCTGTGAACTGCTTGGGAGTGTCCGACCATGTTCTCTTCCTATCCACCAGACATTCCAAGCCTCTGTCTCTTTGCCCTCTGGGAAAAATCCCCTTTCTCCTGTGATTTCAGACCACAATCAACCACACTGCTTCATGTAATATGCAAAGCTAACAGATGGCTTTGCATAAGATAATTCAAAATTTATTTGAGTGATCCCATTGTGATCCACACATAATGCCAATGGAGTGGGGTCAAGAAAACGGCGTGCATTTGTCTATGAACTCATCAGGAGTAGAGCTCAACTCAAAGACTTTACCTTTATGAACTCATGGTGCGACCTCAAGCCTTGTGTTCTGTCCAACTCAAATAACATCATCAAACCCATAGCATGAGGGAGCTAATAATTAATCCCATCCTTTTAAATGTACAAAAAAAAAAAATCTATACCAGAATGTTAAATGCAACTATTTTCATAAGGGTGAAATTATAAAGGTGATATTACAATAATTATAATCCCCATGTTTCTGGCATAATGTCTAAATAATCATCTGCATTAATGGATTTGTTTGTGGATGCCCTTTGTATAATTGTATGAAATCTTTTGTATATGCCAAGGTTACATAAAAATTGTCGTATACGTGCTTCACAGTCTTCACTGGCAGGAATGTAATGGTTTTGCAATCTAGAGCTAGCTATACCAAACAAACAAAAAAAATAGAGGATTACTCTCAGTTAATAAATGCAACATCCAGCCTGTTCACCAACTTGAATAGGAGCAACAAGTACATTCAGGAAATAGAAAACTTGAGCCAATTTGATATTTTCCTCAGATAAGATGTACTGACACAGCAGGATAAAATTCATGTCCCTCTTGTGTCATATAACAGTTTAGCACCCCACTGCACTGGAAGCTTAACACACTAGTAAAAAAATTAAGTGCAGTATTATGTGACTGTTCCCATAATAAAATCACAGTAAAACCAAGGCTTCAAGGGAAGGCGCACATCATGTTCCCACTAAAAAAGCCACATACTGCTATGTATCTTGCAATTCAAAAATGTCATTTAAAGTGAGAGTAGAAAGTGGGATTAATACATGAATGAGGCAGATCTTCTGGACTAATCTTTAGCATATGCTACATTAAATCTTTCTTAGTAAGTGGCTGCTTAAAGGCTCTGAATCTTTGAAAACACACAGAAAACACTTTGCATAGACTGAAGCATCGCTTAAGTTAATATCTTCCAGGTTTTTTTTTTAATGCCTTCAAGCCCGAGTTGATTTCTGGCAACTGCCTGGACCAGTCCCTGTATTTATCGTGGCAAGATTTTTGGAAGTGGTTTGCCCTTGCCTTCTTCCTGGGACTGAGAGAGAGTGACTGGCCCAAGGACATCCAGCTGGCTTAATGTCAAAGGTAGGACTAGAACTCACAGTCTCCCAATTTCTAGCCTGGTGCCTTACCCACTGCACCCAAGTGCTTCTGTTTTAATATCCACCTAGACCAGTGATGGCGAACCTTTTTTGGTTCGTGTGCCAAAAAGGGGGGGGAATGTGGGGGATCACGTGTGTGCGTGCCCACACTCATAATTCCATGCAGCCCCGCACATGCACGCATGACCCCCCTGCTCCCAGCATGCAATGGCACGCCCATTTTTCGCTCTCCCCAGGCTCCAGAGCCTTCCTAGGAGCCTGGGGAGGGCGAAAACGGCCTTCCCCACCCCCTCTGGAGGCTGGAAACAGCCTGTTTCCCGACTCCCAGTGGGCCCAGAAGGCCCGAAAATCAGCCGGCTGGTGCACACATGCACGCCGGACCTGAGCTCGCGTGCCCACCGATATGGCTTCGCGTGCCACTTGTGGCACCCGTGCCATAGGTTCGCCATCACGGACCTAGACAATTTCCTTTTGCTTGGTCTGCAATTTTCTCTTAGGATATCAGCAGTTAACAATTATTTTCTCTTCAGGTTTCTGTCCTTTTCCAGCTAACTTTTCCAGTTGACTTTGAGATAGCAGCCAAGAATTAAATTTAATAATACAAGTTTACTTTCTTGGAGAGCAAAATCAGACCAGGCAAATAAAAGGGGCTGGATTATTCACAGATCAAACTCTAATCCTACACTCTTGTTGACTTGAGTTTCCAGTCAGTATAGCAAGAACTTCAACCAAATATCCTTCTTAATCTGTGATTACATGAAAAGCAAAGTTTTCTTCTATGATATCAGCTCCACAAGCTCTTTCCCCAGAAAACAGATGAGGAGAAACTGACAGGACTTGCCTTCTTCAATTTAGTAAGAACCCTACAACTCACCCATTATACTTTCTGTTCCATTTGCTGGGGGTGTACAGGAAGAAGCACTGTAATGGGATGTGGCACTGCGATGGAAAGTGGACATTGGAGGAAGACTGGAATTGATGTCTGCTGAGGAGTGTGATGGGTAGCTCTGCGGCACATAGCAGGGAAAGATAACATTTCAGTTAGCACAGTGGTTCTCAACCTTCCTAAAGCCGTGACCCGCACCCCCATGGCGACCCACCCCGCCCCTGCGACCCCTGTCCCACCGCCGCCATTTGGGTTCTTTTACCCGCTGCGCATGCTCAAAGCGTTCTGCGCATGCGCAGAGGGTAAAAGAACCCAAATGGCGGCATCCGGGCAAAATCTCCCGATCCCTGTAAAAGGGTCGTTCAACCCCCAAAGGGGTCGCGACTCCCAGGTTGAGAACCGCTGAGTTAGCAGGTAATGGTTGTACAGAGTTGCTGATTTTTCTTTCTTTCTTTCTTTCTTTCTTTCTTTCTTTCTTTCTTTCATTCATTCATTCATTCATTCGCTCGCTCACTCATCAAATTTATATAACTCACATATAGGTAACTCTGGGCAGCCTCAAAAAATTTAAAAATCCATACAACCTATTTTTTTTTAAAAAAAACCATTCCACCTTCCATAGCAGCAACAACACAATCAAATCAGCCATTTGATCGGCTCCATCTGAATTCATGATACCCAGATCTGCTCACAAAACCACATTTTTAGGGCCTTTCAGAAAAGCAGTAGGGTGCAGGCCAACTGTACCTTGGGGGAGTGATGCCCCATAAGGAAGGTTCATTGTACAATGGACCACTATTTTTAGGAGATCTCTTATTGCCCGCAAACAACCTTGATCACCCAGCTTGGATGGAAAGGTAGACTATAAAAAAGTAATTCAGTGACATCTCCCAGGGGGGCTTTTTTTGGGGGGGGGTTGTACCTTTTTTTCATCCTAAAATCTTTGATATGTAGCTGAGAGACCCATAGGCGTAAGGTACAGCATGACCTGTGCCAGAAGCCCAGCAGAACATAAGAACAGTGGATCAAAGAACAAAACTCCATTGTAAAAATTGTTCACATTTATAGTATGTCAGTGAAGGCTGTTTTAAAGATTGTCACGCAAAGAAGCATCTTCAAAGGAAAAAGAAAAAAGAAAGCATCCTCAAGACAGGGTTCTGCTGTATAGAGTTAGCTCTGCTTGGCCTCCTCCTCGTTTTGCAATTAGGATTTAAAGTCTCACACATGTGGCAAAAAAAAAGATTTTATTTTTAAACCATGAAATGTACAGAGGTGTCTCTCTCTCTGTGTGCGTGTTGTCCATGAAAAGACACCAGATTTTCTTCATTTATAATTCTGCTTTTGTCAAATGGTTTTCTTTTAAGCAGTGAAATCCACGGTTCTTCTCGTCCAACAGAGATTAACATGAGTGTGTGAGAGAAAAGTGGTTTAAATTGGTTAGAGCCGAGGTGGCGCAGTGGTTAAAATGCAGCACTGCAGTTCAGCAGTTCAAATCTCACCGGCTCAAGGTTGACTCAGCCTTCCATCCTTCCGAGGTGGGTAAAATGAGGACCCAGATTGTTGGGGGCAATATGCTGAACTCTGTAAACTGCTTAGAGAGGGCTGTAAAGCACTATGAAGCGGTATATAAGTCTAAGTGTTATTGCTATTGCTATTTATCTTCTATATTTGTGGCACATCGGATTGACACACAGTGCTGATTAGTAGCCTTACCAAGCGGTCGTGAGGATGAAGACTGCAATAGCTACTGGACTGTGGAAGATGAGATGAATTGGCCAACATGCCTCCGTATCCAGGAGGGTTCATTCCACTGGATGAGTTCCACGGATCACTGCTGTGGTGGCCGTCTGTAAAATGTACAGAAGAAAATATGGCTTCTCTGAAGACTCGGTTCTCTGACTAACATTCCAAGGTTGTGTTTTTAGTAAATGTTAAAATTAGCATTCCAACAGGGTTTGATGAACGCCTTACGTGTCACAGCGTTGGATAGCAGTTTACAATAAAAGACAGCAATCACAACTGGGAAGCCGTGTTTTTATTCTTCGTCACATAGGAGCCACACTAATCTTATATAACTACATGAGCATGATTTTAAAAAAAAGGTTTTCTAAACAGGAGTGCAAATGACATTTCTGAAATCACCACTGATTAGTCAGAGATATTCTGTGCAGTTTTTAAAACATTTGTGCTATTTTTATCAGAAACCCACATAGTTGTGACCTATATTGTTATTAATCCTTGCTCGATAAAACTGGAACCCAACATGTTTTTTTTAGAGCATTTAAATAAGAGTCTAAGTAGATTCTGGGGTTTTATTTTAGCACATAAATACACAAATATTTTGATTCCAGGACTTGACTTTTTGGCCAACTTCATATCCCAATGTCATATATAAAATATTTATGAATCAGAACAGAGACGTCTATGATTTAGGGAGATGCTCATAAACTTTTCCTGTAGACAGACATTTACCAACAAAAGCTAATTGGAAAAGATAAGTATTTAAACTTAAAAGAAATTTGTCTCCAGAATTTTGTCTTTTCCACCCTTCAGTTGATGAACCCTTATTTTTTGAACTAAGATACTTGGTTTGGGGGAAGAGGTGAGAGATAGTTAAAACTTCATAATGGTAATATGGTTATAGATCAAAATACAAGGATCAACTAAAGTGCACTCATTAATTTGCAATAAATTTTAGAGTAAAATACATTATGAGCTATTTTAAGATGAGGCATAAACACAGCTATTTTCTTCTTGACAATAAGTTGGTGCCTAAGTCTCATAGATTTAACAAAACAATCTGGAGTGTGTTATTTGAGTTTTGATTATCCAAAAGGTATCTAATGTACTACTTATCAGGCGATCCAAGAATATTATGCAGTTATGTTTGTTCACATGAAAAGTACAATAAAGTCAAACTTTCGATGGTATAAGCCACAAGGGTAAGTTTTAAGACTCTGGGGCAGGGGTCAGAAACCCGCGGCCCTGGAGCCGCATGTGGCTCTTTCATCCCTCTGCTGCGGCTCCAGTGCCGGTCGGCTCCACAATTGATAAGGCTTTTGGTTAGCACAGGTAGAGGAAAAAGGACGCCGCGCTAGGAGGAGACTCTATGGTGGGGGAACTGGACTTCCAGTTGGCTCCAGAATTGAAAGGGGGGCTTCCGGTTAGGACCTTTGTGGCTCTTTGAGTGTTTAAGGTTGCTGACCCCTGCTCTGGGGGATGTTCCTGAATCTGCCTTCCAATATCCTTGAAGGAAATTAAATCAAGGAAGCGTAAACACAGTTGGAAGTATGGTTGCATATCATATTTGTGGGTCAAATGTGAAACTCCGTCTGGTCATTGGAATCTAATAGTTTCTGCCTTGCTGCAAATATATTTGAACATAACCCAAAACTCAAATCAACAATGGACAAATTTTGAAGCATCTTCTCTTTTACCTCTACTTTCAAGAAGACAGCAAACTGTTAACAACCATTGAGGGAGCTAGGCTATACTGAAAGTATTATTTAGCTTACGTTAGAAGCATCAATCCATGTCTACGCTCTATCTTTAATAAATCTATGTCAATACCCTGGGTCATAATGGGCAACATGAAACAATTTTCTCAAAAGATTTTGACTGGATTGCTCATAAGGGGGTAACCATCTAAAATTTAAATAAGGAGCTGACCAATAATAAATGTAGCTGGGATGTAACCGACTCCTCTAGCAAAGAAAAATGGTGCAATATCTTTAAAGTACAGGTAGTCCTCAACTTATGACCACAATTGAGTCCAAAATTTATGTTGCTAAGTGAAACATTTTGCTCCATTTTATGCCCTTTCTTGCCACAGTTGTTAAGTGAATCATTGCAGTTGTTAAGTTAGTAACACGGTAGTGAAGTGAACCTGCCTTCCCCATTGACTTTGCTTGTCAGAAAGTCACAAAACGTGATCACGTGAAACAAATATGAAGCAGTTACCAAGCATCTGAATTTTGATGACATGACCACGGGGATGCTACAACGGTCATAAGTGTGAAAAACAGTCGTAAATTACTTTTTTTCAGTGCAGTTGTAACTTTGAACAGTCACTGAATGAACTGTTGTAAGTCGAGGACTACCTGTACTTTTGTCATTCTGTATAATGGAACTGGTATATGTTTATGCCCACTGAGAGGCATCACTTCCAAAATGTGGTATGAAGTGTGATACTTTTAGCACATTCTAACTTTTAAAGTTGGAATTCACTTTCAAGTCAATGGTGTGTAAACTCGATCAGCACTAAAGAAACTGATCTCCCATTTTTTTAAAAAAAAATAAAAGAAGTGTACAAGATGCTTTGCTGGTTCTGATTAAAGTTCTGGAAAGATTACTCAGCCCAAGAGTGACTAGTGAGATATACCTTGGCTAGCTTACAAAGATGATGTGAAAGTGATAGCTTCCCATTGCTATTCATTCTAATCACCTGGTATTTAGTAATATACTCTAATTCCTCCTTACTTTTATTTTTATCATCAGAACAACAGAATATATCTTTGGTTAGACTAAGAAATATTAATTTGCCCAAAGCCACACAATGAGTTGGCTAATTAAATGAGCATCTACACGGAGGCTTGTCCATTAGATTCAAATACTCTAATCACTATATAGGTTATAATTGAATTCATTTAGCTAACATGGCTAACAGTTACTGATATACACATTAATTATAAATTTCCATATCATCAAAGCTTTTTCAATATAGTGGGATAATATTTTTTTTTATCAATGTTCTGCCTTTTGAGAAACTTCCAACATGGGCATTCCTTGTACCATTGACCTCTGCAGGATGAATATAGCCATTTGATTGGTCTGCCTTGGATATCTAATGGATACATGTGGTGTCTAGAGGATGCTTGAGGACTTTCCTGTGGTCTTGGTTGGCCTAATTCAGGAGTCAGCAACCCGCGGCTCTGGAGCTGCATGTGGCTCTTTCATCCCTCTGCTGTGGCTCCCTGTCGCCAGTCGGCAATACAATTTTGAGAGGAGCTTCCGGTTAGGGCGCGCCAGGAGGACACTCTATGGCAAAGGATGGGTTTTCCGGTCAGCTCCACAATTGATAGGGCTTTCGGTTAGGACAGGTAGAGGAAAAAGGACGCCATGCTAGGAGGAGACTCTATGGTGGGGAAACCGGACTTCTGATCGGCTCCAGAATTGAATGGGGAGCTTCTGGTTAGGACCTTTGTGGCTCTTTGAGTGTTCAGGTTGCCGACCCCTGGCCTAATTGAACCTCGAAATATAGAGGTGGCTGTACCTCTTAGCAAGATTGCTCATAAGGAGCCTCTCCTATTTTCCATCTAGGGCCCCCATCCTCCACTGAGAAGCTTTGGGAGATGAAGCAGTACATGGGGTGCTTAGAGTGGCAATTGCATACAACAAGAGGAAATATAACTGAGAATATTTATAAACTCAATTTCAAACCTACGGGATGGCAGTAAGAGCAGCAAAGAGTCCATGTTCCATTGTTATCAAGCTATAGGCTGGGGACCATGAGGGCAAATTTGGCTAACAGTTGAAAAGGGACACTTTGTTGAGACTGGAAAACCAAACTTGGGGAATAAGAAGTGATAGCACACTTTTCAGTTAGGATTCTGATATGGGAATGTGATTGCTGTTGTCGATGCCTTATAATGATGTCTTGTCATGGTCCTACTGGATCTCTCATGTACCTTCAATACTATTGATCTCTGCTTCTTTCTGGACTATCTGTGAGGATTGGGAGTGAGGGAAACATGACACAGTTCCACACCAGCTGGGCAAAATCAAGGAAACAACAGATTTCAGCAAGTTCTGTTTATTGCAAGTTTGGGGGTATATACAGAATGTCAAAAACTGCAAAAGAAATGTTCCACCCAGGGGTGAAATGCTGCCTGTTCAGAAGGGCCGGTCAGTCGTTGCAGAGCCGATGGAGCTAGCGGCGGTCGCGGCGCGGGGCTTCTCTCATCCACTTCCCCTGCCCGCCTGGATGCCGCCATTTGAGTTCTTCTATGCTCTGTGCATGCGCAAAGCATTCTGCGCATGCAGAGCGTAGAAGAACTCAAATGGCGGCATCCAGGCGGGCGGGAGAAGCGGGCGGGAGAAGCCCCGCGCTGCGACCGCCGCCAGCTCCATCGACTGACCGGCCCTTCCGAACCGGCAGCATTTTACCCCTGGTTCCACCCTCCTTCATAGTGCTTTCATTAAGATGGAGTCTTTTTGAAGCATCTGAAGTGCTTCTTCCTAAATTTCTGGCCACCTGGGCTGAATCCTTGTTTATATGATAAGCTGCTGTCTTTTGATTGTTTATGTCTACTCTCCCTTTTCTTATGAAAGGCTGAATTTTACTCCCAGGAAAGTAGACCCAGGAGGTAAAATAAGGATGACATGATACTGGTGATGTTGTGGATTATGAACTATTCTTGTTTAAATTACATTTTGGGGGATTTAATTCTAAATACTATATGTAGGAATTGTAAGCTACTCAGAGTCAGCCTCTTAAAACTCCAAGCAATGAATAAATGTGGGAAACAATAGTCGTAAACAAATCTTCTACACTTTAATAAAAGGAAGCAGCAAAGGAAACACAACATTTAAAGAAGCTAGAACCCCAGAAGGAAACACAATGGGTTATCACGGGATAAGTTCAGTCAATAAGTATTATGTGAATAAGTCACACAAAACTGTTTAAGTTTTATTTTTGTTTCTCCCCTAATCGTTTTGTTTTAAAAAGATATTATATCTCATCTCTGCTATTGATAATTTTCCTGCTTGCAGTAAGTTTTATTCATAAAGAATATTCATTCTTTTTAAAAGCCTGACATGAAGTCATACAGTTTATCATTCTACTTCTGGCCTTCCTTTTTCACTCTGTTCATATATTACAAAATGAAACTTAGCTAATGGATAATAATAGATAAACTGAATAAGAAAAACTCAAAGAGAGAAAGCATTGGCAATTATACTTGAAGCTTAGTTATAACTGAGAAGATTTAAAATTCAAAGTCAATGAAGGAAAAATGATTCAAAGAAAAATGCAGTTATTTTCATTTATTTAATTTATTTTCTGATTACATTTTTATGTAATCCCCTATACGGATCTACAATTTAAAGGACAAAAATAAAATCTGCACCTAATTTAAGAGACAAGAAGCCATTCCACAAGGAAGGGCAATGAGGCTAGATGAGACAAATTAAAATTCTTGCAAATTTTCCCACCTGTTTCTTTCTAGTTGCATTGGTTTGTAACTCCCTGCATGGCCAATGGACATATGAGAAAAGTTGGTTTGTGGGATTTTCATGGAGCTCAAGCAATAATATTATTAATAAATACAGCTGTGGAATATAAAGTTTTTTTAATATCATTTTTTTCTCCATCAATGATTGATTTGCATGTAAAATCTCATTTCTGAAATTATATTTAAGGTGAGTGAATAACTCCTCTCCATGTGTGACTGATTACACCTTAGATTTTTCTGATCAATTTAATTACTCTATCAATTGAATATTGTTACAAACTATTTGACCTAGTATTATAAGGTAATTCTTTGAAGTGAACGCAAAGAACTGAACAGTTTCATCCCAGGGATGAAATGCTCCCGGTTCGCTCGTGCCTGTCGGTCTTCGGAGAGTCGATCGCGAAGGCAGCGCGAGGCTCCGCCCACCCACCCGGACGCCGCAATTTGAGTTCTTTTACCCTCTGCGCATGCACAAAATGCTTTGCGCATGCGCAGAGGGTAAAAGAACCCAAATGGCGGTGTCCCGGCAGGTGGGCAGAGCCTCACGCTGCCTTCACGACGGCTCTCCGACAACCAACAGACACGAGCGAACCGGGAGCATTTTACCTGATTCATCCCATTTGCTGTTTTTATACAAAATATTTTTGAGTGTATCCAGCACTAGGGCTTCAAGGTTGTGATTCAAACCATGCCGAAGGACAGTAAGGCCTACTGAATACGATTAGACTTACAGCATGCATCAGATTGTTTTGCACATCTTGCTGAAAATATCTGTAATCAAGTATTTCCACTAGAGAAAATCAAACCTATCATTAATTCTTGAGCACTATTTCTTGAGTGGAATGCTGCATTTCAGATCTTACCATTGTAGGCTAACTCCTTACTTTCAAGTGGAAGGAAGAGGCATACGGACACATTTTTCTCCATGTTTACCACTCTTCCCAATGAACGTTAAGATCTGGGTAAGGGGCAGCTCCATTTTGTCCCAGGAGCCCAGCAATTTATGTTTGCATCAAATCATGAGCACATTCACTATGTAGGAGTCTGAATTCAAAGTGGCACTAATACTATTATTTCACCACCAAATATGTTCGCTTCCATAAACATTTGGAAGAGCAACAAAGTAAGCAATGTTGCATATTGTGAATTCGTATTTGGCAGCAAAACTGACTGTACAAAATGTTTATTAAAAGATCCCTTTCAAATCTGCAATATGTCTTGTGGCCTTGATCGTCCTTTATCTGTCTGGCATGCTACTACGTTAACCCTTAGCTTTGAAAGAGAAATCAAGATTGCCTGGAATTGTCCATCTGGCAGGAAACTCTGTAAACAAAGAACTGAGCTCAGGACTTCAGTGTCCTGTCCACTGACCCTTAAGGACATGCATCAGAAAATCCCTTCTATGTTAACATCCTACCTTGCATGAAGAAAGAACTAGGAAAAGTGCTGGCTGGTGGTTTTGAGGATGGATAGCCGGGCGAATCCCGATTGTAATCGGCAGTGCTTGCAGAAGGGGCATAAACCTATGGGCAGAAAGAACAAGAGCAAAAAGTTAAATGCACTAATATCTTTCCAAGAATTTGAATTTTTAAATTTGTTAAACTGTACAGCACCACTGTATGATTCTCTTTATTGGCATATGGCTGTAGTTAAAACCTACTTTAGCAAACATTGAATCTACCATCGAAACTCTCCTTTTGTAACCTTCAATTGGATAAAACAGTGCATCGTAGGGAAACAATTTTTGAAAATGTAACTCAAATGGATTATCTTATTAAAAAATGAGCCCAAAATCTGGAACCCATGACTACTGTGGGAATGAAATTTGGCAAAGGTATGGCCTTTTCCGTATCACTGCCAGTCATCCATGATCATGTGATCATAATTTCTAATGTGCCCTGCCAGATTCCGACAAGGAAAGTCAATGGGGAAGATGGCAGGAAATCAGAAGTCTCCTCCACTCCCACTATTTTTGCCTGCCTGTGGTCATTCTGTTTCTTTTTTAGGTCAGAAATGTCTTTGAAACTATGACCCAACAGGTCACGGTTTTTCTAGTACATGATAAAATGACTAAAATTTTCTCCATGAAAACCTCTCCAAATGCGGGATCATACACCTGTCTCCCAGGTACCTGTCGGTCGTCAGAGAGCCGATCGCAAAGGCAGTGCGTGGCTCCGCCTACCCGCCTGGACGCTGCCATTTGGGTTCTTTTACCCTCTGCGCATGCATAGAACGCTTTGCGTTCTCCCCTTTTCAATGAATTCAGATCCTGGGAGTATACACTTAAAAGGCCCACCCTAGTATTCCCATCCAATATAAATCCAAATATATATTAACAAAACATAAGGAGAACTTATCACTCAAGGATATCTTTTGCCATCTAAATTGCAGTTTTGTGTTAAAATCTATTAAATAAGATATTAAAAGCTCACAATTTTACTATGGCATGTCAGCTTCTTATTCAGTTATTTTCTTAAGAAAAATTCTTTTTGGAAAAAAATAAATAAATAGATGGAATCATGATCTTCATGGGAAACACAAGACATATTTGGGACCCCTTAGGAACAATGGAATGTACATCAGATTTGAGATGAAAAGGTATACCATCAGCATACTACCAGAGAACCATTAAATTTTATGAACCATCTGTTTTATAGCCTCCTCCAGTTTTCTCCAACCACAAGGAACTTTAGACATAGCTTGGGCCAAGTCACCTAGTGAGCATCTGTGGTTGACAATGGAACTGAATCTTCCTGAGTGTCTCAGTTTCTAGTCTGATATCTTAATTGTACCACACTGGCTCAATCCTGTTTGTTTTCATTGTTGCAAGAAAGTAGAAAGCACTGGTCATACCTATCTATCATCTATATCTATCTATCTATCTATCTATCTATCTATCTATCTATCTATCTATCTATCTATCTATCTATCATCTATCTATCTATCTATCTATCTATCTATCTATCTATCTATCTATCTATCTATCTATCTATCTATCTTTCTATCTATCTATCTATCTATCTATCTATCTATCTATCTATCTATCTATCTATCTATCTCTCTATCTCTCTATCATCTCTCTCTCTCTCTCTCTCTCTCTCTCTCTCTCTCTCTCTCTCTCTCTCTCTCTATCACACATTTTCACTCCTCTGTATTATCTTTTACTGCCTCTGCTTTCCAATGTGAAAAAAGCTGTGGAAGCACTTTCCTGAACATGCCTTCTCTTGGGACTTGAAGCTCTGGAAGCCAATGAAGCTGCTGACCTCAGGGAAATGATTTCACAGTGGAAGAGAAGACATACATTCTGAAGTTTGATATTATTGCATGCCCTAGCACACTGTTCAAGAATGAAATATGGTAGATTGAAAAAAATAAAGTGCTTAGGTTAGGCTGCATCTATTCAACAGACAATTTCTTCCATTCCTGAAATGAAATCTATCTGGCCCTGGAAATCTGAATTTATCTGTACACCATACTCTATTTAAAACCCAGACATGATTATTATAACTGAATTTAGTCTGTACTACAAATGAATGCAAATTTGAATTTAATCTGTACTATTTTGAAATGAAGAATGGAATCGCACATGATTGAGTAACTGATATGCAAGAGAGAACAAAAAAACTAGATCAGAATGTTTCTTCTTGATTACATTATTTTGAATAGACAAATATTATTATCCTATGGAAGGCATACAATCATGCTGGTCCTTCTAACCATATTAATAGCAGAATGCAAATGCAATTTACACCCCAAATCCCTTGTCACTGCAGAACTTTGTATCTGCTCATACTTCCTTAGTTTCAACCCATAAATTCATCACTACAGGGATGAGGATTTCTGGCAGAAAATATGAATGAAACAAGCTGTAAGAAATAAAATAGGAGTCGACAGGAGAGATACATATGCAGTTAGTCCTCAAGGTACGACTGTGATGGAGCCTGCCAGTTTTTATGACCTGTTTTTGTGGTGGTCATTAAGCAAATTCATTGCTCAGAGTCGAGCGTTTTTGCCAGAAATGTTGGTTTTCAGCGAAAATGTCACTCACGCTCAACTGACCATGGGATGCTGCAAACAGCTGTAAATGCAGGCCGGTTGCCAACTGCCCAAATTGTGGTCATGTGACTGTGTGTGTGTGTGTGTGTGTGTGTGTGTGTGTGCCACTGGAATGTCAAAACCGGGCTATAAGTATCTTTGGGGGGGGGGGATGTTGTAACTTCAAACAGTTACTAAGCAACCAGATGTAAGTTGGGGACTATCTTTACACCAGATAGCATAGATACCAATATGTGGAATACATTTAAGCTGGAGCAGAGTTTCTGAACTTGGAAAAGAAAAAAAATATTGCTGTACAATATCATATCTGCTGTCACTGAAAGTCAATACTCTGTAAGGCTTACTGTATATCTGGAAGAACTGTAATATCATGAATGTAATTTTTAAAAAGTCTTTAAACTGCTCTATTATATGGAAGCAGAGTTCAAACATTAACGAAACAATGAAAGAAAGCATCAAATCATTCCTTTGTTCCCAAGACTAGAAACGGAATTTCAAAAGCATGACTCAAAAGCACTGAAAGTTCTAAACATATCCCAGGATACCAAACCTGCTTTTTTTGTTTTTTGAGAAGCTCAAAATAAGTAGTAAAAATCCAGATCAGCCCAAGACCACCAAAGCAGTGTGCCTGCATTTGGGGAGTTGGGCTATCTCTTTTTTAGTGCTCCGCATAATTGTGAGTACAGTAAACTTAGTAAATATGCCAAAACTTAATTTACTTAACATTTGTTTACTAATAAGCAGATATTTTTTTCTAACAATTCTTTCCAGGGGTGAAAACAAACGCTATTTAAAAACTTTGATTTCTTGTAAGTGCCTGGGCACTTCAGTGTTCACGGATAATTTTTTTTTGCATTGTTGACTTTATATATACAGATATTTGTATATTCTGTTTTTAAGATCTTCCAATTCCAGATGGTCAGGAAAACCAAAACATTCTCATTATCTTGACGAAAATGGATACCTTCCTGCCTCCATTTTGAAGCAAGCAAGCAAGGAGATCACACAAACTAGCCACAGTCTTATTTGGATATTGACAGGTTACAGCAAAATGAGTGGAAAAAAATAATCACAACTACAAACCAAAAAGAAGAATACAAATATACATCTTATAAATAGGACAATAGTTTGCTTCAGAGAATAAATGCTACAACCAAGGAGAGAGAGATCTTAAAAATAATGAATGATGACCATAATAAAGATACGATGCTTTAGTGTATACTCTTGCATAATTGTTCTCACAATATTTTAATGCTTGGATAGAAAACATTGTTATAGCCCTGATCATAATTATTATACGGAAGTAAGTTAAAAGACTTTTTGGGGAAGTATTTGAAATAATTGTGTTTTAGAGGAAGAGCAGAAGGCATAGAATCCAAAGGGTGGGAGAGTGGTAGATGGTGATGTCATCTTTAATGCTTTGTCCATTATGTTTTTGTTAATTATTTATTAAGCAATTTTATTATATGCAGAGCCCAAAGGACAATTCAGCCTTTCTTTTCTTTTTTTTTAAAGAACCAGAAGTGTTGCTATCATAATTAACCACTCGCAGATATATCCACATAGGCTAAAAGAGCAGTATAACCCTCTAATCCATCCCATTTCTATAACCCGTTTTCTGGATTCAGTTTAATATCACATCAAACCAAAAGATATTTTTATCTGGATGGAAGGACCTGGCTCAACCGCGGGCCTGCATTATTATTATTTTTTTTAAAGTTGTGGTTTGCAAACTAACCTAGGCGAAAATGTGAGTGAATTCAGGGTCTAGTTAAAGTATCCATGAGCCTCAGGAGCACATCAGGGGCACAAACAAAGGCAGTGCTTCTACGATAGACCTGGCTGGGCTTTTATTCTGGTCTTAGGCTGTGCCATCTGGAATTGGGAAGTTTGCTTTCTCATTCAACACACTCCACCGGAGAATAACAAAGAAAAGTCACATTTAGGTTAATGGCTCCTTTAGGGATTGATGTGGCAAGCAGTAGCAATCGCTTCACATTCCAAATGAATGAGAGATTGGATAGCTGAACACTGTTTCTCAACATAAAATATCATGCACGTGCACCCATGCGCACCTTCCCAACCTATTAGAACAATGAAGACTCTTTCCTCTAATTTCTTGGCTTTGTGTTTGGGGATAGCATGGATAAACACACACACACACACACACACACACACACACAATCTGGTAGAGACAAATTCCCTGAGGTTGGGCTCCAGCATAAGTGTGAAAGCTCGGAAGACTAAATCTCTGGTTCCGGTGACCGACCCAGACTGGATCCTGCAACATTATACTGGGACACGTGTACTTGCCTTCCCTCTCCCTCCCTTCCTCTCTCTCTCTCTCACACACACACACTTGTGTGTTGAGCAATGAAAAGCTCCTCTTGCAGATGTTTGTCCTGGACTTGTGTCAGTCTGTCTTAGTCTTCTTTGTAGGGTGCAACAGAGGACAAGAGTTGTTGAAGTCCAGCCTGAACAGAATCCAGTAAGAGCAGTGGTGAGATCCAATTTTTAAAAACTAATGGTTCTGTGGGCGTGGCTTGGTGGCGTGGTGTGGCTTGGTGGGCGTGGCTTGGTGGGCATGGCAGGGGAAGGATACTGCAAAATCTCCATTTCCACCCCACTCCTGGGGGAAGGATACTGCAAAATCCCCATTCCCTCCCCACTCCAGGGGAAGGATACTGCAAAATCCCCATTCCCTCCCCACTCCAGGGGGAAGGATACTGCAAAATCTCCATTCCCACCCCACTCCAGGGGGAAGGATACTGCAAAATCCCCATTCCCACCCCACTCTGGGGCCAGCCAAAGGTGGCATTTGCTGGTTCTCCGAACTACTCAATTTTTCCGCTACCGGTTCTCCAGAACCTGTCAGAGCCTGCTGGATTTCACCCCTGAGTAAGAGGATTGTGGGGACTGGTCTTCAGAGAGGTATGTTATGAAGAATGAAATGGGGGAAAAAATCTGGAATATCACATTTGTACTGGCAGAAAGTCTCTGTGTTTTCCATATTCTCCCTTATAAAAGTTTCCAGAATATAGTAAAAGGCTGCACGAGGGAGAAGAATATGTGAATCTTTTCTCTACATACACATGGAGAATTTTTATGAGGTTTTTGGAAATCAAGAAGAAGCACTGGACAAAAATATACCTGATTATTTTGCATAATGGGTAGAAGTTGTTCGAATGTGGTATCATGGGAATCTGAAATAACAAAAATTATTATAAATGTCTGTGTTCTAATAGTTAACTGCCCATAAGAGAACATTCAGTACTTCTGGGATATGAAGGAAATAACTTCAGTAAAAAAATTCTCTCCAAATTCTTGGACGTTTCTCATAATTGGGGTTTGCAACCTAGAAATGCAGATCTAAAAATATTCCATCCTTTCCTGGGAGCATCTGTCTATTATAAATAATATGGTCTATTTCAGACAGAATGATTTCAGTCCTCAAAACCATTTTTACAAATGGCAAAATCTGCTATGCACTCTTTTCTATCTGATAAAGCAAAATGACCATCTGATTATGTTACATTACCGTTTCCTGACTATTAACCAGAATATCAGATTTAATATCATGAATTTATAGTTGTAGGTTTAAACTTATATATTTTCCTGATTGGGATGTGATTGGGATATGTGCTTGATTTGTACCTGCATGCAAGCAGACTCCTTTACAGGTAGTGCTCAAGATTAACACAGATTAACAGAGTTGGAAGGGACCTTCTAGGTCATCTAGTCCAACCCCCCGCTCAAGCAGGAGACCCTACACCATTTCTGACAAATGGCAGTCCAATCTCTTCTTGAAAGTCTCAATTGATGAAGCTCCCACAACTTCTGAAGGCAAGCTGTTCCATTGGTTGATTGTTCTCCTCACTGTCAGAAAGTTCCTCCTTATTTCTAGGTTGAATCTCTCCTTGATCAGTTTCCATCCATTATTCCTTGTCTGGACTTCAGGTGCTTTGGAAAATAGCTTGACTCCCTCCTCTCTGTGGCAGCCCCTCAAATATTGGAACACTGCTATCATGTCTCCCCTGGTCCTTCTCTTCGCTAGACTATCCATGCAAAGTTCCTGTAACCGTTCTTCATGTTTTAGTCTCCATTCCCCTGATCATCCTGGTTGCTCTCCTCTGCACTTTTTCTAGAGTCTCAAAATCTTTTTTATAGTGTGGTGACCAAAACTGGATGCAGTACTCTAGGTGTGCTCTAACTAAGGCTTTATAGAGTGGTATATATTTATATTTATATAAATATAAATTTATATATTAAATATAAATATTATATTTAAATAAATATATTTATAGATATGACCGTACATTCAACAACCAATCAAAGTTACGACAGGGTACTGACAACTGGCCATCACGTAGAAGTCCCATGGTCATGTGATTGCAATTTGGACCCTTTGCAAATGGTTCACATTTACAACAGTTGCAGTATCCTGCAGTTAGATGATCACAAATTCTGATCTTCCCTGCTGGCTTCCCACAAGTCTATGAGGAAACCAGCAGGTATGGTTGTAAGTCAATCGAATAAACTACTCACACTGCTTTTTCTCCCGAGGATCCCTACTACAAAATACAAGATCCCAGGGTTCTCGTACTCCCCATAGCCCCCTCCCATCCATACACACTCAATAGCATGTACATATGTCTGCAGAAGGACCTCACTGGCCCACTCATGTTCCTAGCACCCACTCGTAGCCCTTGGTAGCCCACTGATGGCACTCTCCTCCCCTCCGCTGCACAAGCACACACACCCCCGGCAGCACTCCTTGCTTGGGACTCCCACTTCTTCCAACTTGATGACTCACAAGAGCCTGAGGCCTGGACTGCCAACACAAAGTGATACAGTCATGTGATATTGTGCTTTACAACCGCATCATTTAGCAACAGAAATTCTAACCCAATGGCTGTCATAATCCTAGGATCATCTACATATATTTTAACAGGACCAAACTCTAGGATTATTTGTACTATGGATAAAATTCCAATAGCACCACTAAACGGGATATGAAAAAACTACAAAGGTTTTCTTTTAACTTTGAAGCACCCATATGGGGCTGTTCATTATACTGGGGGGGGGGGAGAGAAACCACCTTACTTCCTTGTAAAATAAGCCCAATGATTTTTATGTTGTCTTCATATCAACTTTGGATAACTGTCCTATCTTCTATATGATGTCTCTTCAGATATTTGAAGATAAGTTTCCCCCAAATCTTCTGTCCTCCCAGTTAAACATAGACAAAACCTCCAACTACTCCCCAACAGTTTTTCCTTCTAGACTTCTTATCCTACATGTCAGTTTTTCAATGACATGCCCAGAAGTGGATGCAATATGCTAGGTATGGCCTGCTCAATGCACAAAAGGGAGGGATACTTATTTGTCAAAAAGGTACATAGTATATTCTGATTGAGACTTAGATGGGACTTTAAGTCTGACTACAGGTCATAAAATTCCAGACAAAGACAATAGCAATCCAAATGACTATTTTAATTAAGCATAAAAACAGGAATTGAGGACGCTTTAACCTACCATATAGCTGCCATCACTGCAGTTATATCAAGTAAAAAGCTGCAAGACTCTCTAGAAATGACCTTGAAATTTTGTATTCTGGTAGGAACACTCAAGGAATATATGAGGACAGCAAAGTGAGATGAGATTAGCAAGAAGTTTTGAGCACATTGGAATGCAACTGTGCAGAGTGTGGGGCAGCTGGTAGCCATTCAGTGAGATAAAGAAATAGGTGTGTTGAAGATGTAGGTTAACTACTATTTTTCCATTTTGGGAGTACAGCAGATAGACCAAAAGGAAGCAACCTTGAACTGGAAGAAATTATTTCCTAAAGCAAACCAAGGAAATGGACGGTGATCTGACTAAATTGAAATACATAAATAAGATCTACAGTATCTGACTGATAAGTTGTGAAGCTACCCAGGGTTGTACTGGACTTGGGCAACCTAAAAAATCAACCGATCAACCAAAATAATTGATAACGATCCATACATACTATATAGTCAAAGTAACAGTAGACTATCACCAATGCCTTCTGACATATAAATTTTTATCTCCTCCTCTAATGGTCCAAATGAAGCTTATAGGACTTACTCTTACCATCATGACCGTGATGTGTCAAATTTACAGGTATTCAACCTTCTCATAGTAGGAGACATGGAATAGCAATAGCAATAGCACTTAGACTTATATACCGCTTCATAGTGCTTTACAGCCCTCTCTAAGCGGTTTACAGAGTTCAGCATATTGCCCCCAACAATCTGGGTCCTCATTTTACTGACCTCAGAAGGATGGAAGGCTGAGTCAACCTTGAGCCGGTGAGATTTGAACAGCTGAACTGCTGAACTGCAGTGCTGCACTTTAACCACTGCACCACCTCGGCTCTTGAAGCCAGGATGCTATGATTTTTATCCAACAGTGTTAAGAGCATGGAATAGGAACTACTCTGGAATCATCTTGGGGTATTATTTGGAATACTGCATCATCAATTCCTGGGAAGAACATCTCTCTTCCAGACTCTGTAATTTTAAAATCTGCTTAGATGGATGTGATTAACTCTGGAAAAAGTTAGTCTTGTTCTTAGGTGTTACCATTACATTTGAATACGGGTGTTGAGTATGTCACATTATTTTCTATCATCTTTGACAAAAAAACTTTTGCACAGAGAGTATTTTTTAAAACATCCCCTTTCGTGACCTATTTACAAACAGAATGAGGTTCCTAAACAAATTATTTCAAATATTTACACCTTGGTACATTCCAGCTCTAATCTCTATTCCTACAGCAATTTTATTGCCTCCTCACTTCCATATGCTAGCAACCATTTGAAACTATGCCTCAAAGAATTCACTTTGTAAATAGTGCAACAAGAATGTGCTTCTGAATATTTTCAGATGAGCATAATGCAAATTCCAATTCGGCTATCAACTCAAAATATTCATTAATATGAGCAATCATACAGCACAATTAATGAATTCTTGATTACTGGTTGGTGGAAACATATTTGTCAGGTCACAGTAATTGCAAAATTAACAACATGTTTTGAAATTCGCTCAAAACAAGACAAACTACGTCAAAAATGCACAAGCAAAAATGGCACTTAAATATAGAGTATATAATTTTTTTACTGTTTATATGTATGCACATACACATCTGGGAAATATATTTCAAAACCTGCTTTTACTGGTATCCACTTGTGAAGTTGAAGTAAGTTTGTTAGGGCAATTATTACAGAAAGTCCACAAATCAAATTAAATTACAAAATTCATATCTGAAGCAACTGTGGTTGTCCCACCTTGAGGAAAAAAGAAAAGAAAAACTTGGATAAATATAGGGTCCCAAACTGTTAAAACTATGGGACTATCAACTGCAGTTGCTATATATTAAAACGGGAGATGATAAAACGTTTATGGACATTTCAACTGCTCAGAATGTTACCCAGAAGTCTGGAAGGAAGGCTTGCAATGAAGGGAAAAAGCAGACATATCCTAATTGAACACACTTTTTACATTAAAAGTATAAAGTTGGGGTATAAAACAGAATGATGCACAAAAAGATTGTTGAATATGAATGAAGTTTCTACAGAATTTTCGTAGCATCTGTTTGTGTGAATAATTGTTCAATATGTATGTTATGTATTTTTAATCTTTTAAAAAATTAATTTAATTCAACTTAGTCCAGTTAATCTAAATGTGCAGATACTCATTTTACAACATTCGGAAAGCCATTATGGAAATGTTTTGTTTTGAAGAAAATAATATACTATTTTTAAAAAAAATGTTGGAAGAAATCACCCAGTTTGCAAAAAATTCTGCTTGAACAAATGTTAAAAGGATTCTCTTAAGTTGCTCCTAAGACAGAGATATATTTAAAAAGCCAGGTTTTTTTTGTGTTTCCCTTGTGTTCTGCATTAGGGGAAGGAATATCTCTTACTCTTTGGAAGAATATCTTCCTGCTGTAGAAAGCAAGCATCACCTTGCTGTGTTTTTCATGCAGTTATTTTTGTTGTTGTTGTCCTATTGGAATCAATTCTTCAATAACAATTGACTTCCTGGGGAAATTAGCTATTTATAGTTTGCCAAAGTTAAATCTGAGGAAAGGATGGCAAAAGTTATTACTTATCCTTTACCACAGGACTGCTTAGTTAACTCCATCTACACCAGCGGTTCCCAACCTGGGGGTAATTACCCCCAGGGGGGTAAAAACGCTATTCTTTAGGGGTAAAAAAGGCATCCACTAAATTTTAGTGGATGCCTTTTTTTTGTTGGTAATAATAAAAAAATACAGTACAGTAACGCATTTGGTTCATGTGGCATATGCTCTTTCTTGCTAGCGAAACAGCAGAGTGCTTTGAGTGTGGGAACCGGGTGAAAAGGAGGCACGAGGCGGGACTGCCGCCCGCGCCGAAGGCTGAGTCCTGAGTCACGGCGTTTCACGCATGCGGAATCCGCTGCGCTCGAAAATAGTACTCGGCATGTATAAACCTGTTTGAACTGAGAGCGGTCGGGCACTTGTTCTGACGCATTATCGCATTTGCGCTCCACAATCCGCATACGCCAGCGGTTCCCAACCTGGGGGTCGGGACCCCTTTGGGGGTCGAATGACCAGTTCCAAGGGGTCACCCCGGCATCCTCAGCTCCCCACCCCACTGCCACAAGCCTGGCCATATCGCGCCCCACAACCCGCGCCCCCACCACGCTCCACCCCGCTGCCGCCATTTGGGTTATTTTACCATCTGTGCATGCGCAACACGCCTTGCGCATGCGCAGAGGGTAAAAGAACCCAAATGGCAGCGGCAGGGTGGGTCACGGTGGGGGCGCGGGGGCGGGGCGTGGGTTGCGGTATTAGGAAGGTTGGGAACCACTGATCTACACAGAAGCAAGCTTCAGTGAAGTTAGAGGAAGAGGAGGAGGAGGAGAAGGAGAAGAAAGAGGAGGAGGAGGAGGAGACGAAGACAAAGACAAAGACGAAGACGAAGACGAAGACGAAGACGAAGAAGAAGAAGAAGAAGAAGAAGAAGAAGAAGAAGAAGAAGAAGAAAAATCCAGTTAGAGAATAAAACACTTTAACACTTTATTAAGAGCACATTAGACCATCTACCAATAGATTAATCAATCTGAGATATAAACAATAATATAAATAATGTCATAAGACCTCATGATAAACAAGAAAATCTCTCCCACTCTCATTCTTAAACATTTACATTTTGGGTATAAATCAATTTTGTAATGACACTGCCTCAGACAGAGCTGGTGTAGAATCTGGGGATGCTCCCAGACTCAGGGCTTCTGCTCAAAGAACAGGTAGCACCGACAGCTAAGAAGACCTTTGCACACCTTCGGCTTGTGTGCCAGTTGTGTTGGCTCCTTGACAGGGAGGCTATACTCACTTCCCTCCTGTTCTTGTGACTTCTCATCTGGATTACTGCAATGCATTCTATATGGAGCTGTTCTTGGAGAGCATTTGGATGCTTCAACTGACGCACAATTCAGCAGCATGGATAATAAATGGACCACTACTTGGGGTACTGCATTGTTTGCCAGATGTGCACCTGGATGCAATCAAGGTCCTGGTTAATCATAAACTCTTTGTGGCTTATGATGATATTTGAGGGATTTTCTCTACCCAGTTATTTCTACCCTTCCAATCTGGTCAGGCAGGATGGATGTACAAGTATTTCAGTCCCATTGACCAAAGAAAGTCAGTTGATGGGCCTAGTAGATGTACCTTTTGGTCATAGTCCCACCTTGTGGAACATTCTCCCTCTGGAAATATACTTGACTCTGTTAACTGTTTGTAAGGCCCTAAAAACCTGGTTTTGTGCCAGATCCTGGGATCCCAACTGTGTTCAGGGACCTGTTTCTTGGTTGAATTAGTGATTTGGCCTAGATATTTCTTGGCTCCTTTGTGTTTTATTTTTTTGTAATGCTGGTAATAGTGTTAGGTATCCATATGAATTGAATAAATAAACAAGCAAACAAAAGCAATGTAAAAAACCAGAATACCAAAGAATGAATATAAGAGCGGAGCACTGAAAGCACCAAAAGCATATAACCTGGCTCTGGATTTTAATTCTAAATATCAGAATAAATAGCTAGGTCCTCATTTGTACTGTAAAGAAGACTGGGGCACATTTTCTCTTCTCTCAGCTGCAGGATACTGAGAAAATATATTCAACAAATATACCTTATTCCAGAAGGTGCAATGGATGTGATAAAAGCAGAAGGAAGGAAGTGGAGCCAATATATACATACATACTTGCAAGCAGTGTAATAACCTCAAACCTTCCTGCATGTGACATGCCTGTTATTTTTGATTCTAAAACCCTCCAAAACCACACCCGGAAAATTCAGCAACCAACTGTCCCAAAACAAGGCAAGATTTCCCTGCTCATTTTCAGAAGGAAACCCCCCCCCTCAAAATCAGTTTGAAAGCAAATAGTAATAATAATAAGCAATGGTTCCCCAACCCAACCCAAATCTCTCCGGAAAAAAACCCAACCAGCTCACTTTCACAACTCAGTGCTTCTTCATTCTACTCACTTTAAACCTTGGTAGGCTGATAAAATGAGCTGTATTTTAAAAAGTCTGACCCTGGCTTCAAACTATGCTATGCAGTGCAATTGTCCCTATATAAAATGCATGTACATCAGTGGTGGGATTCAATTTTTTTTACTACCGGTTCTGTGGGGGTGGCTTCATGGGTGTGGCTTGGTGGGCATGGTAGTGGAAGGATACTGTTTAAATCTCCATTCCCACCCCACTCCAGGGGAAGGTTACTGCAAAATCCCCATTTCCTCCCGATCAGCTGGGACTCGGGAGGCAGAGAATAGATGGGGGGGGGGTGAGTCAGAGGTGGCATTTACCAGTTCTCCGAACTACTCAAAATTTCTGCTACCGGTTTTCTGAACTACTCAAAATTTCCGCTACCGGTTCTCCAGAACTGGTCAGAACCTGCTGAAACCCTCCTCTGATATACATTAAGATGATTTCCAAGCTTTTCAGTTTTTTTTACAATTGCAGCATTCACTTGTACTCCTCAACAAGCAAGCAGAGATACGAAACATTTGCTCGCCCATCAAAGAGATGCGTGCCATGACAAGCAACAAAACATCAGTAACAATAGCACGAGATCAAAAAGCGAATTGGAGGTACACAAATCATTCTGGTTAAAGTCCTTAACTCAGGCAAATGATGAAAGTTTCTGATCCCAAGATATTGATATTTTATGGAACTCATGCTTGGTAGCTTTTGAAGGAAACAGTGCTGGCTATTTAAGGAGACAGGGGGCTAGGAGCCACACGGGCTTTTAGATAATGTGTAAACTCTCCAAAACGTTGTGGATGAGACAAAATTCAATATATTAATAGCATTTAGACTTAGACTTATATACCGCTTCATAGTGCTTTACAGCCCTCTCTAAGCGGTTTACAGAGTTCAGCATATTGCCCCCAACAATCTGGGTCCTCATTTTACCCACCTCGGAAGGATGGAAGGCTGAGTCAACCTTGAGCCTGGTGAGATTTGAACAGCTGAACTGCTGAACTAGCAATCAGCTGAAGGTCGCAGTGCTGCTTTTAACCACTGCACCACCTCGGCTCCTATTAAAATGGAATCAATGAATGGAACGTCCTATTATCGAATTTTTTTTTACAAGGAGTGGATATACTTTAGGCCTGGAAATTGGATGGAGACTTGGGCCATAGGCTGAAAACCTCTAGCCAAAGTGGATATTATTGATCTATCCTAACACAAACTGCAAACTGGCTGCAGAGGAAGATTTGGATATTCTCCAAGGAACAGTGGTTTGAGATGAAGATATGATTCTTTATATGAATTTTAGCAAGCCACATAAAAAAGAATTTGCAAGCAAAAGCTGGCCATCAGCCAGAGATCTTCACTCCGATCTACTGTATTCAACAAGGAAGCAAAACCCTGATAAGTCCTTTTAATTCTTGGCAAATGTTCTGAAAATTAAAAATCAAACCGTACTAGTTAAAACTCTCTTTCCCCTCTCATTGGCTGGCAATTCTGCAAGATATTACAAAGAGAAAAAGCAAGCCGTTGGGCATACATATACTAGAAATCATACTGCCAGGCAGAAAAATAAAACATGTAAAACAGGTAAAATATGACAGCAGTTTTGAAATGCATTTAAATAAATGTGTCATTAAGAAACTTAAAGATGAAAACAAAACTCTAGAGTAGAGACTCTCTCCTGGCTAACATATAGGCAAATCTTAAAATAAAGATGTCATACATTTGAAAAGCAAATGTAATGATTTTCAAGTCTGCTAAAAGAACAATACTATTTGTGCGACAACTCTTTTGTGATTTTTTTTTTAAAAAAATATGGGATTCAACACAAAACAGGTATTGTATCATATAACAGAGAACTTCAGAGAATGAGCAAGAACATCAACTAAAATAACAAGAAGCCACGGAGGGGGAAAAAAAGAGGTATGAATGTTCATTGGAATCCCAAATTTTTGCAAGAAAATTTTATTTATTTATTTATTTATTTATTTAATGGATTTTTATGCCGCCCAATCCCTAGGGACTCAGGGCGGCTCATAACATATTAAATCCATTACAGAATAAAAGCAATAATTAAAATATATGACCACACAAACAACAGAGATTTAGCAGATCCTAAAAACAACAAATCTCCAAACAACAGAGATTTAGCAGATCCTAAAAAGAAAACAAGAGAAAAATTTGGAGGGAATGATTCAGCATCCACCTCTAAGAGCCAAAAGGTTCCCAGGAAACCAGAGGGACAGGTTGGAGAAAGCACAGTCTCCAGAAAAGAATGTTTATTATAGACTGGAATCCTAGAAACAGTGAGAGCAATATATTATTTATTTATTTATTAAATGTTTATGCTGTCCATCTCCCCTATAAGGCAACCCTGGGCAGCTTGTAGACAATTTATTATTTATTAATATGGGCTTTTTTAAAGTGATCAGATGTCAGTTGGTTTTAAGATGTGTCCATCTCTCTCATAGAGGATAGAATACTTTCTCTGAAATAGGGATTTATTTCTCTATCAATATTCACACAAAAGAATTAACACTAGCTTGGTGAGAATATTAGCTCAAATCTTTGAAATAAAATAAATATATACAAAATATTTGCATGCAGTATATATTCAAATTACCCTAATACTGTATAAGACTACATTTTTTTCAAGAAATGTTGGCGTTTTGCTACCTGCATTGCTATTTATATCCCTTTGATAATTTTAACCCTTCTTGCCTTAATAAATTCAGATCTCTAGATAGTCAAACACTTAACAACATATATAATTTGCATTTTTGCAAACATTTTAATAAAATAAGGGTTCATATTTCATCTTTTGTACAACAATGCCAATTCCTTCCTTTATTTTTTTCAAATATATGGTATGAGGTGAATTAAAATTCTTAAGTGTAAACTGAATTTTGAACTTACATGAAATCCATCTACTTTTGGAATGACATTTGAAGTTTAACAGTCTCTCGGAGAGTCATTTCATGTTAATTATTGTCCAATTTTAAGGTACCACAAGAGCTCAGAAAGTATAATGTGATATTAATTTTATATTTCCATTGAACTAAAAAGTATCTCATTCCTAAGAGTTTGATTTTTGTCTGATGCCCTGAATGTTTATCATAAGCTGTGATTTCTTTTCAGCAATCTTCCTCAACCAGGCATTACAAGAGATATCCAGATAACATTGAACTTTTGCTGCACTAACTGTGAATTCTAGAAGTTGCAACCCTAACATATCTGGAATTAGGGAGCAGTGACTTCATTCACTTCAAAGGAAGACTCAAACCAAGTTTCAGGGAATGTAACAATAACCTTCTGCCCATGTGGGAAATTTCTAGTGAAATCAATAAGAAATACTTACAGAGGGATGCTGCCTACATTTTTCAGCTAAGTTGAATTGCTAATTTTCTGCAGAAAAGTTTTAGGAAACAGATCAAATTGTAAAGCAGTGATTTTATGTCTCTGGCTGCAGCAATACAAGCGGAAAAAAGAAGCTTACAGCACAGCCATAATGCTGGAGAATCAAAGCTCATCCATCAGCAATGTTCAAAAGGGTTTGGCTTCCTTGTAGAATCCCTTGCTTTTATGTTAAGTCTCTGGTCCTCCCTTCTATGCAACCCCTGCTGAGCATGAATAATCATAAGCATCCTCTAGTCTTTAAGAAATGACAGTATAGAATGAGCCGCAGCACCAACCTTCTAAAAAGGAAGCAATGATATTATTTTGCTACCCTCCTACTTGGTTTTGAAAACACTATTTTGATCTTGAAGGGATAAACTTCTCTAAATTGCACTGAAAAGTCAAGTCTGTATTTTTTTTTTTTTTTTTTTTGCTATGTGTTAGAAGCAGATTCACCATTTCCTGGACCCATCCTTTCAAAAAAGAAAAAAGAAAAGAAAAAGAAAGAAAGAAAGAAAATGCATATGCCTAATTTACGCCACATGTTGCTGGTGGTGATTTGGACTTAGGGGAAGAACGGAGGTATGCGGGGTGGGAGCTGGTTGAAGGGGAGGGAGGAAGATGATGAAAAGACCAGCACCACAAGTGAAGCACATTACCATCCCAGAGTGGAAAGGGCCGGAAGGAAAACCCACCCACCTCACCCTGCGTTTATTCTATCAACCTGCAATTGCAGCAATCAAAGCCATATGTCGGCTCTTCCAGATCTTTCTCACAGGACAAACATGCAAAAGGCCTAGGGCCTGGTGTTGCCATCAAATAGTAATTGATACCATATGAGCCGCGGAACAGAAAAGCACATGCAAACTCCCCCTGCCCCACGAGAGCTATGAAATTGCAGGTCCCGCTGAGAGGCTGAGTGCACGGTGCACCATGGAAAACAAGTGTACATAGCTATAGTAACCACCTGCAAGTCAACGAGACCAAAAGGACTCCCTGGCAAAGAGGAAACCCTGGAGGTTTTAACGAGAGGTTAAAGATTACAGGAGGTTAATGAAAAGGGTTGTTTAGCACCGCAGAAAATGAAGGAAGGTGTAAGGATGAACACAAGGGTGGGGAGGCTTGCTGGGATGGTATGCACCCTGTTTTTTAATCGCAACATGTTTTTTTCTAGAAGGATCTTGTGCTAAGAAAGAAAAACGTGTGTTTGCGTGCGGGGAGGCTTATTTAATTTTCAATTCGTCCTTCCAGGTCTCCCTTCTGAAAAAAAAATGAAAATTAGCCCTCCCGAAATAATACAAGTTTATTTATTTATTATTTTGTGAGATTTATATACCGCCTCACAGTGCAAGCACTCTCTAAGCAGTTTACACCAGTAAGCAATGTATATTTATATTGCCCCCAACAATCTGGGTCCTCATTTTACCTACCTCGGAAGGATGGAAGGCTGAGTCAACCTTGAGCCGGTGAGATTTGAACCGCTGACCTGCGGATCACAGTCAGCTAAAGTGACCTGCAGTACTGTCTCTAACCGCTGGGCCACCTCGGCTCAATCAAGTTCATTATGAGAAGGAAGGGTATGGTGTTCAAAATATCTTTATGGAAACCTCTTTACAGAGATGGTTCGAGGTTTACTTAGAAGGGATAAAAAGATCAAGATGCTATCCCAGTGGTGTCTATTTTATATCAATGAACAAGTAGTCCTCATCTTACGATTACAACTGAGCTCAAAATTTATGTTGCTAAGTGAGACATTCAAGTGAGTTTTGCCTCATTTTAAGATCTTTCTTGCCACCGTTGTTAAATGAATCACTGCGATTAAGTTAGTAACACGGTTTGTTAAGTGATTCTGGCTTCCCGATTACTTTGCTTGTCAGAAGGTTGCAAAAGATGATCACATGACCCCGGGGCACTGTAACCGTCAAAAATATGAATCAGTCGCCAAGCCTCAGAATTTTGATCATGTGACCATGGGTATGCTGCAATTGTCATAAGTGCGAAAAACAGACATAACTCGCTTCTTTTCAGGGCTGCTGTAACTTTGAACGGTCTCAAAACGAATGGTTATAAGTCGAGGGCTTCCTGTAATTAGGCAGGAATGGACAGAGTCTTCCCTATTTTCAAAACCCAAAATCTCCTTCCAAGGTGAAATGCATAGCTAGGAAACACACCACACATCTGCCCCTCACTATTAGTCGCAGTTCTATCACCATTCACTTCTACACAAAACAACAGCCGGATTCTAAACATACCCTAAGCATTAGCCAGTCTCATTTTTTTTCTTATCCCACTGTATATTATATCTTAACTCCACAGATCAAGTCAACTTAAAATATTTTCCAGATGGAACAGCTAAATTCTACATCTTGTGAACGCCCAAAGTTAAAAAAAGGTCAGCGAAATTAAAAAAGAAAGAATTAAATACAGCATGATGTCATCCTTGTGCAGTAATGCTCATTCCACTACAGTAATAATGAAAATTGGACCTGCATAGCATCAATTCATTTTTTCCCCATTTTTCCCCCATTTCTTCGGTTAATACGTTATATTTGTGCCACCCCCAAAACCACAATCATCAGGATGTATTTTTGAAATTGTACAGGATCTGTTTCAAACCTTTAACCTAGTTATCGTCCTCCTTCACATTTTGTCGCAATTTAATCTTGACTGCTTTGAAGAAACCATAATTTAAAGTAAGACTCCCAATCACTGTTCCCTCTAAGGTGCGTGGCCGCGCACGTGATGAGAGAACGCCGCACAGAAGTTTCTAACTTCCGCCCAGCATTTTCTAATGGGAGAGGCTGCGCGCCTGTGCAGATAAAAAGAAAACAGCGCGCACCATTTTCAGCTATTACAGGGAACAT
This sequence comes from Diadophis punctatus similis, assembly GCA_023053685.1. Classification (NCBI taxonomy): domain Eukaryota; kingdom Metazoa; phylum Chordata; class Lepidosauria; order Squamata; family Dipsadidae; genus Diadophis; species Diadophis punctatus. The sequence continues at coordinate 7,284,007 of JALIGW010000002.1, forward strand.
TGCTCCCAATCTGAGTCCTTTGCAATTTTTTTCAAAGCTCTAACCAGCATGGTTAACGATCAGGCATAGTAGAAACAGACAGTCGTACAGGTACTCCTTGACTTGCAAAAGTTTGTTTAGTGACTGTTCGAAGTTACAATGCCATTGAAAAAAGTGACTTATGACTGCTTTTCGCACTTACGGGAGTTGCAGCATTCCCTTGGTCATGTGATCAAAATTCAGACACTTGGCAACTGTTAAAATATTTATGACAGTTGCAGTGTCCCAGGGTCATATGTTCACTTTTTGCAACCTTTGGATAAACAAAAGTCCATGGGGAAGCCAGATTCACTTAACAACCGTGTTACTAATTTACCAACTGCAGTGATTCACTTAACAACTGTGGCAACAAAGGTCGTAAAATTGAGAAAAACTCACTTAACAACTGTCTGACTTAGCAACAGAAAATTTTGGGCTCAACTGTAGTCGTAAGTGGAGCCACAGTGGTGCAGTGGTTACAGTACAGTACTGCAGGCTACTTCTGCTGCCTGCTGCCTGCCAGCAGTTTGGCAGATCGAATTTCACCAGGCTCAAGGTTGACTCAGCCTTCCATCCTTCCGAGGTGGGTAAAATAAGGACCCAGATTGTTGGGGGCAATATGCTGACTCTGTAAACCGCTTAGAGAGGGCTGTAAAGCATTGTGAAGCGGTATATAAGTCTAAGTGCTATTGCTAAGTCGAGGACTATCTCTATAGTGGACCTTTTTCAATTCAGTTTACAACTTGGTTAGGAATCTACTCCTTGATCACAATGATGTCTGTGAATTTTGTATTTTACACTATACATTTCCTTCTGGCCACACCTAAGAGGGAAGGGGGAGTAAGAACTATCAGTGCCAGAGATAGGCACTGAAGGTGTATGCATGGAAAGGAAATGTTAGCTTTTTATTCTTTATACTAAACCACTGGCCCACTTTGACACTAGCCTGACTGATTTCCACCTGAGTTTATTTTAAGATTCTTTTAATTAAAATAAGGAGGATGAAGAGGAGGAGGTGTCAGTGACACACTGCAAAGTCTCAAATCTTCTATTAATTTTAAAAATTACTCTTGGCTACACATCTGCCCCCAAAACATTATTAAAAAAACAAACATAATGAAAGGTTGCCACCTGCATAATGTGATTAAAAAAACAACATACCTCTGAAATGTTAGACAGCATCTTGTCAAGCTACCTAATCAGTTTCGTAGATTGGAATTTGTGATTGGTCATACTCAGCATGGATGCCATTTTGTGAGAGTGCTCTCAAATGTTTAAACCTGACCACCAGCCAAACTGAATTAAAGATACTTGCTGAACCTTATTATAAAATGGACATTGTATCATATGTGCATACTATAACCACCAACTGCAAATGCGCCTCTTTGGTCTGCTAAGTTATCATCTATTCAGCCTACAATATGCTCCAATGCACTGACAAGGTTACAAACTAGTTAGAACCATTTTCTTATTAAAAATTTAACGATAATGAAGATAATATATACAGGGGTCAAAGATTTTCCTTTAGATTACCTGCAATTGAACCACTGTCAATTTCTGTAAAGCTCTTAATTGGAATAATACAGAGAGGCAGCAATATCTAGTATTTGTGTTTAGACCACTGAAGGACAACCAATGATCAAAGCTTCAATTTGATGATTAAAAATCAAACATACTGAATAATGCTTATGGCACAAAGAAAGTTAAAAATGCATTCCTTCACTTATGGCAATCCATAAGTAAGCCATGATGAGCCTGGACACTCTTCAGAGAACCTCGTCTGTGGCCTTTTAGGGCCCGAACTGAACAAAATCATACTGCAGTCCTCATTTAACAACTGTCTGAAGTTACAATGTCCCTCCTCACAAAAGTTACTTCTGATCCCCCCTTGAAGTTACAACTGCCGCAAACCCACACCAATGGTCACATGATCGCATTTCGGGTGCTTGGCAACCAGCTTGCATTTATGATCGGTGGCAGCATCCTACCAAAACAAGTCTGTGTTTTGCAATTTTTTTTGCAGGATTTTGGTAAAAAAGGAAAAACAACAATATCCATTTAAGAGATGGCTATGTGGTTCACTGAACAACTGCAGTGATTCACTTTATGACTGTTGAAAAATGGTGGTAAAATCGAGTCAGGTTATTTGGTGAGCTGCTTAACAACTACAATTAACTTACGACCAAAATTCTGGGTTCAGTGTGGTTGGTAAGTGAGTAACTACCTGTAGTTGTGCCTGAAATTTCATTGCTACAACACTATTGTGATACATATTAATGGATATGTCTGGAAGTTAGGTTTTGAACAAACGTACAGGTTATAAACAATCTTTCAGGAGAAATAACCTCTACCTTATTGGTGATATCTTGTGCATGAGCCAAAGGAAAGTAAATAGCTCAACATGAGCCACACATGAAATGCATTGCAATCAAAAATGAGCCCATATCCAAATTTGAAATTTTGTTTCTGTGGTGACCAGGAAAAGGATTAAGAGTGGTATCTCACAAAGGGTAATTCTACTGCACACCCTAAAAAACATCTGATTTTGCTCCATGTATATCCCGTACATTTTGATTGAATGAGGATAATGGTTTTCCAAGAAAGCAATATTAAAATGCAGGGCAGAAAAACCTGAAGCACATGGAGTATAGATTTCATTTTTGAGGCTAAAAGAAAAGTCTGATGATAAAAACTCCTACCTGTGGTTTCCAAAGCAATATTGCTGGGCACTTTATTACTTTTTCTTCTTTAAATTTATAGCTTGTGTTGGACCAAAATTGAGGGGTTGGGAAAATTTAGTGCTAGATCATAGTTCTACCAAGTTCCATCTCTCCCTCCCTCCCTCCCTCTCTCTCAGAGAGAGCTCACAAAATAATGCTATACTAGATGGCACAAAACAAGCAGGTTCAGATCTAGTTTTGATCTCATAAGCACAAGGAAGGAAAATAAATAGGATCACAAAATAAATAGGAGAGCATATGTATTTACATAACTGATCCTTTTCAGAATCAGCAGCGTTATTCAAAGCACAGAAAAAGAGTAAGAAGGAGAATGTGCAGAAGAAATATTTCTTTGTTTCCTGCTTCTATTTTTTTTTATAGATTAGATAACACAAAGAGGCAAACATGTGTCTTCCTTCTCCTATTTTCCCCACAACAACAACAACCACCCTCAGAGGTGTGTTGGGCTAAGGGAGAGAATGACTGGTCCAAAATCACCTCAGCTTTATATCAAATAAAATAAAGTTTTTAAAGGAACATGCATTAAACCATTTTGATTCTGGCAAACTATAAACTTAGTTTGACTCAGTAAAGGGCTCAGAACTTCAGTTTTTGGAGAACGGAAGGCGTGCAAAGGAAGAATGACAGAAAACAGAAATAAATGTGATGACAAACAACATAGGTGTAATTTGGCAGAAATGTGAAGTTGGCTGCCATATGCAAATTTGAATTTAAATTTAATTTAAGCTAGCATTTAAAAAAAAAGGGTAGAGGAAGTAGCAGGAGGGGAAAATAGAAAAATAAAGCAAGACCTGTCCTTTCCTTTCCTTTTATATCAGCTACGTGGAATTTTTCTTAGCCAGATTTTTTTTTGAAGAATATTTGTGTTTTTCAATGTCCATATTCTGTTTACAAATACACATTTTTTAAAAAAGATTTCAGACATCTGCCCACACTCTTTCTATTCCTCACCTCTTCATCAGAACTGCCCACTATTTCTTGAGGAGAAATTTGGTCATTGGTACTAGTACAATATGGATCAAATTAATTTTTAAAAAGATACCCTTAATTAATTGGCTTTTATCCGTTTCTGTGAAGTAACCCTCTAGGACAGGGGTGGCCAAACTATGGTTCTTTGAGGACCTGTGGACTTCAACTCCCAGAATTCCTGAGCTAGCCATGCATGCCATGCATGCATGGCTAGCTCAGGAATTCTGGGAGTTGAAGTCCACAGGTCCTCAAAGAACCATAGTTTGGCCACCCCTGCTCTAGGAGCTCCCTGCTGAGTTTCTTCTATGTTTTACAAATATTGAATTTTATAAACTGTAAGGCACATAAAGCAGCATTTTATCAGGAGAGGCTAGAATAAAATGTCACTAAACAGAGTCGTGACTGCTGAAATTCTATTTACGTCCTTATCTAAAGATAAAAGTTAATACTGCAACTTGAATGAATGGCAGAAATTACCAGAGTTATGGGTCAATATTATTTATTTCTATAATTCCCTTGAATATCAGAAAATGGAATTTGTAAGACAACTGGATGTAGGAAGGGAAGAAAAATATTACTATATCTGCTTTATTCCTCCACAAGGTACACTTTTTTGAGGGGGATATTGTGGGCTGCAAGTTTGTATGCTCAAACTTATATAACTATCATAACTAAGATACAGATAGTCTTCGATTTACGCCTAGTTGCTTAGCAACCAAAGTTCTGACAGACCTGAGGGGTACTTACAACCCAGATGTGAAATTCTAACAGATGAGGCTGTCCGCAGTCATGTGACTGCCTTTCGGTTGCTCGGCCACTAGGATGCACTTTCAGCTGTTTGCAGTGTCTTGCAGTTACGTGATTGTGTTTTATGATGGTTTCGTGGCATTTACTTCTAGTTTTCAGCAAAACCACAACCAGGAGAATGGGTTTACTTAATTGACCGTGGTGATTTGCTTGCGAAAAAGGTCATAAAATCAGGTTGGTCATGTGACTGGCCTGTTTTACAACCATTATGACCCTAATGGGCAGGCTGCATTACGGTGATAACTCAAGGTTATCTCTATTTGTTGAGTAACAAGGACATAATTTGAGAGTGAGTAGAGATGTTAAGATGAAGTTCAAGCCGTGAGTCAGGGACCAGGACTTTAGCTGAGGGTGTCTCCATAATTTCAAAAACACACGCTTGCCTTCAATATAGATGACCTATGGAACCAAAGTTAAGTAAACAACAGATATGTTGGAATATGATGTCTTATTTTTAAGGGAAAATGCCTGGAATGGAACCATTTTTTTTACTAGTCCATACATTTTTACTAGTGTAACAGAGGATGAAGTTTTAATAGAATCCCTTCTCTTTCTCCAGAAGTTTAGGTCCTGTCACTGATGTCTTGCAGGGAAAATCAGCTAAGTAGACCTCATCTCAGCCCTTCATGGTAGGTCTGATCAGGAAAGAGGACCACAAGGATTCAGAAATCCTACTTATTGTTACAGGGTACAACAACAGAATCTTGATAGCTTGTCAAAGATCTCCTCTCCTCCAGCTTATACTGAGCAAAATCAGGGTTGGTTTATTTTGAGTTTGTTGTTGTGCTTTCCATTTTTACAAGGACCGAGTTGCCATTTCACCTCATTTAATGGTTTTTTCATGACAAGGTTGTTTCTACATCACCATCTGTCTTTCAATCAGGCAGGAATGTTTTGAATCACCATTCTGCTTATAGGGGATCCACCCCAGAGAACTTACCGGTGGGTACCAACTCTGGCTCTTACTGGTTGATCAGATCGTAACATATGGCTCATAATATTTTAAATGAAAACTTATTGGAGGGTTGAGTACTTTTGGTTACTACAATGAAAGAAGAGTATCAACAGTCTGAATCAGGTCCAAAGGAGAGGAATAGAGGAGGAAGAATCCAGAAGACAAAGTTGGAAGGAGTCGAGTGTGGTTTTTTCCCAAGAGCAAAAAAGATAACAATAGTTCTCTTGAAATATTTATTAGGATTTCAAATAGAACTTATTTGTTTATATATCTATTAAAATTTATTAGCCACCAATTCCAATGGACTTATCCAGAGAACATATACCTAATTGAACAAGGAGATATTCAACCTGGAAGTAAGGAGAAATTTTCTGACAGTGAGAACAATCAACCAATGGAACAGAAGTTGCCTTCAGAAGTTGTGGGAGCTTCATCACTGGAAGCTTTCAAGAAGAGACTGGACTGCCATCTGTCAAAAATGGTGTAGGGTCTGCTGGGCGGGGGGGTTGGACTAGATGACCTACAAAGTCCCTTCCGACTCTGTTAATCTGTATCTAATTGAAGAGGGTCAAAGTACAAGAAAAGGATTTTAACTAAACATTAGGGGGGAAAGGTCTTGAAAATATATATGGGCAACACTAGTCTTAGAAAATAATGGGCTCTTTTTCCTTCAGGCTTATGTTATGAACAGAGTCTTGATGGCCACGTATCATATAAACTAGAGATGAAGCTTTCCTGCACAGGGGTAGGGGGATGGACTCTGAATGAGAAGGGAAATGGGATGACAGGAGCATCAGGTGCCAAATTACAATAATACAATGTGAAAAGAAAATGCTTACTCTATATGTCAGAGGAGATGTCAGTACCCATTAATAAATGTATCTATTAAGTCTGCTCTTATTCATGAGGGACATTTCCAAGTTAAACTAAAATAAATTATCTTTAATTAAATGGAATTGTCATCTTCCTCCTGCTATCTTCCCCAATTATTACGTCCTAATCAGTCCTTTTGGGAAAAGGCATGAGAGGCCTACGGACTATAAATGATTTGTCTCTCCATCAGATAGTGGCACTTTTGTTTAATTGTAGGAGACTTGCACTCTGTTTTTAATAAATGGAACCAAACAAATAAGACAAACAAGTAGGTATCTTTAAGTGTCACCATCCACTTCTACAATTAAAAAAACTAAGAAAAGCCAAGTGAATCAGAAAAAGTAACTGAGAACTGAATGATTTAATTTTGTCCTGAAAGTGAAGGTAACGTAATAGTTGTTCTGAACCAGAATCGTTGGGAGTCAAGTGGCATATAAATAATAATTTTCAGATGATTATAACAACAACAGGCACCTTGGGTGTAATCCCAAAATAACTGTGGCATCAGTCAATTGCAAAAGGCAGCTATGCTTGGAAGAGCTTACATCCTGCGACAATAACTTTAAACCATTAAACATCCACATCTGCCTATCCCAGATCTTTGGGAAGGACTCGCTAGGTGGTCAAAAATGCCAAATCCAGTCTGAACATCTGGTTGACTGTGCAACAAAACACAGTATATTAAACTTGAATACCGCCCAACTCTCAACAACTCAGGTAGCAATAGCAATAGGACTTAGACTTATATACTTTACAGTCCTCTGTAAGCAGTTTACAGAGTCAGCATCTTGCCCCCAACAATCTGGGTTCTCTTTTTATCAGATTTGGAAGGTTGGAAGGCTTGAGCCGGTTAGGATTGAGGAAATTGAATTCCTGGCAATGTGAGCAGAGTTAGCCTGCAATACTGAATTCTAATCACTACGCCACCAAGGTAAGCAATTTTCTGTGCCTTACTTACTTAAATTAAATACTAAACTGATATATTTAAACTGTATAGAACATACAGACTACAGATGGTCTGTAAGCAGTATGATGGATCCATGCATCTGACTGAATGGGAATCCTGGATATATATAGTCATCTCTCTCAGCCTCATGCAAAAGACATATTCTATACTCAAAGCTATGTGTGAAACTCATACCGGGTTAAACTTTTCCAGAAGAAATTCCACAGTGCCTTTGAAAAACCTGTTCCATTGTTAAACAGTTTCTAGAGTTAGGAAATACTTCCCGATGCTCAACCTACTTTTCTAAATCTTTGCTTCATCTGAAAGCCAGTACTCCTTATATTGAAACGATGGTTCGTAAAAATCATTCACTCTCTTCAATGCTGATTCTTGAATATTTGAAACACACAGGCATCAATCTGCTTTCTTTTTTCTCCAGTGGTGACATCCCCTCCATCATTTTTCCATACCTCATGTGACCAAACAGGGTGGAAAAACTATCATGTGGGAGATATAGATTTCATGAAATTGTTGCAAGCCACAGTAGATTAATGGATATGGTTGGGTTTATATATAGTAAGCAAAATATTTAGATTTCCCATGCCTATAACCTTTACTGCATTTCTGATTTATCTCAGAGGATGAAATTATATGTAATAAAAATAAAAATGGTGCTACTGTCAGATTAGAGGCCTCCTGTCAAATTCCATATTCCCTTGTAAGTGATGAACAGTTCCTCCAAGAGATTCTCTGGGATCAATCTGCAGAGATTTATCCTACATCCATGCTACTACTGGTAACATCCATACCCCGCATCTGTGCTACTACTGGATTATATTAAGATTTAATTACAGTGAAAATAGACAAGTGTTCATTATTATAGCCGAGGTGGCGCAGCAGTTAGAGTGCAGTACTGCAGGCTACTTTAGCTGACCGTGATCAGCAGTTCAGCTGTTCAAATCTCACCGGCTCAGGGTTGACTCAGCCTTCCATCCTTCCGAGGTAGGTAAAATGAGGACCCAGATTGTTGGGGGCAATATAAATATACATTGCTTACTGGTGTAAACCGCTTAGAGAGTGCTTGCACTATGAGGCGGTATATAAGTCTCACTAATAAATTATTTGTAGTTTTTAAGTACATAAATTTTTTAAAAAAAAATTCCACTCAAATCCCCTTCAGTCAATATTTGTATCTGGCTTTGTGAAAAGTTGGCATTCCAGTTAAAATGAAGAGAAAGAACTGGAAGGACATCAAACTGCATCAGAAAACATTTTTTGATTATCAAAAACTAGCTGAATTCTTTACACAGCTAAAGTAATAACCCTGATATGTGATTGATTAAATAGAACAAGGACACATAATCACAACACATTTTTTACTTTTTACTGCATATAAATAAGACCATCAGAGTCCTTGGTCACCTGATGGGATGATCAGAATCTGCTGCCCTCTGCATCTGCTATCCTCAAACAAATGACAATTTGCAACATGAGGGGATAAACATTTCTGCAACTTTTGGTGAAAGATGTTCTTTCTGAGAGACAAGGGAGGAAGGGGTCAGGCTGTCAGCCCTTTGAGGTTTACCAGGCAGAAATCAGCCCTTACCAAAAATGCCAGAACTTCTTTGAGGTGGCCTAGAACTTGCATGCCTGACAAAAGTTTCTCTTTCTCTCATTTTTATATCAAAGAGAATTAAGTTAAGGGACTCTTGAGTTTCTTTCTTACACCTTAAGTGGTCGCTAGGAATAAAAAACAATTTGATACACACCATCAATAAAAAAAGAATAATACATAAAAATGTATTTAATATGTCAAACTTGTTTCAATTAGTTTGGGTGAAAATAATTTTCCTACTGCAGCTTTCTATAGTATAGTGTCTATCCTTCCCTCTGCAATCATATAATCTGAATATTTGTCAAAAAGGTGTTATTTGTTTCAAATGAACTGAGAATCTAAATGAAATGAATAATTAGTGCAAGATACACAAGCAGAAGTAATTTATTCTCTGTCTCTTATTTGCCTCACTCTCTTAATAGCTCTCTGAAGAATGTTATTAATATACCTGTTTAACAGAAGGGTAAACTAGGGTTGGGATATAATAAATGTGAAGACCTAAGCACCAAATTAAACAACTGCTAGTATAGGATAGGAAGAATATGATGCCTTTGAGTCTGATGTTGGGAGAAAATTCCTGGAGAATTCTACAGACAGTCAATCAACCAAATCAATGAATCATCAAACGAATCAATCCAGAGTTCTCACTTAAGATATAAATGTTGAGGCTACTTGAGGTTATGCAAAGATTCAGCTCTCTGGAAAAAGTTCTAATAGTGGAAAAGATGGAAGGAAGGAAAAGAAGAGCAGTAGGATGAATGGACTCAAATGGAATAGAATAACAGAGTTGGAAGGGACCTTGGAGGTCTTCTAGTCCAACCCCCTGCTTAGGCAGGAAATCCTATACCATTTCAGACAAATGGTTGTCCAATCTCTTCTTAAAAACTTCCAGTGTTGGAGCATTCACAGCTTTTGGAGGCAAGTTGTTCCATTGATTAATTGTTCTAGCTATCAGGAAATTTTTCCTTAGTTATAGGTTGCTTCTCTCCTGGATTAGTTTCCACCCATTGCTTCTTGCCCTAACCTCAGGTGCTTTGGGGAATAGCTTGACTCCCTCTTCTTTGTGGCAGCCTCTGAGAGACTGGAACACTGCTATCATGTCACCCCTAGTCCTTCTTTTAATCAAACTAGACATGCCCAATTCCAGAAAACTTCTCTGTACTTTTTCTAGAGTCTCAACATCCTTTTTACATTGTGGTGACCAAAACTGAATGCAGTATTCCAAGTGTGGCCTTACCAAGGCATTATAAAGTGGTATTAACACTTCACGTGATTTTGATTCTATCCCTGTGTTTATGCAGCCTAGAACTGTGTTGGCTTTTTTGGCAGCTGCTGCACACTGCTGGCTCATATTTAAATGATTGTCCACTAGGACTCCAAGATCTCTCTCACAATTACTACTCAGTTACGATGGTGATGAGAACACTACTGGGAGACTTGAAAAAAGCAGGTTAAAGATAGATTGTCACTGTTGTGACCAAGGCTTCCTGAGACAGTAACAATCACATGCTTAGTCCCAAAAACATAATAAATCAATCAATTAAAAATAACAAATAATATATTAAAAATTGAACTTGGATTTTTTGATTTCTGATGATTTCGTTGACATATCAAGTAAAGTGCATTCTTCCACGTTTCATTTTTTACTTCCTCGTCCAATCTAAAGCCCTAGAAATTCCTGTAGCTGTGATCCTTTATTATTTGGTTCTCATTTTTTGTTTTTCTGGAATGGATTCCAAACAATACAGTCAGTCTTTGCTTACAGACCATTCGTTCAAACTGACCATTCGAAGTTATGATGGTGCTGAAAAAGAAGGTTTATGGCCAAGCCTTGAAGTTGCGGCTGCCAGTGTTGTAGCATCCCTGCAGTTATGTGATCGTGATTTGGATGCATAACAACTGGTGCATATTTACAACGTCCCATGGTTGCGTAATCATCATTTACAATATTTACCACATTCACAGTTAGCTTCCTACAAGCAAAGTCAATGGCAGGAAGCAGCAGGAATTAGCAAGTTGCAGTTGTGTAATGTTGTGCTTAATAACCATGTGTGTTTCACTTAATGACCACAATGAGAATTGACACCAAATGTGTTTCATTTTACAACTGCACCACTTAGCAGTGGAGTTGTTACATAGTGGTTGGCACATAGTGGTTGGTAGATGAGGTCAAATCCCAAACAGTTTAAACAAGCACAAAAAAGCTTGTTCACAAAATTCTGTAAGGTTAATAGCTTCTTTAAAAAAATCACTCATTTACTTGAATGTATGGTTGTTGATATTAGATATCACTGTGATTTTACAATTGTTTACAGGGCAAGAATTTATTGCTGTTTTTATCCTGTGTCAGTGATGCACTTAATAACAGACGTGTGATATATGTATATTTACTACTATACTGCTTTTTGGTCTATAAAATATCGCTGTTTTGTGGGTATAATAAATTTTACTTTCTTCTTACCCTGTTCCCCATTTTGTTTTTCTTCTGAACATGCCTTCAAGTAATAATAAAATAGATTTCAATACAAAAAAATGCCATCACATTTTTACACTGTTTATTTTGATGAGGTATACAGCAGTTGTCAATTTTGATACGGCCCAAGGGCTAATCAATAAATAAATTCATTCATTCATTCATACAGCAGTTGTCAAAACAGGCATTACATGCTATCCTAATGTCTTTTGGCCACTTACTACAGCTTTTTAGACAATTGCATTTAATGAAGATCGTATTTTTTAGCTTCTTGCCAATTTGAATGTTATGGTACAGGAACTAGATATAAAGTTATATAGATAGATCAACGAATGTTTAAAACTCTGTTGCAGAACAGAAAGCAAACGGCAGAAAAGCTGAACGTCTGCACACCATAAATGATTACTAACTTTGTAATTATTTCAAGGAGAAATGATAGTTTGTGCATGGGCTAATGAGATCCAGGAAAAGCACAGGTCACTTTGTGGCATCCTTATCTCTTGATAACCATAGTTTACTATAAAAAGATGGTCTGAAAAATACTTCCATAGTTTTACATTATGAATTAACATAAACACATTTTTATTCACTTTAACTGAATTTTTTTTAAAAAAGGGGGGGGGTCAGATTGAATTTAACCAAATGAAAATTACAAAATTCTCAAAAAAGTTTGGCAAGCAATTACAATCTTTCCTCTCTTAATTTATTTGAACTTGGCTGAAGCCTCCCAGACACACTACATGGCATGACTAAGTAAGGAATCTTTATTATACACTAAAACTGAAGCCACTACAGCAGTCAATTGCCCATAAATCCTCTTAGTTTAAAATTCAATGCTTCTTTTTCCGCCCCTTTTCATAGCTTAATCAAAATCCTGCTTTGTGTTTCTCATGCTTGCTGTAAATTGGCAACTGGTTAGTGACATATTCAGGAATCCTGGTCTGAGAAACTCTAGTTTCCAAAATATTTCCCACACCAGCCTTCTCCAAAACAATAGCAGTCCAAATGGAGAAGACCAAATTGTAAAAAATAAAAATAGAATTTTCTGAAGCTGTTTACAGCTCAGCCATGAGTATTGAGTCAATCCAAGTTTATTATTAAATTTGTTATCTAAATTTAACATCAAATCTATACAATTAATAGTAAAGCCTTAGGTTGCAAATTTTAGACTATTTTGCAATATATTTTTCTTTTGATATTTATATATAATATATGAAATATTTTTTTCTTGGACTAGGTGAATTTTCCTTCAATGGTTAAGGAAAACCTTATTGACTTTCCATTTGATCAACTTCTGAATTCTGGTACAGCAATATTGAAAAGCACCCTTATCCCTACTGTCATCTTATTTAATGATTATAACTAGTGAGTTTGTTAATTTTAGTACCATTTCAAGTAAATTTTGAATATATGGAATGTATTCCGGTCTAATTGTAGGAATTTAATTAGGTGGATATACAGACACATCTGAGTCTATCAGAATGAGAAAATGCTTTTTCCCTTAAGCCCTTACCAGAACTATTTTTGACCAGACTATTCTTTAATATCACAATCCTTAGTTGATCAGGTATACAACCGTATTATAGGATTCCCAGATAAGAAATGATGGACAGAATAGAACAGAACAGAACAGAACAGAATAGAATTCTTTATTGGCCAAGTGTGATTGGACACACAAGGAATTTGTCTTTGGTGCATATGCTCTCAGTGTACATAAAATAAAAGATACATTTGTCAAGAATCATGAGGTACAACACTTAATGATTGTCATAGGGTACAAATAAGCAATCAGGAATCAATATTAATATAAATCGTAAGGATACAAGCAACAAGTAACAGTCATACAGTCATAAGTGGGAGGAAATGGGTGATAGGAATGATGAGAAGACTAATAGTAATAGTAATGCAGCCTTAGTGAATAGCTTGACAGTGGTGAGGGAATTATTTGTTTAGCAGAGTGATGGCGTTCGGGAACACACTGTTCTTGTATCTCGTTGTCTTGGTGTACAGTGCTCTATAGCGTCGTTTTGAGGGTAGGAGTTGAAACAATTTATGTCCAGGATGCGAGGGGTCAGTAAATATTTTCATGGCCCTCTTTTTGACTCCTGCAGTATACAGGTCCTCAATGGAAGGCAGGTTGGAAGCAATTGTTTTTTCTGCAGTTCTGATTATCCTCTGAAGTCTGTGTCTGTCTTGTTGGGTTGCAGAACTGAACCAGACAGTTATAGAGGTGCAGTTGACAGACTCAATAACTCCTCTGTAGAACTGTATCAGCAGCTCCTTGGGCAGTTTGAGCTTCCTGAGTTGGCACAGAAAGAACATTTTTGTTGTGCTTTTTTTATGACGTTTTTGATGTTAGGTGACCATTTTAGGTCTTGAGATATGATAGAACCTAGAAATTTGAAGGTCTCTACTGTTGATACTGTGTTGTCTAGTATTATAAGAGGTGATAGAATGGGAGGGTTTCTCCTAAAGTCTACCACCATTTCTACAGTTTTGAGTGTGTTCAGTTCCAGATTGTTCCGGTCGCACCACGAAGCTAGTTGTTCAACCTCCGATCTGTATGTGGTTTCATCGTTGTCTCGAATGAGACCGATCACTGTTGTATCAGCTGCAAACTTCAGTAGTTTAACAGATGGATCGTTTGAGATGCAGTCATTGGTATATACAGAGAAGAGAAGTGGTGAGAGCACACAGCCTTGGGGCCCCTGTGCTAATTGTACAGGTATCTGATGTGATTTTGCCTAGCTTCACCTGCTGCTTCCTGTCTGTTAGGAAGCTTGTGATCCACTTACAAGTGTGTTCAGGTACTGCTAGCTGATTTAGTTTAGTTAGAAGAGTGTCCGGTATGATGGTACTGAATACTGAACTAAAGTCTACAAAGAGTAGATAATTTTGGAAAAAGCTTGGAAAAAGAAAACTAGCTGAATGAAGAGCCACTGAATAGACTAGCTCTCTCCAGACAAATAGAAGGCTTGAGATCACCCACAACAGAGGTGGGTTCCTACCGGTTCTAACCAGTTCTTTAGAACCGTTAGTAGTTCGGCGATGATGTCACGGAGCCGGTTCTGTCGGTGTCTCCGTGGGCGCCGCCATCTTGGATTTTGCTTCTGAGCATGTGCAGAAGCTATTTTTTTATTGCTGCGGGTGCGCATGCGCAAAGCGCGCATGGTGCAACCCTGAGCAAACCTGCAGCAAAAGGATCCAGAATCCACCCCTGACCTACAAGTCCTCAGGGCAATTGCTCCTCATGATGAGACAGCAAAATGGCGGTCTCCGGCAGGTTTAGAGTTATGGGAGATGAATGAATAGTCTGCAGTCAGCACCTTTGAAAAGACACTGGATTTATGTACTTCCTTTTCTAATTACAGTACTTTTGAAATGTCTTATTCGCTATCTTTCAGCTATTAGGCACCTTTGGATGAACAGGGTGTGCAGCACCAAGTAAGTTTTTTTCAATCCTTAGCAAAAGAGGTTTAAATGTAACTTTAAGGATTTAAAATATTTTTGGAATAAACAGGAAAACATTGATTTTAGAAAGATACATATGGACTAAGATAAATTTGAAACAAGTTTTTGAATTAATTATGAAGAATCCTTCTTGTGGGAAAATGGTTTTGTTTTGAATTCTTAAAAGAAATTGGACAGTAGAGGGAACTAAAGATTATAATTAAAGGAGAAAAACACTCAAACTCAACTTACAAATGGAAAAAGATGCAAACTAGAATGAACTCTGTTTGGGTCTGCAGAGATGTGTCAGTCACTTACATCTTGTTTGGAGAACTACATACATAAAATTCCCTTTACGTGTCCGTCTACTATTTGGTGCACTTCTACAAAGCGAGCGATACCCAGGAAACCGAAGTCTTCCTAAAAAACCCCAAGTTCAGATTTTTTAGGTTGCATTTAAATCTCTGTAGACATTACAATGACTAAGACAGCTTATGGGGAACAAAGCTTTGCTGGGATTTCATATTATTGGGATCAGGATTCTCAGGATGTATTCCAGTTGTATTCCATCACTACGCTCGGAAGACATTAAAACATTGAAAGAGCAGACAGTCTGTGGTTGAGATGTGGTAGTCACTCCCAACTGAAACAATGCTGTTACTTGATCAGAATGTGCTGAGTTTTGCAAAGCAACCACTTTTATTAGTAACGTGGCCCATAAACAGCAGACAACAACATGTGACATGGGATTTCCTTCTTCCCCTTCCTCAAAAGCTGCAAGAGAAAAAGGAAGGAGCTAGGTAACTCTCCTTATATGCCACCCAGAGTCCTTTGCTTGAGATGGGCAGATAGAGAAATTGAATAAATAAATATCTCACTGCCAGCCATTATAAGAGGTTCACACCTATCGTGGAATGGACAGAACACAAAATAATCTAGGGACTGAGAAGGGCCCTTTGAAAACTGCAACCATCTAAAAAAGCAGAAGAAAACTCATCTGTTATAAAATATGGGTGGAAGATCCTTAAGAGATAAACTCTGGGTCATGCATACCTTAGTATATACCAGTGATGGTGAACCTTTTTTGGCTCGGGTGGCAAAAGGGTGCGCGTGCGTGCGCCAGCGTGCATGTGCCCACACCCATAATGCAATGCTCTCCTCCTGTGCGCATGCGCACAACCCCTGCGCTTCCCCCCATGCATGCGCACAAACCCCCACGCTGCCCCCCCTGTGCATGCGCACAGGCTTCACTGAAGCCTCCGGACTTTCGGTAGGCCTGCTGGGCCATTTTTCGCCGTCCCCAGGGTTCAGGCTTTCCTGAACCCTGGGGACTGCGAAAAACGGCCCAACCGGAAGTTCGTTTCCAAACTTGCGGTTGGCCTGTTGGCCCGTTTTTCGCTGTCCTGAAGCCTGGGGAGAGCGAAAATGGCCGAAAAGGCCGAAAATCAGCTGGCCAGCACACACATGCACACTGGAGCTGACATAGGACAATGCCTCACGTGCCTTCAGATATGGCTCCGCGGGCCACCTGTGGCATGTGTGCCATAGGTTCACCATCACTGGTATATACCATCAGATTCTTAGCCTGCGCTTTCTATTAATTAAGGCAACATTTAAGGCAAAAAAGTGTTCTACATCTTGAGGTCTAGTGGCTTGCAGTGCAAATGCCAAGTTCCAGAAAATAAATGAATGCCAAAGCATGAGAACAACATGAGAACACATGCTCAGGCAGTCATATTAGTGCATCCCAATCCCATAGTTCTTTGCTTTTGTATTTTGTGCCTTCAAGTCAGTCTTGACTCCTGGTGGCTACACAGACAAGTTCTCAATCCTATTCAGATAGTCCTCAACTTACAATCATTTGTTTAGTGACTGCTGAAAGTTACAATGGCACTGAAAAAAGTGACTTACGATAATTTTTTATACTTATGACCATTGCAGTCTCTCCATGTTCCCGTGATCAAACTTTGGACACTTGGCAACTGGCATGTATTTATGACAGTTGCACTGTTCTGGAATCATGTGATCACCATTTGTAACCTTCCCAGCTGGCTTTCTACAAGCAAAGTCAATGGGGAAAGCCAGATTCGCTTAATAACTAGCATGAATTCACTTAACAACTGTAATTTCTGTAACAACTATGGTTAAAAAAAGGTTATTAAAGGGGCAAAACTTGCTTAGCAACAACTGCCTTGCTTAGCAACAGAAATGTTGGCCTCAATTGTGGTTATAAATTGAGGACTACCTGTGCTTATCAACTGGTTATGTCAAGTCAGTGTCAACTCTTAGCAACCACACAGATTTTCCCCATGATTTCCAATCAGATAATTCCACAGGATGCCAAATGCTACATACATGTATAAATCTATGCAGCTGATAAAATTATATCACAACAAGCAACAGCAATATAATTATAATGAGGGGTGCTAAAGTCCACAGACTTGATTCTCTCACTTAAGTAATACATCCTACTCATTGGCTGTGCTGCCTAAAAATTCTGGGAATTGGGTTCACAAATTATCTGGGGTTACCAAGTTGGAAAAACTGCTAGCCAGTGTAGCAAGTACAGAAAAAATCATTTTTAAAGCACATCAAGAAGTATGTCTCTGCTACAAACATAAAATAATGGGCAAATCATATGGGTGCAGCTTATCTGCCAAATAACCTAACCCTAAATTTCACAGTTGTAAAAACTAAAACCTTGGACTGTGCTCAGAAACACACTGTAAGCACTACAATTGATCTTTTTGCAGTTAATAATTCTTTCTAACACAAGTTAACTATAAGGACTTTTGATTGATTAAATAAGTATGTGTCTTCAGCAGAATGAGTGATTTAAGACTCCCCCTTCCAAGTTGACCAAAATAAAAGTTATCAGCCCAAAGAAATATAAACTATACATATAAAGAGAAGAGATATAGACTTCTCTTCAAGTTCTTATTTGAGCAGTAAGCAAAAGAAAGCATTTTTGCTGCATTGACGTTCATACTAACCATTATTCAATTTAAATCAGGGTCTAAAGCCAGCATTTGAAATAAGCTTAGGAAAACTAATAAAAGGCAATTATGGTGTTATTGAGTACAAATGTGATGCAGTCTATACAGAAATGAAGGGAATAAACATCTATACAAAATTGAGGTAAAGGACAGGGGCGGGTTGCTTGCTTACCGGTGCCAGTGCGCGCACAGCTCCACGTTTTACGCGCACGCGCCCCCTCACACGATTTTGCTTCTGCGCATGCGTGGAAGCAAAATCTCGCTGAAATCTTGCGCGTGCGTGCGTCCCCTCGCAAGATTTTGGCGCGATTTTGCTTCAGTGCATGCGCAGAAGCAAAATCACTCAAAAATTCACCGAAAAAGTTGGCGACGCGCGCGACGGACCAGCGGAGAGGGCTCCGTAGCGGTCACGCGCAAATTGAGCAATCGGGCGCTCCCTACCGGAACTACGCACCGGACAGCTCCGGTAGGAACCCACCTCTGGTAAAGAAGGAAGAAAAGAAAAAAGAAGATCATTCAGTTCATTCAACAATGCTTAACGGATCAGGAAACCTTATATGTTTACAGTAGGCAGATGTTTGGGACAGACAAAAATAGCCTGATAAATGTTAGGCAATATAAAGAGTGTACAAATTTGATATTCTCATCAGAGGCAATCTTTTGCATTTGATAGATAGCACATAGCATAATTCAGAAACAAACAATATTGTCCTAATAGCCATTATTTAAAGTTCCTATAAACGTCATGACACAGAGGGACATTTGGAAAGGCAGGAAAATAGCCTCGAAATACAATTCAGCATTTGAATTGATTTTGGGTGGATCAATACTTTTCATTCAGGGCAGTAAAACCAATCAATACATGCCTGAAAATTATATCAACATTTTGGAATTCTTGAGACAATCTCTTCTACTGTACGGGGCTATAAATTTCAAGGAAAAACCACTAAAACAAAACAAAACAAAACACACACACACACGGAGGAAAAATGGATTTGAATACTGAAGAAGGGAAGAAGAACTCAGTTTAATACTGAGGGCTTATGTTAAAGCACCTTTGGCTCAAGCAAATTCTCTACCTAAAATTTTTAATGAAAAATATTGGAGTGCTTCAATTTTGGCAAACATTATAATATCCCTGAGCCAGCTAAAAGGGACTGCTAACAAGTCTTTCAAAAGAATGCAATCACAGAATGGTAGAATCGGAACAGCCATTCAAGTCATCCAGTTCGGACCAGAACAGGAATCACTGAGATTTGCTATCCAATGTCTAAAATATGTCTAGTAAAGTAGGACACACTTCTCCACAGAGAATTATTTAACACCAAATTATGAAGAACGGTTGCAGGAACTGCGTATGTCTAGTTTAATGAAAAGAAGAACTAGGGGAGACATGATAGCAGTGTTCCAATATCTCAGGAGCTGCCACAAAGAAGAGGGAGTCAGGCTATTCTCCAAAGCACCTCAGGGTAGGACAAGAAGCAACGGGTGGAAACTAATCAAGGAGAGAAGCAACTTAGAACTAAGGAGAAATTTCCTGACAGTTAGAACAATTAATCGGTGGAACAGCTTGCCTTCAGAAGTTGTGAATGCTCCAACACTGGAAGTTTTTAAGAAGATGTTGGATAACCATTTGTCTGATGTAGTGTAGGGTTTCCTGCCTAAGCAGGGGGCTGGACTAGAAGACCTCCAAGGTCCCTTCCAACTTTGTTATTCTATTCTATTCTAAATTGCTCTTACCTGGAATCTGCCGTCCAGTAACTTGAATTCATAAATGTATATCCTGCACTCTGGAATGATGGAAATAATATTCTTCTCCCCCCCCCCCCCATCTTTCATCTTCAGATATCTGAGAATTTTACTATAGTTCTCCCCCAATTTTATGTTACCAAGCTTAAACATTCTCAATTCCTTCCATCTCTGTTCACAGAATTAACGTCTGTCTTTCTGACTATCGTTCTTGCTCACCTTTGAACTCCTATCAATTCGTCTGGATTCTTTTTAAAAGTGTGATGCTCAGAACTGGATCCATACTTGAGATAAAGTCTGATTCATGATTATGTGCCATCAAACTAGTGTTAATTTTTAGCAACTAGATAGGTAGAATATTATATTCTATATACCTATATTATGAACAACTCATAATAAAGTGGAACTATCGCTTTCCAGAAGATAGTAGCTCGCTTAAATTTTATTTGCCCTTTATACAGCCACATGGCTGAGTGATACTTAGTTCAAAATTTGTGACAAGCCTATGAACCTATCACATGTAGATCAGAGGTGGGTTTCAGCAGGTTCTGACCAGTTCTGGAGAACCGGTAGCGGAAATTTTGAGTAGTTCGGACAACCGGTAAATACCACCTCTGACTGGCCCCGCCCCCATCTATTCTCTGCCTCCCGAATCCCAGCTGATCTAATGGCTACAATAACAAAATCTGTGTATTTCCTCCTGCTTCTTATAATCTGGTGAATTAGGGAGATATTTGTCTGAGTCTAGTCTGCATTTTTCCGTCTGTTGTGGACTTTAAGATATTTACCTCTTGTTGGTAATGCATCCTGCATATCTCCATTATCTTCCTCACTCTCTATACAACCAGGCAGGTATAAATGTTCCTTGTCAGAAACAACAGCATCTACCCTTGCTAATAATTTCTGATGATTACTATTACAAATAAGAAAAGATAATTTGATTGGCTTTGTAAGTAGTGTTATGATGACGTTTCTTTTTTCCCCCTTAAGTTTATTGAATTAATTAACAAACAGGCAAGAAAAAAAGAATTGAATGAAAAAAATCAGGTAGAAAGAAAAAGTGCAAAAAGAAAAAAGAAATGAAGGAAGGAAGGAAGAAAAAATGATTTCTGATTTTTCTTTGGCACAGATATAAAGTGCATCAAATTCTTACTTTAAAATTGGTAACATTCCTTAATAAAGCAAAATACATACAAATGCAATCATTCACATGTACATACAAATGCAATCATTCACAAATACATTCACATGCAATCATTCTTCTGATTTTCTATTTCTTCACATTAACAGCAAAAACAAAAAAAAGTAAGAATCTGTCACTCTGTCATGATGATATACCAATCAGGAACTTGTAATCACCAAAGGATCTAAAACCAGGATTTAAAATGGACCTACCAATCCTTCCTCGTCTTTTGAATCTTACTTGTTGACTTGGTAATACAAACGGAAAAACTAATGCCGATTACTTTTAATGGTCTGATTAAGAATATTGACCTATAATTTCATGTAAACTAGAGTTATGAATTTGAGTAATAAAAAGATAAATCTGAAATGCCTTTTAGCCCATTAAACCCATTAGCCCCCTTCCCGTTTCAGAAATACAAGTTAAACATGCAGGTCTCTTTCCTCCACTTAAAGCAGCCAATGAAGGGTAACTATTTTGACTGCTGCACTTCTCCTACTGGTAGGATTTTCCTCTCTTTTGATTGGGATCGTCTTTCTTTTAACTTCAGATAATTCTTCTGCATCCTGAGTTTGGAAAATGAAGAAAAGGTTTTGTGGCTATTATTTATTACTTTACTGGCTTTTACAGGTCATTCCAATCACAAATAACTGAGTAGTGGGTTAAAACATGAAATACAGAATAAGCAACCTAAGACTGTAACAACAGATGTGACACAAGGAATATCCGTTGTCTGCCAAAAATATTGCAATGTCAGAGGGAATTGTTCCACGGAATCTCAAACTCCATTGCCTGCTCAGATAACCATATTATAATGGCCTTCCTCCTTTGGGGATGATAATCCCCAAAGATGGTATATTCTGAATGAAGGGGTACAAAGAAAACTTATTCCACCGGATCTTATTGAATGAGTAGATATTATGGGGAATAGGTGATCTAGTAGATAGCCAGGTCCTGAATCATGAAAGGCTTTAAAGGCACTCTGAATTTCACCTTAAAACCAAGTTATGGTCAGTGCAGTTTTTGCAGTAAATGAAGATGCACACATAAATACTTCAGCAGCCAGTTGTATTCCCCAAAAGACCAACCACGTTGCAATAATTTAGAATAGAATAGAATAACAGAGTTGGAAGGAACTTTAGAGGTTTTCTAGTCCAACCCCCTCCCTGCTCAGGCAGGAAACCCTATATCAGTGATGGCTAACCTTTTTGCCATTGTGTGCAAAAAGCAGGGGGAGTGTGGGGGGGGCACGCACGCACGTGCCCACACCTATAATGCAATACCCCCCTTGCGCCCCGCCCCCGTGCGCGTGACCCCCATGCTTCTCCCATCCCCTTTCGCATGTGTTCATGATCCCATTGCTCCCCGCGGTGCATACGCAACCCCCTTGAGCTCCTCCCTGCCCCCTCAAAAGCATGTGCAACTCCCCTGCGCATGCGTGCCACACACACCCACCGCCCGTTTTGGGCCTGGCAAGCCTCCCGGGACCAAAAACGGGCTGCAGGGGGGGGTGCCACTGGAACCTGGAAGAGTGTCAATGAAGGGCCCCCCAGCCCGCCACTGAGAACAAGCCAGAGCAGCCCCCCTCCCACCCCTTCTCCCAAGGGAGCGCACCCGCTTCCTGGCCAGCACGTCTCTTACAGACGTTCCTTTGGCACGGACTCCGCTCCTTCGGCAGCACTGCTTGTTCTTGGTGGCTGGCAAGGGGGGGATTTCTCCTCCAGCATCCCGGGCACAAGCAGCAGGGTGAGAACTGGTGCACAGCCCCAGGAGAGCAGCAGGGGCAGGACTTATTAAAGTGATAATAAATCTCACAGAGGCGATGTGGATCTTTTCTTGGAATCCAGACAGTTAGAAAATAAAACCAAGATTAAAGGTCTAATAGAAAATATTTATTTCGGTACAAAACAATAAATTCTGAATAGTTACATTCTTGCTAAGGAAATGCGACCATTCCGGTCAAGAGTCAAGTCAAAGAGAATGGAGAATCAGGAATGCACACATGCGCAGAAGATCACATCACGTGTCCTGCTTGTATTGGAATGTAGCATAATATTAGGATAGGGATGCATCACCCTGCATAAACATACAACTGACAATATTCACCACGTGACAGGACTGCTTGTTCTCAGTGGCTGGAAGGGGTGGTGGATTTCTCGCTTGTGCCCGGGATTCTGGAGGAAAAATTCCCCTCCCCTTTCCAGCCACCGAGAACAAGCATTCCTGCTCTTGCTGCTTCTCTTCTGGGGCTGTGCAGCCCTTCTCATCCTGCTGCTTGCAGCCGGGATTCTGGAGGAGAAATCCCTCCCCCACTTCCAGCCACCGAGAACAGGCAGTCCTGCCCCTGCTGCTTCTCTTCTGGGGTGCCCGAGCCGGCCAGGCACTCTGGACAGTAGATGCATGTCGCTGTGGGCTGGGGCCATGCAAGAAGCCCACTTGGGCAGGGAGGGAGGGAAGCTCCAGCCGGCTGGTCCTGGCTGACAGCTCTGCTCCCTTAGGAAGAGACAGTTGGGATCCCGTCTCTGCGTCTTTGGGCACATGAGCTATTCTTCGTGCGCATGCATGCCAGATACCAGGCAGGTGGCCACTGCGCATGTGCAAACCGGAAGATAATCTTCCCGATTTGCGCATGCGCACCGGGTGATTGCTCTTTTGGTTTCTGGGACTCTCGCGTGCATGAATACCAGCTGGCTGCTGCACCGGAACCCGGAAGAGCAACAGGCGATGGCTCCGTGTGCCAGGAGAGATGTGTCTGTGTGCCACTTCTGGCACGCATGCCATAGGTTCGCCATCACAGCCCTATACCATTTCAGACAAATGGTTGTCCAATCTCTTCTTAAAATCTTCCAGTGTTGGAGCATTCAGAACTTCTGGAGGCAAGTTGTTCCACTATTTAGTTGGAAGATGTCTATTATCCAAGTGACTATGAGGAGAATCTTCTGTTCTAGGAGAAGCTGTAGCTAGTTCACAAGATGAAGCTAGGTGAAGGCCTTTCTAAATACAAATGCTTCTTGCTCATAAAGCAGCAGTTGTGATTCCAGGATTACAAACTAATTCCATGTGGAGCAGCACAACTCCACCCAGAACTACATTAAAAAGGCATTTCCACTGAATGAGAAAGCTGCAGAATCCAAAGGCTGGGATTAAATTTAGGTCTGTTATTTCTCATCCTAGCAACTTCTAGAAGTTGAAACAACACCTCAACAATATCTTAGCTTCAGATGGCTTCACTCCATAGTTTCATGTAATGTTACATAAGAAGAGTTAGAGCCCTGAGCCCTGCGGGACACTGAGTAGCCTTGGGCTCAGTCACTCTACTCCGACTCTGAAAAAGAACTACCGCAAGATAGTACCTCTTACTTCCAAGCCTTGGAAGCCAAAAAAATTGTTTATCTTAATCAATAATATTGTAGTGTCAGTTCCTTGAGGTAGTCCACTTTAAGAAATTGGCATAGCAGGATTCCAGGAATTGAAATGACCATTGAATATGAAGGTCCAGTAAGTGGAAAGGGCTTTCTAAATCTTGTATGTAAATTGAGAGCCATGATCCTTAGCCATAACTAACTAAGTTCTTTATCTAAAACAAGATCTGGAAAGAGTTGTGCAGTCTCCTATGTTAACAGCAGTTCTTTGCAAGAAATAAAACGACCCAATTAGTATACTAATGAAAATGGTCCTATATCAATTTACAATTGGATGTTCAATAATAAAATCCAACAAAAGTATGGTGCAGGGGAGAAGGGAAATGGCTAGAGCAAATCAGCCTGCTTAGTTATAAACAGGATGAAACATAATTTTTGACATCAGCTCTCATGTTGACTACCAAAACTCTTTTAGCACAAGAGTTTACTTCACAGGATTCATTTTCTACTTATTCAGTAAAGATCCAATAAGCAAATACTCCAACTGCAGAAGATAAAAAGCACATTTTTCCTATTTATAAAAAGCAGGTTCCTGTGAAGACAGTCTAGGACATTTCTGAGGAAGAATAAATATATTGAAGGATGAATCTTCTGAAAAAAACCAGTATATTATCAGGGAATAACATTATATATTTGTTTAAAATACTGCTGCTGGCCATTTTGTTTTTAAGCTACTACTAGATCAAATTAGCCTTGATTACTATGAAATCGCAAGTATTAGTTTTGAATATTAACATAAAGAAACACAGTCTGTACTCTGCCATTATCCACAAAACACGTAAGATTAGCAATATTCATCCTCAAAGTAAAGTCTGAACCAGGGGTAGGGGATTCCACTTACCTTCCCTATCGGTTCGAAATGCGACGGAAGTGTGTGTTTTGCATGCGGGGGCTCTCTTCGCTCACACGCCCCTGTCACGTCGTGGAAATGACCCTTTGTGCATGGGCAGAGGGTTCTTTGCCGGTCTGGGCGACCAGAGTTCAGGGACGTGGACAGCCAGCCATTGCTGCCGGTTCAGCGAGTGGGTGGAAATTTCCGCAACCGGTACGTTCGAACCGGTCCAAACCGGCAGCAACCCACCACTGGTCTGAACCAGATATTCCTTCACTATGGACAATTTTGATCCCTACTGATACATGCATTCTCAAGAAAATAAATCCTTACATATACATACATACATACATACATACATACATACATACATACATACACACACATTTGATGTATACATCATTATTTTAACACAAATGGGTATATATTCACTTCCATATTTTTTCAGAAAGTTAAGTCGGCCATATTAGTGTTCCATCATGGAAGCGTATTTCTACTTTACTATGAAGTCCAGCATACAAAAAACTTTGCATTGATCAGACTGCATAAGTAGATTTTGTAAATTTATTTATTTTATTTTATTCAGTTTAGGCACCACCCAACTCCATCTGCCTCTGGGCTGCTCACAATATAGTACCATTAAATGAATACAAACCAAACCAAGATTGGATCCAGGCACAACATGCAGGTAAAAACAAAAGTTACCACCACACAATTGAGGTAAGCTACAAATGATTGAAACCCTGAAAATAACGGGTATAAATTTAAGTGCATTTCCATATATTCATGGTGCAATCCAATTGTGTCCAGGAATATCTTGTGAGTTCAATAAAGATTTATTTCTGGGACAAATATAAGCAACCTTGAAAATTCAATTAAAATAGTTTAAACGTTTGAGTGTGCTATATTTATTTAAACTGTTTACATACCACATTTCTTTTGCTTATATTTGTAGAAGGGTTCTTTAGTTTAATTGGACTATTTTTAAAATACACATGCACAATTCTGTTTGATTAGTAAGATTTCTTCTCCCATTTCTTGTAGACTTGGGTGCTCCTAAATCAGCTCTGAAAGGTTTTCCCCAATCTTTGGGTGCTCCTAAATCAACCCGAAGCTGATTTAGGAGCACCCAAGTCTACAAGAAATGGGAGAAGAAATCTTATTAATCAAATAGAATTGTGCATGTGTATTTTAAAAATAGTCCAATCCATTGGAGAAAATTTGAGAATGTGGCAGGAAACAGCACAGGAGGGGTTGGATGAAAGAAATTTGTTCCACTATTAGACACTATTCCATCAGTGGATGAACAAACTGGATATAACTCATTATTAATCAAATGCTATCAAATGCTTAAGATTAAGGTGCATTTTCAGAGGATTAATTTGGGCCAACCAGCCTCTCTAAGCCTAAACTACTTGTAGGTTGTCATAAGGATAATCTAACTCAATGAATCTTGTCATGAGCAGCTTAGAGGGTAAAATCCAACAAATAAAAGGGTAGATATAATTCAGAGAAGAAAAAACAGGGGCAGCGACGCATAAATGTTGCCAACCATTTTCCATTTGACTAAAACATTTACAAGAATCCAGTGCTATGTTCAGTTGTGTTTTGAATACAAAACATTTCCTCTATTGCCTACTGGCATGTTCCTATTATTGTCACAATTTATAGTAATTTCTGGATTTCTGCACCAAGTTTGAAAAGCTCCTTTTTTATAATCAGATTCAGCCTTAAAGATTTTTGCATTAGCAGTACTAGCTGGAAAGGACTGAGTCTGCAAGGAGAAGGAATATGATAAATGCATGTATTTTCTAAATTTGCTTACATACAGACAATTTGCATGCAGAAGTTAATTTTGCACTGTAATATATATATATATATATATATATATATATATATATATATATATATATATATATATATATATATATATATATACACACACACATATATACATATATATATATATACATATATATATACATATATACATATATATACATATATACATATACATATATATATATATATATATATACATATACATATACATATATATACATATATACATATACATATACATATACATATATATAATGTTTTTTTCTCTGTCAAATCATCCTGGTGTGCCCAAATATGGGAGGAAACATCACAGCTTCCTTTTGCCTTTCGGCCCCTCCATCTCTCTGATGAGAGCTAAATAGCTTGAAATAGATCTATAATACTCTCCCTTCATTTTAATTTATCAGCAAAAAAATTTACATACAATAGAAATATTGTATGTAATATATATATATATATATATATATATATATATATATATATATATATATATATATATATATATATATATATATATTACATACAATATTTCTATTGTATGTAAATTTTTTTGCTGATAAATTAAAATGAATATATATATATATATATATATATATATATATATATATATATATATATATATATATATATATATATATATATATATATATATATATATATATATATATATATATATATATATATATATATATATATATTTTCCTGGTGAAGAGCTGACAGGGAAGAGAACCTGGCCTAGAGGTTAAAACTGCTGCCTTACAAGCAGACTGCCCAGGTTCAAATCCCACTAAGGATATGGCTATCTGACGAGACCAAATTGCTCGAAATAGATCTATAATAGTCTCCCTTTATTTTCATTTATCAACAAAAATGTTACACACACACACACACACACACACACACACACACACACACACACACACACACATATATATATATATATATATATATATATATATATATATATAGAGAGAGAGAGAGAGAGAGAGAGAGATACATATACATATAAAAAGATGCCAGTTTTAATTAGATAAGGCTGTTTCTCAAAAAGTCTAGTTACTTCTATGAATTCAGAACTAATAATATCACTAAGCTACCTGGAAGTTCTACAAGGCTTTCTATACATCTAGGATTTGTAGCTTAATCATTATGGATTATTAGTTGGTCTGCCCTATATGAGACAAATAAATACATTGTGAATAAAAAATTGTGTAGAAATGTTAAAACAAACAAATATGAATGAGTTGAGTCAATGTAAGGAACTGCATTTAGCAAACATCTGCCATCCTATAGACCAGGAGTGTCAAACTTGCATCATCATGGCAGTATCATGTGATGTATCACGACTTCCCCCCCTTTGTTAAATCGGGCGTGGGCATGGCCAGCGCGTGATGCATCCTGTCCGCGAGTTTGACAGCCCTGCTATAGACTATCCTCTTTTTAATATTAGCTAAACTAGCTTTTCAAAAGATACAGGAGGGTGCAGAATGTTATTCATAGGTCTAGAACGTCATAGTCATGCTCCCAACTTGATCCCAGATGAGCTTGTTTTTATCCTTGACTGGTTGGAATTAAATTGTTTCCCCCCCCTGCTTGTTAACAAATAGAACTAATCAAAGGCCATCACTCTAAATTAACTTTATTTCCTCAACACAAGGACAGTCAAATCAAGAGTGGCTACGTTAGGGTAGAACTACAGTACTCCTATCCTAGTCAGTAGTTGAACAAGCACTATTTGAAAACAGAACAAAATGACACCAAAATAGCAGCTGCCTATGGTAGCAAATAGCAATCATCTGGCATAATAAGGGAAAGATTTTTGCAAAGCTGAAAGTGTCCATTTGTATTAAATCATTTATGCTTTAAATTTTTACTCCACAGAATTCCATGTATGCTGATGGCGTTAGAGAGAGTGGATTGTTTAACTGCATGTTCAAGGGGGAAAGAAGATTTAGGTTCACTGACTTAGTAGACTTAGATTTACTGATAGATTTTTAGGATAATTTTCAAATGGGTATAGTAAGAAGAAATCTATCCCTGGGCTGAAACTGTACTGTACTAAAAATTGTACTACAAAATGCATGAGATCTGGATGCAGAGCCGTTCATTTTTATATGGTATAACTTTTTAATAATAATTGGAAGAATATCTAAAGGCCACTGAAGAAGATGCATTGAAGTAAGTACATGATGAAGGCTTACTGAATTACTAGAATCACCAAACTAGCCTATAAAAAAACCCAAATGAAGAACAGAAGAGACCAGGGGTGGGTTCCTCCCAGTTTGGACTGGATCACCTGAACCGGTAGCGACCCGCTAGTGACGTCACCGATCTGGTTCGGTTGGTGCCGGTCCGTGGGCGCCGCCATCTTTTTTTGTAATTTTTTGTGCATTTTTCCCTGTTTGGATGGCTTCTCCTCTTCCGCTGCTTGAAAAATGGCTCTCCCGCCCGCCCCCGGGTTAATACTGACCTTTATTTCTTTGCCCAAAGCACAGCTGATGAGCTCCTCAGCTGTGTTTCGGGCTGATTCCTGCTACTGAGCATGCGCGGAAGCCAAATTGCACAAGGTGAATGCACGCGAAACGTCGCGATGCGAACCGGTGGCGAAGGCAAGTGGAACCCACCCCTGTAAGAGACACATGGCAAACTGCATAGTATTACATGGCCAGTACACACACACAGACACATACACACACAGACTCACAAACCTAGCAGGCAATGCAGATAACAATAAAATCTGGCAATGGCTAAGAGC
Organism: Diadophis punctatus similis; assembly: GCA_023053685.1. Lineage (NCBI taxonomy): Eukaryota > Metazoa > Chordata > Lepidosauria > Squamata > Dipsadidae > Diadophis > Diadophis punctatus. The sequence continues at coordinate 7,313,633 of JALIGW010000002.1, forward strand.
AGGGAAGTTGAAGAAAGAGATGGAGGGGCTAATTCTGGATGTAGAAGACCAAGCCTTAAGAACAAATGCTTATAAAATCAGAATTGAACAGAAAGCAGTGAAAAACAAATGACACCTCTGCAAAGAAGATGGAGAAAGAGTGGGCCAACTAGTTAGTTGCTGCAACAAGATTGTACAGACTGGCTACAAACAACAGCCTGACAAAATAGCAACAATGGTACATTGGAATGTCTGCAAGAAACACCATTTGCATTGAAGCAAGAACTGATGGAACCCCAAGACAGACAAAGTAATAGGGAATGAAGAAGCTAAAGTATTCGGAGATTTTAGAATTCATACAGACAAGCACCTGCTACACAAATACCTCAGTCTTAACAAGCATTGATAAGAAAGACAAAAAAAGTATGGACAGTGGATGGTGCAGAATCTGGAGGCAGCAGAATAGAAGAGAAAGAACTGGAAAAAAAATTACAAAATAAAAAAAAACCTGGCAAATTGAAGTAGAAGGACTGTGGCAAAAGAAAGCAAAAATAGTGTCAATAGTAATAGGTGCCTTGGATGCATTTTCAAAACATCTGGAGTGTCATTTGAAGACCACTGGCATTGACAAATTCACGACCAATCAGTTGCAAAAGGCAACTTTACTTGGAACAGCTTACATCCTGCGATACCTTTAACACCATCACACAACATTTGCCTATCCCAGATCCTTGGAAAGGACTTGACAGGTGGATAAAAATGCCAAATCCAGTCTAAACATCTGACTACAGTGTGTCCAGCTATAATAGATTAGATTTAGCAATATCTGGGCTCAGAATTCTGTAATTTAAAAATATATATTTTGCAATATGCTGTGGATGGTAGATTGTAGGATTCTAGTTCTTGGAAATCTGAAGTCCACTTATTCTTGTCATTATATTTCAGTATACTGCATCCTCAATTTACAGTTATCCTATGCATATATAGCAGTCCTCAACTTATGATCACAATGGAGCCCAAAATTTCTGTTACTAAGTGAACCATTTGTTAAGCAAGTTTTGCCCTATTTTACAAACTTTCTTGCCACAGTTGTTAAGCGAATCACTGCAGTTGGTAAATTAATAACACGGTTGTTAAGTGAAACTGCTTCCCCCATTGACTGCTTGTCAGAAGCTTGCAAAAGGGGATCACATGATCCCTGGACATTGCAACTGTCATAAATATGAGTCAGTTGCCAAGCATCTGAATTTTGATCATGTGACCATAGGGATTCTACAATGGTCATAATTTTGAAAAACCATCGTAAGTCACTTTTTTCCAGTGATGTTGTAACTCTGCATGGTCACTAGATGAACTGTTGTAAGTCGAGGACTACCTGTATAATTGAGAATAAGCCTTATTAATTATGGAGGGAGGGTTGTTCCTTCATAGGAAACATGTGAAAACAGATCTTAAAGCGGGAAACACATTTGTTTAAGTGCCATAAAATGATTATATTTAATTGTGAAAACGTATATCGGGGCTTACAAAGTTTATTCTCTCTAGAGCAGGGGTGGGTTCTGGATTCTCCCGCTGCCAGTTCGCTCAGGGACACACCACGCGGGCGCTTGCATGCACAGTACTTTAAAAAACAAGATGGCGCCGCCGGGAGAACCGGCTCAGGGGCATGGCAGGCCCGGGTCGCTGCCGGTTCTAGCAACCTAGGCCAAGTTACTACCGGTTTATAGAACCGGTCCGAACCAGGGGGAACCCACCTCTGCTCTAGAGAATAAGGATGAATTATGGATTATTCCCAATGCATTCTTTAAGATGTATACGGCTCTGTTTTATTATTTATTTATTTATTTATTTATTTATTTATTTATTTATTTATTTATTTATTTATTTATTTATTTATTTATTTATTTATTTATTATTTATTTATTTATTTATTTAGTATTTGCACTTGTATGCCGCCCACTCCACAGAGACTCTGGGTGGCTCACAACAATAAGAAATCTACATGCAAACAATAAACATTAAAAAAAATTAAAAACACTAATTATTAAAAAAGCATTAAAAACATTAAAAACAACAATTTTAAAAACCCCATGCAATTTCTACATTCACGGGACCAAGAGTTCTCGATGTTGTATTGAATTCATTGGCCCCAGGCCTGTCAACATAGCCAGGTTTTCAATGCTTTTCTGAAGGCTGGCAGGGTGGGAATAATGCGGATCTCGGGGGGAAGTGTATTCCAGAGAGCCGGTGCTGCCACAGAGAAGGCCCTCGCCCGTGGGCCCGCCAGCCGACATTGTTTGGCTGACGGGACCATTAGCACAGTGTTTTTCAACCTTTTTTGTGCAAAGGCACACTTTTTTCATGAAAAAAATCACGAGGCACACCACCATTAGAAAATGTTAAAAAAATTTAACTCTGTGCCTATATTGACTATATATAAAGTAATTCTCTTGAATAGGAATCAAATAAACAAAAAGAAATTATTTTTCTTTCTTTCTGTCTGTCTGTCTGTCTTCTTTCTTCTTCTTTCCTTCCTTCCTAACATCTCTTTTTCTTTCTTTCTGTCTTCCTTCCTTCCTAACTTCTTTCTTTCTGTCTGTCTGTCTTCTTTCTTCTTCTTTCCTTCCTTCCTAACATCTCTTTTTCTTTCTTTCTGTCTTCCTTCCTTTCTAACTTCTTTCTTTTTCTTTCTTTCTTTCTTTCTTTCTTTCTTTCTTTCTTTCTTTCTGTCTTTCTTTCTTTTTCTTTCTTTCTGTCTGTCTTCCTTCCTAACTTCTTTTTCTTTCTTTCTTTCTTTCTTTCTTTCTTTCTTTCTTTCTTTCTTTCTTTCTTTCTTTCTTTCTTTCTTTCCGTCTGTCTGTCTTCTCCTTCCTTCCTTCCTTCCTTCCTTCCTTCCTTCCTTCCTTCCTTCCTTCCTTCCTTCCTTCCTTCCTTCTGTCTTTCTCCCTGTAGGAGAAAGAAGGAACCTCTGTTGCCGTCTCCCGCGGGGCTGCAGCCACCCGACTGAGTCCCCGACCGTGGCAGCATCCCTGCTGTTCTCCGGCCAAGCGGCGAAGGAGCCCTGGAGCCCTGACGCCGCCCTGCATCTCGGTCTCTTGGGGCTTGTCCGGCAGCCTGCTGGAAAGGCTGCGACGCAGGGAGGGAAGGAGCTGCTATTGCCGCTCCGGCATGTCTCTGTGGCTGACCGGGGAGCCGCGTCCTTGTTAACAATGGAGAAGCTGCACGGAGCAGAGGTGCCTGGCGAGCGAGGCGAGTGGCTGCATCAGCGGTAGGCTCCTGCCCGCGTCTCCCGCCTGCTTGCCCACCTCTTGCCTTAGCATTTAAAAGAATGAGAGGCGGGCGGGCGGGAGACGCGGGCAGGAGCCTGCAGCCGATGTAGCCACTCACCTCGCTCGCCAGGCGCCTCTGCTCCGCGCAGCTTCTCCATTGTTAACAAGGACGCGGCTCCCCGGTCAGCCACAGAGACATGCCGGAGCGGCAATAGCAGCTCCTTCCCTCCCTGCGTCGCAGCCTTCCCAGCAGGCTGCCGGACAAGCCCCAAGAGACCGAGATGCAGGGCGGCGTCAGGGCTCCAGGGCTCCTTTGGCCGCTTGGCCGGAGAACAGCAGGGATGCGCCCGCCCGTTTTTGAGCTGCCCCCAGAGCAGTGAATCAGCTGGGATGTCCCGTAGCAAAAACACCCGGCGGGTGTTTTTCCCACGGCACACCTTACACTATGTCACGGCACACTATTGTGCCGCGGCACAGTGGTTGAAAAACATTGCATTAGCAGACCAACTCTGTGGACTCTGATCGGTCTTAGGGACGTATGTTGGAGAAGGCGGTCTCGGAGGTATACTGGTCCTAAGCCATGTAGGGCTTTAAAGGTGATCACCAATGTTAGATTGGTGATTCCACCAATATTAGATTGATAAATACATTAACAGGTATGCCTTTCCATTAAGCCAAAATAAAACTAAGCCAAATCAAAACAAGTCTGAATAAGCTGAATGGAATTTACTTCCATGGTAGGTTTTCATAGATATCAACAAGACTAAATCCATTATGTTGCTCCTTCTTGCTGCAACTGATTTCAACACTACACACACAGGATTGCTTATTTGGTAAATGGGATTACCAAAGACGAATCTGAAGATATCATCTTACCCTTCCAGCGGTTGGATATTTAATACTACAAGTTTTTTTTCCCCAGGTGTTAATAGAAAATTCAATTTTACTTCACAACAGCTGGGATTGTTTTAAATAGCACAGCTGTCAGGATTTGAAAATAACTAATTTGAACATGGCCGCTGTGCTGAAAACTAGTTGAATGAAAACATGACCGATCGGCACATATGATCCCCTCTGCCAACCAAACTTCCCGTATGACTGGCATTGCAAAGATATCTAATAACAGGTTTCAGTCTATGATTCAGTCATGCTTTGGCAATGGGGACCGCATGGAATTTATTGCCCATCCAGACAGGAAAAAGGGTCACTGCCATAACTGTAAAAATTATCTGCTTCATATCTGCTTAATTCTGCATTTTTAATCACAGAAATAGAGGCGTGTAATTTTAGAAATGGGTAACTTTGCATTAATCCGAAGCGCCAGCATTATGTAGTCCACGAAAAATTGCAGGCAGCACAGAAACTGTTTAACCATTATTTTTGTAATGGTTACACCCTCTTTCCTTGCCTATTCAGGGAAGTAATGCATTAACTCAAAATAAATCCAAAATGGAACTAATTTTAGTACCCACAATCCTAAAACAGCAGCAATTATTTAGAGATTAAAGAAGGGTAGTAAGAGTGCTCAATTTTGAACTAATAGAAACAAGAAAAGTTTTTAATTCCTATGTGAGGAGTTGCCAAATTTAACTACAGTCTAGAACTCCCACTCTCTGCGTTGAATATATAATGTAGTGGATGCGGAATATGTCCCTGTAATTTCCAGAGGAGCAGATTCTTGTCGACAAAATTTAATAGGGAGGTTAGAGCAGGTTGATATACTCTCACTATTGACCTACCAAAGGAGCAGGGGGAGGGAGGTGACGGGGGTGGGGGAGAGGTGACAATCCAGCCTCAGAGGATTGTTGGGAGGGTTTCTAAAATGTGCAAAGAATGCTTTGAAGATGTATTTTAAATTTTACCATTATTTAACAAAAAACATGGGTAGAGTATAACCATGGCCTTATGCTTATGAACTGTTTTGCTCATATCACCGAACGCATAACAGATGTTGTAGGACAAAACAAGATTATTCCCCACAAGACAAACCACAATGGAAAACTACGCTGGTATGGGTTACAAACATTGTGCAAACGTTCACTTCACTTTTAAGACAGCAAATTGAGAAATGTGAATTAATAATTTTTTTTATTAAATTTCAAAAAAGACATCATTTATCTATAATGCAGTTACAGAAGCCAGTTTAGCATGCCCGCAAAACCAAACGGCTATGCAATGAATTGCAGCAGATATGAAATCACAATTACACATTTAATTTTTGACAATACAACCCCGTGTTTTCAGTTCAATTTGCATCCAGGACAAACAGAGCAGTCTGTTGGTAACTGAGCACTTATTTCTCTATGTCTCAGCTCCAGAAATTTAATAAGCAGTGAACAGTACAGAAAGTATAAATTTTAATTCTGAGTATTAGTTACCAACAGTTATGAACATTATTGAAAGCTTCCATGCTAATCAAAGCTAGCATAATATGCCTGAGAAAATTTCACTAAGAATGCAATCCTATGCATGTCTACTCATAAGTTCAACTGGATCCAAGAGGACCTCCTTCCAGTTCAGTTTTTTTTTATCAGTGCTCTGCTTAAGTTTATTTTCTTCTTTCTTAATCCGACCTTATAACCGCTCTCAAAAACCGCCTAAAGGATCATAGCTATACTCGGTTATTCTGTGTCTACTGGAATTGTTGTAACAGGTGCAGCGTTAATAATATGCCGGGCAATCAACTTTTTTCCACCGATCTGTCAGTTTAGCTTAATAATGCCATTGAAAGTGTAAACATTTCTGCAATCCATATTTAAAAGTCAATAAAATAATGGGGTGCACTACTTATCTTTTTAAATTTTTTAAGTAATACATTTGATTATTTTAATCATGTCACTCCTAACGGGGTTTAAATATGCAAGCAACATCACTGCAGACTCCACTCTCTCCCAGCCCTTCCCCCCATCAACAAAACAATTCTACAATTCCACTTTGCTCCCTTTATCCTTTAAAGCAAAGACGATTTAGAGACAATCAGCACAATATTTTCTATCATTCTTAAACTGCTGTTAAGGGCAAGAAAAATATGCGGAAGAGATGTTTTGTTAAAGAGAAAGGGACTTTAACTGACGGTACACGTGGAGAAATCCATGCCAGAAAAATAAAACTACTTTATAATAATAAAAGGGCAATTACAAAAACTTCTCATAATTACAAAAACTTTGTATGTGGGTATGTCTGTATCTTTATGTGCAGATGTCCAGACACAGACAGATACATCCCTCCAAAGTGAAAATCTTTAAAATTACAGACTTTGGTCTTATTCAGCCTTATTGCCAGTAGTCAAGATTTGTTAAGTCTATAATTCTCACTAAAACACAAAGGTGAAAAAAGCCAAATCAAATGTTAGCCTGTATTGTTAACATGTTTTCTGTGTTTGCAAGTCCTCTCCAATGGAAGCAGCTGGAATCTAACACTGTCTGTCGTGCTGCCCCACCAATTATATCAACACTGCCTTCTCTCCAAACGAGTGTAATTTGGTATCTATGAAAGCTCCCCTTTGGAATCCTGCAAAAGATAGGCAAAGACTGCATATTTCAGGGGCGTATAAGTAAAGACAGCCCCATTTTCATTCATCGATCAGCCTTAGCTTGCTCCTGTTTGGCTCGTAGTGCCTTAAAAGCTCAAACACTTCTCTGTTAGTGTGCCTTGATTTTGCACAAAGCAGTATTTATAGTAGCCCCGTTTCTGGTTAGGAACCTATTAAGTCCATGCAGGTGTACAGAGTTTCCTCTATTTTCAACTTCATAGATCTTTTGGGTCACTGTAAGAACCAAATAAAAACTTTGAGGGAAATAAACCAGACACACAGAAGTATTTTCCCTCCTCTTCTATGTATACACAAATATCTACAGCCACATACACTTACTTTCCTGTCTTTCTTTTAGTTGTCTGTATTATATGATACAAATGGAATCATAAACACAGATTCTTATTGTATTATGAACTGTGGCAAAATGATACTTCTAATGACGATAAAGATAACTACAGTGTGGCTTTAAATTATGCAACTTTAACCTGGGATAAGTTTACAACTATGGGTATTTTCAGCTCTTCTTCTGATGCTTGAGAGATATAAGACAATTACGACCCATGAAAAAAAACAAATAGTTTCTGTGAATTGCATACTTCTACTGTGATTTCTGTAACCATTTAGCTTTAACAGGTATAATTCCTCCAAATATTTTACCTCCTGCATAAAAAGACTAATTTTAGTTAACTAATTCCGATCACAAACAGTAATAAGAAGAGCAATAAAAAGGAACATATAAAATCTAATAGATGTCCGGTTGACATCTGCAAGATTTTAAACCATGCATATGGGCATATATATGACACAGAGAACATGACTGAGATTCATATGCTTCAGTTTCCAGAACAAAAACATTAAAATATGGTAATTAATAGAATGCCTTACTTCTGGAAGCTGGGGTGTAAAACTAAGTTTTCAGCTTCCTTTAGCAATATCAGTCAGCTTCATCTGTGTTCTGTAGAACATACATTTTCCTGACATGTGTTTTAAGACAGACATCCTTTATGTGTATAAGAAGCTTGTCAAAAGCAAAGCTGGTCTGACAGACAACTATTCAGACAAAACAAAAGTGGAGTCGATCCACAGTCCAGTTAATCTGAGTTATTGGAGTTTAACCAATTTATCCTCAGGGACTGCCAGCCAAACAAAATTGTTTTGAGTCAACTTCGCTGGGTTACAGATCAGGCTTGCAATATTCTACAATTTTATCATTTATCACAGATTCTCAGAGAGAGTACATGAGCTCTGCTCTCGCACTCTCTAAATACACACACAACACACACAACACGTAAAGGAAGCTAGGAATATCCCTATGATTCTAGATAGTCATGTCTTTTTTTTCTTTTTTTTGCTTTCTCTAAACACATCATGGTAAAATGCAGTGTTAAACCCTTGGTCCTTGACATATTATGGCAATTTTACAGTAAACTGAGTATAACATGAACCAGACATAGTGTATTTTCAAACAGGAAGCAAACTGCTCTTCTGCACAATTTCTGTGAAAGACTTGGAAAGGTATTTCAAAGTCCCTACTGGGAATGAGCATTTTCAAACCAATCTAATTCTCTCTTTCTCCCCTCCCCAAATATGTTTTCAGTCCAGGATTAGAAAAAAAAATATTACTTAAGGACACTATAGTAATTTTCCATGTATAGATCACCAATTCATTATTCCATTAAAAAAAACCACTATTTCATTTATAAGGGAGTTAGTTGTAGAATACAGATTTGTTTCTAAAACAATTGCAACTTTATACATTTATAATGAAAAAGTGTTCTGCAGATTATTCATTATATTTTTTATTGCAGTAGTGTAAGGCTACATTAAAAAATGAGGACTGAAATTGTATCCTAAAGGATCTATTCGTAAAAGCACAGAAGCTTAATTTTTGTAATATAAAGAAACAATATCATTGTTAAATTAGCATTTAGAAAACAGAAGCTATCTGAGACAGTTTTTTAAAAAGTAAACTTTAAATATGAAATGTTTTCTGTTTTACTTGTACAAATGCGACACTAAAAAGTGGAACAGGATAGGCGTGCACATGGGATTTTAAATATTAAAAGCATTATTAAATATTAAAGTATATACTAATCTTTTCCTATTATTTCTTGATATTAATAAAATATTTACAAAATAATTTATTACAGATTAAGTTACACGTTGAGTTGGGAGGTTACCATATGTTAAAGTCTTAACAAAAAGCCCTTTCAACTAGCTATATAGTTTGCAGCTACATATTTGTATAAATGTACATGAAAATAAATATAGATAAGGTATTTATAATATTGACAAGTTGCTTAAATGATTAGATTTCATGCATAATAATAACATGATACCTTAAACCATACAGGCCTCACAGATTTTAATGGACTGTATTTTTACTAAGATTTTTGACATGTTATTGGGTAATTGGTCTGTGTATATTTTATTTCTGATTTTTAGTATTTCCAAACTTCAGTATCACAAACCTCTCCCTGTGGAGGATGATTTGAACTACTGGGTATGTTTGTCTTGGAAAAACAATGAAATATACAGAAATCTAATTGGCAGATATTTAATTTTACGGGAAAAGCGACAACAGTAAGTATGATTTGCCATTACACTTATTCTTTACTGCCTCTATATAAATGAAATAAATGTACTGCTTGTCAATAAACAGAATTAATCATATTATTTGGCCTAGCCTGTTAGTAGGAACAATACTATGAAATAGAGTTCTTATAACTCTATGTGGCTGAAAAAGGTTAATAATAATAAGAACAGACAGAATGCAAACACAAAAACACATTAGCATTTTGTTTTGTTTTTTATTTGAGAACTTCACAAATAACTATTTCAGAACCACTATTTGGTGAGATGGCTTCACGCTTGTTGGTATAATGTACAAAAAAAGAGCAATTATGATAATTATAGGGCTCTCTATATGATTTATCACATGCACATGTGGGTGAGAATCAATGATGAGATCTTAAAATACTATTAAGTGAAAGTTTTGCCACTTTTGTTTTCAATTTCATTTGCAATATATGCCATGGCTGCTGTCTCCATGTTCTTTCAAGTATGTCATTTGATCAAACAACTGCTTGCTAAAATCTCAGCCATGTGCAATTAGGAATTCTAAACATGTGATTAAAAAAGTGAGACTCCAGAATTTCAGACCATACATGCCACAAGAGATATCTTAATGTCTTAACGAGTTGGGAAAGGCAATCTTTTTCGACTGCAGAGGCTTTGTCGATAAAGCTATTATGCTGAGATGTTACATAACAGAAGTATGCATTACAAAAATAAATAGATTAAGAAAAAAAATCTAAGCATGACCGAGAAAGTGAGCGTCACATATATAGCACACATATGTTTGTTCACAGTTAATTTTTTTCTAAAATTGTTCTTTATTATTTTTTTAAAAAAAGAATACCTCAATTTTAAAGAAATGTTTCCTTGCTTAAAAAAAAAAAGCAGATGACACGTACAACAGGTGAATTGGAAAAAAGGAAGTACATAACTTCCTTAAACACTATATAATGCCTTTATACAAAAACAGATTAATTTAAAAGTCCTCAATCAGTCAGATGCCTTTTGCTTTACAATAAAAGCGGAGAGACCTCATTCCCAACCAAGCTCTTCTTCCCACTCTAATATAAATACCGAAAGGTCTGGAATGATTTTGCCATTTTCTCCACTTTTGTTTATTCCCAGAAACGACTACTTCCTCTGGCTGTTCTCAGTTCAGAGAGTTCAAACTGAATTTAAAACAAGCCATTGGCTTGTCGGGTGGGGAGAGAAGAGGAGGAGGAGGAGGAAGAATAATTTTAAGCTACTTCTTATTTAAAGGCAAGAAGGCTCCTAAAATATAACATAGCCTGTATTTTGGTTGCACAAACTGGGAGAATGTGCAACACTTGAAATGAAATCTGGCACTTCCCGACAGGCACTCTAAACAATTCAGGCTGGGCATACACAGCATCTGCAAGATGCCTGGCACCAGATCAAGAACTGCACAACATCTAATAGGAGCAAGAACAATATAAAAATAATTCCTCTTCAGATATATACCTACGCATGTGTGTTTGTGTGGATGCACGTGTCCACTCCATGCGCTCACACATAGACAATTCCTGCTTTCTCACCCGGTGCCAGAATTGTGGCCTCATCACAAAGGTTCCTTCAATGTGCTATTACGATTGACGATTCTTCGGATAGGTAAAAATTTAGATTTCTCCACTTTGAGGGAATCAGTCTGCCTTCTGCTGATACCACCCCCAATGTTTATTCTCTTCGCTACCAAACAGGCACACAGATTCCAATGCACGTGAAAGTGTGAAGTTTGTTGCCTTTTTCTTGAACACACACCAACAGATTTGTTTTTAATAAACGTCATTTAACAGTTCCTATAAATACATTTCGCTTGACAGCTATCTCGATGGTACAAGTACCATCTTCCTATTCTGATTCTCTCTATCCTCACCTCCAAAAATCAACCCTAAATGAAAATATTTATTATGGGTGAATAACAGACAAAGGTAACTTGTAATATGATGTCATATATCCTTCTGTTTATCCACAAACAAGACAGAATATATTCCACTTTGCTGAAGACATATGTGCCAGGTGAACATTTCAATTTTTTAGAAAGTTTGTAACTTTAAAACCACAACACTAAAACAGTGACAGCTTGAATTCATGTATCTCATTTGCCCATTAAAACTGCATTCATGCATTTTAAAAAAAACTATAATAGTGATGCTTAAATAGTGGACAACTCATTATTTCCCAACCTTGACAGTTTTAAAACAATATCATTTCCCATAAAAATTTATAAACTCCACATCCAATGCTTAAAATAACTGTCTAGTGTATGGAAATAAAGGTTTGTAAATAAACCTCCAATTATTTAAAAAAAAACACCATACAAAGCGATTCACAGTTCTCAGTTAAAACTAAACATTTTCCTTAACAAGTTACATTAATCACTAATATTCTTTAGGAACAATATAATCAATTGACAAACTTTATAGTTCTTGATTGTAACCCAATAAATGGAGAAAAATACTAACCCTTCTAAAAGATGCTTCCATGAGAAGGATAAATTTGCTGTATAAAATAATGTCAACTACCTATATGTATTACAATGTGTGCATATCGGAGTGTGTTTTTCTGCAACACACATTCATAAGGATTGTGTAATTTATTTTGTGCCAACCCCCCTACTCTAAAATGGGCCTTGTTTAAAGCGGTAATAGTTCCCTTTTGGCCTAACTTGCTGTACTCTGATTGGTATCAGATGCAATGTTAGAAGTTGAAACAACACAGACTTCAGCGCTGCCTTTTCTCCAGAACTTCAATACATTATTTTCTAGCTTTTTTCAAAAACATTAAAATGCCCATTAAAAA
>JALIGW010000002.1:7328312-7745812 GCA_023053685.1 Diadophis punctatus similis
CACATACAGTATTAATAAACAGCGAGAGATGGCAATGTTAGTCCTGAAGTAAGTCCTTTTTTTGTTGTTGTTGTTGATGGTAAAATTTTATTTGGTATTCTCTATGAATCAACGTAAGAGTGCCGGCCGCTACATAGATTTTAGAAAAAGGAAGAGAGAGCAGAGGGCTTTATCTAACTTCCTTATTCTGCATTTATTTGGGAGGTCCTAAGAGACTTGAACAAACAGTTCTTGAATTATAATCACACATTTCATTCAAATTTCATGCTTTGAGGATATATTTTTTTCTTGATTAGAAGAGTTAGTTGTCAAACTGACTGGATCACATTTCCAACCTTTAAACTATTTTTGTGTATAATATAAATGGCCAGAAGTCAAAATAAAACACGTATCCACGTAACAAAATGTATATACATATGTATTATATATATTATTTGAATATATGATTTATTGGTTGAATATATACAATTTTAATTCCACTATGTTTCTGCATACAAGGTATTGTTTCTTTAAAAGTGTGCAGCTTCAAAATTTTTGTATTCACACAGACGGATGTAAATGCAGGGGGGAATTTCCCCCAAAGTCATGGATTAGTAGATTCCTCACAAATATGCAATTAACATTTAATTCTAATAAAAGTTTACCCCAAACTAAATTTGATTGATATCTAAGCTTCTAAATTCACTCTAATCAGTTCATGGTCACTGAAACAACCCTCTAAAATCGGACTAACACTATAAGCTTTAATTACTGGCATCAGAGAATTATTAAATTTCATATGATGTTTATAGGAAAACACAAATTAATGAAGTCTGATCCCATTGACATAATGACCTTTCTATTCTGAAAGAGACTGCAGTTCAGGCTATGGTTACTTTTGACAAGTTAGGTTAATGGATTTTTAATTACATTTGGAAAACTATAAGCCTTTATTAAAGTTGGATTCAAGAGATATCCCTGCTCTTCCTCTTGATAACAACCCTTCCAGTACTTTCCACGTTTAATTTGATTAACATGTAATTAGCATGTAATATTCACACAGATTTGTTGTATCAATAATTTCATTTGGCATAAAATGACTTCCTATATATTCTTAAATATCAGATTCTTCTCCCAAAGTTTTCAGTAGCACTTCCTGGTTCACCTATCCTGCTTGGGATCGACAAAGAAAATCACACTGCTTAGTCCTTAGATGCATTACAAGTCTTCCATTTACATAAATGAATATTAGTGTTTCCAGTTTATATAACCCTTTTTCCATACAAATATAGACTTATCGACTCATCATTCACACAATAATATGATACGAGTTTCTATTTCAAATTACATGATGATAAATTACAGATTGAGACGCAAAGAAAAAGAAACTGTTTTCTTGTTTGTTCCAGACACAGTCATATGTATTGTGCACACATTCAACAATATGTTTGCAAAAGCACAGTGTTAGAAGGGAGACAGCGTTTGTGCAGTGGGCATTGAAACAATGAAGTCAATAGTATAAAAGTGGAATAAATCTCCTGTCTTTAAAAACTGCTCAATCACTATAGTCAAATAAAGAAAAGAGCCGAGGTGGCGCAGCGGTTAGAGTGCAGTACTGCAGGCCACTTTAGGTGACTGTGATCCGCAGGTCAGCGGTTCAAATCTCACCGGCTCAGGGTTGACTCAGCCTTCCGAGGTAGGTAAAATGAGGACCCAGATTGTTGGGGGCAATATAAATATACATTGCTTACTGGTGTAAACCGCTTAGAGAGTGTTTGCACTGTGAGGCGGAATGAATGAATGAATGAATGAATGAATGAATGAATGAATGAATAAATAAATAAATAAATAAATAAATAAATAAATAAATAAATAAATAAATAAATAAATAGTCAGACCCCTCAGGTAGGTTTCCTTTCATCAGTTTTTTTTACACGACCCACAACATAAAATCTTGATTCAGAGATGCAGAAACAAACTTGTCATGCCCTGAATTTTTTTTAAAAAAAATTACATATCTAAGAAAGTCACAATCAAAGTGTCAATGGGAAGGATTTAGTCTTAAGTAACATACAGGTAGTCCTCGACTTACAACAGTTCATTTAATGACCGTTCAAAGTTACAATGGCACTGAAAAAAGTGACTTATGAACACTTTTCACACTTACGACTCTTGCAGCATCCCCATGGGTTACTGGCGGATGCTTGACAACTGATTCATATTTATGACGGTTGCAGCATCCTGAGGTTATGGGATCAACTTTTGAGACCTTCTGACCAGCAAAGTCAATGGGGAAGCCAGATTCACTTAACAACCGTGTTACTGATTTAACAACTGCAGTGATTCATTTAACAAATGTGGCAAGAAAAGTAAAGTGGGACAAAACTCATTTAACAATTTTCTCATTTAACAGCAGAAATTCTGGTCTCAATTGTGGTTGTAAGACGAGGACTACTTGTTTGGGTACCCAACATTTGATTTAAGAAACATTTCCCGAGTTCATACTAAGATATTATATAGCACTTTTCTTATATATATATATAGCACTTTTCTTATATACCGCTTCATAGTGCTTTACAGCCCTCTCTAAGCGGTTTACAGAGTTCAGCATATTGCCCCCAACAATCTGGGTCCTCATTTTACCGACCTCAGAAGGATGGAAGGCTGAGTCAACCTTGAGCCTAGTGAGATTTGAACAGCTGAACTGTTGAACTAGCAGTCAGCCTGCAATGGCTGCATTTAACCACTGCACCACTTCAGCTCTTATAGTATAGTCAGAATTCTCCATTTTTATGGAGAACTCACATTCATCCCACTTTTTCATGAAAAATGCTTAATGGGCCAGACCCAAAATTACACAGGTAGCCCTTGAGTTACAAACACAATCAAGAGCAGAATTTTGGGTGCTAAGGAAGGCAGTTCTTAAGTGAGTCTTATTCAATTTCACCACCTTTATTGCCATGGCTGTTAAGCGAATCACTGCAGTTCAGTGAATCCTGTGGTCGTTAAGTGAATTTCCACATTGACTTTGGTTGTCAGAAGCCAATTGGGAAGGAGGGTAATGGCAATCACATGACCTCAGGATGCTGCAACTGTCATACATACATGCTGGTTACAAAGCGCACACATTTTGATCACATGGTCATAGAGATGCTGCAATGGTTGTAAAGGTGAGGAACAGTTGTATGTCACTTTCTGAGTGCCGTTGTGACTTCAAAGAGTCACTAAACAAATAGTGAGGACTATTCAGTCAAAGACTTTCTGTAATCTTTTTTTTTAATATATATATATAAATTGCAGGGTATATAATATGTCTTCTAATTACAGTCACATCTTGAAACAGACACCAGCTATTAACCCATTTCTGTTTCTTAAAGAAAGAGTTCATGATTACTATGAAACAGAAGTTCATAAGGGAAACAACAGGAAAAACACAAATACTTCAGAGAGATGGGAGATAGATAAATGAGAAAGGAGGCAGCCTTCAGAATGGACAAGGAACCAGCTGAAAGTCACTGAAATCTGAATAATTTTGGAGATTCTAAAAAAGTAAGCATGTAGTTCAGTGGTGAGTTGGTACTGGTTCTCCCCAGTTTGGCTGAACTGGTGGTGGTGGCGGGAGGCTCCGCCCACCCAGACGTTATCACAGACGATCTGCGCATGCGCAGAAGCAGTGTGCGCACATCTCCGAAACTGTAGCAAAGGTAAGTGAAACCCATTACTGATGTAGTTCCAAGCTTTTCGTAATATTTACAAAAGTTAAAGATTTAAATAAATAAGTACATAAATAAATCAGAAAAAATGATAATCTCAACTGTGCCAACATTGGTTATTAATTTTTTCAAGCAGATCAACTTTAGGGAGTTCATGCTTTAAAACTGGGAATGGCAAGTCATGATAATCAAGAATCAAAACACTACAAGTGTTTGTACTTTGTAAGTCTAGAAAGAAATTTGTTTAGCAATTCATTAAAATGATGATAATAAAGGTAGATGTCTATGATTCAATCTCCTAATGCAGTGCTGCTAAATTTGCATCTGAACACAACTACTTAGATAATGTCATTGAGCCAAGCAAAGCCAGTAAGCTATACTTAGTTGCTTCAAAAAGCTGATAGTAGGACAGATTGCCAAAATGCCAAGTTCCACTTATTCTAAACAATATGAGATGCTATCTCAAATATTGCTATTACATTAATATACACACCTACAACAACACAATATATTCATCGAATGTTATATTACAGTATTTTTTTTTACTTAGACCTATTTATCCTTTCAGATATATAATAAAAGTACTGTCTGATTACCAAAAGACAATGTTTACAGTTTTACAGTTCTTGATCATGATAACATTGTTATGCTTAACCATCTCCAGTAGAGGCACACAAAACACTTTGAGTTCAAATTTCTTGCTCTGAGTTGGAGACAGCTGTTTTGACCTTACCAGAAGTGCAAACTCAGCTCAAAGTGGAAATATTTCTGATTAAGTTAGAATGGCTTCAAAATATTCTGCATGCTTCTACTCCAGAATCAACGCAAGTGCGTTTTGTTTAAAATAATTTATTTCTACAGGTTATGGTACCGTTAGCCACTCTCTTTTCTTCACTGCTCTATGTTATACTTTCAATAGCCTTTATTGTCATTGCACATCATGTGTACAACAAAATCGGTTACACAACACAGGATCAGAAATAGAGACTTCAAGGAATATACAGTACATTGGGACTCAGATGCAGAGCTAAATGCTTCTCTGGAATTAAAGAAGAAATATTATGTGAATTTTCAAAAATTGGTGCTAATGCATACCTCCTTGGGGTGACAAATCACTACCAAATGTAAGTGATTTATTTCTGGGGATTCTGAGTATAAATAAAATGAGTTTGGAACCTGCATTACACTACATGGGTTTTCAGTTTCTGCCTTATAGCATTTAAGGTATCATTTCAAATCTTTATTAGTATGGAAAGAAAATGGAGTGGACATAAGATGATTGCATTCCATCTGACAACCAGGACAATTTCTTTGAATTCCATTCTGTGATCCTTAGACTTCAAGATCTGACAACCAGTGAAATTTCCTGCTGGCTAGCACTTATAGAAAACACATTCAATATATAGATAAATTTTTAAATTATTTTTAATTAGACTTTTATCCCGCCTTTATTACTTTTGTAAGTAACTCAAGGGGGCAAACATACTTAACACTCTTTCTTCCTCCTATTTTTCCTACAACAATAACCTTATGATATAGGTTGAGCTGAGAGAGAGTGACTGCCCAAGGTCACCCAGCTGGCTTTCAGGGCTCCCTGTTTTCCAACAAATGCACCAAAACAACTATCAAAAGATATGGACAAAGAGCTCTCCCCCCCAATCAAATTAAAAAGCAACTCAATAATAAATACATAAGTATGCCACAAGATTCACACAACACTGTCAAATTATCTAAAAAGGCAGTGTTACCATCATTATTCTCATCTTCCCTATTACCTATCTCCTTATCTTCTTACAACTATAACTTTGTTGCTTATCATTATTGTTGTATGTACATTGAGAGCTTATGACCGGAAACAAATTCCTTGTGTGTCCAATCAAACTTGGCCAATAAAGAATTCTATTCTATTCTATTCTATTCTATTCTATTCTATTCTATTCTATTCTATTCTTTCCATTCCATTCCGTTTACTAAGATATTAATCCTCATGCAGTCTTCTAGGAAATAAATAAAATCAATTTATTATCCAGGTTCCCCAGCTTACTCTGAAATGGACCCCGTAATATTTATGGTGGCATATGACTAACAAAGTCACACCAATAAGATATCATTTATAACTATTCTAGTCTAGTCCACTGTAGCTGGCCAATTGCATACACTTTAATTCAACATGAATTGGGGATATCAGTGTTTTTAATCACCAATTGCTTTGGGCAGCATTTTTTGAACTTTCTATCTGGTCATTTAATTTTGGAAGTTAATCATAGCTCTATCCTCATTTCCCTTATTCACTGCAGTCTATCTTCTCTAGTCAAAACAAATCAAGGTATTATTATGTGCATTAGTGAATATTAGGGAGGAAAGGAGGTTTCTGGTGCTTCTAGCTTTCCATTCTCTTTAACTACAATGTTAATGACAACAATAAGTACTACTTTGAAATGGAAGCAATATCTTAAATTTGTCACATGAATAGTTCTACTTCTTCCAGGTGTATAATTCTTTACCCTGAGGCTGCTCAGGGTACAACTAGTGTACAGTTCCATACAACCTACAACATGATTAGCTGCAGAGACTATTGCTGCTTATCTGGGACTGCATAAATTGAACAGTGTTTGCATACGTGTTTGCACATGCTGGAGAGTATAATTCACTTCACATACCATGTTGAGCCATGACATGCTTAACATGGTTAAATTAATTACCCTAAATTAGCTTGGATTACTTTAGATCCTAAGCTGTAATAGACTATGCATTACAAATTACGACTGAGTTTATATAAGACAGCTAAGTTAAAACTAATAAATCACACTTTTGTTTAATGGAATGCATTAACCATACAATTGGACTTATGGCTGGTGAATGCATTTTTCTTGTGAGTTATAATATATGTGGTTTCTTCAAGAAAATGAGTTTCCAAATGCAGGAAGTTTCAGTAATGAGAGTCACAAAACTTGATTTTGCTGAACAATTTTGTTGGCGCTCATGATCAAAATACCCTAAAATGAAACAAAGAATCCAGCATGAGTTATTTAGAGATTATACAGATATAGGTATTTGCAAAAACTGTATGTCAAAAATCCTTCTATCTCTATTGCACCTATTCCTTCATTTTTCTATGATATCATCATAAAATATAATTTAGGTGAAAAAAAAAGACAGAAGTTGACAAAGTGTTGAAGGAGGAAAAAAGGAGGAAAAGAAAGAGAAAGAGAAGAAGAGGAAGAAGATAAGGAAAATGATTAACTCCTAAAATCATAGTTAGATAGATAGACCGACAGACAGATAAATGAACATATGTATATAAATGTATGTATGCATTTGTATGTGCATATCTACAAGATGAATATCTTATATGTCTATCTCTCTCTGTGTACGTATGCGTATGTATATATAGCAAAAACTTTAACAAATGAATCTTTTAAATTAACATCTACCCCTCTATCTACCAGAGGAATGCAGCTTGTGACTGATTACCTATATCGGGGTGCAGTGGCGGGTTGCCGTCTTACCGGTGCCGGTGCGCACGCATCTCTAAGTTTTGGGGGCTACGCGCGTGTGCCCCCTCGTGTGATTTTGCTTCTGCGCATGCGCGGAAGCAAAATCGCGCCGAAATCTCGTGAGAGGATGCGCGCGTGAGAGAGATTTTGGTGCAATTTTGCTTCCGCGCATGCGCGGAAGCGAAATCTCACCAAAATCTCTCTCTCGCGCACGTCCTCTCGCAAGATTTCAGCGGGATTTTCCTTCCGCGCATGCGAAGCAAAATTGCCCAAAAATTAACGAAAAAAATGGCGACGCGCTCGGTGGACCGGCAGAGAGGGTTCCGGAGCGGTCATGCGCAAATTGCGCAATCGGCCGCTCCCTACCGGAGCTGCGCACTGGGCAGCTCCGGTAGGAACCCACCTCTGCAGGGGTGTCAAACTCACGGCCCATGGGCTGGATGCATCACGTGCTGGACACGCCCACCCCGTTTAGCGAAGGAGAAAAAAGTCATGAAATGTCACATGATGACAACGTGACGCAGCGAGTTGGACACCCCTGACCTATATGAAGTCCCCAAAGCTATTTTTGGCTGTCCCGATAAATCAAAATGCTGATTTTTTTTTGTTTTCTGATATTGGAATTAATGTCTATACATTCCATACTAATGATTCATCTTGAAATTTGGGGATAAAACATCAAGAAGAAAGCACTTAATGAGATGCCAAAGGCTCAACTCACAACTGGACTCATCTTTCTTTGATTTTGCTACAGGCCTAACAAAAAGGACCGAAGGCATGTTGCAACTGGTCATATAAATGTCACAAATAATTTTAATAAAGAACAGTTGCAATACATATAAAGAGCCATGTATACCATCAGTAAATGCTTTTAAAGAGTAAAATTGAGTAGTTCTTATTTTTGAAATAGTATGCCACTTTATATTATTGATGAAGGACCGGTATTATAGCCAATGTAAGCTCACAAAACATAATCTGTCTATTACACAACAATGAAATTTAGTACAAAAAAAAATTCAACAGAATTATGAATTTTTAAAGCCTGTGGCTATGTTTTGGTAGTTCTCTATTTTTTTCTTAAATTGTCCTACAAAGGAAGATAATTAGTTGTTGTAATAAGATGGGTCTATCTATGGGAATATTTAGCTGCAGCCCCTTCAAAAAAAACCTATACAATAAAGTTTTTTTAAAAAAAGAATTTTGCTTTACCTGGAAATGCTAAAATGTGTTTTGTCTTCCATGTTTATAGCAACATATATTTCATTTGGAATTATTGTTTATTTAACATATGTAGCTAATTTATTGTCCATTATGTCAACCCTGGTTCCTGGTGACTTCAAGTCCACGCAGTTTTCTTGACAAACATGTCATTGCCGTCTTCCTAGAACTCAGAAAGACTGTCCGGCCAAAATCACCTAGTGGCTTTGTGCTTAAAGTGGGACTAGAACTCACAGTTTCCTGGCTTTTAATCCAGTATCTTTAACCACTACTGTCCATCAAACTGAATCTCAGTAAGGAAGACCTGGATATTGAAGAAATATATATATCTTTTTTTTTATCCTTTTCTACTCACAAACTTTTAAATCTCTTTATACATCTTTCTGAGTTGAGTGCCACATCAGTGTGTCAACTGTATTTGGTTTTCTCCTTCGAGTATGTGCTAAACAAAACTTTATGGAAGCCTATCGTTATATACATAGCCATGTCCTCAACACATACCATGTATTGGACAAGATATATACATTTTGAAGGGAAATGCTCATTTAAGAACTTATGTGTCATGTATAAGATCATAGGGAGAGGGAAAAATATTTGAGTTTATTGATTATTTTTACTGGATAGGTTATTTCAAATATCCCCAGAAAAAATAATGCAATGATGGGATACGTCATACCGATAAATTCTCCAACTAATGTTAACTTGAGTCCCACGGGATTGGGCGGCCTATAAGAGCGTTTAAATAAATAAACTTTTTAAAATCAACTGACAATGGATACTTTCCCAGCCCTACAAGAAAATGAAGTGGGTTGAAGGTCAGAGCATTTTTATGCAAAAACTACAACTCTTTGGTACGCACGCATGCACACGCGCGCGCACACACACACACACCAAATAATGGTGATTGAGCATCCTGTATGGAGTTGTTGTAAAAACAACAACCCAAAAGTTGAGCTGGATTCAGAACTCAAGGCAGATGGCGCAGAATAAGAGCCATAAAGGAGCCAATCAAATGGCATTTTTTTTTGCTAGTTGTTGTTGTCACATACCTTTTTAAAAGTAGGGATTTTGAGGAGACATGTTTTAATATCTATTAATTGTTGTGATGTATTGAAATATTTCAAAGGCACTGATGCTCATACTGATACTTAAAAACGTATTTTTGTGAGCTGATCTTAGGGCGTTCAATCTATGTCATAGAAGACGAAGCTTCTCATGAAAAATTCTCTTCTTTCCTTTCACCCCTCCTTGTGCCCTCAACATCTGCTTTCCTTGGAATTCTTTATGGCAATGAATTCCTTTTACATCCATTTTAGCAAGCCAGCAAGAAGTAACAATGAAGATAATTCATAGATGGCATCACAAATTCCTAAAATTACATTATATAAATTGCATCCTTTCTAGACAGTGTTAGCAGGGGTATAAACAAATCGGTTCTTATTATTATCTCTCATGGCAGTACCCAGTAAGTCAGTATTTGAGATTGAAGGTTGTTGTTGTTATGGTCGTTGTTTTAAAGATAAATTCGCCAATAATCTTTAACAATCAATTCTATGGCGAGTTTATGGTCAATAATTCCTAATGTACATACAATCGATGCAGCGTAACAAAATGATTCAGTAAGAAAATGATTCAGTCCTTGCTGCGAATTTCTTAATCACAAAACATCGGAAAAGTAAACTACAGTATTAATTAGATCAATGATATCCAAGTGCGGAGAAAATTGAAGTGGCAGAAAAATGAATACAACACTCAACAATGATGAGCAGTCCTATAATGAAAGTTAAATTCAGTCAATTATAATCACCTTACTAGAACCATGTATCTTTTTCATAATACTGTAAATAATAAAGCCTATGTAGAAGTAACATTTGGCTTGATACATTGAACATGGATAACTGCAGTATCAGCACTGCTCTTCAAGACCATGTCTGTATGAACATCTCATCTATGTCCCAATAAATTGCCTGTGTGTCTATGCATGTACATATATGCACTGTTTCTATTACCTTGAATCAATCCAATGCAAAATGAAATTATAGAAGATCATGGTGAAGTGCAGGTTAGTAGACAGACATATTTGACATCCCAATCTAGTCTTCCTGCTCCTCTTCATGCCCAAGGGAGAACTAGAACATCCCAAACTAGTATTTTAACCATTACACTGCATTAGTTCTCTTAAGAGAGACATGCATCTGGGTCTTTTTGAGGCAGAATAACAGAGTTGGAAGGGACCTTGGAGGTCTTCTAGTCCACCTCCCTGCTTAGGCAGGAAACTCTATACCATTTCAGACAAATGATATTCCAACCTCTTATTAAAAACCTCCAGTGTTGTAGCATTCACAGCTTCTGGAGGCAAGTTGTTCCACTTATTAATTGTTCTCACTGTCAGAAAATTTCTTCTTAGTTCTAGCTTGCTTCTATCCTTGATTAGTTTCCATCCATTGCTTCTTGTGTTGCCTTCAGATGCTTTGGAGAATAGACATACTCAATTCCTGCAATGGTTCCTGTAGAACCTATGCTAGTCATATTTTTGAAAATTTTTTGGTTTGAAACAGGGGTCAAAGAGGCCATCTATATTAAAATTGAACAGCCCTCTCTCAACAGAGGGGGAGGGATATGACATCACTTATCTCCAGTCTACAACCCAATCCTTTCAGCAATAGCGATAGCAATAGCACTTAGACTTATATACCGCTTCATAGTGCTTTACAGCCCTCTCTAAGCGGTTTACAGAGTTCGGCATATTGCCCCCAACAATCTGGGTCCTCATTTTACTAACCTCAGCAATAGCAATAGCAATAGCACTTTACTTATATACCGCTCCATAGTGCTTTACAGCACTCTCTAAGTGGTTTACAGAGTTCAGCATATTGCCCCCAACAATCTGGGTCCTCATTTTACCGACCTCAGAAGGATGGAAGGCTGAGTCAACCTTGAGCCTAGTGAGATTTGAACAGCTGAAGTGCTGAACTAGCAATCAGCTGAAGGTCGCAATGCTGCTTTTAACCACTGCGCTATCTCAGCTCCTCAGAAGGATGGAAGGCTGAGTCAACCTTGAGCCGGTGAGATTTGAACAGCTGAACTGCTGAACTAGCAGTCAGCTGAAGTAGCCTGCAGTGCTGCACTTTAACCACTGCGCCACCTCGGCTCAAATCCTTTCAGCAGTCCCAAGAAAGTTCCATACCCATTTGCACTCTGATTCAGGTGACTCTGAGGAACAGATAAATTCCCAAGTGGCTCTCAATGACTTTTAGAGAGCTAATGACCAGATGATTGATTGCAAATAATATAAATCCTTCCATTTCCCACCTTTCAGTTAGAATTGAAGAAGCTTCTTGAATGAGAAGTGAAATGTTTTCAAGATAAAAAACCCCAAAAGCTCCAGTTGCCTTTTGGAAAAACACCAGGGTTACCTATGGGATAACCTTGACCTGGATGATTGAGAATTTCCATAGACACACAGCACAACTCGGAATTACATACTTTACCTTATTCTATCCTTGAATTAAATAGAAGGTTGAAAAAGTAAAGCAAGAACTGGAATAATTAGATTTATAACCTGCTCTTTCTTTAGGACCTGAATGTAGGTTCTATGAAGATTTTTCTTCATTTTATCCTGTCAATATCAACTCTGTGCCCAGTCATTTATTTATTTATTTATTTATTTATTTATTTATTTATTTATTTATTTATTTATTTATTTATTTATTTATTTATTTATTTATTTATTTGGTCGTTTTTATATGCCGCCCAACTCCCGTAGGACTCAGGTCATGACTAACATCTTGACTTATTTGATTCACCCTCAAGTCCTGTTCTCTTGGATGCCCAGTTTATTTGTTGGAAATCAAGCGCCATACTACAATGAGTCCCTGCTATTGAAAGAACAAACTGTAACTAGCAGAAAATAAGTCTTTGGCTCTTGTTTTACCATTCCTCTACCAATGGATGTGCCCAATCCAAAATCTACTTGAATTTTCATTATGTCTGAATTTCCCATGACTCCATCTTATGTTACACAGACATTACAAAATCACCCAAGACACTACTCAACAAGTTATCTAAGGAGACTTTTAGACAGTTTGGACATCATTCCTTAGAAGCCTCAAGATCTGGTTTATCTTCCAAGGGTCTGGAAAGGAATATAAGTTAGTTTTGTGGTTGAGTCTTAGGAATTGCTTTGTCACTGAAGTAAAAGATTAAAGTTCCTAATAAGCTCAGGTACTTTATTCTGATAAGTATACATTTTATTTTAAATAAAATATTTATTTCTGAATCCTCTCTACTGGATTCTTTATCACAGTGAGTTGAGAAATGGAGTTGATTTAGTGCTCTGTTGGAGAACTAGGAATGATCTTAATTTCCTACCCAACTGCTAGCTGTAGGAGATACCTAGTTCTTAAGGTGAAAAAAAGAGGACTATCTAGAGATGCACTAGATCAGGGGTGGCCAAACTATGGTTCTTTGAGGACCTGTGGACTTCAACTCCCAGAATTCCTGAGCTAGCCATGCATGCATGGCTAGCTCAGGAATTCTGGGAGTTGAAGTCCACAGATCCTCAAAGAACCATAGTTTGGCCACCCCTGCACTAGATGCGCTTCTACTAAAGTGAAATCTTAGCCTTGAATTCTCACATGAGATAATATCTACCATGGAAATACATAACTAAGAAGGGTCTGGCATTCTGTCCTACTTTGCAGGGAGGGAGGTACAGAAATTAATAAGCAAGGCTATCAATAACAATGTTTATATACGGCTGTGGCATTTTTAAATGTGCTTCAGAACCCCCCCCCCTTACAAACTAGATCTTAATCATCTTCATAAAATTTAAGTGGAATAGCACATTAGGTAAGAATGAAGAAAATAGCATGCATATCTACAAACTTTTACTCAACTGCAGTGGCCTTTTCTAACCAGATTACTTCTCCATTTAAAGTAGTTGCAAACATCTGTGACTGTACTCTCTGCTTTTAACCATACCAACCATACTTTTAGGGCATTTAAATCCAAGATATTTAACACTTTCGATGATGTTTGCATTAACTGGGATTTTTGCACTTTGCTTGCCCTCGACTATTTCTTTTAGTGGGCAGTTATTAACCAAGCAATACTGTCTGAACTTTGGTAACACATCACAACGTGTTTTAAGCTTTCCCGCAAACATATTCCGTGTCAGACAAAGCTACTTGAAATGCAAACATTTGTGATAAATGGTCCAAGAATGGGTTGAAAAGATGCATACATACACACATATGCCGGTCTGCCTATCTATCTGTGTGCGCATACATAGACATACATGAAAATGAAATCGTGGAACTTCACAGAAAAAATGGCAAAGAAATAGTTAACAGACATATGCCGTATAATTAGGAGATGCATTAATGATTATGAATAGTAAATGATTTGGTGCAAGAAAAAAACATCTAGTCAAAAGGGACATGTACCTATCTTACATGTTTGTTAGTAACTATATAAAACTAGAGATTTTTGCTATTAAGAATCCTGCATTATTGGTGTAAACACTTCCAAGGGTACATCAAATTGTAATCTTTCATACGACATCCATCAAACCAGGCTGGAGATTTTGACAAACATTAAACACAGTAAGGAGGCAATTATGTATGCATGATTTAATCTGCAACTAATTAATATGCAAATTTATTCATATGTTAGTTACTAAATTAAAAATGCAAAGAAGCCCTTATGGTGATTCTCAAAATTTTGCACAAACAGAACATTTAAAATGTAAGAAAAAAGAACTTTTTTAAAAAAAATCCCTGCATACTTTCAGCCTTTAGAAACCTGTTGCATGAAGAAGATTAAAAATACCTTCTTTAATATTGGGAAACAATAACCAAGCTTTAATTTGATGTGAGACTGTGGTTAAAGAAAGGTTTTACATGTTTCTATCAAAGTCTTATGAGATGCACACTAATTAGCAAACAAAATGTATTTCAAAGCTAAGTCAAATAACTTGCAAATATTTTGGAGCATATAATAGAAATCTATCTATCTATCTATCTATCTATCTATCTATCTATCTATCTATCTATCTATCTATCTATCTATCTATCTATCTATCTATCTCAAAGCAAGTTACTTGTTTATCTTTATATATATAAGCTGAGTGCTGAATTATTTATTTCCTTTTTATTTGAATGAAGACAATAATACTTTCAGACTAGGCTTATTAATATTTTGGAGTAGTGAAAGCTAGTCAAATCCAACGAACAAGAAGGGATCGAAAGAAATCTTTAAAAAAGAGTGGGGCTGATTTCAATATGCATCATGAAAGAATTACAATTCAAATAATGAAAAGAAAATATCTGAAACAGTTCCTATGTAGGTTGTTATAGCATCAATCCCTCCCTTCAAACTGCATGTTTTAAAACATGTACATTTAAATTTTTTTTTAAATGTGGCACTTTCTCATAAAGGAGAAGAATAATTAAATTATATGTGTAACCTTTTTAAATCTCTGTAACGTTGGATAGTTTTGAAAATCTCCAAGATATTCAAACTATGCTAGCAAACACTCGCACATATATTTGTCACTCAAAAGGGTTTTTGTTTTTTATTGTATAAATGGTGTTCACATAACAGGGACGCAGAAACAAGATTCCTTAGTCTAAAACAGAGACATGTACAAAATAAAAGGCACAATCAGAGTTTCTCACCAGCTGATTCTGATGTGCTGAACTTGGCTTATATTTATTTTTTCTGAAAACTGAGTATAGGTTCACAGAGAGAATAATTCTATTCATTATATCCCTAATGCTTAAAAAAAAAAAACCAGAAAGTTAAAATACTGATTATTGCTGCATTCCTGGTATAATTTTCTTAACTCCTTTTTTTTTTTAACCTATGCTTATGCCAAACTGACAATAGATTTTCCAGGTCATGTCAAGCATACCAGCTGAATAAGGAGTGAATACTACAATTCTACCCCCACTGTGTACTATAAACAAACAAGACTGTTTGATATCCTTAAAAAAATAGAAGTGATAAGCCTTTGTACAAAGCTCTAAAGGCATTATAGCTCAGAAGTGGAAAATCTAATAGAATTTAATAGAAGAGACGAGATGAAGGAGTTAAAAGATAGGGAATGATTTGTGATGAAAATAAAGAAAGAGAATATGGAACTATGTCATTGCAAAAAACAAAAACAAAAAACAAAACAAAAAAAGCAGCTTTACTTTAAACTGTCTGTTCTGAACCCTAATAATAATAATAATACCCATCACTTTATTACTACCTCAGACTTTTAAAACTATCTTATATTTTACATTCTCATTCTTATAAATTCCTGTGATAAGCTCAGATAGAAACAACTTTCCATTGGAGGAAATCAAAATCTGAATAAACAGCTTTGACACGGGATTGGAAGTAAGCTTGCGTTACTGTGTAGTAACTTGAAGCACAAGACGCCATTTCTGTTAAGTCCTGAAATGAATGTAAGGCTTTTAAAAGCTTAAACATACACATTTGTGCATTCATTAGGCAGTGCTAAATCTAATTTGTTCTCTTTACTGTAACAGGAAGCACATGTTTAGAGCAATCTGTTTCCTCATATGAATGCTTTCCTGTCTGTTTAAAAAGAAAATCAGTGCACTTTACCCCAAGTAACCAAGAGGTGATCGTAAATATCCCTAAATAGCATTAAACCGATATGAAAGACATTAACACTTCCAGAATGCCAAAGTAGTATTTTTTAAGGGGGAGGGGAAACCCTAACAGATGCTCCTAGGTCAAAAAGTGAAATGTGTGTTTCCTGGAAGAAGGAAAAAAAACAACAACCCTAGTCTCATCAGAATAAAAAATGAACTGTGAGTAGAGACTAGAGTATCACACAGCAAAGAAAAGGCTAAAGACAGGACGCTATCACTCCCTTGCGAAAGTTTAGGTTGCAGTGGAAAAGCTCTGTTAGCTTAGAACCTAGTCTAACAAATCTGTATATTTTGTAATCCACAAGGTGGCAATGGCAACCAATGAGGGTTGTCTGCATAAAATCACTCTGGGGCCTACCATCTTCTGTTGCAAATCATTGGAAGACTCTGGACTCATCTATGAATCTAAGTTTTAAAAAAAGCACCAAAAAAAGAGCAAAAATTGCGGATTGGGTTTGATCTTTCAGTTTTGACTTTGCCTCACAGATGAGTGTTGTAGCCCCCCCAAAAGGAAAAAAATTGGGAGTTGAAAAAAACTGAAAAAGTATAGCATCATAACCTATTGTAAAAGACATTTCACATACATACATACATACATACATACATACATACATACATACATACATACATACCACATTTTTACTGATAATGAAAATGAAGGGAGATTAGTATAGAACTATTTCAAGCTATTTAGCTCTCATCAGCTAGCCATACCCTTACTGGGATGGCTAGCTGATGAGAGCTAAATAGCTTGAAATAGATCTATACTGGTCTCCCTTCATTTTCATTATCAGTAAAAATGTGTTACACATAGAGAAAATAGTTTGTCGTCTATAGCAGGGGTCTCCAACCTTGGCAACTTTAAGACTTGTGGACTTCAACTCCCAGAATTCCACAGCCAGCAAAGCTAACAAAGCTGGCTGTGGAATTCTGGGAGTTGAAGTCCACAAGCCTTAAAATTGCCAAGGTTGGAGACCCCTGGTCTATAGCAACTGCCTGGATGGCCCCTGAAGGGCTGAAAGGCAAAAAGGAAGCAGTATGCTCCCTCCCATATTTGGGTATACCAGGATGACTCAACGGAAAAAAACATATATTCAGTATATTCAGTATATTCAATATATATATATATATATATATATATATATATATATATATATATATATATATATATATATATATATATGTGTGTGTGTGTGTGTGTGTGTGTGTGTGTGTGTGTGTGTGTGTGTGTGTGTGTGTGTGTGTGTGTGTGTGTGTGTGTGTGTGTGTGTGTGTGTATACACACACACACAATTTTCATGCTAACTTGTTGAAAGATATAAGACAAAATAAGTTGAAGAGAAAAGATACTTGAATGCATCTAAATCATTTGTGCAAATAATAAGTTTTTACTCAGGACTTGTAATGCAAAAAAAGAAGAAGAAGAAGTTATTTTTGTAAACAAAATATGATTGAAAGATTTCAACTGAATGCTGATTTAATTTGATTAGCATAGCGAAGAAATGGGTAAAAAGGTCCATCTTTCTTGTTGACATCCAATACATTCCAACTGCAAAGAACAGTAATATTAGCCCGCTAATTAAAAACAGCACTTATGATTAGAATGCATTTAGTAGCTTTCTAGGGTCCCGATAAAGTCTTGTCCAAATAAATAATAATTAAGCATTCCCAAAAGCCACATTTATAAACTGAAAGCAGTTTAATAAAAGCAGTATTTATAAAGTCAGTGACTTCCAATAATATTCGTACGTTACTCAAAACAGTCCAGAGCAGGAAATTCTGTATTTCTTGAAAAGTTAATAAACTGTTGCTGTGTGAATATAAGAAAATCAGAATGCAAACATCATAATAAGCTTTCAAGCTTCTGCTTGTTTATTGCATTTATCTCCTATTGCCATTTTAAAAAATAAGACTTTTGGTTCTTCTTGGTATCATTTGGAGAGCTTTGCTCATATTTGTAAATGTCAGAGTTGTTTAAATGGTACCTTTGCTAATGGTCCTTAGGAATTATTATACTATACATCCCCCTCCCTTTTTTGCCATAGAATCCTAAATGATGTTGTGCAATTCAAATTCATCCTTAAAGTAACACACCCAGATGCATGCAAATATTTACAACATTTAACCTAAACATTTTGAAAATAAAAACAGATCCAGAAAACATGCTCATGACATGTAGGAACAGAATGACTTTTTAATTTAATTTAATAATTTAATTTAATAATAAAATTTCTATGCCGCCCAACTCCCAGGGGACTCTGGGCAGCTAACAACAAGTAAAAACATATAATCAATAAGAAAAACAATTTAAAAACATATTAAAATGCAATCCATATCAAAAAAGATCTTTCAATCACACATGCATATATGGGCCAATTTAAAAAGACCTCGTTGAAGGGTCATTGGCCCCAGGCCTGCCGGAAAAGCCAGGTCTTAATGGCTTTCCGGAAGTCCATTAAGGTGGGGGCAATACGGATCTCGGGCGGTAGTTGGTTCCAAAGAGTCGGAGAAGCTACAGAGAAGGCTTTTTGACTTTCTTCTCATGTGCTGTGCCAGTGAATTACAGGAATCAGTAAAGAACTAATAGAAATGTTAAAACAGGGGTGGACAAACTATGGTTCTTTGACGACATGTGGACTTCAACTCCCAGAATTCCTGAGCTATTCCATAGCTCAGGAATTCTGGGAGTTGAAGTCCACAGATCCTCAAAGAACCATAGTTTGACCACCCCTGTGTTAAAACCAACGTTAAAATAATAGAGGTATTACTGAAAACAATTGTTTTATACCTGTAAATATACTGTGTTAGAAGCTTAAGATATATATTAAAATAAAAGATTAAAATGCAAGTAATTTACACTCAAGCAATGCCAATGAATCTATGAGCATTACATATACTTTGGCCAGGTAGGCAGAAAACGATGGTAATGATAACTGGGTTTCATGTGCATCTCTTTTATGTTTCTGTGTACGTGCAAATTATTACCCCTCATTATAGTAAAACACTTTAATGGATATTTTCTTCATAGCAAATAATTGGATTGGATTCAATATTGGATAAGCTTCAGTGAAATAGGAGGTAGAAAGAGAATGGACTCTTCACCAAATTTGAAATAGCAAGGATGAGAACAAGGGTAAATCCTATTGTACAAGCTGAGCTCTAATCCCTGTAATATTAATTAAACTGCTACGAACTTTGCTGTAAGTAGAAAAAAAAAGGAAAAGAAAGAGAAGAGAGAGAGAGAGAGAGAGAGAGAGAGAGAGAGAGAGAGAGAGAGAGAGAGAGAGAGAGAGAGAGAGAGAGAGAGAATGAATCTTTTTATACTCTAGATTGTGATTATTTAATGATAAAAGCAAAGGTGTACATATATTCCTGCATTACAATAGGAAAATCTATTAACAGATGTAAAATACATTACAGAGGTTTAGACCTCACAGCGATTCATTTACTGCTTATTTTAAAGCTGAATCTCACCCAATATCAGGACTTCTGTAAACTTTCAAGTGCATTCTTCTAAGAACAAAAAAGGTTAAACCCCCCCCCATCATTATTTAGCTCATTAAAACCTCATATGAAATGAGTTGCAGATCTTCACACTGCCTTAAACCTAAAATGCTGTTTCCTAAAATATCTGAAAGCTAGAAAGTGCAATTATCTTAATTTATAGAAAATAACAGAAATCCTAGCTGTTTCGTGACAAAAACTTATGACCCAAAAACTGTGTCCCCTGCATTACCTATTTTCCACTCAAGAGGGAGACTATGTTTAAGTAAAATTCAGAGTAGCAACATTAACACATTTACATATAAAATGCTAAGAAATATGCCAAACTGATAGCAATGCTGTTTTCCTACCTAGAGTTACATCGTAAAAACCATGTTAATACTTTGCCATACGAGCAAATTCATTAAATACCCAAAATACATGTCACACACACTTTATCAATCCACTGTAAAGAGGGAGATTTCAATTTATGCAGCGTCAACCAAATCACAGCAGCAGTTTCAATGTTGTTTTCCCAAAAGGCTTTGAGTTCTTTATTGTCTATTTTGGGTTTTAAGCAACAGGACATCTTTTACAGCTACACTACACTGAGATGGCAGGGGTAGAAGCAGAGAATCATGGATTTATTGCATCTGAAACATTCAAAGGTTGACACTTTTCAAACTGTATACCAGGATATGTATGCTTTACTTACCATATTTTTTGGAGTATAAGACGCACCTTTTTCCTCCCAAAAAGTGGCTGAAAATTTGTACTTGTACTCTATCTTGTACTCTGAATGTAGCTTTTTCGGAGCTTTTTTTCCAGCCCTAACTAGGTGCTAACAATCTTCCCAGCTCTTACCTTGCAGGCTCTTTCACTGTTACTCTCTCCGAAGAATGTTTTTCCAGCCCTAAGTCTTTGCAGGGTTTTTTTCATTGCTCTACTTGCTCTGAATAAGTTTTTTTATAGCCCTAACCAGGTGCTAACTATCTTCCCAGCTCTTACCGGCTTGCAGGCTCTTTCATTGTTACTCTCTCAGAGGAAGGTTTTTTTAAGTCCTAACCAGGGGATAAAATAATGTGCTGAAGCTGACCAGACTAAGGACGTTAGCCAGATGAATACCTGGTAGGCAGATTTCCCCCGCCCCTATTTTCCTCCCCAAAAACTAAGGTGCGTCTTATACTCCGAAAAATATGGTATATGTAGGTTTATGGATACTCACAAGGCTTACCAAGTAAAGGAACAGGTATTGTAGATGTAAGCTTGGGAAAAAATGGAGACAAAATAAAGAGTGGAATGGAATGGAAAAATAGAATAGAATAGAATAGAATAGAATAGAATAGAATAGAATAGAATAGAATAGAATAGAATAGAATAGAATAACTGTGATCGGACACACAAGGAATTTGTCTCCGGTGCATAAGCTCTCAGTGTACGTATAAACAGCAATAATATACTAGAGCGGTTTAAAAAAAATGTATGGTGGCCACATTGATGAGGGGTTTTTTTAAAACCATATTTTGCAGACAACCCTGAAGACAGATCTTCTGGAATGCAGCTTGATTTATATGCTGGGGTTTACAAAAAAACTGGGAGCACTAAATTGTGTGCCTGAAGAATATTGGATTTCGGGTTTGAATGGCAACCGGCTGAATTATGATTACATCACTTCCAAGTAAAGTGGCAATCTCTTTATCTGTTAACTACTTTATAGATTAATCCATAAAGAGGAAACTATTCCTGTCTAAAGTACTGGACAGAGGTGACTCTTGCTTGATTTATTATAGGTTCCAAATTGAGAAGACAAAGAAAGCAAAAGTCTTTCTTGCAGGCCATCTGACAATCTCAGCTAAATTTCATCCCAGCCTAGAAGAAAATCAACCTCAATTTGTAATTTTTTTAAAAAAAAAAAACATGCTTTGCTACGATATACATATTTTTATACTGACCGATTTGATGCAGAAAAAACACTTTTATAGATACTTTGAATCAGAAATTTGAGGATTTGTGTCAGAAATTTGTAGATCTGAAAATTCAGGCGATCAATTTATATCAAACCACAATTATTCAGACTCAAAGCTCTGATTTAAAAAACATTCAACTGATGTGGGGAAAAAAATTCAAACAAAGATCTTCAGAACCTCTAAGGCAGTGGTTCTCAACCTTCCTAATGCTGCGACCCTTTAATACAGTTCCTCATGTTGTGGTGACCCCCAACCATAAAATGATAAAATTATTAGGAAACTCAGGGGTGGGTTCTAACTTACCTCGCTGCCAGTTCGCTTTCTCCTGCGCTGTGTGGCTGCGCCTCATGGGCGCGCGAGTGCTTTGCGCACGCACACATGCGCAGTGCTGAATTTTTTTTCAAAAATTGCAAAAAAAGAGCCGAAAACAAGATGGCAACGCATGCGCAGTGATGGAAATTCGGCTTCTGCGCATGCTCAGAAGTTCCCATGGTACAGATATTTTTTTTGAGTAGTCTATTTGCATGTGGGTGGACCCGCCTGGAGACGGATAGAGAAGCGGTGTCTTGGTTCCTAAGACCAATGGAAATATGTGTTTTCCGATGGTCTTAGGCGACCCCTGTGAAAGGGTTATTCGACCCCCAAAGGGGTCGCGACCCACAGGTTGAGAACCACTGCTCTAAGGAGACTTTACTGCAAAAATAATCATATAAAATGTCAAGCAAGGCCAACCTACAGCAGCAACCATGGCAAGAAGTTACAGATGATATTTACCACTGCAGCTGGAGTATAAATTGACACCAAAGCTACTTATTGTGTGGGTTTCTGTTTCCATTCAACTCAGAAACCTCATCCCATTGTTTTGAAATCCTGAAGATCTATAGATAGAGTATATTGTGCATTTCTCATAACAATTGGGAATCCCTGAATGGAAAAGAAGGAGGTAATGATTTTTCCAGACTCTTCCACAGATGGGTCAAGAGAGGAAGTTATTCAATAAAGGCCATTCAGGGAAAAAAAGGATCAAGATTTTTTTCCCCTTTTCTAATCATATTTATTTATATTTGCATGCAAACACACACACACAAAATTTAGTGATTGCAATATCTTTAAAATACATGCACACACAACTATATTTTTGTATATGGTTCATGAAGAAAGAAAAATAAAAAATTAAAACTAGAAAAAAGTTTGGGAAACTTTAAGCAGAAGTGTTAGCTGCATTACACCAACACTAATACAAACTTTTTTTATGAGTACTAAACAGGAACTTAATTCCCTTTATACACTTGAAACAGAATATTCAATGAATCATTAAGGAAATATATCAAGGTATCAAAGAACTAATAATTAATAGCTTCTTGACTAAAAGAGCTGCAACAATAAAATATTACCTATTAAGGATGACCTAAGTAAAATAATAATGATAATAAATAACATTAAAAAGGTCATTGATTGTATATTATCATCTAATTCTATCCGAGGGAAAACTTTACTTGTTATAGTGATATATTTTTTCCTAATATTAGGCATTGCTAAGCTGTACCATTAATCCTCCAAGTAATTATAGTACTTGTATGAAAAAAGGTTAGCCTTCCAATCTAGACAGCTGTATCTTGTAAAATACCAAATTATTTGCCCAATGTTATTGGAGATCTCTAAACTGATCTCCAGTTTCAGTAAAAAATATTCCAACTTCTTTCAAGTGAAGTTATACAATTGATATAACTGATTTTGAAGGTGGGTAGAGATACTAAGGGCACAGGTTACCTTCCTCTTTCCTTGTTTGTTTGCTTTTTGTTTTGTTTCCCCTTAACATGTCTTTTTTAAATTTCATTCCAAATATTTTGAAATAACATACAACCCATATTTATCATATTAATACCCAAGTATCTTCGCAAGGTTCTTCTCAACTGTAAAAGCCCATTTTATTTATTAATGACATTTATATACCACCTCACAGCACAAGCACTCTCTAAGCCAGTGGTTCCCAACCTTTCTAATGCCGCGACCCCTTAATATAGTTCCTCATGTTGTGGTGACCCCCAACCATAAAATTATTTTCGTTGCTACTTCATAACTGTAATTTTGCTACTGTTATGAATTGTAATGTAAATATCTAAAATGCGGGATGTATTTTCATTGTTACAAATTGAACATAATTAAAGCATAGCGATTAATCACAAAAACAATATGTAATTATGCCAGATCAGAAATTCTCGGGCCAGTCTTTGCAAGAGTACAAGGAATATCATCTTCCACAACAAGTCTACTTCTGTATTTAGACTTGATAACCAACAAGTGTACAGCAATATTTCTCAATCTCAGCAACTTTTAAAATGCCTGGACTTCAACTCCCAGAATTCAAAGCAAAGCTGGCCCCTTAGCTGATGCTGTCAAAGCTCGGCCGGCAGGCGTCACAAACGCCTCTCACCGAATGGCACCTCTCCCGACCAGGCGAGTTGGGCCGATATGGCCAGGCTTGTGCCAGTGGGGGGGGGGAGCTGAAGATGCCAGGGCGACCCCTGGGAAATGGTCATTCGACCCCCAAAGGGGTCCAACCCCCCGGTTGGGAACCACTGCTCTAAGCGGTTTACACCAGTAAGCAATGTATATTTATATTGCCCCCAACAATCTGGGTCCTCATTTTACCTACCTCGGAAGGATGTAAGACTGAGTCAACCTTGAGCCGGTGAGATTTGAACCGCTGACCTGAGGATCACAGTCAGCTAAAGTGGCCTGCAGTACCGCACTCAAACGCTGCGCCACCTCGGCTCTTGATTTTATTCATCATACCCTGCCTTTATTATTTTTAAAAATAAATCAAGGTAGTGAACCTGGTCCAGCTCACCTTCCTCCTCCTATTTTCCCCACAACAACCCTGTGAGGTGGGCTCAGCTGAGACTGAATGACTGATCCAAAGTTACCCAGCTGGCTTTCAAGGAAGGACTTTTTAGCCTGGCACCTTTATAATATGTTTTATCATTTTGTTTTACTTCTGTCTGTTGATCTTAAAACTTGAAGGTGCACCAAATTATTTTAGTTTTCCAGTTAAAACTTTCAGCTCCATTAGTAGTTGACATTTTGGATGCATATTGAAACAAACTGGAACCTGCAGTGGTGCTATTGCCAGATTTTTAAAAAATGTGGTGGATATTGTACAGTGAACAATTTCTAAATGTGGTATAAATACAGGTTTCCTTCTTTTCCCCCTCCAATTTAATTAACTGGATCAATATGTTGTTGTCAACTCTTAACAACCACACAGATTTTCTCCAGCAGGATGTGTTCACAACCTAGTGTTTCAGGTTGATTGTGATACACCCTTAATTGCTCTAATTGAATAGATCCAAGTATTGTTGCTTATCCTCTTCCCCTTTCCCAGCATTATAGACTTCTCCACAAAGCTACCATATTTTTCGGAGTATAAGACGCACCTTAGTTTTTTGGGGAGGAAAATAGGGGGGGGGATCTGCCTACCAGGTATTCATCTGGCTAGCGTCCTTAGTCTGGTCAGCTTCAGCACATTATTTTATCCCCTGGTTAGGGCTTAAAAAAACCTTATTTGGAGAGCTAACAATGAAAGAGCCAGCAAACTGGTAAGAGCTGGGAAAACTGTTAGCACCTCGTTAGGGCTGGAAAGAAACTTATTCAGAGCAAGTGGAACAATGAAAAAAAGCCTGCAAAGACTTAGGGCTGGAAAAACATTCCTCGGAGAGAGTAACAATGAAAGAGCCTGCAAGCCAGTAAGAGCTGGGAAGATCGTTAGCACCTAGTTAGGGCGGGAAAAAAAGCTTCAAAAAAGCTACATTCAGAGTATAAGACGCACCCAAATTTTCAGCCACTTTTAGGGAGGAAAAAGGTGCGTCTTATACTCCGAAAAATAGGGTAGGTCTTCCTGTAATGTGTTTACACTATGATAATTTGATCATTTGTGCCTGAAGTAAGAAGTCAGGGTTGACGTGTTTAATGATTCATGTGTTGTTTTCTAGTTTATTTATGGCATTCTCAGGAGTCTTCACCAAACTTCGGAAGCATCAATTTTTTTTTTACTTTGCTCTGTAAAGTCCAACTTTCATTTCTATAGAATCACAAGAAAAACCACTGTCTGCACAATTCTAATCTTTGTAGGTTTAAATGTTCCAGCATCTGAACATATTGTCCAGTGGTGGGTTCCTACCGGTGCGGTCCAGTGCACCATTCCAGTAGGGATCTGCCAATTAAGCAATTTGCGCATGACAGCTATGGTGCCGTCTTTGCCAGTCCGTCGCGTGGCGCCATCTTTTTTCTGGAATTTTTGGGCTTTTTTTGCTCCCTGCGCTTGCGCGGAAGCAAAATCTCGCGAGGGGATACACGCGTGTAGCAAGTGTGCGCACAAAACGAGATGATGCGCGCACAGCGCACCAGTAGGCTTGTAAGAGGAACCCATCCCTGACATTGCCCAAGGCCTTCATTGCTACTCTATCCAGTGCTAATCTGTGGTGTATTTCTTGAATTGCAGGTTCCTTTATGGTTGATAGCTGATCCTTAAAGATAGAAGCTATCCACCACTTTCATGTTTAATATCAGTTTTAAGACTGATTGCTGTACTTGTCATTAGTTTGGTCTTCTCTATATTTAATCTTAATCCCATTTATTTCATAGTGCTCCTTTCATTACTACAGCTTGGGATAATTTATATTTCAGCTATCAGAGTAGTGGCATCAGAACAGTGATAATTAGTTTCACAATGCAGATTACCAATGTTTTTTCCACCACTTCTAAAATCACACTCATCTTCCAATCCAACTTCCTTCCATATATGGCCCATATATACCGTAGTTTGACTAAATAAGGGGAAAACACAGATAGCCCTTGACTTGCAAACACAATTGAGCCCAAAATTCATGTTGTTAAGTGAACTATGCTCCACTTTACGACCTTTCTTGCCACACTCGTTAAGTGAATCACTGCAATTGTTAAGTTAGTAACAAGGTTGTTAAATGAAGCCATTTTCCCCATTGACTTTGCTTGTCAGAAGGTCGCAAAACATGATCACATGACCCTGGGACACTGCAACCATCATAAATATGAACCAATTACCAAGTGTCTGAATTTTGATCACATGACCATGAGGATGCTGCAACGGTCCTAATTGTGAAAAATGGTCATAAGTCAGTTTTTTCACTGCTGTTTTAACTTTGAACGGTCACTAAATAAACTGTTGTAAATTGAAGACTACCTGTAGAGGGTCCTTTGTCATCGTGGAGCTAGATTCACTGAATACACTCAAAACCGTAGAAATGGTGGTAGACTTTAGGAGAAACTTTCCCATACTTCCACCTCTTACATTACTAGACAACACAGTACCAACAGTAGAGACCTTCAAATTTCTAGGTTCTACCATATCGCAAGATCTAAAATGGACACCTCACATCCAAAACATCATCAAAAAAGCACAACAAAGAATGTTTTTCTGCGCCAACTCAGAAAGCTCAAACTGCCCACGGAGCTGCTGATACAGTTCTACAGAGGAATCATTGAATGTGTCATCTGCACCTCTATAACTGTCTGGTTTAGTTCTGCAACCCAACAAAGCAGACACAGACTTCAGAGGATAATCAGAACTGCAGAAAAAACAATTGCTACCAACCTGCCTTTCATTGAGGATCTGTCTACTGCACGAGTCAAAAAGAGGGCTGTGAAAGTATTTACAGACCCCTCACATCCTGGACACAAAGTGTTTCAACTCCTACCCTCAAAGCGACGGCTATAGAGCACTACACACCGGAACAACTAGACACAAGAACAGTTTTTTCCCGAACACCATCACTCTGCTAAACAAATAATTCCCTCAACACTGTCAAACTATTTACTAAGTCTGCACTACTATTGGTCTTCTCATCGTTCCCATCACCCATCTCCTCCCACTAATGACTGTATGGCTGTAACTTTGTTGCTTGTATCCTTACGATTTATATTGACTGGTTCCTAATATGATTTGATTGCTTATTTGTACCCGGACTATCATTAAGTGTTGTACCTCATGATTCTTGACGAATGTATCTTTTCTTTTATGTACACTGAGAGCATATGCACCAAAGACAAATTCCTTGTGTGTCCAATCACACTTGGCCAATAAAAAATTCTATTCTATTCTATTCTATTCTATTCTATTCTATTCTGTTCTGTTCTGTTCTGTTCTGTTCTGTTCTGTTCTATTCTATTCTATTCTGTTTATACTATGGCTTTCTGATCTGAGTAGGTTTGAATGAGGGCTATAAGATGTTCTGGGATTGCCATTTTTTTATTTTCCCTAGCTTGGATCAAAATGTCTGGTACACTAATCACAAAATATCTCTTCATCAAGGTTGCTCATTATCATCTCTTATTATCAATTTGAGATCAGAACCAAAGTCACCCATGTGATATGGGCAGCTATATAAATTGAACGAATGAATAAATCAGTCAATAAACAGATTGTGTACAATGACAAAACCGTGGCCTATGAGCCATAATAGGCAGCTCTTTTACTGCAATTTATGACGCTGACTTTGCAAGCAAGCAAAGGAATTGTGCACTATGAAACTTCTCTTTGCAACAAAAAGGGTAAATCTCTTTTGAAATAAGTTTGACTCCTGGTGATTTCATGGTGACATATATCCATTTTTGCTGGTAATAATACTTAAGTGGTTTGCCTTGCTTCTGTTATTTTGAGTAGAAATAACTTAGCTTCTTTCACCCTTTTACTTATGTATTTTGCTTTCTCTCTTTTTAGGAATGGCATGCCACTGGTTAGATATTTGCCATTTGTAATCTCAACCCTTCAGAAGCTCAATAGCAAATTATACTAGAGTATAATATGCATTTCTATATCTAGATAACCCAGTATGGTTTGATAGCCTGTCTACAAATTTTGCTATGAATAAGTATATTAATATCCTATCTGGAATACCAAATTGATGAGGTAAATACAGCAAAAATTTAATAAATGGTTAGCTGCCTGGATTTTTGAAAACAGAGTTACTATATATATATATATATCTGTGATATATCTGACCATAGTTATAAGCATTTCAATGCAATTTCAGTCTAGTTCAAACAGAAAGAGACACATACAACTTTATCAATGTCAACACTAGGATCTTGCCTCCTATACTAGTCAGGATATAATTTAGACAAAGTTATTAAGTTCCATTTCTTTTCTTTTTAAATTTTACCTCTAACTACAGCTTTGTATGGATTTCGTTGGAATATTCATTTCATTTAATAAATTTATATGGCTGCTTCTCTCCTAAACATGGCTCTGGATAAAAGGTTATAAACAGAATAAAAACATAGTAAAACAATCAAAATTAAAAACAGAAATAAAATCATATCCAATAATAGCTAAGAATAATAATACAAGCATGACCAAAAATTGTCACGGTGTGATTATTGCCTGTTACATGTATATGCAGGGAGATGCATCCCTATTCAATATAATGGTTTATTCCTGAGCACGTGATTGATATGTTCTTGTACGCATGTGTGCATTCCATTCTTCCATCTCTACCTTCTTCTTGCTATGTCTTCCATTGAGAGAAGACACACTTTTATATTAGAGATGTAAACAAATGAGGATTTATTGTTTTTGTACCGAAATAAATATTTTTACTTAGACCTTTAAACTGTGGTTTCTTTTCTAATGTCTGATGTCCGGGAAAAGATCAAACATCACCTCTGTGAGATTAATTCTCACATCTGTCAAAAATGGGCTTATTCATACTATCAGGGCCCTAGGCTTGATGATGGTTCTTGACTTTTGTCCTACTCTTTGTTATTTATTATAAACAAAAAATAAATAAACAAAAGTCAATATATGGTTTGTTGTTGTTGAGGCCCCCTTTGGGGAATCTTGGAAGAACTATTTTTTTGTGGTGAGGTGACATCAAGAACCTTAAAGCCAATAATCTTGGCTGACTCCACATTTGAATCCAACCCCTTTTTAAAATTAATAAAAATAGCATAATAAAATAGTTTAAAACCAGAAACATTCTAAGAAGAACAAGAGCTTTCAAGGTTCATTTCAATTCCCGAAGCAAGGACATTGAAGATAAAACAATGGGAGTTTGGGAGCTTTTAATTATAACGAAGGCTTGGATTATAATTATTTATACTTCAAAAGAAAGTGAGTAATTTAAAGGTACACATTCTCGATAAAAAAAATGAGTATTCTTCTATTCATATCCATATTATCCATAATTTCAGACTTTGAAATTTACAGTATTGCTGGCATATTAGAAGCGTGTTTAAAAGAAACTGTATTGGCATTACACAGTACGTATCATTGTCTAAATGGGGATATGCATGAATATGATTTCACAGCTCAGTATTCTGAAAAAATAGTAGAAAACCTCTAAAGAAGACAGCCCATCAGTTACATACTGCTTAAGAGTAGAGGAATAATTATTTTTAAAAACTGAAGACAGAAGAATAACTATACCTGTCTAGAATCTCTATATTGCTCTATATCTCTGTCTGTCTGTCTCCATCCATCCACTTATCCATCCATGCACTCCAAAAGAAGCAAATCCAGAAAAGGCTACTACAAAACCCAAAGTAAAACCAATGCCTGCTTCAAAAAAAAAAGAATGATAAAAATTACTCCTTTAAGTACCTTCGAAACAATTGGAAGCATTGTCATTTGAAAAACAGCAAGTTTGATTTCTATTAGGCAAATTTGGAACAGACCTCTTCAAGCATAACAAAAGCTCACTTTAAATAAAAGGCAATGCTGAGTCTACCTTAAATTTATGCACAACATAAACATGTGACTTGAAAATATGTTTAGTTATGTGCTGTTGTATTCGAATTTATGCTACGAAAGATGTTAGCCCTGATAAAACAAAGTCTTGAAGGGTGCAATGCCTAAAAGGACTTAATTTGGACATCATGGAAAAAATAGTTTTGCACAAAATACAGTATAATTAAGCCTATCTATGAACACACAAATTCCTGTTTTCATTCTCTGTTGGTTCTATCTTTGTTTCAATGGTTCAGAAATCTCTTGAAATAAATAGAGTTTATCATGAAATCCTTGGGACAGAATTCATAAATTCAGACATCAGCAGTATATAACTTACTGTGGTTTGCAAGCAGCTTTAAAGTAGCTTGTTTGATACCTGGCATGGTTCACCATAAGCATGCTGTGTGATTGGCAGAAGCACAGATGTATTGCATAGATAATTTGTCATAACACCTGAGCAGTGTTTCGACAGGGACTTTCAAAATCATGCTGGATCCTAGAAAGGCTAGTTGGCACATTTCAGTCTGCATGCAATCAAAGCACATGGAGTGAAGTTGATTTTGAACTTGATCTAAAAATGGCTTGTATGTTTTTTAAAAACATGCAGAGATACACAGATATGTGTACATATCTGTATGCAGAACCTACCGTGCCATTTCCTTTACATTAAGTGCAGTTAAAAGTAAGAAAATATGAGCAAGATACTAAATATATAAGAAAAAGAGATGGAAATACAGCAAAATTTAGTTGGTGCTATTACCTATAACTCTCAGTTTTCTTCCCATCGCCAAATTAGCTTTCTTTTGTTATTTGAATTTCTTGCCTTTCTATCAACTGCATGGAACAACATTCTTGATTGTCTTCTTCATGACTTATTTATTATTCCTTCGTGTATTTATCTTCTAGTTCCTTCTTATTTTTACAAAATTCATCTCAACATTTTTTTATATTGTAATTCAGTTTTGGAATCCATCCACATTCATTCAGCACACACTCATATTTGGCTCCATTGCTTCTGGTTTTTCCATGCATTTTAAGTATGCCATTCAACATAATTTTATCGTTCCATAGATGCACCCAACTCTCACTTCCATTTCATAAAGTAGGCAGAAGCAGTTTTATGCAGAGAAACTTTTGCTTCTTTCAACAAACATTCATTCCTCACAACAGACCACACCTTTCTACGAAGATCTGCACATAGAGACCACCGGTAGGTGGGTTCCTACTGGTGCGGTCCAGTGCGCAGCTCCGGTAGGGACCCGGCGATTATGCAATTTGCATGCGACTGCTCCGGTGCCGTCTTCACCAGACAATTGCGCACGTTGCCATCTTTTTTAAAGAATTTTTTGGCTTTTTTGCTTTTGCGCATGCGCGGAAGCAAAATCTCGCCAAAATCTCTTGAGGGAATGCACACGTGCATGAGATTTCGTCGAGATTTTGCTTCCGTGCATGCGCTGAAGCAAAATCTCTGAAATCGCACGCACACGCACGCACATCCCCTCGCGAGATTTCGACGAGATTTTGCTTCCGCACATGCGCTGAAGCAAAATCTCGCAAGGGGGTGCGCCCGCATAGCGAGGGAGCGCGCGCACAAAACGTGGAAATGCCCACGTAGCGCACCAGTATCACTAAGTAAGCAAACTGCCACTGATATAAACATTTCCCAAGTATTCACCTATTTTACTAAACATTCTATCAAAGCACACAAATTCCTCTATAGCTGTAGCTCTTCATCATTTGTGCACAACTTGCATCTTATACATATGCAAAAATAATTCAAGTATATTCTGCACACCACAAACACAAAATAAACTATTTTTATATTCACCCCTGCTTGACATAATTTATTTATTTTTATTTATTTATTTATTTACTTTGTCAAGCATATATAAGATTACACAAAAAGTATAAACATGATTGTGAATACATAAAATGTATAAACATGGTTATGAATACCTGAGATGGTTACGAATATATGGGGACATTAGGACAGGGACGGTAGGCACATTGGTGCGCTTATGCACGCCCCTTACAGACCTATTAGGAATGGGGTAAGGTCAACGATAGACAGTCTAAGCTAAGGTAACATAATGTAACGTAACATGACATAGCCACACTGAACTTCTTAAATTCACTCATCATTATTTTACAACCATTTAAATATGAGCCAGCAGTG
Organism: Diadophis punctatus similis; assembly: GCA_023053685.1. Classification (NCBI taxonomy): domain Eukaryota; kingdom Metazoa; phylum Chordata; class Lepidosauria; order Squamata; family Dipsadidae; genus Diadophis; species Diadophis punctatus. Next base: position 7,360,783 of record JALIGW010000002.1, read on the forward strand.
TGCAGCAGCTGCCAAAAAAGCCATCACAGTTCTAGGCTGCATAAACAGAGGGATAGAATCAAGATCACGTGAAGTGTTAATACCACTTTATAATGCCTTGGTAAGGAGACACTTGGAATACTGCATTCAGTTTTGGTCGCCACGATGTAAAAAGGATGTTGAGACTCTAGAAAGAGTGCAGAGAAGAACAACGAAAATGATTAGGGGACTGGAGGCTAAAACATATGAAGAACGGTTGGAGGAACTGGGTATATATAGTTTAATGAAAAGAAGGTCTAGGGGAGACATGACAGCAGTGTTCCAATATCTCAGGGGCTCCTACAAAGAAGAGGGAGTCAAGCTATTCTCCAAAGCTCCTGAGGGTAGGACAAGAAGCAATGGGTGGAAACTAACCAAGGAGAGAAGCAACTTAGAACTAAGGAGAAATTTCCTGATGGTTAGAACAATTGATCAGTGGAACAACTTGCCTCCAGAAGTTGTGGGTATTCCAGCACTGGACGTTTTTAAGAAGATGTTGTATAACCATTTGTCTGAAGTGATGTAGGGTTTCCTGCCTAAGCAGGGGGTTGGACTAGAAGACCTCCAAGGTCCCTTCCAACTGTTATTTCTATTTCTAACCATTTGTCCGAAGTGGTGTAGGGTTTCCTAGCAGACTAGAAGACCTCCAAGGTCCCTTCCAACTCTATTATTCTATTATCTCCTGTAACCTTTCAAGCGTAATTCTGCCAAACACCTTCCAAGGAATGCTTAACACACTAAACCCAATGCAGTTTTTGCCTCCATTTTTGTGGTCTTTGTTTAGCCCTCTGTATAGGAAAACAATGAAGGTATTCTTCCCATTCTCAAGCAAAGATACTCTTCCTCACACATATGCATTAAAAAAATCTGCATAGCCCATCACAGCTAAACCATAACCCACATTTTAACATTTTTCCGTTGACATCATCTACAGCTGCTGTATACCATTTGTCAACCTTCTTTCCACATTTATTGCTAACTATTATGGCATTTGCTTTAGTTCCACTTTTCAACGTATCACCATCATTCCCATACAAATTTCTAAACCACTATTTGCAACATTCTCTCATTTCAGTTTCTTTCCTCTTTGTTTAGATTTTTTTTTAACCCACTTCCAAAACAAATTCAAAATCACTTTGTGGTTTCTCATAATTGCTCTTCCTTGCTCTTTTCTGCAGCACACATTCTTCCTCGTCCACAAACTCTTTCACCTCGTTCTTCCAGCAAACATACTCCCCCCCCCATACAACCGATTAGAATAACGTCTTACAATCCTGTGACATTCTGGGACACAACTCTTCTTCCTCTGTTCTTAGCAGACTTCTTTACATCCGTTTCCATTCATTGGGTTCGGATTTAAGACAGATTTGTCCTTACTTAATCCTAACTGGGACCAAAATTTTTGTCACTAAGGAAAGAAGTTTTTAGGTTCAGCAACGAAGACACAGTAGTCCCAGTTGTAGTCATTAGGTCATCTCAGCCTTACTAGGTAGACTATATAGGAAAAGTGAGCAGATGAGCTAATTCTACTCTATTGTAAAGTTATGTTAAAAGAATCTTGCAACTCTGAAAGTACAAATATCCCACCATTGCTTTTACAATCTAGAAAGAGTGCAGAGAAGAGCAACAAAGATGATTAGGGGACTGGAGGCTAAAACATATGAAGAACGGTTGCAGGAACTGGGTATGTCTAGTTTAATGAAAAGAAGGACTAGGGGAGACATGATAGCAGTCTTCCAATATCTCAGGGGTTCCCACAAAGAAGAGGGAGTCAAGCTATTCTCCAAAGCACCAGAGGGTAGGACAAGAAGCAATGGGTGGAAACTAAACAAGGAGAGAAGCAACTTAGAACTAAGGAGAAATTTCCTGACAGTTAGAACAATTAATCAGTGGAACAGCTTGCCTCCAGAAGTTGTGAATGTTCCAACACTGGAAGTTTTAAAGATGATGTTGGATAACCATTTGTCAGAAGTGGTGTAGGGTTTCCTGCCTAAGCAGGGGGTTGGACTAGAAGACCTCCAAGGTCCCTTCCAACTCTGTTGTTATTATTATCATCAGCTTGGGAGGGTCCCTTCTGAGATATTTGCCACATTCTTTCTGCATACAAAACCTTTGCCAGACCTATCCTTGAATACTGCTCACCTGCCTGGAACCCACACTGTATTTCGGACATTAATACATTAGAGAGGGTCCAGAGGTATTTTACAAGAAGAGTACTCAATTCCTCTGCTTGCAATAAAATTCCTTATTCCAGTAGACTTGAAATTTTAGGCCTGGATAACTTTGAACTATGCCGTCTACGTTCCGACCTAAGCTTAGTACACAAGATCATCTACCTTAACGTCCTACCTGTTAACGACTACTTTAATTTCAACTGCAATAACACTAGGGCTATCAATAGATACAAACTAAATGTATTCCGCTCTAATCCTGATTGCAGAAAATACGACTTCTGCAATAGAGTAGTAAATGTCTGGAACACTTTACCTGATCCTGTTGTTAGTTTCTCTAACCCCCATACCTTTTACCTTAAACTGTCTACCGTGGACCTTACACGTTTCTTAAGAGGTCCCTAAGGGGGCGTGCATAAGCATACCAACATGCCTACGGTCCTTGTCCCACTGTACCCATTTGTATGTACTCGTTTTATGTGTTTATGGCTATGTTTTGCTTCTTTATATCCATTTATTTGTGCCATTTTTTCATGTGTCCTGTTTCCTTGCACTTGTTGACAAATAAATAAATAAATATAATAAAGTTAAGTTGCCTTATATCTGACCATTCCCTAGACAGCATCACTTGGCCCTATCTCCCAAGGTAGACCATTAAAGGCCAAGACTGTGGCATCATTAGACAAGGATCACCCATTTCTCCTGCACTGTTGCATTAATGCCCACTTCAACTCTCCTCCATCCACCTGTCTCCCTGCAACTCTGCCTTTTTAGCCATTCTGTGATCCGTCATGCCTACCATCCTAACCTGACTTTCGCTACCTTCTTCCTCCCACTGCTGACAAGGTGTGCCTTGCTTAGCCTTTCAGAAGGCAGCTGCTGGCTATGAAAGGGCTTCAAGAGGCCTCACAAGACATTGAAGGTATGCAAGGCTCAAGAAAGATATATGCAGTCTCAGGAAGAAGATCCTCTTTATTTCGTAATGTGTTTGACCCTCGAACACCATGGGCTTAGAGCAGGGGTAGGCAAAGTTGGCTCTTCTATGACTCATGGACTTCAACTCCCAGAATTCCTAAGCTAGCATGATTAGCTCAGAAATTGTGGGAGTTGAAGTCCATGAGTCATAGAAGAGCCAACTTTGCCTACCCCTGGCTTAGGGGGTACTCAACCCACTGGTCGGATTTGTAAACTCACTGCTGGTTTCAGCAGGCTACAGTGGAATACCAGGTATACCCTCCCCAACAACTGGGGAAGTTGAAGTCGTACCGTGACCAGGTTTATCACTTTCACTATGGGGAACGGTCCTAGGAACTTGGGACCAAGCTTCTTCGAGGCTAGTTTTAATTTCAGATATTTCGTGGACAAGTAAACCCGGTTGGGGAGACTGGTGCTTATCCACCTGTTTTTTATATGCTTTCGCTGCCTTGCTTAGGGACTGTTTCATATTTTCCCATGCTTTCTTCAGTGATTCCTTCCACTCAGTTAGTGACATGGAGGAAGGGGGTTCCCTAGGGAGCTCTGGCAAAGGGACAAATTCCACCCCACTGGTCACTTGGAAGGGAATCAGGACAGTGCTGCTGTGCACTGCATTATTATGCACCGCCTCAGCAAACGGCAGCAACTTGCCCAGTCTGATTGCTGATAGTTGACGTAACATCTTAAGTACTGTTCCACCATGGTGTTAGTTCGTTCTATGGCCCCATTAGTGCTCGGATGAAATGCAGAACTAAGTCCTTGCGAGGACCCAATGGCCCTCATGAACTCCCTTCAGAATGTAGCCATGAATTGGACCCCCCAATCGGAAATGATTCTGCGGGGGACTCCATGCAACCTATAAATATGCTTGATGAATAGGTTAGCCAACTTCCGCGCTGACGGGAGTCTGGGGCCAGCCACATAATGGGCCTGTTTGGAAAACAAGTCTATGTCAGTCCAAATGACCGCACTTCCCCCATTCTCAGGGAGTTCGACAATGAAATCCATAGCTATCTCTTCCCAGGGATGAGACGGGTCTGCCACTTGCTGGAGTAACCCTGGGGGTCTCCCCAGCCTCATCTTCATCGCCATGCAAGTGGAACAGCTCTTTACATAGTCCTCAACATTTCTTTTCATTCTCAGACACCAGAACTGCCGCCTGCCATGTGCAGGGTCTTCAGGTAGCCAAAATACTCTGCTTGTTTGGAATCGTGACTTTGTTGAAGGTTCTGGAGCCGCAAGCTGTTGGGCACATATAATTTTGATCCCTTCCAGCCCAGTCCATCCCTAAGGGTCAGTATTCCCAGGTTGTCCTTGTGCCATGGGTCATCTGGTAGTTTGTCTTTCAGTTTTTGGGTCATCCCACCCATCCATGGCTCTCCTTCGGATGGCCTGGCCCTGGGTCAGCGCTTGTAATGCCGGTTGAGGAGGGGGTATCATTTTGTGAATTACCTCTTCCCGTTTGCTGTGGTATTGTGGCTTCTGCAACAGAGCATCGGCTAGAAGGTTCTTTCCCCCTGGGATGTACTTTAGTTCGAAATTGAATCGCCTGAAGTATTGCACCCACATGACCTGTTTTGGGGAGAGTTTGTGGGGTATCTTTAGTGCCTCTAGGTTCTTGTGATCAATCCATACTTCAAAAGGCATGGGACCACCATCGAGGAAATGTCTCCAGGTCAGTAGGGCCTATCAGATCGCACAAGCTTCTTTCTCCCACACTGCCCACCTCCGCTCGGACTCCATCAGCTTCCTGGAGGTATATGCAGGGATGTAAGGTGCCCTCTGCATCTTTCTGGAGGAGGACTGCTGCAATGGCCACGTCACTGGCGTCGGCTTGGATCACGAAAGGCTAGTCTGGGTCAGGGTGCTTGAGGGTCAGCTCTTTGGCGAACATTCCTTTCAGTTACTCGAAGGCGCGTTGGCACTCCAGGGTCCATTATAGGGGTTGACTCGGCCATGGCTCTTGTGGGCCCTTCCCCGTCTTCAACAGCTCAGTGATAGGCTGGGCAATTTCAGCAAAGGTGGGGATGAATTGCCAGTAGAAGTGTGCAAACCTCAGGAAACTTTATTTATTTTATTTATTTATTATTTGTTCTTCTATGCCGCCCTACTCCCGGAGGGACTCAGTAAACTTTGTAGTTGTTTACGCGTGCGTTGGAGTTGCCAATCCAGTACCGCTCCAACTTTACCTGGATCCATCTCTACCTCACGCTTGACACTCAATAGCCCAGGTAGTCTAGGTAGGTCTTGTGGAATTCACACTTTGACAGCTTTGAGTATAGTTTGGCCGTCAGAAGCTTCTGTAACACCTGGCACACCAGCTTCACATGCTCTTCTAGGCTTTCGGTAAATCTTGGCACTACTGGTGAAAAGCCAGTACTAAAATTCCCGGGCTTTTCGCCCCAATATAAGTTTCAGTTTCTCAAGTTTCCAAAACAACTGTCACATTGTCCAACCAAGATGAGAGCTGGTTGCTCAGCGACAACTCTCCTCTTCCAGTCAGCCAGACGTTGGAATGTGGTTGACTCATCAGTTAGGATTGCTGTTTTGACTGAAGACTCCTTCCCCCCATCAGCTCCAAACTATATCAAGCTGAATGCAGGTCAGAATGCCCAAGGATACCAACATATCCACACCCAATGAAATTCAAGCTTGACAATTCATGCTAGTTTCACTCATTTATTTCACTTCTTTTTTTTCTTCCATGTCTGTATTTCCCAAGACCTATTCTAAGCAACTGGTATGTCCCAAATTTAGAACATCTAATCACTGTTCTATTTCTCAATCTTTTGTTACCAAGACCATAAATAATAAAGCACATTTTTATATATTCATTCCTTTCCCACATGAATAGATTTAAGTTGGAAGCAGAATTGCTCAATCACTTTTTTCTGTATTCTCTTGTCTTTTTCTCACACTCATTCAACCCACGTAACTGAATGTTTTCACTTTGCCTCATCCTTAGTCAGATGTTACACAATTTCCCACAAACTCATGTCTAATTCTTTAATTATCATCATTTTTGGGAATGCAACATGAAACTACCACAATTTACACACAATATTCCCTGCTAAAAATAAGGGCAGTATTTATTTATTTAGTGAGATTTATATACCGCCTCACAGTGCAAGCACTCTCTAAGCGGTTTACACCAGTAAGCAATGTATATTTATATTGCCCCCAACAATCTGGGTCCTCGTTTTACCTACCTCGGAAGGATGGAAGGCTGAGTCAACCTTGAGCCGGTGAGATTTGAACCGCTGACCTGCGGATCACAGTCAGCTAAAGTGGCCTGCAGTACCTGCCTCTAACCGCTGCGCCACCTCGGCTCTGGTAAAGCACTCTGGTTTGACATATTTTGGGCAATGTTCCACATGTGGTACCAAGCACAATTTTAGTCCATCATGCTCACATTATTCCAGAAGTTAGAGTTTCTATTTTAGATATTATGTGGCATGGTCACATACTGTTGCTCACATTCCATTAATTAGAAAGTATGTGTACTTGTACAGTTAATTAGGATTTGGTAAATAAATAAAATATTAAATGGTTCTGAAGGTACAAATTCATCCCATATTTTGGAGAAGTGAAACAAGATGTTTGCAACTACTAAAATAATGAATCATAGTAAAGTGATCTAATCTGAAATCTCATATCATAAATTAAAATTCAATCTCTTGCACTGAATTGTCAGGTTATATGCAGATTATAATTCTTTACACTTATCTTTAGTTAAGTGTAAAACTTGTGCTGTAAATAACATGAATAGCTACACTTACAAGAAACTACAGTAGATTATGTACAAATTATTTTAAGTTCTTGCGATCAATAACATCGAAGTGCAAATTGTGTTAAAATATTTATAATAGTGTTCATCTACCTTTTTAATGTTATGCTTTATGAAAAGTGATTTTTCCCATCTCTGAATTGGTAACTCATTTCTGTTATTTTTCTGGATTATAGGCAATAAGAACAAATATTTTGTTAGCTATATGAACTAGTGGCAATTCATATATGTCTGATACATAATTTTGTTAGTATCTATCAGTATGCAAGTCCTTTCCTATGGATAGTTAACAAGAAAACAAGTATTATTCAAACATAAATTCATAGAATCAATTGTTATTAAAGTATGAAGGTTACATCTAAGTTTGATTAAACAGTTGTTTTCAAGACAATCAGTTTACAGTTTCATTTAAATATTATAAATTAAGAACAAGTCTTGTAAGAAAATCTCACTCTCAATTCTCAAAATATTCTTATTGGACGTATTGGATTTATTGGCTAGAGCAGTGGTCAGCAACCTTAAACACTCAAAGAGCTAGAAAGGTCCTAACTGGAAGCCCCCCATTCAATTCTGTTGCCGACCAGAAGTCCAGTTCCCCCACCATAGAATCTCCTCCTAGTGCAGCGTCCTTCTTCCTTTGCCGACCGGAAATCTGGTACCCCACCATAGAGTCTCCTCCTGCGCGGCTTCCTTTTTCCTCTACCTGTCCTAGCCGAAAGCCCTATCAATTGTGGAGCTGACTGGCGACAGGGAGCCGCAGCAGAGGGATGAAAGAGCCACATGTGGCTCCAGAGCTGCGGGTTGCTAACCCCTGGGCTAGAGCAACTTAAGATAATATTCATATCATCCTTCACCATTGGCTGCGCTAGCTGAGGGATGACCCAAGAGCTGCATGTCAACATTTGTGAAAGCTAGATTTTAAAAGTCTGACTGAGACAATGAAGCAACCTCTTCCCTAGCCATTGGTCAGCTTGAGAAATGTTTAAAAGGTAAGCTCTATTTCAAGTTGAATTCAACTCCTAGTGATTATAGGAGAACATCCATTTAGAGGTTTTCTAGTAACAACATAAAATTGGTTTCTCATTGTCATTGTCATCTTTAGGATCCCAATCTAGCCCAATTGTCAGAGGAGTGCCTGATACTATTCTACTCAGTTTTTAATGTAGTATGATTTTGCTTAGTTTAGTAAGATTAGCCAAGTTTGGCTAAGGCCTTCTACTTCTACTTTATTGATCCGAACCATTCCCACCTTGCTGGCCTTCCGGAAAGCCATTAAGACATGGCTCTTCCTGCAGGCAGGGTATTGAGAATGTTGAATATCTTGGTCTCCCCCATGTATGTATTGCTTGTGTTGTTTTTATTCTTTTTATTGCTTATTTATTGTTGTTTTTTCTATGGTATTATAGCTGTTCTTGTACATGTTGTACGCCACCCTGAGTCCCCAGGGAGTAGGGCGGCATATAAGAATTGCTAAATAAATAAATTGAGCCGAGGTGGCGCAGTGGTTAGAGTGCAGCACTGCAGGCTACTTCAGCTGACTGCTAGCTGCAGTTCAGCTGTTCAAATCTCACCGGCTCAAGGTTGACTCAGCCTTCCATCCTTCTGAGGTCGGTAAAATGAGGACCCAGATTGTTGGGGGCAATATGCTGAACTCTGTAAACTGCTTAGAGAGGGCTGTAAAGCACTATGAAGTGGTATATAAGTCTAAGTGCTATTGCTATTCCTACCTGGTGACTCCTGCTATTTTTCTTGAAAATATTTTGCCTTTTCCTGGTATGTTTGTTTTCAACTTCCCAGTTTACCCAATTGCTCTGAAATTCTCCCATCCAAATACTAATCAAACCTTAAACTATTCAACATTTTATAGATAAACCTGGGTTTGCTGGAGATACAGAGACCTATGCTATTTTGGTCCTATTTCTGCATATTAAAATAGCCAGAGAAGTAATGACTTCTGGGAAATGTCTACCGATTATTTCAAATGACACACCGTTGGATAATTCATCAAGGAAACTGTTATGGATGTTGATGAAATTACTGTGGATCTAAGAATACTATAGCATAAGTTAGATACTACTCTGCAGTTATCAGTGCTTCTCCATTTCCTATCCCTACATGATTGGTGCTTCAAGAAATCACCTTTAAATTGTTTGTATTTCAACTCTTAAATTTTTTTTTTACAGTTGTTAATCAAAAGTTTCTGGGCAGACTAAGCAGTGAGAGGTTAAGAAGACAGACACTTTTACAGACTGGCAATTGGTAAAGAGCAGAAAAAAGACAGTAAAAAAATTAAATGGACAATTTTTACATGAGACAAGTAAGGGTTCTTACTAGGAATCTGTGCTAGAACTGGTGATCCTTAGCTTGTTTACGGATGACCTCAAGTAGCTAAGACAGGTCAAAGTGCATAAGCGCACAATCGTGCCTACCGTTCCTGTCCTAATGTACCCATATATTCATACATTTTATACTATTATTCATGCTTGTACTATTATATATATATATATATATATATATATATATATATATATATATATATATATATATATATATATATATATATATACACACACAATCATAATTTTACTGTTTATACTTTGCGTTAATCATATATGCTTGACAAATAAAGACAAACAAATTAAATTGACAATTTTTACATGAGACAAGTAAGGGTTCTTAGGAATCTGTGCTAGAACTGGTGATCCTTAGCTTGTTTACGGATGACCTCAAGTGGCTAAGACAGGTCAAAGTGGCTGACACCATCAAATTATTCAGGGTGGTAAAATCAAAAGGAAATGGCAGACAGCTTTAAAGTGATCTCTCCAAATGTTGCATATGGTCTTTAAAATAGCAAATGTAGTTCAATGTAAGCAAACATAAATTCATGCTCATTGGCACAAACAACTAAATTTCACGCATTCATTAATGAAATCAGGACTGGCATTAAATGATCCAGAAACGCATCTGAAAATGTGGATAACTCAGTGAAAACGTGACCTCGCTGGACAGCAGCCAGTGATGAAGGAGCAGGAGGCGGCAACTCTACAGTTGGGAATAGCGAAAACCAGGATTGGAAATAAAACTGGAAATGCAGTAATGGCTTCATGTACAATTTGTATATATCAATATTTATAGTGATGATTACCAAATCTGAAAAATGACAAGAGATGATATAAAATGATTTATGATAGAGAAAATATACAGAAGGTGTTTTTTTTTCTCTTTCCCAGTGTCAGGATTTTAATTTCATTTATATTAAATTAAATGCAAGGATGACTAGGGATTTCTATACAACACAAAGTTGAGTGATTAAACTTGATAAGATGTGGTGATGGACATTCATTTAGAAGTTTTTAAAAGGGGCTAAACAAACGCATGGAGGAAACATATAAACAGCTGCTAGTTCTGATAACTATATATTACCCTCTTGAATCAAAGAAAGGTTCCCAAATTCATCGGATTGGCTACTAGATGTTAAAGGATGCTGGACTAATTTATTTACTGATTGACTGATGTTAGATGATAAATATTAGATGGACCATTGGTTTGTGCCCTCACAGTTCTTTTTGCATTCTCAGCCAAATGAAAGAAACCGCTTGAAATATGCCCAGGAGCTAAATGAGAAAAAAAAACCCCTGCAGCAACAAACAAATATAGAAATGTGTATTTTTACCATCAAACGAATGTATTGAAAATCTACAGATTTTCACAGTTCTTAAATCCCTTTATAGATTCGTTGTATGAATCATCAATTACAATTTGCTTTACAATGAAAAGATTGATTTTCATTTTAATTTAAGAAAAAAAAAATCCTCAGTTTGTTTCCAAGCTACCAAGAAAGTACAGTGCAATCTATTTAGTCAATTTACAATGTGTATTGTTTATCCAACATAATGGCATCATATACTACAATGTGACAAAATGCATTATTTAAATACATTGTGCCGTACAACAGGCTGTATTATTCTTTTCAAAACCTCAGCCATTTACTGATACATACAACATAATTTGCTATAGTTTATAAAGGGGAATAATTGTCAAAGCCAGTTCATAAAAGAAACTATCAGAATTCCTTAGAGATTTTTTCTTTATACAATATATTGTATATCGCAGTAAAAATATCTATCTATCTATCTATCTATCTATCTATCTATCTATCTATCTATCTATCTATCTATCTATCTATCTATCTATCTATCTATCTATCTATCTTCACCATCAGTGGAAAATGTTTTCTTTTTTTCTCAGAATAAATGAATACACAGACACACACACACACGATAAAGAAATCTAAAGCTATAATTAACATTCTTTTGTAGTGAATAAAATGCTCTTATTTATTTTTTTAAGTAATACTAAGAAATAATTACATGTGAAATACTCCAAGAATTTATCAATAGCAAAGTTCTAGCAACTTCTTTAAATAACATTCTTCCCAAAATATTTGAACGCCATAAATCAAATTGCCCAATCCATCTTATATTTTCTTTTTCATGAAAAACTAGGCACCTTGTGCATTCTTAAAGTTCTAACAGTACTGTCTGCAAACAATTAGATTCCAAAGCAAAAACATTTTCAAAACAAAATGCTTAAAAAAATACGCTGTAAAAACATTTATAAAAATAATTTTTAAAACCTTAACAGAATATAGCCTTACCTTTTATACATTTGAATGTTATTTATTTTGATTTTTTAATAAAAAAACAATTTTATTATACTACAACATGTTGATGATGTACTCTATAGCAATTTTAATAATATCCATGTTATTTTTACTGGCTTCTTGCAAAATAAGAACAGCTGCAAACTATATTTCATCTGTGGTTGTCTTAAAAATGATTAGAAATCAAAGTATCAAGTATATTACGTTTTCTTCTTACTTCAAATGCTGTTCAACTTCTATTCAAATATTCATAAAAAAACCAACAATTACACACACACACACACAATATTTCTTTGCCCTGAATTTTCCCCTGACAGTCAAGAAAGCTAAGCAATTTTCCTGTTAATCATTTTTAGTTTCGGAGCATTTCTTCTTCAACAGATGTGCGGAAGTTAAAAAATCTACACCATAATTCATGTATGAATTTAAAACAATGATTTCATTCCTTTAATAGTTCAATGCACTCAGGGAATACTAGCAAGAACATCTAAGTTACTGAAGATTAGTCTGCTTACAGCTGAAAGCATCGGATAAATATGAGATAATAGGAATTATTAGTAGTCGTAAAATAATAATATTTTATTTTATTTTATTTTATGTATCCTTTTATTCAATAAGACAAGAGCAGAATCCCAAATCAAAACAAATAGTTTTGCAATATAAAATATTAGTCATCTGGCACCCCATCAACTTTATAATTATCTCTCTACGTACAACTTACATGCCTAGGTAAAATAGGAGTCATCACTATTTCAAATTGACATCACCATACTTGGATAATAAAAAAATCCAGTATTTTACTATTTAGATTTAAAACTATGTTCCCAAATATATTTGTTTTAAGATTAAACTTCAAATTAATCAACAAGATAGCTGAAAATATAAGATACTCTGACTTATTTCAGAGTAATTCTTTTTTAAAAAAAACATAGAATGATAATATGCAACAAGGAACAACACACGCATGACCACTATTTTCTGCGGGAATTAATTACCCCAAATTTATAAATTCTTTCTCTCTCTTTATCTACCTATATATAATTCTTACTGCAAAATAATTTAAACCTATGCTAGTAATTAATTAGGATACTGCCCCGAATTCTTCATAAACATGTCATTTGTTAATAGTGAAAATAGGACAATTGGAGGTTTAATAATGCTTTAATTTATTTCTATAACCTAGAATTCCTTTGATAATACCTGAAGCCTATATGCTGACACCTGGAATCACACACAGCGAGAGAGCTATTTGAACAGAATACAGTTAACAGCTCTAATTCAGAAACTTCACTGGAAGTTGAAAAATGAAGATATCCTTCTATTCTGGGCTCAGACCCATGTAAATGTTGCATAAATCCCCCTCACAAATCTCTTTTAACATGCAAATCCATAAATCATCAGAACACTGACAAAGAATTTAACCAGCTTGTGAAACTAATGCATATTCTGTCTGGAGTTGGATACTGATAGAACTATCCAAAACATCACCCATCACCAATTTATTTTTGGTCAAAGGAGAATAATGTATGCAGTCATTTCATCTATCCATACGATGATTAAATGCTGAGGACAATCATTGATATCATTTGTAAATTAGTAACGTGGCCAATGGCACCTCGTTTACTTAAAAGGCACAATAGAAATACCGATAGAAAATTGACAGGGAGTACTTACTGAAGATGGTAAACCTGGAGGAACTTTTCGAACTTTCTTTGTTTGTACTTCTGAAAGAGGAAGATAACAGGGGAACGGTGAGAGAGGCATTTTTGCTGCCTCAGACCTTCACAGTCTGTGATTGAGCACTGAGCTTAGCATATCTTTATCAAGTTGTATAAGACAATTCAGTAGAAGTTGCACATTAGAAATGTAAGGAAGTCACTCACCCACAGAAGTGCTGTGCAGAGGCCTCCTTCGTGGATTATTGCTAGAATACTGATAGTACTGAGAACCAGGTTTGGAAGGAGAAATAGTTCCTGGGTTGCCCATTTCCATGTCACCTCCAAGGAGACTTTGCTAAAAGATTTTTGAAAAATAAGTATTGTTACATCTAACTTTTCCCCTATTACCTTTTCTATATGCTGAATCAAATAATTATATGCCGATTCAAATATATACGTAAGGGTCTGTAACAAGAAAATCGTTGCAAGCAGCGACTCAAAATGTATTTCAGCGTGGTTGTTTTAAATATTACAAAACAGTCCTCTAAAAAAAAATAGAGAACAATTTCACTATTACTGAAAAGAAATGTTTACATATTTAATTATTAATTAAATTATTTTTTTAAAAAAATTTTTTTTAACTTTATTATCAAAAGATCCAGAATTCCTTACTTTTCTATATTATTTTGGATGAATAAAATATATTGTGTTCTTCGATATAACTTTTTAGTCTCATACTAATGAGCAACTGCCAAACGATTTCATTGTGAAGAGATAATCATTCTAAAAAAGGTGTTTGTGTCCAATAAAACTATTTTTAAAAGTGGCTTATTACCATATAAAATGTGCCAATCAAGTATATGGTCATTGAAGAAGTGTGTGTGTGTGTGTGTGTGTGTGTGTGTGTGTGTGTGTGTGTGTGTGTGTGTGTGTTTGAAATTAGCTGTTGTTTGGCTACATTATTTGGAAGTGGGAACAGAGATTGAGAAAAAAATAGCAAACAGAAGTTTTTTAACAAAGCTACTTCAATATCATACTGTTACAATAAGAATGTGAGCATCCAGAAATACGAAAAGTACTTACTTATAAATGGACAAGTTACTACTAATCCAGAAGAAATGGAATCTGAGCACAGTAACAAGGAAAAACCAGAGACTGACATTTTCTAAAAATTCTATTACTATAACTACATTGCAACTTACCCATAATATATAAATCCCCTGATTATACTCTGCACTGAACACATTGTTCTTTTAATTTTTCTGATATGCAATAAAACAGGTGCAGATACTACCATTTATATGATGAAGAAATTTCCCATTTAATAAAGAAATTTCAAAATTAAGTACCAAAAATCTAACTTTATCGTTACTTGTAATCAACTTTTACTGACTGAACTAATTACTGTACTTGATAAAGTACAGAATGTGTTTTCCCTAATCTAAATTCTAATCACCATGTCACTCACAACAGACTTAGTAATGCTTCACTAACACACTATTCACATGCAAAACACTCTAAATAGGCCAATTATGACTCTGCCCCTGTTCCCTGGTTAACCCGCTGAGAACTGAAAAATTTCACAAGACAGTCACCAACTAAAACAAAGACTCCTTGTTTTAAATTAAGGCAGTCTATTTGATTCCTAAATAGTTCAACAAAGTACCATGTCTTTGTCTGAAAGCAGTTGGTCAAATATGACCTATGAGCTGGAAAATATATTGGAAAAAATAAGTAAATAAAATAAAATTTAAATATAACTTTTGCATCCTTGGAATATACGTATATTAAAATGTCTTTCCCTAGAAAAGCAATTCGTAAATTTGTTAGTAACAACCTACAATCAAGACTATATGTACTGAACCTTTACTTCCAATTTTATAGTCAGAAAGGAGGTTTTCACATCCACAACTCAAAATAGGAAAGCATTAAAATCATCTTCTTAGTAGTTCTTAAAAGGCCATAATAATGGTTACTTTTGGACCAAAATAGGGAAATTGAGAATATGCTGTGCTAACAAGCAGTTTCAAGCAAATTTAATCATTAACGTTGATTTTTTAAAAATATAATAAAACTTATTGAACTTTAGTATGGAAAGCCCACTGGAATACGTCTTAGGAATCAGACATGCTAGAATATGCATCTTCTCAATTAAATGATTTCTGTGGATTTGTATATTCTGTCTGTTAAATAGCCAAGTTTAATTTTTAATATGACTACAGGGGGGGGGGGGAATTAGTCACAGTTGTAAAAAAAAAAACCTATTTGGGGGGAAAAGACAGAATTATACACATAATAAACATAAATAGAAAATGGTTCCAAGCCACAATTTCAATTATTTAATTGCATTCTAGCCACTTTGTAAAGCTGTTCACAAGTTACTACTTTAGCTGCAAAAGCCTTCAGTTCACAAATATGTCAAAATACTCTTAACATGTTTTGCTTTATAGGCTAAACTTTTGCTATGAAAACTTTGTGGACTACTTTACTAGATAGATGCAGTATTTATCAAGTACAGTACAATATATACTCAGGATAATGCCATGTGGGTCTGATGGAGTGGTTTGTAATCCTTGACACTTCTAGGATTTTAAATCATCAGGAAAAATATAAATACAATACTCCCCAAAAAATGAACAGTCTTCAAAATAAGATATCAGTTACATATACTACCATTTCTAGCATAGTAGCCCTGACTATAAACAAAAAAATTAAACAGCACTTTATATTCCATTTTAAAAAAAAAGAGTATACAAAAGTTACAAAGCTTTACTTAAAGGCAGACCGTAATGTTGCATGGCAAAAACCACCCATTTTACTTTTTATTCAAGCAGCGTAGTTATATTTTGCTACATATTAGATGATATATAATAATCAAGCATCTTTGCAAATATATAAATTTGTGTATGTTTAATCAAGGCATCCAAGATGGGGGAGGGGACAGTAGCAAAACATTACTAGCTTTTCACTTAAGTGCCTCTAATGTGGTCTTTATTTAAGTCTTTGTTTTTCATTGGAACAGCTAAATCATTCTTCTGAGGCAACAAAACATGCATTTATGTGCTCTTGTGGGGGGCTTCTCTAAGTACTCCACTGGGGAGAAAGAAGATAAATATATATCTATTCATTCTGAGGTACTTGTAAATAGAACAACAACCCCTCTACTATTGCTCAATCATCGCTAACATCTTTTAGTTGAAAAACAACTCTGAAAAATCATGAGGCCACCATTTAACATTTGAGCTTTTTCAACTTAAAAAAAGGATAATCAATTATGAAATTCAAAAGTTAAATTCAAAGAGTTAGTTTTCATCTACAAAGGCCTTGGAGTTTGGTATCTGCGCACACACACACACACACACACACACACACACACACACACACAGAGAGAGAGAGAGAGAGAGAGAGAGAGAGAGACAGACAGACAGACAGACAGACAGACAGACAGACAGACAGACAGACAGACAGACAACCTTTAGTCAGAGTTGTTCAATGTTTTCTATTTATTATTGTTATATTGTTCCACTGCTTTTTAATGCTGTTTAATGTTCCACTGACCGGAACAATCTGGAACTGAATAAACTCAAAACCGTAGAAATGGTGGTAGACTTTAGAAGAAACCCGCCCATACTTCCACCTCTTACAATACTAGACAACACAGTATCAACAGTAGAGATTTTCAAATTTCTAGGTTCGACTATATTGCAAGATCTAAAATGGACACCTAACATCAAAAACATCATAAAAAAGCACAACAAAGAATGTTCTTTCTGCGCCAACTCAGAAAGCTCAAACTGCCCACGGAGCTGCTGATTCAGTTCTACAGAGGAATTATTGAGTAGGTCATCTGCACCTCTATAACTGTCTGGTTCAGTTCTGCAACCCAACAAAACAGACACAGACTTCAGAGGATAATCAGAACTGCAGAAAAAACAATTGCTACCAACCTGCCTTCCATTGAGGACCTGTATATTGCAGGAGTCAAAAAGAGGGCTGTGAAAATATTTACAGACACCTCACATCCTGGACACAAACTGTTTCAACTCCTACCCACAAAACGATGCTATACAGCACTGCACACCAGAACAACTAGACACAAGAACAGTTTTTTTCCCGAACGCCATCACTCTGCTAAAAAATAATTCCCTCAACACAATCAAATTATTTACTAAATCTGCACTATTATTAATCTTCTTATCATTCCCATCACCCATCTCCTCCCACTAATGACTGTATGACTGTAACTCTGTTGCCTTTATCCTTACAATTTATATTGACTGGTTCCTAATACGATTTGATTGCTTATTTGTACCCGGACTATCATTAAGTGTTGTACGTTATGATTCTTGATGAACTTATCTCTTCTTTTATGTACACTGAGAGCATATGCACCAAGACAAATTCCTTGTGTGTCCAAATTCCTTGTGTGTCCAATATATATAAATGTTTTTCTGCCGAGTCACCTGGTATACCCAATTATGGGAGGGAGCATACTGCTTCCTTATGTTTTTCCTTTTTGCCCCACTCCAGGGGCCATCCAAGCTACAAACCATATTTGCAAAATGGGTTGTGTGGTGCCTTTCTTAATGAATCATTGATTTACATAAAAATAAATGCCCTTGAACATTAAGGCACATTGAAAGAAATTAGTATATTAAAAAAAAACAATTAGTGGGAAAAAGAGAATAGAAAAAACTTTCCGGCAAAAGGCCTGTTGACTGGACTTCCTGGAATGAGTTCCTTTCTCTTTCTCATGCTTATTAAATTCCGATCAGATGTCAAACTACTTCATGTAGAACAGAGAAAAACAGTCTTGTATGAAACCAGATTACATTTCTTTTCTAAGCACTTGTCAAATTATTGCGGGGTGAGTACATGGTTGGGCATTTTAGCACTCTAACCAGCTGCATTTCTGTACTACCTTCACCATGTATGTGATCTATTGTGACTGTGGGCCATATTTTATTCTCCATTTATGTAGTAAAGAAAACATTACACCTTAAAGGTTTAAAGCAGGGCTGTCAAACTCGCGGCCCGTGGGCCACATGCGTCACACGCTGGCCACGCCCATGCCCGGTTTAGCGAAGGGAAAAAAAGTTGCAATATGTCACGTGATGCCACCGTGACAACACGAGTTTGACACCCCTGGTTTAAAGTATTGGAGGAAGATGCATTAGAGTGAAAGGTAAGTAACTTGATGGTATCTCCTAAGACTTCTCAATGCTATAAAACTCTTGTCTTCAATACAGTCCTGAGGGTACAACTAGCAACTAAGTTTTAAATCTGTATTGTTTAAGAGGTCTATCAAAATAAAAAAAAATCATTATCATATCATTTAATTTGCACATCCAGGAAAGTGTAACACCATGAAGAAAAAACAGTTTTTCTTGAATTAAGAGACCGTGAATGAAGAAATCAACCTAGAGTTTAGCAACATTGGGGGAACAATAGCATTATTATGATAAAGAAATTTTAAAAATGACTTATAAAAGATCTTCTGGTAAAGGAAAATGATATCCCATCTTCTCAGCCATATAAATATTCCAGTAGGTGTCACTATTTGAATTTTTTTTTTGAATTTTATTAAAATTTCTATGCCGCCCAACTGTGCATTTCCATAATATGTTGAATGGAAAGGAGGATGTACATCAGCACCATTATTACAAAATAAAACGCAGTCATATGCATACTTTCTGGAATTTAAAAAAATCCCAGCATGTTTAATGATATTTGTACAAATAATATACTGTACTTTACGTTCAACTATCATACAAAGGACAACTTATTCTCATATTCTCCTTTTCTACGTGATTTTTTTTCATTATCTATTTTGATACACTTACTGTATTTTTCTGAATATAAGACGCACCTTTTTGCCCCCAAAAAGAGGGTGGAAATGTCGGTGCGTCTTATACACCGAATACAGCCATTTTTTTTTTGCCTCCTGAAGCCCTGCCCCCGCATCCCATTTTTGTGAAAAATTGGCTGGTTTTTTTGCAAAAATGGGGGTGTTTTTGCCTTCCCCCACCCCCTTGGAGTGCTCTGCAGGCTTCCCAAACCCTCTGCATGCCCTGTTTTTGCAAAAACATGAGAGAAAAATGGGCCGTTTTTTGCAAAAACTGGGGCGTTTTTGCCATCTAATTACCCCATCTAGCATGACTGGAGGAGGAATTCTGGGAGTTGAAGTCCACTAGTCTTAAAGCTGCCAAGTTTGAAGACCCAGGGGTTAGGGGTGCAAGGGTCTTCAAACTTGGCAAGTTTAACACTTGTGGACTTTAACTCCCATTCCTGAGCTAGCATGACTGGAGGAGGAATTCTGGGAGTTGAAGTTCACTAGTCTTAAAGCTGTCAAGTTTGAAGTTCGTAAAAAGTATACATGGTTGTAAAAAGTGTACATGGTTGTAAAAAGTATTCTGCTACACTGGTATTTTATTAAATAATATATTACTACACCATTTGGTTCGGAATACTTTTTTCCTTGTTTTCCTCCTCTAAAATCTAGGTGCGTCTTATACTCTGGTGCGTCTTATACTCCGAAAAATACGATACTTGATTAACAGAAAGAAGATGAGGAGAGGAGAGGAGATGAAATAAAGATGAAATACTGTTAACTTAAAATATGAATACTTTGAGTTGGAAATTCCCTTCCTCATTCATTTACTCTGAGTAAAAGCATTCAATTTCTTTTTGAAATTCCATAATCAAGTAAAAGGTGAATATACTGTATATTACAACAATGGTCACAAAGCAAGAAAGGGTACATTCGGGAGTAGAAACTTCTATTTTTGGAAAGTAAAGTGTCTATGAAAGGAAATGGTTAAGATCTGGAGAACTATAGACAGAAAGCATTAAAGCACTTCTGTATAAGGGTCTCAGCCTGTGGACCAACTGTCAGGCAGTGATTTTATATTGCCTGTTATATGTATATGCAGGGAGAAGCATCCCTATCTCATATATTGGTTTATTCCTGAGCACGTGACTGATATGTTCTTGTACGCATGTGTGCATTCCATTCCTTCCTTCTGTTCCTAGCTTCTATCAAAGCAAGACGTGCCTTTTTATATCAGAGATGTAGAATAATGAGGATTTATTGTTTTTGTACCAAATAAATATTTTTACTTAGAACTTTAAACTGTGGTTTCATTTCTAATGTCAGAATTCCGGGCAAAGATCTATTTTCACCTCTAGTGAGAGTTATTCTCATCTTGTCAGCCCTGTACATACATTTAAAAGAGAATAAACAGTTGCAAATTCCATGAAGGTAAAACCTGTTTCAGTTTTCAGTTGTAACCTTAAGGTCAGTGTGGTCACAAAAGCTACATTTTGTGCATTCTCTAGAAGGGAGAAGATAAGATTAGTTACATTTTGCATTTGATAGGAATTAGTTAGACTCTCTTTGGTCATAACTGTTACTTTTATTCTAGTTCAGAGGTTTGTAATCTAAAGTTAGCCAAACTGGAGACGCAGGAAGAAAGATTTAGTTTCCATTAACTGCACACGGTCCTTTTGATTCCTGCTTTAAACTTGGAAAGAGCAGATAAATAGATAAAATAAATATGGCTGCTCCTGTCATGTGTGAATTCATTCCAGATTCTGGAGCAAAATCAAATGCAACCTCTGATGCAACATAATGAATCATGTTGTCTCAAGCAAGCAAATAAATGTAACTTGGCATTAATAGAATTTAAAGGACTGAAAAGGCTCCTTTTTAAATATTTTTGTTACTTTGTTTTGAAGCAAAGCCTCAGATGACCAATTCTTTTACAATACATATTTGATAAATGAATACATAGTATTTCAGAGAGGTTCCCGCTCATGCATCATGTTGGAATAAGCTATTGTGTATTAATGTCAATGATAATTATTTTAATTCTTCTCTATACTCCCCTCTTCAATTGCAGTATCTCGTGGTAGAGAAGCAAGATTAAATCTCCTATTTAAAAATATCAACGATGAATTAATTTCCCTTAATTGCATACTTTGAACATTGAACATAATAGATAAGTAGACCCATTATTTGTCTGGTAGCAGATTTATTTTTATTGGGGGGAGAATAATAATGGTTTAATCCTGGACATCATTTTGCTATTTACACATATATAAATGATAGACTGTCTATAGAATTAAATGTAATAATACTGATATTGTCTGTAAAACAGAATCCAGATAGCGAAAAACCCTCCCTTTCTTTTCCATTAAGAAAAAATAAAATATTGTTTTTTACAAATAACTTTTAATAATTGTTCTGAAAGTTCTCATCCTATCATAACACATGATTATAAACAGCATTTGTTCAATGAAGCAGTAGAAATAAGAATTCTGTTTTGAAACCATATTGTGTTCAATTAATTCTCTGTGGAAATCCCTTTTAATTTCCCCCAATTTTGCCATTTTAAGACTGTTTTTGAGGTTATCCATTAAGAAGCAAAAAAAACTGGATTTTTTTCTTTATGTATGTATACATACAAACACAAACACACACACACACACAAATATATATTCGTATCCTCACTCTAAGCCACTTTGTACAAGTATATGTTGGGGACTGAGACAATAGCTATAGGTAAAAGATAAAGACAACTCTATCTATCCTGCAAAGGCCTCAACATGCATTGAATTTCCTGAATTTACTTACGAGCAAGAAAAACCAATATTATATTGAATAACTGAATGTATGCATTAAATCATTTAACTTCAAATGCAAATGTCTTCTAAAAGTGCAGCTTAAATACTACAAATATGACAAAGCCATCACTTAGGGCGCATGGTGGAAAACTCAAAATAATTTTTTTTGTAGATTTGTTTTAGATTGCATAATAAACAGAACATCTAATATTGCTTATAAAGGAACTCGCTAATATGGAGCAGAGAACTTGCTACATCATCTATTCTCTTTCCTATAAGAATGATTTTTCTCCAGCCATTTATTTATTTATTTGTGGTTCAGCAACAAAGATAAAAAAAGAGGGCCAGGCAGGAGGTTAGCTCCCCTTTTAATTATAAATAATATAGCAAGCAGTGATGTATAATTGTATTAAAAAATTCTTCCCTGACACAGTTATGTCAAACAGCCCATTTAGGTAATTCGGGTACTCCAAATGGTATTTAGTATCAAATATGTACTCTAATAAGATCTATCTGTCAATGAATGATAACAGTAGAAAGTAAAATCAATAGAAAGACAACCATGTTCTTTCATATATTGTAAAAGGTTATACCTCTGTGAACCAACATTCGTTTGCTAAGGAACATGAGTAATAGATTTCTGAGCAAATACAGGTACAATGATCACATACAGTACACTTTTAAAAAGGTGCCAACTGAATAATGTAAAGATAAGATAAAATACAATGTACTTTCAGAATCTTAATACTTTTTTTACTTCAAATGTCTCAAAGTAAAGTCAGAGTCAAAGTTAATTTGAATCCTACATATGTATCTGTAAATTGCATATACTACGTAACAGGTGAATACATAAACAATAGTATATTGGCTCGTACAGTAGCTTCTAAAACAGAAATCCAAATTTACACAGAATAGCATAAGCATCATGGAATTAAAATTGGCTTTTGGATAGCCTTATGGCATGTAAGTCAATTAGCTGGTCTGTGATGTTTCCAACATTAGTAGGTGAGGTTGCATTGCTAAGGTTAATGTTCCAATCTATATCTTGTCTTGTCAGTCTAGCAGAATTGCATTGAGAAGAACAAGCCTTTTAACTCTATCTTCATTGACTTGACAAAGGCATTTGACACTGTAAAAGGAAGGCTCTCTGGATTATCCTGAGATGTTATGAATGCCTAAGGAAATTCGTGAAATTGATTCAACTCCATGATAGGAAAAGAGTCATGGTGGCGCAGTGGTTAGAATGCAGTATTGCAGGCTAATTCTGCTGCCTGCAATTTGGCAGTTCAAGTCTCACTGGTTCAAGGTTGATTCAGCCTTCCAGCCTTCTGAGGTCGGTGAAATGAAGACCACACTGTTGGGGGCAATATGCTTACTGTGTAGACTACTTAGAGAGGGCTGTAAAGCATTGTGGAGTGGTATATAAGTCTAAATGCTATTGCTATAGAATGACAGGACAGGTTCTTTAAAATGGTGATACATCAGTTGCACTTGCCATTTTCAATAGGGGTAAAAGAGGATTGTGTGATAACCCCAATCCTATTCAATCTGTTTTTCACTTACATGCTCTCATGTGTTGGCCATAGTCTGAAGGAGGAAGTGTACATCAAATACTGATTGGATGATATTCATCACTTGAATGCATGGACAAAGTGCCTCTACAGGCACTTCTTTGCTGATGACTGTGCACTGTGCAGTCCTAGAGCACAAATACAGTGATTTACAGTTGATGCTGAACAAATATTTCAGAAGTTGCTGTGCTCTTTGTCCTGACTATCAGCCTGAACAAGACTGAAGTATTCAACCAGCCCATGCCAAAATACCAAGCTTGTAGAACCCAAAAAATCACTGTTGACAACACCAAGCTGAAAATTGTTATGTCCTCCCAGGATGCTAGCAATTGGCGAAGCCACCGCTGATTGGGTCGGGCTGCGAGCGGGAGCGCCCAGCCCTCTGATTGGCTACCGCGTTTGACAGCCACTCTTATATAGCGCTGTCAAACGCGGCTGAGGTAATCTTCTTCATACTGTGTCTGAGAGTTCCTGTGTTATCTGTTTAACTTCGCTGTTGCCTCAATAAAGGCTAGTTGGTTTTCCATTCATGTCTCTCTGCCGTTACTTCATCCCACAGACGCAACAAAAATGTAAACAGCTTAAATACTTGGGAAGTGTTATTTTGGGTCATGGGTGTTTTTTTTTAAAGGAAATTAACTCCAGGATCAACGAGACCAGCCAGGCACCAGGGGAATCAACACAACATCTGTATCTCCACAAAGCTAAAAGTCTACAGAGCTGCAGTTATCCCACCCTCTTATATGGATGTGAGTCCTGGATTCTACCAAAGCCACATTAAACAACTGCATAAACTTCATGTGAGCTCTCTACTCCATCTTTGGCATTTTTGGGCAAGATCATGTCCCCAATTTGGAGGTCTTGAATCTTTTTTTTCCTCATAATTTTTTTTTCACAATCTCCAAGTATACATCCATACATATACCATAAATCATATCAAGATATACATAGTTATACATTTCTACCCAATAATCCCTAATTGATTATCAGAGCCAGATAATCTAATCATTAGATTATCAAAATGAATAACTGCTATATGCCTTTCCACTTGCTCTACAGTGTACTGGATCTGGGCAGAGACCTTGAAGTCAACCATGCAAGCACTACAAACCATACACCGCTAGGACATTCAGCTGAAGCAGGAGTGTCAAACTTGTGGCCCACGGGCTGGGTGCATCACATGCTGGCCACGCCCACCCCTGGCTTAGCGAAGGGGGAAAAAGTCACGATACGTCATGTGACGACAATGTAACACCGTGAGTTTGACACCCCTGAGCTAAAGGAACTAGAAGCTGTATGTCACGGTGTGATTTATTGTCAGTTGTATGTATATGCAGGGAGCTGCATCCCTATCTAATATAATGGTACATTCCTGAGCACATGATTGATATGTTCTTGTACGCATGTGTGCATTCCTGAATTTCCATTCCTTCCTTCTTACTTGACTCTTGACTGGGAGAGTCATATTTTATAGCAGAGATGTAAGCAATGAGATTTTATTGTTTTTGTACCAAAATAAATATTTTAATTTCTTTATTTCTAATGTCTGAATTCCGGGAGAAAGATCAAACATCGCCTCTGTGAGATTAATTCTCACTCCGACACTGTAGTTGTTGATAAAACTCACTGGCAAGACCTGTTTTATGAAGCCTCCATCGATTTTGAAGACAGGTGCCATCAAAAGCCAATAAAAAGTCCTGAGCAGCGTCACACAATAACATTCTAAGTTACTACAACACTGGACTTCCAATGCCTACATTCCGCTAGACCAGTGGTTCCCAACGTGGGGCCCATGCCCCACAGGGGGGCAATTTGATTTTTAATGGGGGCAATTGGAACCTTGTTTAAACCAAGTTAATGGCCTTTTAGGCTTCCTCCGGGTGAGTAGGAGTTCACTTTTTGAATAGTAAGAATTATATGTCACATGGGGGGGGCATCAGGGTTTTAGAGATGCTTAGGTGGGGCCAAAAAAAAGGTTGGGAATCACTGCGCTAGACTCTGTGCTTCCAGGCTGGGACTGCAGTGTCACTTCAATATACACAAATGAACTTCCCAACAGTGCATCTTTTTGAAACGCAAAGACATATTCTCCATAGTGGGTGGCGCTAGCCTCCAAGATTGGGATGACCTCATCCATCAGCCAATCAGGACTGAGTCTGACCTCATATAAAAGCTGTCACTGTGCCATAATCCCCCTCTTTCGACTCAGTCCTAGGCCTAGGATTGTTTCTCCCCAACTTCGCAGTTTTTCTATCGCCTTCTACTGAATCCAGATTTTGGACCATCTATCAACTTTATCCTGACTGTGAGTGTGTCCCCAACTGTCCTGTCCATCGGGGGTGTTGGGACTGTCTGGACGGGCTGCGGCCTGGTCCACGGCCTACCTCCACCTTTGGTGGCTGGTTGCCATCCTCACAGTGCGGCCTGGCATTCCTGATTCCATCCTGTCACAGAAGCCTAGCGCTTGGGTGACCAGCAGCCAGGGTGGCCTTTTGCCACTTCCGCGGACAGAGACCCTCCTTGGATTGCCCCGCAGAAGCCCAGCGCTTGAGCGGTCAGGGCCCTTATCTCTCCACCTCTGCTCCCCATAATTGGCCTCCCAGAATTTCTGCCTGCCTTTTGGGGAGCGTGGCCTCGTGAGGGCGAGTGTCGGCGGTCCAGTCAGCGGCTCATCGGCCTGCGGACCGCCCCTCCTCACTGAGGCCTGTCAGCTCGGCGAGAGCACTCCATGACTAACTGCCCCGTTTCCCTGCTGTTTTGCCTGATCGGGGCCTAATCGGGAGGCTCGGCGGCCTAGTCGGCAGCAACTTCAGCTGCAGGCCGCGCCCTCCATTCTTGATACTTTTGCCGCTCGGAGGAGCAGCGCTCCCACCCGTCAGCTGTTTCCTCGGCTTCGGCAGAGCGCGCAGCCGCAGATCGCCCCAGCCGACTCCTGCCGACCCGACCGTTGCGAGGCTTCCCTGGCCTTCCGGCGCAGCCGCACAAGGCCTTCCGGACGTCACAGGGATTCCCCTGTGACGTACCTCTTATCCAGCTGGTTGGCGGCTCTCGGAGCAAAGCGGACCTCGGCCGCGGCTTTTTTTCTCACCGCCGCCGCCGCCGCTGCAGCGTCAGGGTCGCCCAGCATCCAGGACCTGTGGGGGCTCTCACATTACCGCTTGCTGTGCTGCTGCCCCCTGACCACCTGAGGCACCTGGACATCGACGGAGGACCCTCTTTTCGAATCCTCCCAGGCACCAGCATCGGGCCGTAAAAGCGCCCCCTGTTGCTTACAAACCTCCACTGCTTCCAGGATGTCGGAAAAGGCCACCTCGGGCAGGAATAAGCCCAGGCAGGCCAAGGACAAGGAAGGTGGGTCTGGCAAATCCCCCCCACCGTCTGGGCACCGGGACCGCTCCCCCATCCATAGCTCAGACAGGGCCGCTGCTTCCTCCAAGGGATCAGACAAGGCCAAGCCCTCATCCAAGGGATCCCGTTCCGACAGAGACAAGGCCCACAAGGCTGCTGAGCACTCTACGCTGCCACCTGCTGCTGCAGCCTCCACAGCGCACCATGAGCCCTCTCAGAGGGACCGGCGCTCCTCCGGCACCATTTCGCTGGACAATCCGGACTTATGCCTGGGGGAGGATGACATCTGGGAGGACCCCAGCCCGGGTTCAAGCACAGCCGCAGTTCCCCCGCCCACGGCCTCATCACAATTCTACACCCCCGAGGTGCAGGCCCTGATCCAAGCTGCTATTGCACAAGGCATTGAGGCAGGCATGAGGCATGTGGCCACCACGACACCACCTCCAGCCGTGGTTCCCCAGTTGCCCCCGTCTCGTCCATCGGATGCTCCAGCCGCGGAACCTGCTCCCACAACCGAGGCCGACCCGGGCTCACCTTTGTCGCTCCAGGGGCAGGACGACCAAGTACAGGACTTGGAGCTCTCTGAGGACGAAGATCTCACCCCTGAGGCCCCAGTGGTTACCGGATTATTTAATCCGGCCTTATTTAAGTCCTTGCTCCACAAGGCCAGGGCCACGGCCAAATTTTCCTCCAAGGACCAGGTGCCCACCGGGGACGAACCTGAGGACCCTCTTTTCGAGGAAACCACCTCTCAGGTGGAAGTGGTCCCAGCTCCCAAGCTTTTTGTGGAGTCGGTGCTTAAGCAGTGGGCTTCCCCGACGGCCGGCGTCGCTCCATCGGCGGCGGACAAGCGGTTCTTTAATGTTTCCACCGCTCTGGCTCAACATCTGCCAGTCCCCCCAGTAGAACCGGCCATTAAGGCACTGTACTCTCCCACGCAGATGCCCGGAGACTCTGAGGAGCTGCTCCGCCCGGAGGACAGACGCACCGAACAAGTCCTGCAGAAAACGCACCAGGCGGCCGCCTGGGCTGTCAAGGCCTCTGCAATGGCTTCGTTCTTCTGCCGGACGTCCATTCGATGGCTGAAGGCTCTGCAGGAGCACCTGCCCCCCTCAGACGTCCGAGCGAGGCAAGACATTAACAAGCTCATCGCCGCCTCGCAGTTTACCTCGGACGCCACCCTACAGGCCACCCGCTTCGCGGCCAGGGCCATGGGAACATCGGTGGTAGCACGCAGAATGCACTGGCTGAGGAGTTGGCCCGCTGACTGTCGTCACAAGTGGCGGCTAGCCGGGGCTCCGGTGGCAAACAAGTCGCTCTTTGGTGAGGCCCTCGATCCCTACCTAATCGAGACTAAGGACAAACGCAAGGTCTTGCCAAACTCCACCAGGAAGGCACAGGCCAAGCCTCAGAACCCTGCCCCGGCATTCCCCAGGCGACAGTATAGGGCACCTTCCTATAACCAAAACAGATCGCGGGCCTCGCCCCGTCAGACTCAGGGTCAGGACAGGGCCAATTCCAATCAACAATCCAAGCGCCCTTTTCGGAAGGCAGGCGGTCGCCCCTTCCGCCGCTACAAGTAGTGGACCCAGCTTCTCCCATTGGGGGTCGCCTGCGTTTTTTCGCTAGGCGGTGGGAGGAGATTACTACGGACGCTTGGGTTCGCGAGACCCTAACACTCGGACTCGCCTTAGATCTCCTCTCCACCCCCCCGACTCCTTCATGAGGTGCTCCCAGTCCTCCAACCCGCAGAAACGGGCCCAGATGCTTCAAGCCATCCAGCATCTGCTGGAGATTGAGGCCATCCAGCGGGTCCCGGAGGACCAGTGGGGGCAAGGATTCTATTCCAATTTGTTCCTCGTGGAGAAGTCATCGGGTGGGTGGAGAGTGGTCTTGGACCTTAAGCGCCTTAATAAGTTCTTGGTGTACAAGAAATTTAAGATGCATACTCTACAGTCCATATTGGACGGCATTCGTAAGGGTGACTTTATGTGCTCTATCGACCTCACTGAGGCATATTTGCATGTCCCAATTCGGCCTTCCCACCAAAAATTCCTGCGATTCTCTTATGACAACGAACACTATCAGTATTCGGCCCTACCATTCGGCCTCTCCTCGGCACCCAGGGTTTTCACAAAGATTCTGGCCGCCCTTGCAGCTCACTTGAGGGCAGTGCCGATTCGAATACAGTGTTACCTCGACGACATTTTAATTCTGTCATCCTCCCTGGCCCGGGCGGAGCTGGACCTGCAGACCACCATGGACGTTCTGCAAGACCATGGCTTCTCCCTCAACCTGGAGAAGAGCCACTTGATTCCCTCCACTCGCATCACTCACTTGGGGGCCATTGTGGACTCTCTGGAGTGCAGGGTGTATCTGTCGTTGGAAAGACAACTCAGTCTTTCTTCTCTGACCCAACAGGTTCTTGGACAGGGGCGGGTTCCGCTGAACCTCCTGTCCTCCCTGTTGGGAAAGATGATATCCGCTATACATATCACACCCTGGGCACAACTGCACTCCAGAGACCTACAATGGTTTCTTTTGCCGTTTCAGCAGGCGGACAAGTCCACCTCATCGGTCAAAGTCCAGCTCCCGATGGCGGTCCGGCGGTCCCTGCATTGGTGGCGGTCCCCGGCAATCAGCAAGGGTTCCAGCTTCCTCGAGCCTCGCCGGGTGACGGTGACATCGGACGCCAGCCTCTACGGGTGGGGCGCTCACACTTCGTCTCACGTGGCACAGGGCACCTGGACCGCAGCGGAGTCGACGGCCAGCATCAACCTCCTGGAGCTACGAGCGGCGTCCCTGGCCCTCCGGCAATTCCAGCATCTCCTGACTGGGCAGCACGTCCTCCTATTGACAGACAACGTGACCACCAAAGCCCACGTCAACAGGCAAGGTGGGACTGTCTCGCGCCGCCTGCTCTCCGAGGCCAAGGAATTGGGCCTCTGGGTGGAACGGCACCTCCTCTCGCTCCGGGCGGAACACATCTCGGGGGTGTCGAACCGCACAGCGGACTGGCTCAGCCGCCACGACGTCGACACGGCAGAGTGGGCCCTGCACCCGGACATTTTTCGGGAGCTGACTGCCCGGTTTGGCAACCCGGTGGTCGACCTCTTTGCAACCCCGCTGAATGCCAAGCTCCTGCGCTTCATCACGCGGTATCGGACACCCGGCGCGATGGACACGGACGCTCTCCGTTGCCCGTGGCCCAGGGGCCTGCTTTCCGCATTTCCGCCCATTCCACTCATTCCCCGAGTTATCAGGAAGATGCTAGACGAGCAGGCGGAACTGATCCTTTTGGCCCCCCATTGGCCGCGGCGGGCATGGTTCGCGGACCTCAGGTCGCTCTCGACTGGCCCATCCTGGAGGATCCCGCAGACCGCATCGTCGCTCTCCCAGGGGTCAGTTCAACACCCGGATCCACAGTGGCTCCAACTGACCGCCTGGCGCTTGAGCGGCGCACCCTAACTCTTCGCGGGGTCCCCGACTGCATTATCCGTACTTTGCTTTCCTCACGCCGGGCCTCCACCATACGCATCTACAACTCCACCTGGCGGACGTTTCACGATTGGTGTATCGGCGCCGGCTTTAACCCGATCGACCTTTCGGTCATACAGGTCCTCCAATTTCTGCAAGCGGGCCTCAACAAGGGCCTCTCGCCCAGCACCTTGCGATGACAGGTGGCAGCGCTCTCAACGGTCCTTTCCTGCCACTCTTCTGCGCCTTTGTCAACGCATCCCTTAGTCGTTCGCTTCTTGAAGGCGGCGGTCAATATCTCGCCTCCAGTGGTACATAGGTACCCCACCTGGGACCTGCAGAAGGTTCTTCTGGCACTGACCGAGGCCCCCTACGAGCCCCTCCGGACAGTTTCACTGCAGCGCCTTACGCATAAGGTTGCCTTTTTGGTGGCGATCACTTCAGCCCGGAGAATATCCGAACTGGCAGCCCTATCCATCCGGGACGATCTCTGTATTTTTCATCCGGACCGGGTGGTGCTTCGCCTTGACCCCACATTCCTGCCCAAGGTCAATACATACTTCCACAGGGCGCAGGAAGTGGTTCTTCCTTCCTTCTGCTCTCCACCTACAACGCCGACCGAGCGCAATTGGCACGCTGAGAAAAATCTACAATGTCCGCACGGCGGCATTCCGCCGCTCGGAGTCCTTGTTTGTGGAATTCCACGCCTCGTCCATGGGTCGCAAGGCTTCAGCGGCGATGGTCGGTCGCTGGATACGTGCAGTCATCGCGGACGTTTACCGACAACAGGACCTGCCTCGTCCGCCACGTCTGACGGCGCACTCGACACGCAGTGCCGCCACCACGGCAGCTTGGACTACTAATGCCTCCTTGGAGGAACTCTGCCAAGCGGCGACGTGGTCTTCCCCATTGCCCTTTATCAGACATTATAAAGTGGACTCCTTTGCCTCGGCTGAGGCGGACTTTGGGCGCAGGGTCTTGCAGACCATATGGTCACCTGACGGGGTCTCAGACTATGGTGACAACCCTCCCTAGGGGACGATACGGCTTTGGTATGTCCCAATCTTGGAGGCTAGCGCCACCCACTATGGAGAAAGGGCGTTGTTACTTACCTGAACGCCCATTCTCGTAGGGTGGCGCTAGCCTCCAAGTCCATCCCTTTTGGGTGTTGTACATGCTGAAGGTGTGCGTGGGGGATAAACTATGGGTCTGACCTACTCCTTCGTCTCAAGAGAGGGATTATGGCACAGTGACAGCTTTTATATGAGGACTCAGTCCTGATTGGCTGATGGATGAGGTCATCCCAATCTTGGAGGCTAGCGCCACCCTACGAGAATGGGCATTCAGGTAAGTAACAACGCCCTTTTTCACACAGGCACATGGAAAAGAAATACATATGAAAGCAAGACTGATTATTTAGGATGAAAGACTTAAAAATAATTAGTGAAGAATACAAAGGTGATGAAAGGTACTGACTATGAGAGGTACAATGCAATATCTACAATAGATCATCTTCAAATGAACATGAAAGAAAAATAAAAAGTGAAAAAGGACAACTTCTCTGTGAAAATGAATGGGCAGTTGAAATAAGAAAACATGTGGAAGCTTCTTGGGGGAAAAAAAAAGATGTTACGGAGTGCCAAAAAAGTGTGTGATGTTTTGCTAATGGAAGATATTTAAAAAGAATGTGTAGTGCAGTGCTGATGGGGGGAAAAAAAGGCTGTTGATACAAACACCAAGTGCATATAAAAGAATTACAACAAAAATAAGTATAAGATCCTTTTGATGCTTGTAGAAAAAGTAAATTGCCGGCAATGTAGCCAAGTAGAGCAAGGAACAATTAAGATTAAAGGAGTCAGAGAAACCGCAGAGATATTCCTGAAAATCAAATATGATTTTGGAAGTGGGCAAAAAAGGCTAAACAAAGGGTTTTTCTGTACCATTAAATGACATGAGTTCATAGAAAGGACCCCAGAAAAACAACAACTTTGTTGGGTAGCAATAGCAATAGCACTTAGACTGATATACCACTTCATAGTGCTTTACAGCCCTCTCTAAGCGGTTTACAGAGTTCAGCATATTGCCCCCAACAATCTGGGTCCTCATTTTACCGACCTCAGAAGGATGGAAGGCTGAGTCAACCTTGAGCCTGGTGAGATTTGAACAGCTGAACTGCTGAACTAGCAGTCACTGAAGTAGGTTGCAGTGCTGCTTTTAACCACTGCGCCACCTCGGCTCCCTATCCACAATCCCTCCCGGGTTTGGTGGGATGGGCAGAGATAGCAATAGCAATAGCGCTTAAGACTTATATACTGCTTTAAGGTGCTTTACAGCCCTCTCTAAGCGGTTTACAGAGTCAGCATATTGCCCCCAACAATTTGGGTCCTCATTTTACCTACCTCGGAAGGATGGAAGGCTGAGTCAACCTGGAGCCTGGTGAGATTTGAACTGTCAAATTGCAGTCAGCCGGCAGTCAGCAGAAGTTGCCTGCAGTACTGCATTCTAACCACTGTGCCATCTTGGCTCAGAGATAATTGGAAACAGGTAGTCCCAGCAGTAACCTGGTCTCCTGTGATAGGTAGCATCTGGAATTGCAATTCACAAGGCAGATACATGAGCATTCTGTGATGTTCCGGAACTGCTTATACCGCTGCATTCTGGATCAAATGAAGTTTCTGAATCCTCTTCAAGGATAGCCCCTTGGTAAATGCATTGCAATAGTCCAGATAGGAAGATAGGAAGTGATTAATGCATGAGTACTATGCTACTATTGTAGCAAAACAAACGTTTTACAGTCAGGTATTATATAGCCATGAATGATTCATAGAAGAATACTGATATATATATATATATATATATATATATATATATATATATATATATGTATGTATGTATGTATGTATGTATGTATGTATGTATGTATGTATGTATGTATGTATGTATATATATATATATATATATATATATATATATATATATATATATATATATATATATATATATATATATATATATATATATATATATATATTATTCAGAAGCATGTAAAGATATCCATAGAATCAATTGTTAAAAAATAATCCGTTCAAAACTCTTATAAATGCAGTCTTTTAAATGCACTCTTTTTTAAAATTCCCTATCACACACACAAAAAAAAGAATGCTTCATACTCTATCTGAGGTAGGTAATAATAAAATTATGTATAAAGATAACTCAATTTTTTTTGCACGGTAAGAAATCATGTGACAATTCAATAGATGAGAAAAGTAAAGCAGTTTGTGTGACATTATTAGGTGGCAAATGTGACATTAGGGACATGTGACATTATTAGGTGGCAAATGTGTGAATGAATGGAAATATCACAATTTGGAAAAACAATCTCTGCCCAGATCTGCATTGCTGGTCTCATTTTATGCTAGTTCCACGCACTCCAGATTTTGCATACATCTCAAGAAAATAGAAATCTTGGCCAAAACTCAGTTTTTTAAAAAAAGTGGGTAGTTATTTTTTTAAAAAAATTCTACGCTTAACACTATAAATAAAATTAAGCATTATGAAACGAATGGAATCTAAGCAAAAAGGTAGAATCTTACATTCTAGTGCAGCGGTCACCAATTGGTGGTCCGTGAGAAAATTTTGGTGGTCCGCAGAAAAATTATTTGTTTTTTATATATTTTATATTTTTATACTAGATCAGGGGTCCTCAAACTACGACCCCTGTGCCAGATACGTGCAATGAACGTTTGTGTTGCTGCAGAGAGTCTCCCCCTTTGGGGTCTTTTTTGTGCAGGTCGGAGGGGGGGATAAATTCTGACTTGGGGTCTGTTCAGCAGGGCTTTGGGAGAAGGCTGGAGGGAAGTGCCGCTGATGGTGAAGAGCTGAAGGGCCTCGTTCCAGTGGGACTGCATCATGGCATGGAACTGGCTGACCATCTCAGCCCGCTGAGCCTCCAGGCATCTGTACCTGGCCTTGCACTCCCACAAGTGCTTGGAAAGCCTATGCTCGTAGTCCTCAGTGAGGTGCTTCTGCTGAACCTCGTTCTCAGTCAGATCCAATTTGAACTGAGCTGTTTTCTCATGGTGGCTGCTTAGCTCCAGCAACTGCTTCCTGTTGGGGCCCTAAGGAGCCCGGACAGGGAAGCGAGGAGTGGCTGGGAGGGGAGGGACAAGTAGGGGCTGGCAAAGCACCCCTCGACGTGAGTGACATTGAGGTGGCCACGCCCACCCAGTCACATGACCACCTAGACACGCCCACCCAGCCGGTCATTAGGCAGATCATATTAGTGGTCTGCAGGATTAAAAATTATGAGTTTAGTGGTCCCTGAGGTCCGAAAGGTTGGTGACCCCTATTCTAGTGGAGCAGGAGTGTCAAACTGGAGGCTTACAGGCCGGATGCATCACGTGCAGGCCATGGCCACCCCAGCTCTGTGAAGGAAAAAATGTCGTGATATGTCACATGACAGCAACGTGACGCCGCGAGTTTGACACCCGTGGATTAGAAGGTCAAAATTTCTTTGGCTTCATATTGATAAAACTTTACATTTTCTTAACAGAAGAACCCTGCTAATTTCCAACAAAAACATGATATGCAAATTATGCAAAATCTAGAAAATCTTTCTCATATACCAGTAGTAGATATCAATAAACATTTGTAACTTTTTACAGTATACAGAATACAGTACTTTTGCACAGCTCTACTCATAACAATAGACTTATATACTGCTTCACAGTGTTTTACAGGCCTCTCAGCATATTGCCCCCATTAATCATTTTACCAACCTCGGAAGGATGGCAGGCTGAGTCAACCTTGAGCTGGTGAGAATCGAACTGCTGGCAGTCAGCAGAATTAGCCTGCGGTACTGCATTCTAACCATGTGCCTCTGATGGTGCCTCTGGTTTAATAACTAAAGTCCCTTGTCCTTCCCTCCTATTTCTTTTCTGGTATGGAAGAAAAAGGAGCCAAACTACCACAAAATAATAAAGAAAACTTTCAAAAGCAGAAATTTAATGAACCTTTCCTTTTGCAAATATGAATTTATCTACATGTTTTGTTAAGTTCTCTTTTAAATACAACTGTCTCTGCATCCATGATATTTAAACCATAAAAATGCAGCAATATACAGTATAGTATTTCAATACTATTTATAAAAGAATAACTACTACAACTACTACTACTAAGATTAATTACTGTTACTAACATTAATAAAAAATGAGTATTCTTCACTCATTTCACTGAGGCAGTAAAAATCATTTTTGTTATTACAATGAGAGAGGAAATTTAACTACTTGCAACTAAAAGCATCTCATTGAATGATACCTGGAGACTTTCCTGTAAATCAGTGCTTCTCAATTATTTTCTGTTACGCCCCTCCCCCCAGGAAGAAGTAAAAATTTTGCCCCCCCCAAACTCTCCGATCTTGGCCCCAATGGAATTTTAGTGTTAATATTTATTATTTTACTTATTATAAGCTGCAAGCAAACTATTGGCTGGGGAAGGCTGCTCTACCCACTTAATTGGGAATAAGTAACACTGAACTCAGTGGAGCCTGTTTTCGGTTAGGCAGGCATAGGCTACTGTGGTTAGGGCCCTCTTTTGACACGGGGCCACACCAGTTTAATCAAGCCAATGTTTTGGGGTCGCTGGCCTGGCCCATAAGTGCACTCACAGCGAATGGTGTGGAAGGAGGCTTTAGGGTGCTGTTCGAAGCTTTCGCCCAGCTGCAGAGGATGCTCCTCCTTGTCCAGCAGCAGGTTCGCCATGCCATTCATGATTACCGCGGCGCCTGCCAAGAACAACAAGGACCCACACATGCACCCTTCCCCGCCTGGCTGCCTTCTCTTCCAGGCTCGGAGGAGAGTGCAACTGGGAAAACACTCCCCGTCCAAGGGAATCGATCGAGAGGGACCAAACATGTTCCCCAGTTTCCCACGTGCCCCCTGGCATCGCTCTGAGCCCACCCAGGGGGCGCGCCCCACTATTTGAGAAGGACTGCTGTAGATTCACATGGTCTAAGAATTCTTCCAACTTTTGTATAAATGGGGACATGTTTTTTCCCCAGTATCTTTAGAGGACGAATCCAAAAGTATACATATACATACATACACAAAATGTATGTAAACAAACTGTGTGATAGTTTTTTGTATATATAGAGAGTAAATTTGTTCATGTCACAGGCAACATACTGATATTTTCTTCTTTCCTCTCTAATCAGAGATGCTCAGCTTGGTTTCTGTGCTCTGGTCACAGGAGAAAGGAAGTGATTATTTGCATATTTTCCAGGACTGGAAATTTATTTTTTACAAAGACCATCTGGTGGCCATGGATCACACTTTGGGAAATACTGATGTAAATAATGATACTTCAAATAGTGAAAGTTGAAACCTGAATAAATAATCCTGCCAACCCCCCATTACAAGGTATTCAGGTTTCCTCCCCCCCTTGAACATGTACATCAAGTTGATTTGATCTTGTAATTAATATAATATTGCTGGAAAACATAGTAAGAATGAACCAATCTGCTGTTGAATAAAAGTTGAGAATCAAGAGTTTATTGGTAGCATGCTCATAGTTATGGATGCTATAAATAGCAATAGCACTTTACTTATATACCGCTTCATAGTGCTTTACAGCACTCTCTAAGCGGTTTACAGAGTTCAGCATATTGCCACCAACAATCTGGGTCCTCATTTTACCCACCTCGGAAGGATGGAAGGCTGAGTCAACCTTGAGCCTGGTTGACTCAGCAAACTATTGGCTGGGGAAGATTTGAACAGCTGAACTAGCAATCAGCTGAAGGTCGCAATGCTGCTTTTAACCACTGCGCTATCTCAGGCCCCCTCAGGTTTGTAAAGTGCATTACAAACCTAATATTATAAGGAATTCCCTATTGATGCATATCAATTTTACCATGTGGTCTCTACAGCTAATCCAATAATTTGTTTTAAATTAATGCATACAAAATCAGTGAAGTAAAGGAAAACACATATGTATTTTGAACAAACTGATGACAGGGATCGATAGAAATCAAGGAGAGAAGTTATTATTCCATAGCTGATTAAAAATATGGATTATCTACAGCTTTATTTGTTACTTCAATTCATTAGAGTGGCTGGGCTTCCCCCACCCCCCATGAAGGTATTGTTAATACAAGTGAAACAGGGGCGGGTTCCTAATTTTTTTACTACCACTCTGTGGGCGTGGCTTATTTTGTGGGTGTGGCTTGCCAGCCATGTGACCGGGTGGGCGTGGGCCTCGGAGCTTGGTAGCGGCCGGAGAAGCGGGGGGGCATTGCCCACCCACAATGCAGCCCCCCGCAGCGGGAGCAGCAAGACCGCGGCAGCGGTTCTTCTAGGAGGCTCCATCCGGCCTGAATGCTTCTCCCCATTCGATGATCCTAGGCTCCTGCCGCCCATTCCCCCTCCCCTCAGCAGCTCGAGAAGCCTCAAACGTGCGAAAATGCCTAGGATCATCATCAGGCATTCGTGGCTTCTCGGACTGTTGAAGGGAGAGGAATGGAGATAGCTCCTGCCGCCCGTTCTTTCAGCATCTCACGCGCTCCCTCAGCCATCCTCCCCTGCTTGAACTCACTGTGGGGTAGGAAGGCAGCACATGCGCAGTGCCGGAAGCTCGGCTTCTGGGCAAGCGCAAAAGAAATTTTTAAAAAAAATTTTAAATTTTTTTTTTAAATGGCGGTGCCCAGGCACTGGCAACCGACCGCACCGGTACTGTGATGTCACCAGCGATGCTATAGAGTGGACTGCACCGGTAGGAACCCACCACTGAAGTGAAGAAGGAAAATCTCACTACCCCTAGAAAATTTTCATACAGTTTTATAGATGTCTACTCAGAGGTTAGGCATACCGAATTCAATTAGTGATGGAACTGAAAGAAAATCTACAAGGCTGGAATATATACACATAGGTAAATATACAGAAATATACAACTGAACATAAATATACAACATGGGATCAATAGTTCATAAAATGAAATGTATCTATGCAAAACTATGAGAGTGCCAACAGAGTTCAATTCTTTCCCTCAAGGATTCATAATATAAAAGGAAGGTAAGGCCAAAAAAGTAAGGGGACACAATGAAGACCAAAACTACAAAGATTTCATTTCTCATAAAATATATATTTGGGGTAGCATATGAAAGAATGATGTGGGACAATTTTCTAGAAAATAGAGAATGTAAAGGATGGAGATGCTGGAGATTAAGTTCAAACCCCTGTCCACTACAGGATACAAATACTGACAGTGGCTACTCGCCCACCTTATGTTTAAAACACTTCCAGCAAAGAAATATACTACCACTGAACTGCTCTTACTCCTAAGATTTTTTAAAAAGAGCCTGTAATATTGTTTTGGGCAGAATGTGATAAACGTTACAATTACACACATGTATCAAATTTGATCCATAGGTGAACAATAATGACCTTTAATGATTATTAATTGGTCTTTTGTATAAAAATAAATCAGTTTCTAGCCTACATCAACTAGCCAATACAGTTTATTATTAATAATTATTATTAAAATTTCTATGCCGCCCAACTTCCAGAGGGACTTTAGGAAAGATTATCAATAACCTGCCATGAAGACTTACTATTTTTATTATTTATTTATCTATCTATCTATCTATCTATCTATCTATCTATCTATCTATCTATCTATCTATCTATCTATCTATCTATCTATCTATCTATCTATCTATCTATCTATCTATCTATCTATCTATCTATCATCTACCTATCTATTATTTATTATTTATTTATTTATTTACTTGTTTATTATAGATTTTTGTCAGGCATGTATTAGATAACAGATATAAAAACATAATTATGAATACATGAAATGGATACGAATAAAAGGGAACATTAGGACAGGGATGGTAGGCACGCTGGTGCGCTTATGCACGCCCCTTAAAGACCTCTTAGGAATGGGGTGAGGTCGACAGTAGACAGTTTAAGGTTAAAGTTTTGAGGGTTTGGGGAAGAAATCACAGAGTCAGGTAGTGCATTCCAGGCATTGACAACTGAAGTCGTATTTTCTGCAATCAAATTTGGAGAGGTTTACCATAAGTTTGTATCTATTGTGTGTTCGTGTATCGTTGTGGTTGAAGCTGAAGTATTCATTGACAGGTAGGACATTGTAGCTGATAATTTTATGTACTATGCTTAGGTCGGATCGAAGACGGCAAAGCTCTAAGTTGTCTAGGCCCAAAAATTTCAAGTCTGGTGGAATAAGGTATTCTGTTGCGAGCAGAGGAGCGGAGGACTCTTCTCGTGAAATATCTCTGGACTCGTTCAATTGTATTAATGTCCCATATGCAGTGAGGGTTCCAGACAGATGAGCTGTATTCAAGAATTGGTAAAGGCAGTCCAGCAGAATTAGAAACCAAAGTTCTTTTTAAAAAAATTTTAATACTGTGATTGGGTGGTCAATGAGTGTTCAACCAGAAGGGATCATTCTGATTTGAAGACAACTGTTCAGATGGTTGAATCCAGTAGTCTTCATTACAAAATTTCATGTAAATAACTGAAAGGTTATACACGGTTGTTATATAATGCATCTTTTGTGACTCGCTGGAGATTATGGATCAGAGCTTGGTTGAGGCCTGCAATTGAAAATCAGACATCTTCTGCATTTTAGGGAAATTAAAATCCACCCTGAATTATTTTGTTCTGGCACAATGAACTCTAGGGACGGAATAAGCAAAGCAACATATTCTGGAATGCATATGTGGCTTTTTGGCAGGATTAGCTATTTGGCTTCAATTCAAGTAAGATGTGTATTGGTGGAGAAAGTTTAGAAGACCCAGAGAAAGAAGATGTAAAGAAAGCAAAAGGAGGAAGGTATATTTCTTTTTTCAGGAAACTCACAATGCTATTTCCTGCACAGGACATTGGTAATTCCTTATTGAGACCAGTACAGAGGATAAGTTTGTGGCCAAAACAATGATTGGGCAGGCCAAAAGGAAGACGGAGTTGCTCTGGAAGAGCCCACAAAGATCTGCATACAAGGTGTATGTAGTACTGTGAAGGAGAGTTCTAAATAAAGTATGTGGGGATTTAGCTATAGATATTCAAAAGTTGTTAATCATGCTCTCAACCAAATAGGCATTTTATTAGCACATTTGTGCTTTTAGTGCAACTCAACTATGAACTAAGAGACAATCTTTGCTCTCCAACATTGACATTAATGAGTTAATAACATTCATTCATTTTCATTCATTCATTCATTCATTCAATTTCATTCATTCATTCATCCATTCTCATAACTGCATGTTGCTTATCTTGGTGCCTTCTCAGAAACAAAGATTTGAAATTCTGGTGCCTTGTGATGATGCTCCATACTTATAAGAAAGAAGTTTCCATTTGGCAAAGATTTATTTTGAAATTAAAATGAATTAAGTGGCTTGTTGATTAATATAATATGGCAAAGGCCAAGGGAAACTTCATACGATATGAATCTTGGGGTCAGCATTCAACCTACTTTAAATAAGTGAATATATTCCACTACAGTCCAACAGTTTTGTTCATGAAGAATGATGGCGAACCTATGGCACACGTGCCACAGGTGCCACGCAGAGCCCTCTCTGCAGGCACGTGAGCCTGCGCATGTGCACGTGCCTCCCACCGGCCAGCTGATTTTCTGGTCAGACAAGCCCATGCTTTCTCCTCACTTTCTGCGTCCAGTGCCTTCCCAGATCTCTGGAGATTCCACCCCAGCGCTGTTTGGACATACAAGGCTTTCTCCCCCTCCCAGCTCTGTTTGGGGAAAGGAGACTTCCCCCCCTCCCAGCTCTGTTTGGGGAAGGGAAGCTTCCCCACCCTCCCAGCTCTGTTTGGGGAAAGGTGGCTTTTCCCCCCTCCCAGCTCCATTTGGGGAAAGGAGGTTTTCCCCTCCTCCCAGCTCCGTTTGGGGAAAGGAGCTCCCCCCCCTCACAGCTCTGCTTGGGGAAGGGAAGCTTTCCTCCCCTCCCAGCTCCATTTGGGGAAAGGAGGCTATCCCCCCCAGCTCCATTTGCGGAAAGGAGGCTTTCCCCCCTCCCAGTTCTGTTTGGGGATGGGAGCCTTTCCCCCCCTCCCACTGCTGTTTTGGGATGTGAGGCCAAAACAGGGGGGTCACATGCGCATGTGCAGGGGGCGGGACGTGCAGGAGGGGCACTGCATTTTGGGTGGGCACTCGCACACGTGCAACAGTGCGTGCATGCACACTTTCGGTAGCCAAGGGAAAAAAAGGTTCGCCATCATTGCCCTATACCATTTAAGAAAAATGGTTGTCCAATCTCTTCTTAAAAACTTTCAGTGTTGGAGCTTTTACAACTTCTGGAGGCAAGTTGTTCCACTGATTAATTGTTCTATCAGAAAATTTCTCCTTAGTTCTAGGTTGCTTCTCTCCTTGATTAGTTTCCACTCATTGCTTCTTGTCCTGCCCTCAGGTGTTTTGGAGAATAGCTTGACTCCCTCTTCTTTGTGGCAGCCCCTGAGATATCGGAACACTGCTATCATGTCTCCCCTAGTCCTTCTTTTAATTAAACTAGACATACCCAGTTCCTGCAACCGTTCTTCATATGTTTTAGCCTCCAGTCCCCTAATCATCTTTGTTGCTCTTCTCTGCACTCTTTCTAGAGTCTCAACATCTTTTTTACATCATGGCGACCAAAACTGGATGCAATATTCCAAGTGTGGCCTTACCAAGGCATTATAAAGTGGTATTAACACTTCACATGATCTTGATTCTATCCCTGTTAATGCAGCCTAGAACTGTGTTGGCTTTTTTGGCAGCTGCAGCACACTGCAGGCTCATATTTAAAGACTGTCCACTAGGACTCCAAGATCCCCCTCACAGTTACTACTATTCAGTGAGGTACTACCTATACTGTACCTGTGCATTTTGTTTTTCTTGCCTAAATGTAGAACCTTACTTTTTTCACCATTGAATTTCATTCACCACTGAGCCATGGTGGCGCAGTGGTTAGAGTGCAGTATTGCAGGCTATTTCTGCTAACTGCCGGCTGCCTGCAATTTAGCAGATTGAATCTCAGCAGGCTCATGGTTGACTCAGCCTTCCATCCTTCTGAGGTGAGTAAAATGAGGACCCAAAATTGTTGGGGGCAATATGCTGACTCTGTAAACCGCTTAGAGAGGGCTGTAAAGCATTGTAAAGCAGTATATAAGTCTAAGTGCTATTGCTATTGGTATTGCTATTTTGTTAGATAGCGCTCAATATGGTAGGAAAGAGTCAGTCACTTCATGAACTTCCATTGCTGAGAAGAGATTTCATCCTAGGTCCAACAAAATATTAGTGTTTCAACCGCTGCCCCACAAAGTTTTGTGTTAAACCACTTAATTTATTCAGTTCTTATATTATCTTTTAGTAACATGTGCAAGTAGCGATATAAAATTTGAAACTCTGGTAAGCATTTTTTTTACCCCATTACTGTTTTTACACACTACCTCACTTTAATCAAAGTGCTCACTCAGAAAAACTGCTGAAAAATAGATGTGAGGAATGCAAAAAGGAGAAAAATAAGAAGCGAAAAGTTCTGAAAAAAATAAAAACTGGAAAATTCTTAAAGTAAAGCAAAAAAGAAAATGTAGTGGACTTTAAAACAGACTTAAACCACAGAGCTGCCATTGAATTTGGCAGAATACAGAAGCCATATACAACTCATTAGCTGCCTATTAGCAACACACAGAGAGGAACTAAAATATGGGATGTTTTCTTTTTGTGTGTGTGTGTGCATGTGTCCATTTCCAGCACCTTGCTGACCTGAATGTTTATGCAAAATGACATTAAGCAAGGAATTTAAAAAAAAACATTTAAAAGAAATTAATGCCATCTCAGAGGTGAAGAGCTGTTGGGAACGTGAAGTATAGTTAACTGCCAACCACCCTTAAGTTTAAAATGATTAGGGCTGTGAGTTGAGTGTTTTTAATTCATTAACTGTTTTGTCATTATCTGATTAATGAGCCAATTAAAATAAATATGACAGTACCTCAATACAGGTGATATATTGAGGATACTTTAAACTGCAGCATTCCTTCAACTAAGAACCACGATAAATAACCAAATATTTGTGCTGATTAAAAAAAAATCTCGATATGCTCTGCTTTTTCATTTGTAATACCAGATGCAGATCTGAGTTGACCAGTATTAGAGCTGAAGGATTAACTGTGTCCTGTTAAGATCTCAAGAAAAATCCTCCTTTTCTGAAGATCATGTTTTAATTGGGAAGAAATCCTTCAGTCTGCAAATAATAAACTCACTTATACGATAAATAATTATGGTAGATGTAGGTATGTAGGTATGTATATATGTATGTATGTATCTGTATCTGTATATATGTGCATGTATATATATGTGTGTGTGTGTGTGTGTGTGTGTGTGTGTGTGTGTGTGTGTGTGTGTGTGTTTTCTGAGGTTTTCACGGGTGTTTGTATGTAGGTCTTTGGGTATTCGGGTTTTCTCCCGCGTGAAATTGGAAGTGTCTTGGCGATGTTTCGATGAAGTCTCATTCATCATCTTCAGGCTGGTGTCTTCTGCTTCCTGCTTCTAGAAGCAGGAAGCAGAAGACACCAGCCTGAAGATGATGAATGAGACTTCATCGAAACGTCACCAAGACACTTCCAATTTCACGCGGGAGAAAACCCGAATACCCAAAGACCTACATATATATATATATATATATATATATATATATATATATATATATATATATATATATATATATATATATATATATATATATATATATATATATATATATATATATATATATATATATATATATAATGTGTGTGTGTGTGTGTGCGCGCGCGCACGTGTAGCAGACACCCCCCACGTCATTGTATCTGCCATCTTTTATATATTTTTAAATATTTTATCACTTTGATTCTAATT
Source organism: Diadophis punctatus similis (assembly GCA_023053685.1). Classification (NCBI taxonomy): domain Eukaryota; kingdom Metazoa; phylum Chordata; class Lepidosauria; order Squamata; family Dipsadidae; genus Diadophis; species Diadophis punctatus. The sequence goes on from JALIGW010000002.1 coordinate 7,404,981, forward strand.
TCTTTGATTATTGTGTCACTAAGAATCAGCTGGCATAGAAGTTTAATAAATATTGTTATAGTTGCCTTTTTCTTTTCTTAAACATGTTAGCAGTTAGCAATTCAACGCTATATATTAACTAGGAAACCAGGATAGTAGACAATCATTATGCCTGTCTTGTGCAGAAGTAATACATGTAAACCAGGTGAAATAAAAATAACCTCAGTTATTGCAATATTGCTACCGTGTTTCCCCAAAAATAAGATATCCCCCCAAAATAAGCCCTCCTCCGAAAATAAACCCTTCCCCCAAAATAAGCCCTTCCCCTGAAAATAAGCCCTCTTCAAAGGTATTTAAACGCATGTGCAGCCGGTCCCCGCCATTTCCTCTGGTTAGGGAGACAGAGCTGGAAATCAGGTAAGATGGCAAGAGGAGCTCTGTCTTGCTCCACGCGCCCCAAAATAATAAGACATCCCCAAAAATAAGGCCAAGCGCTTATTTCGGGGTTCAAAAAAAATATAAGACAGGTTCTTACGGGTATCTTTCTTTGACAATTACAACACAATGTGATTTCGCAGCATATTTGTCATCATATAGACATTTTTTTCCAAATTTTTCCAATTGTTTTGAAATTGAATGAATAAATGAATGAATTTATTTATTTATTTAGGAAATTTATATAGCCGCCTACTCACTCACAGCAACTTTAAGCGGCTTACAAGCACAGTATAGAAAAAAAATAAAAATAAAAAACAATACCCCACCCCCCAGCAACACAGTCAAATAAGCCATTTGATGGGCTCTATCCCACTCTGGGTTCCCTAGGTCCGCTGGCAAAACCTTGAGGGTATTGCAAAAGAGTGTCAAAGTGGGGGCCAGTCTAATTTCTGAAGGGATGATATTCCAAAGGGAGGGAGCCCTCACAGAGAAGGTCCTTCTTCTGGGTTCCGCCGGATGTTATCTCCTAAGGGGACGGGACCCAGAATGAATGAATGAATGAATGAATGAATGAATGAATGAATGAATGAATGAATGAATGAATGAATGAATGAATGAATGAATGAATCAATCAATCAATCAATCAATCAATCAATCAATCAATCAATTCTTTGGATAAAGGTGTGACTGCCTACATGCCCCAATGCTTCCTGGGATCTGCTGCACATCACTTACCTTCAAGTGATGTTCTCTTTCTGTTGACAGGACCTTACCTGAGACTGCTCCAGGTCACACAAGGTCTTCATTCTTGAAGTGGCTTTGGAGAATGCTCTTTTGTGGCCTTTTCAGCCTCCAAAACTTACATGAAAGCATGCCCTATGTTCACACAATTTTTGGAGACCACTCAAGAGCACGCCTTCATTTTCACATAGCCTCCAAAAATTGTGTAAGAATGGGGCATGCTTTTGAGAATAGTTGTTGCCAGGTGTTCATGAATGCTGATGTGTCACCCAAAGGACATGGCATGCTCTCTTTGCATGCGTGTCACAGGCTTGGCATCACTGATCTAGTTACTTTTGTGTGAGTAACTATAATCACTAACAAGCATTGGAGCAAAGAAATGGAAATTTGGGAACTGGCCACACATTGTTTACAGACATGGACTCATGAATGAAATGCCTATTTTGAGGAAACACAACCATTGCCCATGTATTTGTTAGATTTATAAGCTGGTCCACTCTATTACGCTTCTGGGCAGCTTGCATTGTGAGGAATACAATAAATAAATATAGAAACACAGTAAAAACAATGAGGATCACTAACTCTGTGAGTGAGATTGGTGATATCTAAATTATGAAATCAAAAGGAAAAAAAATCAGAAAAAATGAACAATCGTTTAAAATAGCAAAACTTCACACAATGGGTCTGTTACCCACTTTGACCCAGGCTCTGGTTTTAAGAACTAATTTAAATAAGCCACAATTAGGGGGTAGTGGATAGGACCTTTGAATCTTGGGGAAAATGATATTCCTATTTCAGAGACAGTCTGTGTGTCTTCCCATAACATTGGGCACAGCCTCTTAACTTTCTCCAAAACAGTCACCCGTTTATAATTTTTAACGTGACAAATATTTACCTTATTAAACACCATTACAGCAACATGATTACTCTCAATGAATTGAAGAAGGCTACATAAAATGCCCCAAGTGCAATTGTGAATGTAATTCCCTCCTAATTCTTTCTTCTTATTCTTTTTTGTCTTTTCCCTATTCCTCTTATTTGTCATTCTTCTAAGGACTGCCCAGTGGAGAAAATTTTATTTATTCCTGATCTACAGGATAAATCCATTAATATCAATATTTTCAGCATACTGTTAATGAGAACTGAGTTTCCTTTTGCAGGGTGATTAAATCGTTAATGGACTTTCAGGGTCCATTAAAAGGGAATATGTTCCTTCAGATATGATAAGTGGGTCCTGATAGGCATGGGGCTCTTTTGCTCATGATGCCAAGTAACAGAGCTAACAGATTAACAGAGTTGGAAGGGACCTTGCAGGTCATCTAGTCCAACCCCCCTGCCCAAGCAGGAGACCCTATATCTGCCTCTACCTAGGATCGAACTCATAACCTCCTGATTGTGAGGCAAGAGCTCTACCTCTAGGCAGAAACTCTTCTTCCCAAATCTCTATTCTGGTAACATCATCACCTTCCTCTTCTCTAGGTTATCTGCAAAATGACTTACCCTTTTAGCTAAATAGCTGCAATTCAGAACTATGGCAGCTGAATTCTTTTCTCTTTATCCCCAGGAGGCAAAGAGCAAGACAGGGAGGAAGTGAACAGAGCAAAAAGCAACAAGGAGTTACTGGAGGGTGGAATTGTTAATTATTTCCAAAGCTTATAATGTTTAGGGTTGTTAGCTTATTATCTGTCACCCCTAAATTCATTAAAAGAATATTCAAACCCTTAACTTTTCAAACATTCTCTTTAGTTCACTGCAATTATATTACGTACATCTTGTCTAGCTTTTGCCATTCTGTGGGGTTAGTTAATGCATATGTTCCTGGTGTATGGCTGGCTTTAAAGTCAGACGTGCCCACATCAATTATATTCAAGAAATCCATTCATTTTATTGAACGTTATCTGGATTATTTGTCCCAAGATAGAGTGGAAAAAAGACAATAGTTGGGAGCTACCCACATTTTTCATATAAACCGTTGCATTAGATAAAATATCCTTTTCTATTTTATCAAAATACTAATCTTCTACAGCTCAAATATCTCCTTTATGGAAAGAAAACAGTTAAAAAAGGCCCTAGTAAAAGATAGGTAGATGAAAAAAATAATTTTAATATATTATTATGGTATTATGCTAGGTAGCACAGTCAGCCAGATGTTTCGACTGGATTTGGCATTTTTATTCACCCATAGAGTCCTTCCAAAGGTTCTGGGTTAGATAGATGTTGTTTCATGATGTTAAGAGGTATCATTGCAGGATTTAAGCTGTTCCAAATAAAGCTGACTTTTGCAATTGACTGATGGGGATTTTGTCAATGCCGATAATGTTCAAGTGGTACTCCAGAAGTTTTGGAATTGCACCCAAGGAACCTATTATTATTGATACTATCTTTGCTTTCTTTTGCCACAATGGTTCTACTTCCACTTGCAGGTGTTTATATTTTGTTATTTTCTACAGCTCTTTCTCATCTCCTTTGCTATCTTCAGGTTCTGCCACATCCACTATCCAGATATTTTTGTCTTTATTGATAATTGTTAAATCTGGGGTGCAATTTGGCAGGTGTTTGATATATTTGCATTTTAAAGCCATCGAGCACTTTAGCTTCTCCATTTTCTATTACTTTGTCTATTTTGTGGTCCCAACAGTTCTTGCTTGCAGGCAAGTGGTATTTTTTTTTTGCAAATATTCCAATACATCATTGTTGCTACTTTGTCATGCCATTGTTTGTGAAATTGTCTTATAGCAGATAACTAGGTGATCCACTGTTTCTTCAGCTTCTTTGCAGATGTGGCATTTGCTCCTGTTTCTGAGTTCTCAATTCTTCTTTTGTATGCATTTGTTATTATTATGGTTCACAAAGGTTTGTCATAAGGGGCAGCCAGACATTTAGACTCAATTTGGCATTTTTATCCGTCTATCAAGTCCTTTCCAAGAATATGGAATAAGCAGATGTTGTTGCTTGATGTTATTGTTATTGTTGTTAAGCTGGTCCAAGTAAAGCTGCCTTTTGCAATTGACTCATGGTAATTTTGTCAATGCCGATAATGTTCAAGTGGTGCCCCAGATGGTTTATTATTGTTGTTATTGTTATTAGCAGTAGTATTCAAAGTTGCAATCCATTCCATGTGGCCCTTGTGCAATGTTGAGAGAACAGGCTTATGGAGATGACAGTCAATGCCAAATTGGAATAAATAACAGCATCAGAATCCATTGGCTAAATTTCCTCTGTTCAGTAAACTCTGCCATAAATCTTGCTAGGACCACTAAAAATATGGATGAAATGATAGTAAATTTAAATACAATATCAACAGCAGCTCGGGTAGGTAGGTAGGTAGGTAGGTAGGTAGGTAGGTAGGTAGGTAGGTAGGTAGATAGATAGATAGATAGATAGATAGATAGATAGATAGATAGATAGATAGATAGATAGATAGATAGATAGATAGATAGATAGATAGATAGATAGGTATTTCCAATTGTAGAATTAAATTTAACTCCTTTAAATTTCAAGTTTTATTCAGGATGCGGGGGGGGGAATTACAGGTTAAGCTATTGAACAACTGGCAAATGTAGCCCAGCAGGAGGGCATACTATTCTTGGACACTTGAAACAGCTGTGTTTATTTTCAATGTCCAGGATATTACTAAAGCATTATTTCTTTTTGTTTCAGAGGGCAACATTTTTTCCAGAATACCTATCTTCCTCTAAGCATGAATTTCATTGTTCTGCTTGTCTAGCAATAACAAACAAACCCTCTGTGTATGGATGGACGGACGTGTGCACATGTATATATTCAATTATACATACGCTCCCTTTTGTATGTGCTGGTCTAATTCCCTACTTACTCTCCCTCAGTTTATCTATATAAATGTATCTGACCAATATATGCCTATTTGGAAATTAGTTCCACTTAGAGTTAGTTCAATATTTAGGTATGTGTAGGTTCCATTGTCCAAATGGAATTTTGTTTCTTAGTAAATGGGGCCCAATCTTTGGAGTTGACCACAGTCAGATAAAAACAAGAACAGCAGTCCTTACTTTATCACCATTTTGTGTTTTACCAGGAAACTTGAGAAATGAAAATAAAACCAACTTATGCAGGAATGTCGTCTGTCCAACTTCAAGCTACAGCTATCAGTGAAAAAAAAATAGTTCAATGAAGTCTATTTGTGTTTCGCTAGAATCAATATAAAAAAAAGAATCAATTAGCAGAGAGGTGGGGTGGGAGAACTACTTCACTTCCTAATAAATTTTATTTATTAAAATATTTATATCTCACTTTTCTGGCTTAAATGAAGACACAGATGTACACAAAAAATAACATATATATTTGCTATTCCATAATCGTAACTTAAGATCTGAATTTACTGCTGTACCCAACCTTGCATAACACATCACAGTAAGCCAAGTTTTAATTACACAACTTTAAAAATAAACTTAGAATGTTTCAAAGTGGTTTGTTTGAACCCCATATAGCCTATCGATATAATACATATATAAACAAGAAAACTCTGTAAGCCTTTGATGGCATATTTCAGGACTGATTAAATAATTATAAATAAACATATGTTCTAATTTGCAGTGCATTGCAAATACATTTCCAGTCCAACCAGACTTGTTTAACAATGTGGGGTTTTGCTGGTACCATATAATTCTAACTAGGATTAGGATGAAAGGTGGTATAAAAGTATAAATTAAATAAATAAAATATATAGAAAGTACGATGCATAGTGTTTTGATCCCTGACTAGCATAGAAGCAGCTTGTAAAATCTAAGTGGGTATTTCTAGGCAGCTCTTGACTTCCAGTAAAGAAAAGATACAGTTAATTGTTATAGTTTTATTTATTTACATATATTTATAGGTGCCTGTCGCACCTAATGACTCCAAGAGCCTCATAATAACCACAGCAATACATTGAAAAAAGAAAAACCAAAGAAGATTGCATTTAATCCACACACACCCCTAGAAACCATCCCATAATCATACCTTCTGGTCTCCGTTAACAACCAAGCTCCAAAGCCCATAGTGAAAAGACATATTTTCAAAGTTTTCTGGAAAGTAACAGGGACAGGGCCATTTGAAATGCTCTTCCACAGAGAAAGTGCCATGGCGGAGAAGATGGACTTCTTAGAGACCTATAGATGATACTATTTTCCCTAAAAACCTGGAGGATGCCCATCCTGTGAGGTTGATGACATGGACATGGACAATTGGGGACAGACAGTCTTGAAGCTAATCTAGCATTAGATTCTTAGTCTAGTGCCGTGATGGCGAACCTATGGCATATCTGCCAGCATGCGAGCCGTTGCCCTAGCTCAGCTCCAGCGCGCATGTGCACGCCAGCCAGCTGATTTTCGGCTCGTGTGGTTCTGGGAGGGCGTTTTCGGCCTCTGGAGGGCCTCCAGGGGACGGAGGAGGGCATTTTTGCCCTTGTGAGGCTCCAGGGAAGCCTCTGGAGCCTGGGTAGGACAAAAAACAGGCTACTGGGCCCATCCTATTGGCCTTTAAGACCTGGCTTTTCCGACAGGCTTGGGGATAGTCCACTCTATGGAGTGGATAGTCTTCCCCCAGAATGTTATGAGTGTTAGATATGTGTTTTAATATTTTAAATATATTTTAAAATTTGTTTTTTATATTTTTTATACTAAATTGTTTATGTTCATTGTAAGCCGCCCAGAATCCCTCGGGAGTTGGGCAGCATAGAAGTATGAACAATCAATCAATCAATCAATCAATCAATCAATCAATCAATCAATCAATCAATCAATCCTTTAACTTTTCTGATTTCAAATGCAGCCAGCCACATAAAGGCACACGACAAACACGCTTTTGACTTTCTTGTTTTGATCACCTTAAATATTTTCACATTCATCATAAATTCATCATAAATATGTTTCCCTCAGAATTTATTCTATTCTCTAGCAATGGAGGTTGTGAGAGGGGGGAGAAGGAACAGAAAGGGAAAAGCCAACAGAAGCCAAGAAAAATCAATTTTTCTGTTTTTATTTTTTGTTTTATTTGATTTAATGCTGCATCAATACAGGATTTATGTGCTTTTATATGTAGGGAACAGGAGGAAGATTTGATAACAGGTACAGACAACTTGCTATGAGAGCAAGCAGAAATCTACTTATTTGACTAATAAAAAAACAAACTTAGTGATTTGTAACTGAATAGCTAAAATGAACTCTTATGTCTCCAGAGGTCTGCAATATGATCTTCACAAAAGGTAGCTTGCCAATTTAATTGAGGTAGTAGTTATTTAATTTTTTTATAGACAGGTATAGCTTTCAATAAAACCACATATGCCTATAATACTGCAATGGCAGATGCGTCTCGATTATTAGAGATGGACTCTAGGGAATATACACAACGGATCTTGAAATTTGTAAGCAGCTGTTTAGAAGGGGGGTGAAACATTGTAACACATACACACATGTTCCTTAAGTGCAGTAATGTTTTGTTATTTTACTGCAGGTGTATTATAGAGATAAAATTTAATAACTTATTGAATACACTTCCTTGATATTTATCATTAAAGTACAAATGTCTGTCTGTCTATCATCTATCTATCTATCTATCTATCTATCTATCTATCTATCTATCTATCTATCTATCTATCTATCTATCTATCTATCTATCTATCTATCTATCTATCTATCTATCTATCTATCTACCCAATTCAAGAAACAATGTTTCTTGTCTTAGTGATTTAGTTTAATTATCCAGAAGAAGAAAAAATTGAAATGATGACTCAAGAGCAATCAAGAAGGTGTAAGCTTATATAAAGCAAAGTTAAAAGTGCTAATGAAGCTACTCCTTATCTAATTCAAGAGAGTAGCCACACATGCAACCATGAAATTCATTGTGTGCTAGGGGAGGATGTCACTCCCTGCTTCTCTTTATTTTTTATGATACCAGCATAATAAGTATAATCCTTAGGAGATCACTCAAACAAAAACAAATAAAAACCTCCCAATTCTGATAGACCAATGGTTCTCAACCTTCCTAATGCCGCGACCCGTGCCCCGCCCGCGTATACCCCCTGCCCCCCCGCCACCACGCCCCCCCACCGCCATTTGGGTTCTTATACCCTCTGCACATGCGCAAAGCGTTCTGCACATGCGCAGAGGGTAAAAGAACCCAAATGGTGCCGTCCGGGTGAAGTCTCCCGACCCCTGTGAAAGGGTCGTTCAACCCCCAAAGGGGTCGCGACCCCCAGGTTGAGAACTGCTGTGATAGATAAAGATGATCCTTGAATAAAACTTCGCCATGATTTGGTATGAAAAACACATGCTCACAGTTAAAAAAACCTGGTTCTGGGACATAGAATTTGGTTATAAGCTTAGGTAACTTCGTGTCCTAGAATGCTATTAGCTGGTTGTCTCTGCTGTATTAATTGTGTCTTTGATTGGGGAAAAGAAAATTTTCATATTTTAACTACGTTTCATTAAATGAATGAGTACTACATAAGGTTACTCTTGAAAAGTTTGAGGAAGTGAAACTAGCATAAAAACTATGTTCCTCCTTTTTTGTATCTTAAAATTTGTGAGATTTGACTCACTAATCAACTAACTGATTTGGGGCCAGAATTATGTCTCTTTTGCCCCTATGAATGTAGCCACAAGTGTCACTGGAACTGGTTATAGTAATAACAATTTTAAAAATGCCATATTGATGGTTATCCAGGACAGGGTTTTACAATATGAGGGTTGATTATGATGCCTATTGTTAGATATAAATTCTTTTGTTAATTGCTTTAGATGTCAAATAAAATATGTTCAGCTCGATTCAGTTTTTATTTTATACAACAGGGGTCTCCAACCTTGACAACTTTATGACTTGTGGACTTCAACTCCCAGAATTCTTCAGCCAGCATGCGCTGACTGAGGAATTCTGGGAGTTGAAGTCCACAAGTCGTAAAGTTACCAAGGTTGGAGACCCCCTGTAACAGGGTTTTTTTCCTATTGAACCTTACAAGTAATATTTCTTTTATTAAATGTTGCCCCATATTCCTTGTCTTTCAGTTTACTTCATTTAAAATAAAATAAAATATTGTCATGGCTAGTGAAGGATTCCAAGGAAGGAAAGAACAATTTGCCTATCATCTGTTATCATCAATATGTCTTTTGGGTGTGTTAGCAAAATTTACTACTAAAATGATGACTGGTTGTTTCTCACTGAACTGGAGAAAGGCTCAGGGTCTTCAGGAATTGAGTTCAAAGCCTAAGTAATTCTCTTTTACAGAACTACTGCTAGAAAGCCCTGATATGAAGGATTTGCTGGTGGGAGATGTGGCAAATGAACTAATGAGCTACCAAAAATTTTGGTAGAAAAAATATTATAGAATTGTTTACATAAACCAGCAATCTTTCCCAAGCTACTTTAGTGTTCATTTAATATTTCCCATACTGTTTCATTGGCAGAGTTATGTGTGTATATTCTAAAACAGTCCATTTCACCACTAAATCTACATTTCCTTTGACTCCATGTGTAGACCAGTCTTGTTACAAGACATACAGACTAAGCTTAGCCATAAATAATTTTTAATGCACATCATAATAAAATGCTAAATTAACAGGCTTTATTCTGAACTCAGTATTTACAGTTATTTATAAAGTTCCTGGTGAGGAGTACTCCAGGGTTCAAATTGTGATCACAGCAATTAACATGCCGTATAGCCTGTTGATATAGAAAAGGCTGCATATTTTGAAACTAAACTGCTATTATTACTCAGGCCACTATAAAGACTAGGAACAGCAGCAATTACTGTTTGCAGTGAGTCCAGATATAACTTCAGATGGTCATCTACTTCCCTTTTGCTATTCAATTGCCATTGTTTGTGCTACCCAGAGGGAAATGAAATACGGGTCTTTTGATGGTAGATAGGACCAATTCTATGGCCTGCTAAATCATTTAAGGGCTGAACTTTTCAACTAAAAACTAGTGCTTGGGTTGGGGTTGGTTTTCTTTCTCAAAAAAGACATTTTTATTTCTTTTGTGAGTCTTTTTTAAAAAAATAAGACTGGAAGCATGGGCAGTCTTACTTGGAAGTTCTGGCAGCAATTTTCTGGAATGTTTCAAATAAATTCTATAGAAATTGAATGAATGAATGAATGAATGAATGAATGAATGAATGATTGGGATCAGGCCATTGCTTCACTTTTGTTAAGTCATTTGATAGAGCAGTGTTTCTCCATCCTGATAAATTTAAGATATTTGGATTTCAATTCCCAGAATTTCCCAATCTGGGGAATTCTGGGAGTTGAAATCCGTGCATCTTAAAGCTGCAGTTGAGAATTCTTGATTTAAGTATTGTATTTTCCACTTATTTCTGCATTTGTGAAACTGCATATCCAGAGCAAAGCAGGACTGGCTAATTGATCTTTAGGAGACCCCCAAAGGCCTAAACAGGGTCAGATCCAGTTAGCCTTCGGTTGAATAACTTTCCTGTTCCATCTCATAGTTTGGCCCTAAAACATCAGTGCAAGCATTTTCCCCCTTCCTTCAGTGTCAGGTAAAGGAATTTAAAAATAAAAGGAGAGAAGAGAAAGAAGGCACTGTAGCAGTACATATGGTATTCAGAAGCGCAAAGCTGTGACACTTGGTTGTTGTTGAGTGACAACTGAGAGAACAAGAGAATGGGGCAATGTAAAGACAGAAACCGCTTTGAAACAGGTAGCATGACACTGAATTAGGAATATTCCAGTCTAGGAATGCTCTAGGTCAGTGATGTTGAACCTTTCTTTCCTCGGGTGCCGAAAGCACGTGCGCACACGCTATTGTGCGCATGCGCATGCCCACACCCATAATTCAATGCCCCCATGTGCCCCGCCCCCATGCGCATGCATGACCCCTCTCCCCTGCTGCCCCGTTTCCCGACTTCCGGTGGGCCGAATAGGCCCGTTTTTCGCCCTACCCAGGCTCCAGAGACTTCCCTGGAGCCTGGCGAGGGCAAAAATGCCCTCCCCTGCCCCCCCCAGAGGCCCTCCAGAGGCCGAAAACGCCCTCCCAGAACCTCCACACAAGCCAAAAATCAGCTGGCTTGCGCGCACATGTGCACTGGAGCTGATCTAGGGCAACGGCTCACATGCCGGCAGATATGGCTACACATTCCACCTGTGGCATGCGTGCCATAGCTTCGCCATCATGGCTCTAGGTCTACAAAAACCACTCCTACCATTCACTATCAGGAGCACTGGACAACAGGAACCCAAGTTCCTAAGTGATTCAAATTGTCATCTCATATATTCCATTGCTAAGAGAACAAACATAAAAGATATCTGTGGAGATTCTCAGTCATGGTTGTCCCAAAGGTGCTTTTTCAAGAGGCAACTGGATTTTCTGGTTTTTCTTTGAAGACGTTTCGCTTCTCATCTTCAGCCCTAAGCTGAAGAAGCTTCTTGGATGAGAAGCAAAACGTCTTCAAAGAAAAACCAGAAAGTCCAGTTGCCTCTTGAAAAAGAACTTTAGGGACAAACTTAAAAGATGTTTCACATATTTAATAAAGCACATTGTTTCATGCTACAGTGAAAACAAGCATTACAGGTGGTCCTCATTTAGTGACAACTGAAACCAGCAACTCAGAAGGACGTGGCTGCTACATGAAACTGCAGCTATGTTTAAGATCTTACTTCAACTTTCCTTTGCTTTGCAGACCTACGAATTGGTCACAAAGTTACTACATCATCACCATCGTAACTATGAGTGACCGCTCAACAAGGCAGTTACTAAATGAGGACTACCTCTATAGATACCCATCTCTTGATGTTAACATCTCTGAACAGGATTGTGTGCTTGCAGCAGTTTTTGAGACCAGAAAGAGCTGCAAAAAAGAACCTGAACTTTCTTTCCCCGCCCCTCCGCCCAGCATCTGGTAATGTTTATTTGGGGATTCAACAGATCTGTAAGAAAAGGTCTAACCTGTTCAGCTTTAACGAGAATAACTTCCATTCATCTTTCAGATCCTCTCAGATTTTTCCATTTATAAACCTTTCATTTTTTCCTTCAACATTTTGCTACAAATTGAAGATGTCAGATATGCTTAGAAAAACAAAAACACCACCTTTCTTTCTCTTACTGCTGAAGCTATAATACATTTTGCCATATTGTAGTAACAGAATGTTAATATACATTGGCGCTTCCTAAATTGTCTCTGTTTTTTAAACATTTCATTGGGTAGGAAGTTGAGGTATTTCTACATATTTGAAATAATGGTGTTAAAAAAAAATAAGGCACTGATTATCTTTAACCCATAATAAATAATATATGTTTTCTTATGGTATAATTCTACAAATGCCAAGGTTTCAGTTTACTAAAACAAAAAATAATTAGCGTATTTTTTGAAGTATAAGACGCACCTTTTTCCTCCCTAAAAGTGGCTGAAATTTGGGTGCGTCTTATACTTCGAATGTAGCTTTTTTTTTCCAGCCCTAACTAGGTGCTAACAGATCTTCCCAGCTCTTACCTTGCAGGCTCTTTCATTGTTACTCTCTCAGAAGACTGTTTTTCCAGCCCTAAGTCTTTGCAGGGTTTTTTTCATTGCTCTACTTGCTCTGAATAAGTTTTTTTCCTAGCCCTAACCAGGTGCTAATGATCTTCCCAGCTCTTACTGGCTTGCAGGCTCTTTCATTGTTACTCTCTCAGAAGAAGGTTTTTTTAAGTCCTAACCAGGGGATAAAATAATGTGCTGAAGCTGACCAGACTAAGGACGCTAGCCAGATGAATACCTGGTAGGCAGATTGTTTCCCCCTATTTTCCTCCCCAAAAACTAAGGTGCGTCTTATACTCCGGTGCGTCTTATACTCCGAAAAATACGGTATTTTCAGATTTCACATTCATGCTATTTAAAAAAAGAGAAGTCTGAATGCATTTCAAGTTACATTGCGTTGGGTTCTAACACTGGATAAATCCAGTGAATCAAAATATTTCTATTGCCGCGGAAACTAAATTCTGCATGCACAGAAATCAGCATAATCCAGAGTTCCCATTCTTCATTTCAGCCACACGTGGACCAACCCTCAACTATAACTGTGATGGTTATAGTAGGTTCTCAGCAAAGGTGAGATTCAGCCGGTTCAGGCAAACCAGTTGTTAAAATTCTGCCCATTCGGCGAACTGGCCAATCCCACCACTGGCTGGCTCCACCCCCACCCATTTTTCGGGCCGTTTTTCAGCCATTTTTTGGCCCCAAAACAGCCAAAAGCACGGCCCGGAAAACTGTCAGGCAGTGATTTTATATTGCCTGTTACATGTATATGCAGGGGAGATGCATCCCTATCAAATATAATGGTTTATTCCTGAGCACGTGATTAATATGTTCCTAGTACGCATGTGTACATTCCTTTCTTTGATCCGTCCTTCTTTTTCAACTTCTATAAGAAGCAAGACGTGTTTTTATAGCTAAAATGTGATTAATGAGAATTTATTGTTTTTTGTACCGAAATAAATATTTTCTACTTAGAACTTTAAACTGCGGTTTCTTTTCTAATGTCAGAGTTCCAGGGAAAGATCTATTTCGCCTCTGATGAGAGTTATTCTTATCTGTCAAAAACAGCCCAAAAAGCAGCCCAAAAACCAGGCAGGGGCAGGGCCAGCCAGTGGTGGGATTAGTCCGAACTGGTCAGAATTGCTGAATCCCACCTCTGCTTTTGAGGCGACTGGACGAGAGGCGGGTCTGGGTGTGATGAGTGACGCTGTATTGGCCACACCCACCCAGTCACATGACCACCCAGCCACGCTTACCCAGCCAGAGAACCGGTTGTTAAATTAGTTAAATCCCATCACTGGTTCTCAGATAAAACTCAGGAAACTGTGGGCCAAATCCAAAATCTGACACAGAATTAAAAAAATGCATGGATCAAAATACGATATAAATACGTAATTAGGTAACCTAGAAAAAGAGAAATGTATCTAGGCAGAAAGTTAGGAGATCACGTGAGTTCATCAAGCTATGGTACAAATGGAACTGACAAATCTTCCCAAATGAGCAGGATCACTTTCTGTGAGAAAAAGTCTAGAAAAGGCTTCAGCTCAGCTTGGGACAAACTCTGGATCTTCCACTGCTCTGTGCAGCATTTTCAAATGCAAGAAGAGATACAGGTAGTTCTTGACTTACAACTACACCTTAGCAACTGTTGGATGTTACGACAAGATGTCCTTGAGGGCATTTGCCACCGTCTTCTGAAGTTCTGATGGCCGCCCCCTGGTTATGTGACCACAGGTCGGGCAGTGGTGGGATTCAAAAAAATTTACTACTGGTTTTGTGGGCGTGGCCTGGTGGGCGTGGCGTGACTTGGTGGGTGTGGCAGGGGAAGGATACTGCAAAATCTCCATTCCCTCCCAACTCCAGAGGAAGGTTACCGCAAAATCCAGATTTCCTCCCAATCAGCTGGGACTCAGGAGGCAGAGAAGAGATGGGGGTGGGGCCAGTCAGAGGTGGTATTTACCGGTTCTCCAAACTACTCAAAATTTCCGCTACCGGTTCTCCAAACTATTCAAAATTTCCGCTACCGGTTCTCCAAACTACTCAAAATTTCCGCTACCGGTTCTCCAAACTACTCAAAATTTCCGCTACCGGTTCTCCAAACTATTCAAAATTTCCGCTACCGGTTCTCCAAACTACTCAAAATTTCCGCTACCGGTTCTCCAAACTACTCAAAATTTCCGCTACCGGTTCTCCAGAACTGGTCAGAACCTGCTGAAACCCACCTCTGATGTTGGGTGCTCAGCAACTAGATTGCATTTTATTTTATTCTGTTTGTATCCCGCCTTTTGGTTAAATAGTGTCATTGATGCAATGGACATGAATTTTGGTTTATTTACAACTGTTACAACTTACAACCATAACCACTGCATGGAGCTCCATGGACTATCTGTACTTTGCCAGAAAAGGAGCATAGAAATTGAGCTCTTTTAGTCTAGCTACCCATAGTTAAATCTAGAGTCCAGCTTTTGAAACTATTAGGAACACATAAAAATCCCGCAGGTTTGCACAAAACACTGTGATGTCATTTACAAGTTGGATTTTTGTCACATATATTGCTATGTAAACATATGACTGCCATGTAACTTTATTGGGTAGCACCAATTGCATACATAGATTTCTGTCTAAATCAGTGGTTCTCAACCTTCCTAATGCTGTGACCCTTTAATACAGTTCCTCATGTTGTGGTGACCCCCAACCATAAAATAATAAAATTATTAGGAAACTCAGGGGTGGGTTCTAACTTACCTCTCTGCCGGTTCACTTCCTCCTGCACTGCGTGGGCGCGCCTCATGGGCGTGCATGAGTTTTGCTGAATTTTTTTTAAAATTGCAAAAAAAAAAGCCGAAAACAAGATGGCGACACATGCACAGTGCTGGAAATTCGGCTTCTGCGCATGCTCAGAAGTTCCCATGGTACACATTTTTTTTGCAGTAGTTTATTTGCATGCGCCTGGAGACGAATAGAGAAGCGGTGTCTCAGTTCCTAAGACCATCGGAAATATGTGTTTTCCGATGGTCTTAGGCGACCCCTGTGAAAGGGTTGTTCGACCCTCAAAGGGGTCGCGACCCACAGGTTGAGAACCGCTGGTCTAAATCCTATTAGCCTTAATGCACTAAGGCGGCCTTAGAATCATGGTGGAGGAAAGGGAAGGGAAGCATCCCTTATTAAGTAGCAGTCAACAGTGCTAACTAACCATGATGGCATTGAAAATATCCTTCTGGATTTTCTGAGGTCCAGTGATGTGACTGGATGGGAACGAGAAGGAGGGTAGTTCTCTTTCTATTGCAATGGCTATTTCCAAAAAGTGATGCTTCTGATTTTTTTTGTTTGTTTGCATTTCTTGATTTTGTTAACCATCTTGTCTCAACTTCTCTTGAAATTCCTGCATTTGGACTTCTGTAGGATCTACTGTTTCCACCCCCCAAAAAAAGAATAGGCTTCACTCTGATCATGTCACACACGTGCACAAAATGCTGAGACTTGCATTGCATGCAATAAAGTTGTCATAACTTGTTTCCCAGTCCCTCATCCCCACCATTGGATACTTCTGTTATTATATTAGAACAATACAGGATTTGGACATATTCTTGAGAGATCTCCCTTTTTAACTTCACGCTAGTTAGCTGATGGACAACAAACACACAGGTTTAGAAGCGAATGGGGAAGTTCTAATGTAAGTTCTGCCTCTATATAGATAGACCTCACTTAACAATCATTCAAAGTTTACTGACTCCCCCAAAAGTTACTTGATCTGTCATTGAAGTTATGACTGCCGTATCCTCCCCCTATGTCATATTTTGGGTGCCTGGCAACAGGCTTGAATTTATGACTGGTTACAGCCAGGGGTGGGCTTCAATAATTTTAGCAAGGGGTTCTCTGCCCAGTTGCTGGGTGGGCATGGCCTAGTTGGCCTCCTGCACCACTGGAGGGTGAAATTGGCCTCCCCAGGCTCCGGAGGCCGAAAGCGGGCCCGTTTCCGGCCTTCCCGAACTTCTGGTAGGCCCATTTTTCACCCTCCCCGAGCCTCCATGCGCATCCTGCACTTACCTGCATCCAAAATGGACTGCGTGGGGACTCCTGCTAGGGGCGGGGTAGGTGGGGCCACCCAGGAGTGGGATTTGGGAGTTCTCCGAACTGCACAGAATCTTAGCTAGAGATTCTCCCAAACCCTTGCGAACCCCCAGCAGCCTACCCCTGGTTACAGCCTCCCAAAGTCATGATGGTTTGCAACATTTTTTTGCTGATTTATAGAATTCTTGTCAGTTTCTGCAAAACCCACCCATTCGGAAGAATCGATTTGCTTAATGACCGGGTGGTTTGCTTAACAACCATGTAACTCACTTCTGGTCATCATAAAAATTGTCATAAAATCAAGTCAGGTCATGTGGTGACCCACTTAATGACTGCAATAACTTATTACCAAAATTGCAGGCTCAATTGTGGTTGCTAAGTGAGGTGTGACTCTGGTTTCCATATAGGCAGGGAGCTTTTACTTACTATTGTACTGATGAAACTACTTTTAATTTGGTTTACACTTTATGCTGTTCTCTCTCTCTCTCTCTCTCTCTCTCTCTCTCTCTCTCTCTCTCTCTCTCTCTCTCTCTCTCTCTCTCTCTCTCTCTCTTTCTATTTGTGAATCTTACTGATTTATTCTGACAGTTTCAAAATATTCTTATAAGCCATCCTGGAATTGAAACACATGGAATCACTTTTTCAGTAACCAGGGAATCTGTTCTTGTGTTGTGGTGATGGTACCAGCAAAGATACAGTTAAAAGTAAATTGCAAAAAAAATCATAGGCATTAAGTTTATCATGGTAGCTAAATGATCTCCACTGTCACTTTTGGATACCATTCACTGGGGAATAAACACTAGAATTATTTTCTTAATGCCACGTTTGTGGTCTTTCTGGGGACATTTTGTTGGATCATGCTCAGACAAAATTCAAACAGACAGAACCCTTTATTTGATTCAACAGTGATTAAAAATAGAATGTAGACTTATTTTATTTGTTAAAAATGGTATTAGGCTACCTTCTAAAAGCCAGATCAATGTAGTTCACCAACTGAATTTGACCCAAGTGCCAATGTGGGTCAGTGAGACAGAATTTTAGAAAATCAAATCTGTTTAAAGTACTTATTTCCCATCAATTTTAATTTTGCAGTAGCTTACTTTAATGGCTGGGCTGAATATGACCTTACTATTTGGCTAACATCTTGTTTTCTATATTTTGCAGCAGGTGATCCCTATTCTTAGATTATTATTATTTTGCCCCTTGGCCATTTTCCAGGAATGTTTGAATATGAGCTTCTCTCCAATGTAAATTAACAGTGTTGAAAAATATCCAGCCGCTTCCTTATTTTGAGGACAATCAGAACTAGGTTGGTGCCACGGAAAAGATTGTTTCCTCAAACATCTGTTTCAGGGATCAGTTATACACTGTTGAACTTTAACTGACACGATCATCTCGTTGTGGAAAATAAAAAAAAAGTTATGAATAATTTGGATACTAGGAATGGCAACTACTGATTTCCATGTGTTTACAGAGCAGGTTGTAAAGTCGTGAAGATTTCACAAACATCAGAAAACAGCAGTATCAGAGACCAGGAGAGAAAGAGGGAGGGAGAGGGGAGAGAGAGGAGAGGGGAGAGAGGAGAGAGAGAGGAAGGGGAGGGAGGGAGGGAGGGAGGGAGGGAGGGAGAGAGAGAGAGAGAGAGAGAGAGAGAGAGAGAGAGAGAGAGAGAGAGAGAGAGAGAGAGAGAGAGAGAGAAGCAATGTCTCAGCTACTGATAAATGGCACAAAATTCAGTAGCTAGCTAAAACGGTTTAATAGTGGGAGTAGATCAGTGGTGGGTTGCTCCCGGTACCAGTAGCGCCGGTGGCAGGAGGCTTCGCCCACCTGCCCGGGACACTTCTGCGCATGTGTAGAAGCATTGCGCACGTGAGTGCGAACCGGTAGTAACGGGTTCTAAAACCCACTATTGGAGTAGATATAAGACAATATGGACTGATGTAAAGAAGTAGAGGAACACATAGCAAATGTGCTTTTAGAAAAAGCAATATTGTACTCTTCTGTTACACAAGGGGAAAGTAGATAAGATAAAATATTAGGAGGCTGTTGTAGAAAGACTGTCTAAGGAAGCTACATGGCTAAAATCAGGACCTTACAGACAAAGGTATCATTCAGAAGTTAAATCTCCTTCACCTAGGTAACAATACTTATTTCACAGAATGACTTACTTTTGCTGGGAATTATGGGAGGCATTTATCCTTAAGTATATTTACAACAATACATGTCCGGAAACAAAAGGAATGATAACTTAGCTGAATAAATGAGTAACATCTATGAAAATGGTGGTGGTAGAAGCACGAAGGAATACATGAAGCTACAATGAAAGTGAAGTAATTTAAAAGAGGAAAATATGCTGCCCATAATCCTTTATTGCAGATGATGCTTATTTTGGAAACAGCCCCTTTTATTCTAATGAATTTCAAATGGCACAAATCACTTAATAGGCTGGGTTCTATAAAATCACAAATGGATAAACGAGGCTCCCACTGCACTTTTCTTTTTCTTTCACACATTCAAGAAGTATAACGTGACAGTTTAAGGGAGCTTTAATCCGATCTGAATTAATCTGATAAATACCCCCCTTTAAAGAAAAAAGAATAAGAAACCCTGTAGAAATGACAATCAGCTACTGTCCAAACCAGCCCAAAACCACAATCAATAAAAAAACAGCTCCCTCTCCCCTAAATTACTGCTTATTCTACCTGCAAAAAGGAAGCATGTCACCAAACTTCTCCTCCTATGTTTTGACCCTCAGAAACAAGATACAACAGAGCAAACCTTCCACAGGAATTGAAAGCTTTACACTAAAGCCACACAGCATTACGTTGTTCGCTGCCAAAGCTATCAGCTCCAAGCATTTGAATAGACACATTCCAAAGCTGTAAGTTTCTTGTCCTGGGCAATTCCTTCCAGAAAACAGGAATGAATTATACGTGAGAACACACGCAAGTCCATAGTTCTTGACCAAAGCAACCTCACGTCTCATTTCCGCAAATCTCTTGCCACCGATCTGGATAGAATGGATAGCATATCTGAGTAGGCTGGAGAATCAAAACTTGCAAAAATGAACAGATGCACGAAGGCACTGGAATGCCAGCTCTAAGGAAACATTAATACTAAGTATGTGTACTTTTCAAGGCAAGGTTCTATTTAATGACTTGGACTGTTTATATTTTGCTATGCTTAATTAAGCAAAGTAGCTGAACTCACCTACCCCAACCCATTTCAAAAACCTCACATTGTTTCTCTCTGCTGCTAAGAAAGTTACGGTCACAATAAATTAGGAAGAAGGGGAAAAAAAACTACATGGCACATCTCGCTTTAAAATATGTAAAGTTTGAAAGGGGTAAAAAGGGATATTTTCTTCCAAAGTAAGCAACTGTTTCCTTTGGGCTGAAGGAAGTAATCAATAATACAAACAATATATATATATATATAGCATTAAAACATGGCTCTTCCGGCAGGTGGGGTGATATTGAGATCAATCCCCAATGTATGAATGTTGATGTGTTTTTAATTTTTTGTAATTTTTAATCATTTTATGGTTTTATATTGTTCTTATATTATGCTGTACGCCGCCCTGAGTCCCATGGGAGTTGGGCGGCTTTTAAGAATCATTAATAAAATAATAAAATAAAATAAATATATATATATAAAATCTTGCAAGCAGCTTAATATTTAGCTACTGATAGAAATTTTAGACGAAGGTACTCTCTCTGGAGATTTAAAAGTATGCAAATGCAAACTATATAGTGGCACAAACACTGAGAAGCTATACCTTTGTATTACATTGCCATTTTATTATTTAATTAAAATACTCTTATTTTTCTAGCTCACACATATTTCCCTTGAGACGTTTTTTCTGTTAGCCTGCTGGCCTTGACTTCCAGCCAAAAACAATTCAGAAACAAAAAGAGACAACAAATCATATTTTCACAGACATTTTTATCTTTCAATAGCCGTCATCACAACATCCTACAGACTCTATGGAAATTATAATTTATTGTTATAGCCATCCAAAGGCAGCATGGCTTAAAAAAATCTCCACTGGTGCCTCCTACAAAACTCTGACAACTTCTTAAGTTGAACTATACATTGCCCAAGAATTGTCACTGGGCAACAATAGTGTAATCTTTTCAATCAGATTGTTAAACAATTCACCAGGAGTACACCAGAATATCAACCTAGTAACCAACAGAAAACCAAAAAGTAAGAGGAAAACAATTTATTGTTTCAAACACTATTGAATTATCCTTGAAGATTCATTGAAAAGACAAGATATATGTCAGAAAGATGGATAGTACGTAAACATGGGTTCACATATTACTTCATACCATCAATTGGCTCTTACCTGATGGCAACCTTGAAGATTTGAGTCTCGTCCATATGATGAATAAGAGCTTCTTTCCGTTTTACCTGTTTCAGAGGGACAGAGATAGAGAAGTATTATCTGATAACACAGTTAAAGAATACATTCTGCAATTAATTAATTTGTATAGAAGGGTGATTGCATTTATTGTATTGTATTTATTGCATTATAGTGAACATCTTTAATCTATTTTATAAAAAGTCTCTCGTCTTTAAAGCCATTTTTTAAGTAATCACATCACTACCATCTTTGGTCTTGGTAAATAAAATTTTGAATCCACATCACCACAGAAGAACGGCACATGTTCCTCATCTCAATAGCACAATTTTCTAGCCACAGAAGACAATCAGATTTCCTCAGATGATGAGCTTCCACCCTGTTTTGAAACTCAGCAACTTATTTTATGCTTCTGCTCATGACACGCAATTGGCGAAATCCTCCAAGTACTAAGGATGGTATCTAGGAGAGAAGTTCATGGCTGCTTATACCTCAAAACGAAAATAAGGGGCAACCCATGATAGACCTCCATTTATTTTGCTCAACCTGGCCTTCTAGTCCTTTTGTGAACTCCAATGGCATACTGTTCTTGACCATTATTCTTCCATAGACCTGTGCCATAGAACTCCTAACGGCCTCTGCTTTAAAATACCTTCACTGCTTGCTATGATTACATTTGTAATTGGAAACGCCATTAAACCTCCAGAATAATATATGTGAGACAATCATTTTTAAAGGAGGAAACAGAATCTTTCTTTTCCTTTTCTTTCTTAGCCCTAAAAACTGCGTAAATTTATTTTTATGAGCACAGCGGGAAGGTTATCCATGTCCTGACCTGACCATAATAAGTCTCACTGATTACACTGCAGTCACCAGTGGGGGTCAGAGGTAATAAATCAAAAACTCCAGATGGTAAATTTAGCAAAGAAACTCCCTCACAAGTCTGATTTTTCACTCTTTCCTAGTTGAATTCCCTATTGAATGACTTGATCTCTGCAGATACGCTCCAGAAAGAGTGTTTTATATTAAAATATATTGCTCCCTAACAATGTTTCAACTTTCCCAGAGTTGTAGGAGACACAAATAGATTGTGATATTTCATGCCAATTCAGAGGTGGGTTCCTACCGGTTCTAACCGGTTCTTTATAACCGCTAGTAACTCGGTGATGATGTCACGGAGTCAGTTCTGTCGGTGTCTCCGTGGGTGCCTCCATCTTGGATGTTTATTGCTGTGGGTGTGCGCACAGCGTGACCCTGAGTGAACCAGCAGCAAAAGGATCCAGAACCCACCCCTGTGCCAATTCTAGTATTTTCTTTGATTTTCCTGCATGTTCTAACATTTTATTTAAAATGGCAACAGCACATGATATAGTTGGCTATGGACATTGTGAATCTGATGAAAAGAACAGAGGAATGGATTTCATATATTATGACGGTTGTTAGTAAATCAAAGTAGGAATTTGTTGAAAATGTGAAAAGCTAGAAGCCCTGTTCGATAAGGTCAGCAAAGACCTATGATAGGTCCTGACATGAAAATGAATAACATTCTGGCATGAAATTTAATAAAATTATTCCAACTGTGGTTAGAAAGTGAAAGATTAATCTTTAATATTTTACAACTATTAGGTGCACTTAAGATGAGCAGAGATAAGATTCAGCAGCTTAAGAGAAAGAAATAATTGTTATTGGATATCCCAAACAATGTATACCCTCTCCATAACTTTTGGTGGACAGCAAAAATGACCCTTGGGTGCCCAGATCTAATATAAGGCAAAGTTCTTATGGTTGTTTCTGCAATCAAGCATATAATAAATTGCAATAACTAGCTACATATAGTACAGTACATTACCCCTGTAAATGAATCATTTAATTACTATCACATACTTTGCAAAACCACCTTTACTTTAAAGGATGTTATTTTATTAGAGAATATTATACTCAGTCTGGTTATTATTGAAATACAAATTGTAAGAAAAAAAAGATTCGGGTTTTTTATTTAATATAGAACAATCATTTAGTAAACTAAACTGTTGTTTCTTAAAGTGTCAAAATAAGTTTTTGAAAAAAAATATTTGATTAAATGCACATAAGGTTTTATTTAAGGTTTTGCCCAGTA
Source organism: Diadophis punctatus similis (assembly GCA_023053685.1). Taxonomy (NCBI): domain Eukaryota; kingdom Metazoa; phylum Chordata; class Lepidosauria; order Squamata; family Dipsadidae; genus Diadophis; species Diadophis punctatus. Next base: position 7,428,171 of record JALIGW010000002.1, read on the forward strand.
AAGTCGGGATTCAATTAAAATAATGACTAGGAGATGAATACATTCTATAAGGTTCTATATTGTGTAAATTGCACATGATTTCAAATTGGCATCTACAGATCTACAATATTATATGCTACTTTCTTTCAGTTTTACTCTGTTAAAAAGATGGAACTTGCACTGGGAGTAAATCTCCTATATACATTCCCCTGAAAATGTACGTCAATAACATTAATATAACATTATAACTCTATTTTTATTTGACTTGTCCTTTAAAATTTAGCTTTCAGACGGGGGGGGGGGGGAACGGTAATTCCACATGCTTTTAAAATTGTCTTGTCATAATAGAACACGAAACAAAATACTACAAGTTGAATTTATCTACATGCCCAAGGATATAAAACATGACACATTTTTTGTGATTTCATAAAAAGGATATTTTCCTAACCGTGATGAAAACTACAGATAGGAAAGTAGAAATACTGAACTCACTTGAGATTTTGTGTATATGAGTTAATTTAGGGGGGGGAGATGTCTATGAACAATTGATGAGGCAGGAAACAAGAAAAAAATATATCCTAAACAGGAAAGGAACAGTACAGGTTTTACTTCAAATCACTCCTACAAGGTGAGTTTCCTTAAACTCAACCAGGCAAAAATACATTTTAATGAGGAGATGGGTGAATAAAGCTACCAAATCCAACCTATTGAATAAAGAACCGGGCAAATGAATTTCATTTACTATGTGAGTACCTGTCCTCCTTCTCCTCCTCCTCCTTCTTACTATCGTATCAGATACAAGCTGTCTCATTTTAATTTTGGTGGTTAAAAAATATTTATCTGGATGCAAAAATAAAACGCACTGCAAATTACAAGTTGTCAGGGTTAAAAATCTACTTCTATTTGTGTGGGGGAGGATGAGGGAACAGCAGAGACATGAATCATTCTCAGTAATTTGAGTGTTTCCATGACATCAATGGGCACTCGTCCAGGACTCTGTCGAAGCTTGTGAGGTACCAGAGAGACACAGAAACCAGCAGGAGATTGACTTCTTTTTTTTTTTTTTTAAGGATTATGCTCCTTGTAAAGATTTCATCTGTAGCATCCATTTTTACCACTAGACAGATAGCTTTGGAGATCAGGAATGAGCATATTTCATCCTGAGAATGTAAGCCTTTAACTTTTATTACGTCTTTATTTTTGTACCCCAATCCAACCAGGAACGCGTCTTTCCTCCCAGTTAAGAACAGAATAATCAAATTTACATGAAACTCTTTAGGGACGTGGATGGATGTGTGTGTACAGCGTTTGTATAGATGCACTTTCAATTGTCATTGTGAAATAAACTGACTTTTTTTGGGTAGATGTCATTTAATTCATGGAAGGGAAAAAATCTCTGGAGAGGGGAAATTCATTTAAAAATCAGCTACTTTATGCTGGTTTTCTGCTTAAAATTCACTAGCATATTTGTTTCAGATAATAAAATTTGAAAGAGGGCTAATATTCTGGCGGGGGCTCTCTTAAGTAACTATCTGTGTGCATAAATTTAACACACAAAAAACCAAGCTCGCTTGGAATTTTTATACTTACTTTGCCATGTTCATCGTTCTCAGGTATTATAAGAAGACAGCAATTCTGAATGTGCATTTGCGGACTGGGATGCTATAAATTGCGACTTCTTACAGGGATTGTGCGTGAGGGTTCGGTTTTTAAAGAATCGACAACAATGTAGAAACTCGACACATTCACTGCGGAATTTTCGAGACAACCTTCTAGTACCAGAATGCGGCAGCCGCTGCGGATATTTTTTGGCACAAAGACAACAGTTCCAGTGCCAAGCCCCATGGCTACGACTACTCAAAAGAGGCATAAGGGTAGCATTAATTGCTCAAGTCTTTTACTGCGTGGAGTATTGGTGTCCATAGTTTTTTTTTTAAACAAACCTTAAATGTACCGGTTAATAATTTGCATACAAACCAAGAAAAGAGTACTGTTCTATATTTGGTTAGATTTCCCATCACAAGGACCAATATTGCACTGACTGCTAAATACAAAAAAACAACTATGTTGTGATAGTCGAAATAAAACTTACAAGAGAAGATGACCCAAACAATGACTTACTATTATACAAGTGGGAACCCTGAGAGTGATTCAAAGGAAATGCATTATTAATTATACTAATACCTTTTTAAATAAATAAACAAACAGAATACACATCAGCCAAAATACATACGAAGAAAAACAGAATGAACTGCCAAGGCTTTTCTCTAAGGCATAATACACATACAGACACTCAATAAACACCCAAGAAATTTAAAAAAAAGAATCTTCCCTAAACTCAGTTGCTTACTATGCAGTTCCCAGCATCTGAGATTAACTGTAATCAAAATGAGGGCGGGGGAACCAGCACAAAAGCATTGTAGGATTTTTAGTCAGTCCATAAAGAAGCCTAAGTAACGTCCTCTGAAAAATTATTTGAATTAAGCCAAAAATTCAAGTCATCTAACTCTCACATAACTTTTGTTTTCCTTTTGTTCTGAAAGAAAAGGTCAGCTCGTCTTTGCTCTACCAATAGATATCTCGCTTCTATCACATTTGTGATACTCCTATATTTTAACTTTTGTGACAGTTGGATTCAAGAGGCATAGTGACATATCTTCAAATATAGTTTGACTTCAGATGGTTGAGGAACATTTATATTCACATTCCTAGTTTCACAGTCGCGGGACTGCTTCTGTCTGGACTAAATTGCTTATTTCATTGCAAGGCATTATTCATTCTGTGATTTTAAATGGCTGGGCATTGGGAGAAAAAGAAAAGAAAATCCATGGGGAAGAGATAGAAAGGGTAAGCGTTCTGTTCAGTATCAATATCTTCACACGCTGAAGTGCCCATCATGGTATACGTGGGAGATTTATGCTTGCAAAATGAGACAATCTTGTCTTCATATGCTACCTATAAGGCAAGAAGTTTCAGATACAAAGATGTTACATATACTGAATAACAGAGTAACTGAGTTGGAAGGGACCTTGGAGGTCTTCTAGTCAAACCAGCTGCTTAAGCAAGTAAGAGACCTACCGGTTTGGCCTGGTTCAGGCGAACCGGTAGCAGCAGTGGTGGGAGGCTCCGCCCCCCCACCCGGACGTCATCACAGAAGTTCTGCGCATGTGCAGAAGCGGCACGTGCGCTCCCCCATTCCCGAACAGGTAGCAAAGGTAAGTGAAACCCACCACTAACCTATACCATTCCAGACAAGTGGCTGCCTATAAGACGTCTATATGATGTCTATCAGCTCTCTACAGGTTGACTGGAATGTATTTAGGAAACATTTTAGATTTATTATTTCCATTTCTATTCCTATCTTACTTCCTCAGGGCTAAACAATGTATTAAGACATATAGAGGGATTAATAAACCACATGCACCATTCATTCATTCATTCATTCATTCATTCATTCATTCATTCATTCATTCATTCATTCATTTGTTCATTGATAGCTCTCCAGTGACTCTATACAATTTTATTTAGATAACTGCACATATAAACTACTCATGTCCAATTCTGCTCCATTGTTTAGAGAAATCATGTCTATTAGGACTCTCCTAGTCTTTTGTGGTAATAAATGGCATACAGTAATAGAAATCCAGAGCAACATAGAGCTGCCTAATTCACTAGGAATTAACCAAATAACTGGGTTTCCACTACAGACTGGGCCATTACATATAAATAACCACCACCACCACCCCAACCTAATCAAGGTTAAGCACTAGTCAAACTTAGCATGTTGTTTGATTGCACATAGAAAGTTGTATTTGACCTGGTTAAATGGGTTGTGTGAAGATAGCCATTGTGAGTATCATTAATGAAGCATAATCTAACAATTGCGAAGTATAAATCCAGTTTCATGGCATTACGGGGGATCTTCATGTGTTTGAAAAGAAAGCAATTGGGGACCTAGCATTTGTTCTATGACACTGAACTAAACCATAACTTGGAAGAGATTCTTTTCTTATGGAACCTCTTTTGAAGTATTTGACTGAAGCTTAAATGTTCAGTACTAGACATTCATAAAGTGTGATGCACAAAAGGATCAAAGACAAACCCCAAAGGACTGTTCCTGGCATTTTATAATAATATAAATTTGCCCCAAATTTCTAGTTTATTGACATAAAATGAAGCTGGATATCAAAGAAATATAATATTCAACATAGACATAGAAATTTCTGAACACAGACGGAAACATCCTAACATTGACACAACTTAGGCATTATTTAAAAAAAAAGAGTGATCTCTCAATTATGGTTTAGAAAACGGAGAATGTATAAAATAACCCTTCCTTTTCTTTTGTTCAGCTTTCTTCAGTTTTATCTGTGCTTTAACTTTAGAATAACTAAGTGGGATGCAGTGTTTACTACTATTGTAATCAGAAACTGTCTCAAAGCAATGTTTTGACACCTTGACGTAAAAGGGGTTTATAAACTACGATATATTTGGTTTTAACCATAACATATTAAAATTCAGATATCACAGCAAACCATTGTTAGGATATCAAAAAAAAAAGAGGATACAAAAGGGGCGTTGGTCTTACCTGATGTGCCTCATCTCGTAGGGTGGAACTATCATCCAGGATGGGTTGATCTCGTCCAATCAACTGAGGACTGAGTTGGTAAATTTTGAATTTGGGGCGCCGCCTTGCCTGGTATCCCCAGTTATGACGAAGCTGATGAACACAGACTCGACATGGTGTTTCCAGGATGCTCAGGATGCTCAGGAAACCGCAGACCCGGCAGAGGGAAACACTGGCCATGACCGGGAAGCACAGGAAATTCGGGAGGCCGCAGCCACGGCAAAGAGAAACACTGTCCATGCCCAGCAGGACTTGGGTGGGACTGGATGATAATTACACCCTACAAGAAGAGGCGTATCAGGTAAGACCAATGCCCCTTCTCCATAGTGGGTGGAACTATCATTCAGAATGGAACATACCCAAGCAGTCTGTTCTCGGGAGGGATCGAGCTGGGCTCCTCACCGTGCCCCGTCTTCAAGGACCCTCTGCAACACCCTGCGGCCAAACGATGCATCAGCCGACATGAAGGTATCGATTTTATAATGGCAAATAAACTGTGATGGAGTCGCCCAGGTGGCTGCATGACATACCTCCTCGAGAGACACCTAGGTCGCCCAGGCCGCTGAAGTCGCCACACTATGTGTGGAGTGCGCAGTGATCAGAGCAGGCCGCGCCGTCACTGAGGAATTGTAAGCTGCTGCGATCGTCGCCCAAATCTACCTGCCAACGGTGGAGGCCGATGCCTTCTGGCCTAAGGCAGGAACGCCACGAAGAGAGACTCCATTCTACGAATGGCTGACGTGCAATGGCTGACGTGCATTTAATGTAAATACAGAGCGCCCGCTGTACGTCCAGCTTATGCCACTTGCGCTCCAGAGCGTGAACCAGATGAGGACAAAAATTCGGTAGGATGAGTTATTGAGCACAATGAAACCAAGTGTTGTTCTTTGGCACAAAGGACGGGTCCAGTTGGAGAATGACCCTGTCCTGATGGAAGACACACAAGTCCTGTCTGACCAAGAGGGCCGACAATTCTGAGATCCTCCTGGCCGAGGTGATGGCCACCAGGAAGACCGTCTTGTAAGTCAGGTGTCTCAGGTTAACCGAGCATAAAGGTTCATAGAGTGGCTGGGTGAGAGAGTTCAGTACTCAGGTGAGGTCCCAGGGGCGCAGATTGGTGGCACCCTTGAGGAAACACTGGATGGCGGGAAGCTGCGCCAGAGATACCACCTCCCCAGAGGACAGGACAGAAGACAATGCCGCAACCTGTCTCGGGATGGTATTCAGAGACAAGCCCTTGTCCAAGCCCTCCTGGAGGAAGTACAGGATTTTGGGGACCGAGACCTGCACAGGGGAATAACTCTCCTTGGTGCACCAGGCGCAAAATACCTTCCAAGTTGCGGTGTAAATACGTTCCGTGGAAGGCTTGCTAGAGGCCTGCATGGTATTGATGACTTTGGCAGAGAACTGCTGGTGCCTTAAAGCGCCCCGCTCAAGTGCCAGGCAGTCAGTCGGAACCACCCAGGATCCAGATGAACCAACTGTCCATGGCTGAGTGAGGCCTCCAGTAAGGGGATCGGCCAATGCGGGGCCACCGACAGCGCCTTCAAGTTGGCAAACCAAGGTCATCTGGGCCAATGAGGGGCCAACAATATCACCTCTGCCTGTTTGTCCAGAATTTTCCAAAAGACCTTGGGGAGGGGAGGGAGGGGAGGGAAGGCATATAGCAGGTCCTTGGGCCAGGGGGCGTGAAGGGCATTGACTGCCTCCACTCCTCGGGACTGGAACCTCGAGAAAAATCTCGGTAGCTGGGCATTCTCCAGGGTCGCAAAGAGGTCGACTGCTGGATGGGCCAAGAACTGAGGAGGGTTGACTCTCAGAGGGGTATGGCTATGAACCTGGCCTAGTGCCGTGGCCACGCCCTGTTCGATGGCCACCGAGGCCAGAGCGTGGAAGTTGGCAGGATCCATTTGAATCATGGGGGCCACAGGTCTATCCTCCGGAACCGTAGGGCCGGCTGGAGGAGCCAGTTCGGTAGCTGGAGGAAGGGTAGGGGGTCCAGGATCCTCCTCAACCGGCTCCCACAGCTGGTTGTCTGATAAGGAGATTTGAGCGCTGTGTAAAGAGAGTATGTCTCTGGATGGTCCCGTAGACCCTTGGATTTGCTGGGGATTTGGAAGCGGCAAGGATTCCGCCCTAGCCAGGGATTGAGCGCAAAGTTTTTGAAGGGCTTTATCCCATCTGCGCTCATCCCTTTCTGCAGCCTTGGACCCAGATATCCTATTGGACCGCTCATATCCAGTTGGATCGGTTGCCCTGGAGGTGGAGGGCTGGGGTTCTCCCACAGGTTGAGGCACCAATTTGGAATGTCACTTGCTGCACCTAGATGATCGAGATGAGGTGGCCTCCTACAAGGCAGAGAGCTATCTCCTGGCTTTGCCAGATAAATTAGGGAGCCGATGTAGTATGGAGATTTAATGTGCAAGTGATTTGTGCCCTGGGATTGGCTCTGCCCAACAGACAAGGCCCAAATCCTTAGAACAAAATGGCCGTTAAGCTGCAAAATGGCTGCCCGGCAAGTGGGACAATGGCCGTTGGTTCAAAATGGCCACCGGCAAGGGCCATTGGTTCAAATTGGCTGCCGGCAATGCTGGGAGCTGTCGGGGAGGCAACGCGAGCCCTGTGTTGAGCCTCAGAAGCTAATACTGGTGGGGAGAAGCTTGCTGATCATTCACTGTTCCGAGGACACAGCTGATAGTCGGTATGGCACTTTGCAGTCGACTGCCCGCATTGCACGAACACAAGACTCCAGCAACAGATTCGTCACGGGCAGGCAGAGAAGCAGCAAAAAATGGTGGCAATGGGGAAACGGAGTCCAAGATAGCCAGGTCGCCAGCCGAGATAGTCCTGCGACCGCGCTGGGCTGTTACTAGTTAAACTGTCCCGATCACAGCCTCTTTTCAGCGCCGGAGCCCTCCCACTTGGTGTTTGATAATTATCCGAGGAAGGGGGGAATGCGGAAGCACCCCAGGCCAATGCCGCATTGCCTAAAGATGGATGGAGCCAAAGCCCCTTACAGGTGCTGAGGCAGGTCGAAGGGAAAACCTCCAGTTCTGAGGCAGAGCGAAGACAAGGTCATATATATATATATATCAATGCCTCCTGCAGCACAAGCAACCGCTGCTGTGGCATGAGCCGATGCTCGTGGCCGCAATCAACCCGGCCCTCCGATGACAGTTGAGGACCCAGGGAAATGACAAAACTCACGATGCAAGGTTCTGTAGAACACTGACTCAGAAAACGCTGACAGGAATGGAGATGACCAAGCCATGACCGTCCAGTCTGGGGACGGAGTTGTAACTGGGGATACCAGGCAAGGCAGAGCCCCAAATGCAAAATTAACAAGACTCAGTCCTCAGCTGATTGGATGAGGTCAACCCATCCTGGATGATAGTTCCACCCACTATGGAGAATGAAAGCAAGAGAACATGAACCATTTGCCCAGATCAAATGTTGTAATATCCAAATCAAGTCATTACGTTGGCATTTCAAATCAATAGTCAGACCAGCAACAATTTTAGGTCTAAGAAATTGATATGCCCCAGAGATACAGCAAAAGGTGAATGGATATTATTTTCAAAACATGAAAAACTTTAATGAATACACTGACATATATAGAGATGGATTGTTCCTAAAGAGACGTAATGTTGCCACTGTAATGTGCTATTACAACTGGAGATTATACAGTTTAACATACCACATCAGAAGATAAAGACAAAGCAAAGCTTAAAGGTGCACTTAATGTAAAGATCTTTCCAGATGGACAGTTTTTGGTGTCAGACTGATTCAATGTTTCTGACACCTACAAATCGCAAAGGGACTTTGCAAACTCCCGTGTTGATTCTGTTAGCCTAAATAGCTGACTGAGGGCTTAGTCAGAACAGCATATGTGGCATAAATGAATATTGTGCAAAACCTCAATATTGGTTGATGCTTTATTTTTGAAGTTCTTTTACTCCAGCTTACATTCTGGTGCACATCAGCCACAGAAACTGGTGTCAGTGAAAATAAACCAGTGTTTATTTTGTTTTAATCTTAACATCTGATGCACAAAAGCCATCAGTCATCTCTTAAAAATCTGATATTTGCACCTAATTGTGTGTTGTTGGGCCCAAGAAATATTTTTCAACTTTGACAAATGAGATTCGCTGTATGGTCATCACACTTAATTTAATAGAATATATGTACTGCCCGAGCTACTAATTTGTCTAGAAAACTATTGCCTTATACTATATTTGAAAGGGACGCGGTGGCTCAGTGGCTAAGACGCTGAGCTTGTCGATCAGAAAGATCGGCAGTTCAGCGGTTCGAATCTCTAGTGCCGCATAACGGAGTGAGCTCCCGTTACTTGTCCCCGCTTCTGCCAACCTAGCAGTTTGAAAGCACGTAAAAAATGCAAGTAGTAAAATAGGGACGACTTTGGTGGGAAGGCAACAGTGCTCCGTGCGCCTTCGGCGTTTTGGCATGCCAGCCACATGACCATGGAGTCGTCTTTGGACAGCGCTGGCTCCTCGGCTTAGAAACGGAGATGAGCACCGCCCCCTAGAGCCAGAAACGACTAGCACGCACGTGCGGGGAAACCTTTACCTTTACTTTTTACTATATTTGAATAGTTCATTCTTTTAAAAAATAGTCAGTAAACATGTCTTAATACACAATACAGGAAATATTGATTTATATAGCAGATACAGGAACTGAGAATCCAAATGTAACTTAATTCTAATTCAATTCACATTTTTCTAACACGTTTTTTTTGTTCCAATGGCCTTTGAAGCAATAATATTCCATGGGTTAAAGAAATCTTATTACCTTTGTATTAGATCTCTAAATTTGTTTGTCTCATAGGAACTGCTTATTTTATGCAAATTAATCTCAATTTATCCAGATGGTCTTACATATGAAGAACTCCATACCATTTCTTACACCAATGACTTAAAGCAAATGTCTTGATATATCCATTATCAATTTCCTATCAATTTTAAAGGCTTCTTTTATCACAAAAAGTTTGTGCAGGTATATTTCAAGACAAGATCTCGAACTGAAGCAGTAAAATACTGATTTTAAAAATCTACAGGAAAATAAACCCAGAATGATGTGCATTTATATCCCAAAGGTGCTTTTTCAAAAGGCAACTGGACTTTCTTTGTTTTCCCTTGAAGACATTTTGCTTCTCATCCAACAAGCTTCTTCAACAAGCTGACTGATTGGTGGAGGATGGAAGGATTTATATTCCTTTCAGTCATCTGGTCATTAGCACTCTTTTTGAGAGTCTTTGAGGTCATTTGAAGGTTTGTCTGTGCCCTCAGGGTCATCTGAATAGTGCAAATGGGTGTGGAACCTTCTTGGAATTGCTCAAACTTGCTGAGACCTACTGGGAGGTTGGCCTTGATATTTCAAAGGAAATGTTAACATGCTATATATTTGTTTATTTATTTGTATCCCGCTTTATTATTTTTATAAATCACTCAAGGCAACAAACCAACACAATACTCCTTCTTCCTATTTTCCCCACAGTAAGAACCCTATTGGACTGAGACACAGAGTGACTAATCCAAAGTTACCCAGCCAATTTTCATGCCTAAGGGAGGACTAGAACTCCTGGCTTCTGGAGATAGCTCCACAATGGAGGGGCAGCCATAGGAAAGGCACACTTCCAAGGTCTTGCTAGATGGCAAGATTTCAGGGAATGGACCTAGAGTGTTACCTCCTTATCTGACCTAGCAAGACAGGTGGATGTTCTTAAGGGAACGGCAGTCCCGCAAATAACCAGCTACTGTGCCATGTAAGGATTTAAAGGTGATAACCAACACCTTCAGTTGCACCCAGAAGAAAACAGGGAGAATGAAATTGGGGTGGTTACCATTAATAGAACATGCTACTAAAAAGGTGGTTTTTTTAAAAAAAAAATTATTTTGAACTAGTTCCTGTCAATGAAAAATACAAGGAAAGAATAATAAATATACAAACTGAAAGTGTTTGACAGAAACAGCATTTCACCGGAAAACACATATCTGAGACCCTCCATCAGAAATTGGGGTGGGGGATCAAAGGCTATCTCCCTTTACTGGACATCTCACATCAAGAGTATAAGTATCATGAGATTCCCTGGTTTTGATTTCAAAAATCTCATTTGACCAAGTCAAGATCTTGCATGAGATTCCAGCTATAAGCAAGAAATATCAGCTATTTTTAACTTTGGCAGGGTTATAAGCAGAGGTGGGTTCCTGCCTGTTTTTGCCGGTGCGGTTAATAGCTGTTGTTCGGCGCAGAGCTGAAGACGCTGCTGCTGTTCGCTGCGCGGGAGCTTTCCCCGGGCGCTTTCCCCGCCCGCATGGACGCCGCCAATTGCGTTCTTTTGCCCTCTGCGCATGCAGAACGCTTTGCGCATGCGCAGAGGGCAAAAGAACGCAAACGGCGGCGGCCATACGGGCGGCGGCAGCGCCCGGGGAAAGCCCCCGCGCCGCGAATGGCAGCAGCATCTTCGGCTCTGCGCCGAACAACAGCTATTAACCGCACCGGCAGGAACCCACCTCTGGTTATAAGTGTCTTTTTGAAAACAACTGTGCCCTTCTGCCAGTGGGTGATGCTTTAACAATCATTTTTCTCAACTTACTGAAACTGAATTGCAGTTCAGGAGAAAAAAGAACCACTCCACACATTATCTTTTTTTAAAAAAAGTTATACCTAGTTCAAGAAAAGTAAATGTGCATAGGTTATTTTGAAATCTTAATTAAAAGTACTGGATTGGATCCAGATGTAGGTAGATAGAGCGAGTTATTCAAAGCAAGACTTTTAAACTTCTGCTCCATTCACTTACTATGTTTTGGGTTTATCCATCATATCTGTCTCCATTTGATATCTAATTCCTCTAAACATCTTTTGAACAAATTCCAAATTTAAGAGTTCTTGTACTTACTCAATAAAAAAGCAAATTATTATTTGTTTGGAGGTGACAGCATAACAAATTAATGTTGTTGCTATTTATGATTGGTTGGAAACCTCAGATTTTAGTTGCCATGGAAAGAAATTGATCTCAGAGGCTATAGAAGCAGCAGAATTAAATTGGACCAATAAACTTATATGGCTTTAAAAGGATAAACCAAATTCCTAGAGGTATATAATAAACAAAAATGTAACCCTAATAGTTAGTCAATGGATACTGATGCTGAACAATTTAAGGATTAAAAAAAGATTGCAAAACAGTAGCCTAATATACTTCTTCTGGGCATTTCATAGAAATGTGTTTGGCCAGGATAACTAAACTGTTAGACTAGACTAGACTAGACTAGACTAGACTAGACTAGACTAGACTAGACTAGACTAGACTAGACTAGACTAGACTAAGACAGACAGACAGACAGACAGACAGACAGACAGACAGACGACACAGATAGACAACATTGGCTGGGAAGAGACTAAATTGGGAAGCACAATTATCACACCTTCCCCTCTCTAAATTTTTAGCAAAACATAAGAGGAAGCACAGTACCTCTAAAGATCAATTTGTAAATTTTATCTTGAGACTAACTAGAGGAACACTCATTAAGGAAAATTTCTGTTCTGGCCAGAATATTATTTATTTGTTTGTTTGTTTGTTTGTTTGTTTGTTTGTTTGTTTATTTATTTATTGTGAGATTTATATACCGCCTCACAGTGCAAGCACTCTCTAAGCAGTTTACACCAGTAAGCAATGTATATTTATATTGACCCCAACAATCTGGGTCCTCATTTTACCTACCTTGGAAGGATGGAAGGCTGAGTCAACCTTGAGCCGGTGAGATTTGAACCGCTGACCTGCGGATCACAGTCAGCTAAAGTGGTCTGCAGAACTGCCTCTAACAGCTGCGCCACCTCGGCTCTTTGTTGAAGCTACCAGAAAATCACTAGAATCATCCGAAGATTTAAAGTGTAAAAGCAAAATAGAACAAAACTTGTCGTAGGACAGTGATGGCGAACCTTTTTTTCCTCGGGTGCCGAAAGCGTGTGTGTGCGCGCTATTGCACACGCGCGAGTGCCCACACCCATAATTTAATGCCTCTGGAGGCTGGAAATGGCCCATTTTCTGACTTCCGGTCGGCCCAGTAGGCTTCCCTGGAACCTGGGGAGGGCGAAATTGCCTCCGGAGGCCATCCAGAAGAAAAAAATGCCCTCCCAGAGCCTCAACATGAGCCGTAAATCAGCTGGCCAGCGTGCACATGTGCGTTGGAGCTAAGCTAAGGCAACGGCTCACGTGCCGGCAGATATGGCTCCGTGTGCCACCTGTGGCATGCGTGCCATAGGTTCGCCATCACTGTCGTAGGATTTTCTTCCTGGATGTGATGATATACAATAAGATTATTGGATATATGTGAGGTGAGAAAAGATAAATACAAGTAATGAGTTACAATGATGGACCTGCTGGGATGTTGGCAATGACATGTCAAAGGAAATATAATATATTATATTTTTGTTTGTTTATTTTTATCCTCATGTGATTTTATTGTTTTTATAAATAACTAAAGGCAGCAAACATACACAATACTACTTCTTCCTGTTTTCCCCACAACAACAACCCTTTGAGGTGGGTTGGGCTGGGAGACAAGGACTGGCCCAAAGTCACTCAGCCATCTTTCATGACTAAGAATTCACAGTCTCCTATTTTCTTGCCTGGTATTTATATTATTTTATTTTTAAATGAAATATTTCTTTTATAATTACCTCAGGAAGCACTATGTATTGTTTCAATCCTATTCTTATTTTCCCTCCTTTATTTCCTATGCAATAATAGGGACCCCCATACACCTCATATGATTTTTTAAAAGTATATTCAGAGATAAGCTAACATTGGCCTGTTACCCCAGATACCCAGTTAATGCCTAAATCTTTACAGAACTATACTGATGATTTCAAAATTTTCAACGCTAAAATGTCATACTCTGCATCTTAAAACCATTCATTACAAGAATTCTAATTATTAGAACACCCAAACAATAAAGTTTATTTGAAGTTGATATTCCATTTATGATCATACCTGGATAAACTGAACTTCTGTACAAAAATAATAATAATAATTATACATATTACAGAATTTGGGACATTTACATTTAATCTCAACAAGACAAAACACCGCCTTTAATGATAGATTCAGGAATAGCAATTACACAACTAATGAAAAGGGTTATAGTACAAATTTCCAATGTAGTTGAACAATGAAATATTTGATAATTCATCCAAAAGGTTTGAATTAGCATTATCCAGCAGAGGGCATCCATAAGCTAAAAAGATAAGTTACACTTGAGGTCTGTTTGGGGTTTTATTTTGTTTTGTTTTTTTTCCCCCATCAGTACAGGTATGGAAATTATTCTGAAAACACGGGGAGAATTCTCACTTCATTTAATAAGCAGACCAAGGTAAAGTGCATTGTGGGAAATAGTGCACTAAAATAGTTTTCTGTTTATGTGACACCTGTTTTCTTTAATTCCAATGAAGTACATTATGTTAAGGATTCTTTGAAAGTTTAACTGACTTTTTTTAATAATCAAACTCCATTTCCCTATTCCCCCCCCCAAAAAAAAGATATTGTGCCTTGGCCCCAAAACTGTAAGAAGTGTGACTAAAATAAACAATAAATGTTGTTAGGATTAATAAAGAATTCACAAAAGCTATCAGTCTGAGGACTGAATCGAAATTGGGTCCTAGGAGGGCGGATCCAGCAAAAAGTAGCAGACACGGTCCTCATTCTGAGTGGATGAGGACATTCCGTCCTGATTGATGGCTCCACCCACGATGGAGAAGATACTATGATGGTCATGGCTAAGGAGGTTGTGCACTGAAGCTTTGAAATTAGCTAAGGTACAAACAGACTGAGATTGGATTAGGTCGTAAGGATGCTTGTTTGTTGATATAGCAAATATACTAAATTGGAGAATTCTATAAGGACTGGTTGTAGCAAATGAATAAACTCATAAATAAACTCTTCCTCTCCATGAAAACCTCACAAACACACATATTTTGTAGCAGGAGGAATTCTCTAGCATATTTTTTTTTTCTTCATGAACTATTGTTTTGTAACCTGGCTTAAATTAAGTGCATCAGAGGGCTTAAATACTCAGAGAAATCAAAGTATTCTATGTAACACCAGTTGTTAAATATATGTCAAACAAAAGCGATAGTCTCTCTCTTTCTGTCTTACTCAGAAACACTCATACACTCTATATAAAGCTGGAGTAATTTGCCTGTGAGTTCGTTGTTTTGTAACCTGGTTTAAATGAAGCCTTGGAGAAATCTTAAGTATTCTACATTAAGAAGAAACAATAATTTCTTTCTCTCTCTCTCTGTCACAAACATACATACTCTGTATAAATCTGGAACAATGGCATATTAATCCATGAAGGCCCTAAAATTTATTCATTCATTTGTTTGTTTGTTTGTTTTGTTTGTTTATTGTTTATTACTTATTTATTTATTTGTTTTTTATTTATTTATTTATTATTATTTACATACAGTATACATCAAAGCATAAATAAATTAAAACCAAGCATGAAAATCTAAGAACACAGTGGTGGGTTCCTACCGGTGCAGTCCACTCTATCGCACCGGTAGCGGCGGGCTAGTGACGTCACCAAGAGGCTACTGACCCGGTGCAGTCGGTTGCCGGTCCCTAGGAGCCGCCATCTTTTTTTTGGAATTTCTGGGCTTTTTTTCTTCCTGCGCATGCGCAAAAGCAAAATCGCACTGAAATCTCGCGAGGGGACGCACGCAAGAGAGAGATTTTGCTTCCGCACATGCGTGGAAGCAAAATCGCGCAAGGGGGCGCAAGTGCATAGCAAATGCACGCCCACGAAACATGGTGATGCACGCACAGGGCACCGGTAGCAAGGTAAGAAAGCAACCCGCTCCTGGTGCAGAGGGCAGGGGCGGAGTGCAGGTGGGATCTGTTGTTACCTGATCAACCACCTTCACTGTGCTCTTCCCCCATTGGGGTCCCAAGCCAACCGGCAGAGGCCCATCTTTAGGACCTTATGAAAGGATAGGAGGAAATAAACAGAAGAGGCCCAGCAACAAGGATGCCATGACTTGTAAAATAGGCATCTTAAGTTACATGTAGGTCATAATAAATAAGACTCATTGCTTGGCCATGGCAAGCTGCAATGTTGCTGCATCAGTTGAAATGAAAAGCTTTTATTATTCCTAAACACTTGATTTCAGAAACATTTGCACAATCTGTTAAGTCCAGACAAATTTAAATGGTTCTGACATGCAGCCTGTTAGGGTCAGTGACAAGGATAATGCCTCCGTTTGTGGGTAAAAAATTTGTGGCATATAGGTCACTCTCTTAAGGGGAATCAACTGTATCTTTCTTCTTTGCATTTCCACCACAATCCTTCATCCTGCAGCCTAGAGCTGAGAGTGAAATGCAAGAAAGAAGTCGAGTGCTCAAAGCAAAAATCTGCTTCCAGGACAATCCATTATATCTGACAAGTTAAATGTTCCATGCTAGACCATATGGCATCAGAGCAGGGCTGACGGTGGAAGAGGAAAACTCAGCAAATGCATCACAATTAAGGAGTTTGACTACAGACTATGTATGTGTGTGTATGTGTATATGTGCATTCACCCCTCAATATTTTAGAGATAGATAGATGATAGATAGATAGATAGATAGATAGATAGATAGATAGATAGATAGATAGATAGATAGATAGATAGATAGATAGATGAGAGAGAGAGAGAGAGATGTAGATAGATAGATTATATATATATATATATATATATATATATAGAGAGAGAGAGAGAGAGAGAGAGAGAGAGAGAGAGAGAGAGAGAGAGAGAGATGTAGATAGATAGATGATAGATAGATAGATAGATAGATAGATAGATAGATAGATAGATAGATAGATAGATAGATAGATAGATAGGTAGGTAGGTAGGTAGGTAGGTAGGTAGGTAGGTAGGTAGGTAGATAGGTAGGTAGGTAGGTAGGTAGATAGATAGATAGATAGATAGATAGATAGATAGATAGATAGATAGATAGATAGATAGATAGATAGATAGATAGATAGATAGATAGATAGAGAGAAGAGAGATAGATAGAGATAGATAGATAGATAGATAGATAGATAGATAGATAGATAGATAGATAGATAGATAGATAGATAGATAGATAGATAGATAGATAGATAGATAGATAGATAGATAGAGATAGATGATAGATAGATGTAGATATAGATAGATAGATTGATAGATAGATAGATAGATAGATAGATAGATAGATAGATAGATAGATAGATAGATAGATAGATAGATAGATAGATAGATAGATAGAGATAAGAGATAGAGATAGATAGAGATAGATAGATGATAGACAGACAGACAGACAGACAGAAACAGAGAGACACAATTAAGATTCTCTATATGATTTACCATCTCATAGTTCACCAGAATGTTTTCTTTAATGTCATAGCTACTACCAATTAGAAGAGTGTTGTACATGGTTCTACATGATTCCCTGCTGATAGATCTGCTACCAACAGTGGAGCCTTTTTATATGTCTTGATGTTACATGTATTATCCAGGAATAAGTAGGATTAACTAGAGACTTTCTTAGATAATTGGTTGGTTATGATGAATTACAGTAGGATTTAGATGTTCCGTGTGCTCCTTGGGGTTGACTGAGAAGACTTGGCTTCTCAAGGGAAATAACTTTGAACTCACCACCACAAGATACAAAGAATCTACAGTCTGATTCCAAGATGGAAACTAAACCCTTCATTTCTTCTAGGAAGAAATGGCATCAAAGGCTTTCATTTCAGTTATCAATAGCAATATCACTTAGACTTATATACCGCTTCATAGTGCTTTACAGCCCTCTCTAAGCGGTTTACAGAGTCAGCCTCTTGCCCCCAACAATCTGGGTCCTCATTTTACCGACCTCAGAAGGATGGAAGGCTGAGTCAACCTTGAGCCGGTGAGATTTGAACAGCTGAACTGCTGAACTAGCAGTCAGCTGAAGTAGGTTGCAGTGCTGCTTTTAACCACTGCGCCACCTCGGCTCCTATATCAAGCAGGTATAGAAGTACCTGGGCTTCATTGTCTTATTGTATTTGCTTGTAAATTAATCATTTTGAATTATACAACTGGACATTCTAGACAGATCACAAGGTTTATTATTTTTAAGCATAAAGATTTGTTTTCAGTGTAACTAATTTGAACATTCTGTTTAAAATTAATGGGTTCCCTGCAATATCCAAATCAGTCAGTCAATGATTGGAAAAAAGAATAGCAGGAAGCTAGTTTATTATATTATTCATAGAGAACGGAACGTGGCCCAGTCCCAAATAAGCTGGTGACCCCTGTTCTAAATGACAGATAGCCTTTTTTGATTCAATATAGCAGAACTTTCATGTTCTTTGCCCCGTACCTAAATTATAAAATGTTATTAAATGATACACTTTTTTGAGATGGGCAATATCTCATCCTAAACTTTTATACAACTAGACAAAGTGTGACCATTTTACATCGGGAGCTGTATTATGGATTTTTCTACAGACTTTTTTTTTCTATCTCCAGATGAATCACTTGCCAATTCCAAGTTAAGGCCCATGGACAAAATACCTCCAGTGTGGGGGGGGGGCGGTGGAGGGGGGGAAAGGGAGCTTCTACTTTCCACTCACTTTTACTCTTTTCCAGCCATTAATTTAGAGGAAAAGAGCAAGGAAAACAGACACATCTACTTAGTTCCTTTCTCCTCTTGACACTTGGTCTCTGAGAACAAATTTTGATCAGCATAAGCACACCAATACAACATCCTAGGTTCTTGGGAAGAACACGATGCATATGAAGGCCAACACTACCTAAAAAGAACTAATGACTGCAATTTCACAAATTGGGGTATATAACAACAACAATTGTAATCTTCCATGGGACAATAGGAGCCCAATGGAGAGATACAGCCAGTGTAGTACAGTGTGTTATTGTGTAGAAATTGGACTCAGATCAAAGACACACAGATTCAAGTACCCATTCAGCCTCTGATATTTATCATTTATTTAACCAGCATGTATTTTACTTAGCAGCCAATATATAAGAATTGTTTTAACTGCCTGGGTCTAAGTATTACTGAGTGTCACAATGAACAAAGGTCCACTGTTCCTTCTTTTAACCAAACTACCCTGAGCTTAACATAGTCATTCTGATAATTTATAAGAAGTAAAAAAAATTAATGAGTAAGATGACACATGGTTCTTTTTTTCCAGCTGAATCTGAAAAAGGAATACACATCTTTAAGAGACTACCAGAAGCCAAGAAAAATCTGAACTATACATTTGTTTCATTGACCTTTCCAAGGGATATGTACAACAGCATGAAAGGATTCATCCATTCAAATTGAACTTTGTGGAATTATTACTTATGTAGCATTGTCTGGCTATGTTATGAATAGACACATACAGATTAACCACATTTACACACCATTCAAAAGAGACAATCAAAAAGCTAAGAAGGAAAGACCAGAACACATCATCTTCGGCAGCCTACAACCAGATAAGCCGGGATTAACACCAGACAAACAATTAAGTGGAAAACAATACCTTAATGATGGATCTACCAAGGAGAAAATAATATCCCCACCAACACTGGCAGGGCAAGCTGCAATAGTTAAACCTCACACTCATTAACAATGATGGTATAACCTAGTCAGGTAATGAAATGTTGCAAGCAAACCACAAGCATAAAGAGAGTACCAAGAATTCTCCATGCTGTGAAGCCTATTTAGAATTATGGGATAATTTCCTGTCCTCACTCGAATCTGCTTATGCAACTAATGCTCATAGCCTACTTGGCAAAGACTAACTATGGGGAACACTCCTGTTAGCTTTGTTTAAACTGCACTAAAGTGGGAAAAGGACTCCCAAAGAAAGTGATACTGCATAAAAATAATCCCTTTGCAGAATATCTCCAAGTACTCTCCTTCCTTGTAACTAGAACATTCTATTATCATAAGCACAGTGAAGCTTACCCAATTATATTTCTCTGACCGGCTATTATAAGCAAAGCTTTGCATTACAGACTGAATCTTTCAAATCAGCAAAGCTTCAGTTTTGTTTGAGATTTTTTCAGAAGAGTAGAGAAATGAATGTGGGATAAGGTGACCAGATTTTTTTTAAGCGGGACACCATTGACGGGGGGGTGGGTTTCTAGGGGAGCAAGATGGGGGGGTCCGTCTCTCTTATCCTGCAGCTTTGTGCACCCCCCCCAAACACCCCCCTTCATCGCAGCCAGGGGTGTGTTCCTACTGGCGCAGGCTTACCTGTTCGTTGGCGTAGAGCCGATGGAACTGGCGGCGGTCGCGGCGCGGGGCTTCTCTCGCCCACTTCCCGCCCGGCTGGATGCCGCCATTTGGGTTATTTTGTCCTCTGCGCATGGCGGCGTCCAGCTGGGAGGGGGAAGCGGGCGGGAGAAGCCCTGCGCCGCGACCACCACCAGTTCCATCGGCTCTACGCCGAACGACTGGCCGAGCCGAACCGGCAGGAACTCATGGCACTTTGCATTAACCAAAAGAACAGATCTCCTTTGTTTATTTCATGGTTAAAAGGTGGGAATCCCTGAATAGAGATTTGCAGAAGCCCTAGAAATGATGGCATGTATCTCATTGAAGAGAAGAAATACAAAAGAAACGAACTAGCAAATTCAAATTAAAAAGCGGGACTTTTTTGAAACGCCACGGGACACGGGACAAATTGCTAAAAAGCGGGTCTGTCCCGCCAAAAGCGGGACGTCTGGTCACCTTAATGTGGGAATAAGTCATCCTAAAATATTAAATAGGTTTCTTTGTGCCCTTTAATGCAACATACAAATCCAAGAATTTTGATACACCATAATTTTATTTATTAGGCCACAACATAATTCAGTTTACTTTGGGGAAACAGAAAACAAGGGGAATATAATTTATGAATCTGTAGTAGCAAAACAATAAGAGGTAGATATGAATAGGCAACTTTGTCAAAATAAGCCACCAAAGATTGTTTGGTGGGAAGGGAGGGAGGGAGGGAGGGAGGGAGGGAAGGAAGGAAGGAAGATTCTTCACTCCACATTTCCTTGCTTTTCCAGGTTTTAAATAGAAGGAAAAGAAGTATTTCCATATTTACCTTTAATACTTTCTATATTGTCCCTCCCCATTTGTCCAAGATTACATTGCCAAATTGAGTGGAAATATGGTCAAAATTTGTGGCAGAAATTAAGGATGGGGAGCAAGGTCTGGAAGAAGATGAAGTTTTCGCCCCCAAATGCTTTCCTCTTTATTTCACCCTTATTTTGATGAGGGAAGCTACAAAGCCATGGTTCTGAAAAGCAGCCATTTTGTCCCACTGAGTTTTGGCATTGTGATCTCTAAGGAAAAGAAAGGACTGAAACCCTGTGGATACTGTGGTGAGCATCTCTGAACTTGGTACTATCAAAATGAATTTTGCCTGCAAAGTAACAAACTAAATATTAACCAAGACTATCCAGGTTTGCTTCTTTTCTTTATGAAATTGAGACTTTTAAATTTTCATTGACATTCCGAGGGAACCAAATTCGATATACAGGTAGTCGAATGACAACAGTTCATTTAGTGACTGTTCAAAGTTACGAGGGCACTGAAAAGGGGGACTTATGACTGTTTTTCACATTTACAACCATTGCAGGGTCCCCATGGTGACACAATCAAAATTCAGATGCTGATTCATATGAATCAGAAACTGATTCATATTTATGACGGTGGCAGCATCTTGCAGTCACGTGATCCCCTTTGGAAACTTCTTACAAGCAAAGGCCTAGAGGTGGAGCTCTTGCCTCACAATCAGGAGGTTGTGGGTTCAATCCTAGGTATAGGCAGATGTAGGGTCTCCTGCTTGGGCAGGGGGTTGGACTAAATGACCTGCAAGGTCCCTTCCAATTCTGTTAAAGTCAATTTAACAACTGCAAATGATTTATTCAACAATCACAATAAAACTCGTAAAATGGGGCAAAATTCACTTAACAAATGTTTCAATGAGCAACATAAATTTTGGGCTCAATTGTGGTCGTAAGTTGAGGACTACCTGTATACCATACACACCAAAAAAAATTGCTTTCAAAATATTATTTAATAATCTGATTAAAATAATTAATTTGATTTCTGTTGCTACCCTTACCGCTTTAATTAGATCTTACACACAGACACACACTAAAGAAGCAGAGGATACAAATTGGCAGAGGTAACAGAAGTACTCCTCATTTAGTGACTAACTTGTTTAGTGACCTTTTGCAATTACGACGATGATGAAAAAGTAACTTTGTGACCAATCCCTGCATTTACAAATTTCACATGTTGTATAAAACAAAGGAAATCTCAAGCATGTTTGCACTTAGTAACTGCTTTGCTTAACGACCAAGCTGCTGATTCCAAACTGTGATTGCTGAACGAAGACTACCGCTAAGTCAAGTATTCTATGGATATATCCCTAGCGAAGTGGAAATAAACTGTTCCATGTATGAGCATCATGATTTAAATAACTACAGTATATAGTGCAAATTTTCACTATAGAGGCAGTTTCAGCAGAGAATGAAGTAGAGTTAAAAAAAATCCCCAAAAACCTTGAAAGAAAGATACAGTTATACAATTCACACTACCATAATGAGGCAGGTTCTTTATAAACCTAGCTACTGTACACAGATCAACATTTTTATTGCAAATTAAAATGCCCATATGGTAAAGGAATACCTTATGCAAGGAACTTTCCTGTGCCTTAATTGTCAGCACTGAACCTTTGCAACATTAACATTGTTATCTAAAATTCTGGTGCAGTTTGAGTTTGAAAAGCTATGTTCTTTAACCATTATGAAATACAATTAACACTTTAGGCTAAATATGTGTTTTACCAGAACTCTTGAGTAAGATAATCACACTTGCAGTTAGGATGAGACTGCAGTGAAAAAAGAAAAATCTAACACACTGTCAGGGGCAGAATTTTCTCCACTAAGTTGAGCTTCCATAATTTAATGGCACGAAAGAAAAATAAATGCAAATTTTAAATCTGCAGAGGACAATGTGCAATCCCACTTAGCCGTTAATATCACAACAAACTAAGTGCAGCTGTTTCTAGAAGGGTAGCTGCATTGATTGGCTGCAGCAAAATGAACAAAAAATATGTGGCAACTTAAAAGAGTTGGCATGGCAGAAGCTTTCAAAATTTCAGTTGACATTACTAGATATAAAAAATATCCCTCTATCCCTCTGTTAATACAGAATCAAGATCGACGCGAAGTGATAGTACCACTTTATAATGCCTTGGTAAGGCCACACTTGGAATACTGCATCCAGTTTTGGTTGCCATGATGTAAAAAAGATGCGGAGACTCTAGAAAGAGTGCAGAAAAGAGCAACAATGTTGATTAAGGGACTGGAGGCCAAAACATATAAAGAACGGTTGCTGGAATTGGGTTTAATGAAAAGAAGGACTGGGGTGACAGCAATAGCACTTAGCAATAGCAATGCTATTGATAGCAATAGCAATAGCATTTAGACTTATATACTGCTTCACAGTTCTTTACACACACAGTGCCCTCTCTAAGCAGTTTACAGAGTCAGCCTTTTGCCCCCAACAATCTGGGTTCTCATTTTACCGATCTCGGAAGGATGGAAGGCTGAGTCAACTTTGAGCCTGGTGAGATTCGATCTGCCAAACTGCTGGCAGGTGGTGATCAGCAGAAGTACTGTAGCCTGCAGTACTGCACTCTAACCACTGTGCCACCATGATAGCAGTGTTCCGATATCTCAGGAGTTGCCACAAAGAAGAGGGAATCAAGCTATTCTCCAAAGCACCTGAAGGCAGAACACAAAGCAATGGATGGAAACTAATCAAGGAGAGAAGCAACCTAGAACTAAGGAGAAATTTCCTGACAGATCAGTGGAATGGCTTGCCTCCAGATGTTGTGGGTGCTCCATCACTGGAGGGTTTTAAGAAGATATGACATAGGGTTTCCTGCCTGAGGGGTTAGACTAGAAGACCTCCAAGGCCCCTTCCAACTCTGTTATTCTATTCTGTTCTATTTTATTAATAACTGTTCAATAACTGGTATTAAGTCAACAAGGGCTAGCTACAGGCATTTCCTACCTATATTAGAAAATGTGCATAATAAGCAAGAAAAATATTCTGCCTTAGCTTAGTCTCTTATCTTGGTTATTCCAAAAACAACCACTCTCCAAATTTTCTAAGGTATCCGATCAGAATATTTGACCGGGTGCAATCCTAATTTTATATAAACAATATATAACAATATATAACTGACTTTATTAACTGAAAACCGAGGGTACATATGATAACTACTTCATAGACATAGTTTGTCTTTTAGGATACAACTGGTACAGGAACAAATACTGTATTTTTGGAGTATATACGCACTTCCCCCCCTAAAAGTGGGCGAAAATTTCAGTGCGTCTTATACAGCTAATGTTGTGGCAGGGGGGAGGGTTGTTGGTGCGGCGCTGATCAGCTGTTCTAGAATGGGCCATGGCAGGGTGGTGAACAGGCCGCGGCTGTGAAAAACGGGCAGCGGTGGCAAACGGGCCATGCCAAAAGGGCCGTGGCGGTGGCAAATGGGCCACGCCAAACGGGCAATGTCAAACAGGCTGTGGCAGCGGCGAGTGTGCCACAGCAAAAGTGTGGAGGCGAACGGGCTGTGGTGGTGGCGAAAGGGCCACGCCAAACGGGCTGTGAACAAGCCATAGTGGTGGTGAACGGGCCACAGCAAACGGGGCACGGTGAACGGGCCACGGTGGCAGCAAACAGGTCACACTGAACAGGCTGCGGCAGCAGCAAACAGGCTGCGCCGAACTGGCCGCAGCAAACGGGCTAGATGGATGTTATGAGGCAGAGGCAGATTTTTTTTCTTGTTTTCCTCCCCCAAAAAGGTAGGTGCGTCTTATAGTCCGGAGTGTCTTATACTCCGAAAAACACGGTAATTAAGATATTCACTAGCACATGGTAGAGTAGCAACACGAAAGCCCTGGAAGGCTATTGAGATTCTCAATCATCCAGGTCATAGTTGTCCCAAATATGCTTTTTCTAAAAGGCAACTGGACTTTTTTCTCTCTTCAACTATCTGGTGTGCTTGCAACAGTCCATGCCCACTTATTTTTAGTTCAGATCTGAAGAAGCTTCTTGGATAAGAAGCGAAACATTTTCAAAGCAAAAAAAAAACCCCCACCCAAGAAAGTTCAGATGCCTTTGGGAAAAAGCATCTTTGGGACAAAGTCCCTGGAGAAGATATTCAGAGGTCATGATGAGTCTATACCTACAAAGTTCAAAATACTGCAAGCAATGGTATTTCCTGTAAATCCCTAAGGACTTTGAAGGAGAGGGACAATTTTGACATTTGTGAACTTCAGTGGGAATACAAAAAACAACCAAGAAAACAAAGAAACGGATCACTGAACAAGTCAACTCAAGAGTTCTCACTTGAGGCACAAATGAACAGGCTCAAATGATTTTTCTTCAGACACATCATAGAAAGACCTAGCTCTCTGGAGAAGTCTCTGGTGCTGAAACGATGGATCAGCTGCACGTGAATGGATTCAGTTCTTAGAGGTGATGGATCTACAGTTGGAACTCCTGAAAAGACCAGCTTGGGGACAGATTATAATGGAGAAAATCTGTGTGATTTTAAGAGTTGACACTGACTTTAATGATACATGTTCAATATATGCAATTGGAAAGATTTAGGCCAGGGGTGGCCAAACTATGGTTCTTTAAGGACCTGTGGACTTCAACTCCCAAAATTCCTGAGCCAGCCATGCATGCATGGCTAGCTCAGGAATTCTGGGAGTTGAAGTCCACAGGTCCTCAAAGAACCATAGTTTGGCCACCCCTGATTTAGGCAAATATAATCAAAGTATACTGTATAATAGAACTGAATTTCTGTTCTTGCGGTGAGCCCTTGCCTTGACTTTGAGTTTATAAATAACTTTTATATTTGTGACTTCCCTCTGCAAATCACAAAATATGTATATCCTTGACTGACAGGAAAACAATACATTTCCATATCAACTCTTGAAGTGTAAGGACCACTAATTGTCCACAGGCTACAGAGATGATGATTCAAAGAAAAATCCAAACCCTGTTCCTGGCCATATGGTCCTGATCTAGGTGGCTTCAGGCTGCATACTACGGAAGCAGCAGGAAGTCATCCTAGAGAAAGAAATTGAGCAGAGACAGTAGCAGAGTGAAGCCTGAAACTCAGCAACAAAGAAAGTAGGCTAATGCATGCTGAGAACAAAAAATATTCCAAGAGATCCACAGATTCAGACACGAACAGGTTCTGGTGCAGCAACTGAGAAACCAGAATACAACAGTAGAACTTCAAGACCAATGTGGGCACTGCTCCATTTCTCAGGCAGAAGAGTATTCGAGTCATCAGAGCTTCCAAACAACCGGTGTTTATCAAAGAGGTAACCTGTGACTCTTGAGTAACTTTTCCTTGCAATCAAGTATTGATGAATCTGGAAACAGGGTTTCCCGAGTTCTTGGGGATTCAACAGGATCATCAACTCTGATGAAGGAACCTAGAACTAAGGAGAAATTTCCTGACAGTTAGAACAATTAATCAGTAGAACAACTAGCTTCAGAAGTTGTAAATGCTCAAACAAGGGAAGTTTTTAAGAGATTGGATAACCATTGTATAGGATTTCCTGCCTAATGAGGCGGCTGGACTAGAAGACCTCCAAGGTCCCTTCCAACTCTGTTATTCTACTCTCTGATTGAGATATGGCAATTAGAACTTAGATTTAAGTTAGATAGAAATTAGATATGGATACGGATGATTTTTTTGGGACAGCCATCCCTAATATCTCAGATTCCTAAATTCCAAGGAATATGCCTTGATTTCTCCAGGACAGTTATGACGCATGTTGATTTGAATTTTCTCACTTGTAAATTGAAGTTCTTTGAAAAGAGAAAGAGGGAGAGAGGAGGGAAGAGGAGAGGGAAAGAGGGAGAGGAGAAAGAGGAGGAGAGGGAGAGAAAAGGAGAATAGGAATAGCACTTAGACTTATATACCGCTTCATAGTGCTTTACAGCCCTCTCTAAGCGGTTTACAGAGTTCAGCATATTGCCCCCAACAATCTGGGTCCTCATTTTACCGACCTCAGAAGGATGGAAGGCTGAGTCAACCTTGAGCCTGGTGAGATTTGAACAGCTGAACTGCTGTGCTGCACTTTAACCACTGCGCCACCTCGGTTCTTATAGGGTTTGATCTCTGAACAAGATATTACAGCATTGCTTTTGGGCAATCAAGCTAGCATTGAAGATTTTAAAATGTTAAAAAATGAAATGTAACTTATATATTTATTTTCATCAAGACAATTGGAAATCTTAAATGATTTATGAAAATATGTTTTGCAAGCACTAACTATATACTTTTATATAGCTAGAGTATTTGAGGGTAGTAAAAAATGTTTACTACCATCTTGCTCTTGTCCATATTGACAAAGCAGTTTAAAAAGAGGGTTGCAGGTAAATGGAACATTATTATAAGAAGTCTGTAATAACAAATGTAGTCTTATATCAGCTGTTCTATCAGTGCTGGAGAATTTTTCTGCCTTAGGCCCAATTCCACACTGGCAAAACTTTAAGGAGGCATGTTCTAGCAAGAATGACAAAGGCAATGTGAGTGCAAAGAATAGGGAAAAATGGAACTATAAACATTTATTTATTTTTATTTGTTTGTTTGTTTATTTATTTATTTGTTTATTTCAGTTTGAATCATGTGCATTTTACTCAACAGAATTCAAATGAGCTTCTTCTCAATTAAAATCATTTAGTGGTAATAAGCATACAATCATACTTTGGGTATATAATAATATCCACAAAAATCAAATAAAAAAATCAGAGTATAGAAGAAAGTTTCTAAATAAATAAATAATAAATAAATAAATGTGTGTGTGTGTGTGTGTAACATTTTTTGCTGATAAATGAAAATAAAGGGAGACTCGACAGAATATGTATGTATGTATGTATGTATGTATATGTATGTATATGTATGTATGTACATATATGTATGTATGTATGTGTGTGTATGTATATGTATGTATGTATGTATGTGTGTGTGTGTGTGTATCTATCTATCTATCTATCTATCTATCTATCTATCTATCTATCTAACTATCTATCTATGTAGGTCTTTGGTTATTCGGGTTTTCTCCCGCGTAAAATTGGAAGTGTCTTGGCAACGTTTCGACGAAGTCTCATTCGTCATCATCAGGCGGGTGTCTTCAGCTTCCTGCTTCTAGGAGCAATGTGAGATTGCAGCTGTTTCTTCCTTTTAACTGCCACTGGGGGTTTGAACTGATAGGGTGGGAGCTTGGCTGTGTTCTGATTGGGTGGAGGTGTGTTCTGATTGGTTGGGGGCTTGGCTGTGCTCTGATTGGATGGGGGGTTGGCTGTGCTATGATTGGCTGGGGTGTCAGTTTGCTTCATGTATGGAATGGAGGGGTTTAGAGTGGCTAATGATGCAGCTGTGGTCTGGCTTCTGGTTTGTGGCCGTGCCTCATTGGTGTGGGTTTGGGTTTGCTTTTTGCATGGGTGTGTGGTGGTGACATCCTGTGTGGTTTTCATGAGTGTGGGTCTAGTGTCATTCTTAGTGTTAGGGACTCGTTTGTCAACAAGTGCGGGTTTCCAAATGGCTGGTAGGCGGGAGGTGTCATCTCGTTTATTCATGCTGTGTGGGCGTTTCTCTATCTCAATGGCTTCTCTGATTATTCTGTTGTTAAAGTGTTCAGTTTTGGCGATAGTTCTGGTCTTTTTAAAGTTAATTTCATGTCCTGTGGCTTTAAGATGTTGGACCAAGGAAGAAGTTGGTTCCTCTTTTTTGACTGAGTTCTTGTGTTCTTCAATGCGTGCACTTATTCTTCTGTTGGTTTGTCCAATGTATGTGGTGGGGCAGGCGGTGCATGGGATTTCATATACTCCTTGATTTTCTAACTCAATTTTGTCTTTGGGGTTTCTTAGGATGGTGGATATTTTTCGGTTTGTGCAGAATGCTGTCTTGATGTTGTGTTTGTGGAGGATCTTGCTGATTCTGTCTGTGGTTCCTTTTATGTATGGTAGGAGGGCTTTGCCGTTTTCTTGTTCTCTGTCTTGGATTTTAGTGGGGGTTTCTTTTTGGATTAGGTTGGTGATCTTATTTCTTTGGAATCCGTTGGATGTTAGTACGTTAGTGAGAGTGTGTAGTTCGGTTTTTAGGTGTTGTTTGTCAGCTAAGCGTTTTGTTCTGGAGATGAGTGTCTTGGCTACGGAGTTGATCTGTGCTGGGTGGTGGTGTGAGAGTGCATGCAGATAGCGGTTAGTGTGTGTTTTCTTCTGGTAGATGGTGTGTCCTAGGGAGCCATTGGATTTCTTGTAGACTAAGACATCCAGGAAGGGAAGTTGGTTGTTAGCTTCTGTTTCCATGGTGAACTGTATTTTGGGGTGTAGGCTGTTGAGGTGTATGAGGAAGTTGTCCAGTTTTTCTTTCCCGTGTGGCCAGATTATGAAGGTGTCGTCTACATATCTGAGCCAAAGTTTGGGTTTGTGATCAGATTTTTCTAGGGCTTGGGTTTCAAAGTGTTCCATGTAGAGGTTTGCAATGACAGGAGAGAGGGGTGATCCCATGGGTGCTCCTTCCATTTGTTTGTATTTTTGTCCGTTATAGATGAAGTATGTGTTGGATAGGCAGTGGTTGGTCAGATCTAGGATGTGCTTGGGGGGGGGGGTTATATTTGTTTTGGATAGCTGTCAAGGCTTCTTTGATTGGCACTTGGGTGAAGAGGGATATGACATCGAAGCTCACGAGTAGGTCGCTGGGCTGTAAGTTTTGTTTCTTTATGATCTCTATGAACTGGAAAGAGTTTTTTACATGTGAGGTGATGGATTCTGCATAGGGCTGTAGTTGTTTGGCGAGAAATTTGGCTAGGTTTTGTAGAGGTGAGCCTATGGAGCTGACTATGGGTCTAAGTGGGGTTCCTTCTTTGTGTATCTTGGGGAGACCATAGAGCTTAGGGCATCTGGATGATTTCTCTCTGGGAATGATTCTTTGCTGGATCTCTTCACTGATGGGGGAGGCTTTTATTTTGGATTTAGTGGTTTTTTTCCAGGTAGGTGGTGGGGTCTGTGTTTAAGGGTTTGTATGTGGAGTCTTGGAGGAGGTTGGTTAATTTGGTTTGGTAGTCAGATGTGTTCATAACCACCGTGGCATTGCCCTTGTCTGCTGGTAGGATTATTATGCTGGTGTCTTCTTTCAGGTTAAGTAGTGCTGTCTGTTCCTCTTTCAATCCAATCAGAGCACAGCCAAGCCCCCAACCAATCAGAACACACCTCCACCCAATCAGAACACAGCCAAGCTCCCACCCTATCAGTTCAAACCCCCAGTGGCAGTTAAAAGGAAGAAACAGCTGCAATCTCACATTGCTCCTAGAAGCAGGAAGCTGAAGACACCCGCCTGATGATGACGAATGAGACTTCGTCGAAACGTTGCCAAGACACTTCCAATGTTACGCGGGAGAAAACCCGAATAACCAAAGACCTACATACAAACACCCGCGAAAACCTCAGAAAACAAATTATATATATTTTTATATATATATATATATATATATATATATATATATATATATATATATATATATATATATATATATATATATATATATATCTTATATATTAACAGTGAGAGGATGCAGTA
Source organism: Diadophis punctatus similis (assembly GCA_023053685.1). Lineage (NCBI taxonomy): Eukaryota > Metazoa > Chordata > Lepidosauria > Squamata > Dipsadidae > Diadophis > Diadophis punctatus. The sequence goes on from JALIGW010000002.1 coordinate 7,458,489, forward strand.
TTATTCAAAAGTTCATCGGATTCCTTTTCCTAACTTTCTCAAACACCCTATTTTCTCCCTTCCCTTCCAAAATCTGAAGCCCACACACTTCTGAGTTCCAATTAAAATTACTGTATACAAAAATTCATTTTATTTCATTAAATGTAGATCCAATAAAGTGGATTTCCATGAAGTTGCAAGCTGAAGGGTTTTATAAAGTAACAAGTAACAAATAATAAGGAGAAACAAGAACTGATAAAGACTTCCAATAGCAGTAGGAAGATCACGAACATGATGGTGGGACTGATTGGGGTAGATTGTAGGGGTGACACTGAAATATAATTTTATCTTATTTTATTTATCCATAAATTATTGTATTTTATTCCAATCTCATTTTAAATTAAATTATATTCCAATTTCATTTTAAATTGTATTTTATTCCAATTCCATTTTAAATTTTAGTAATAATTTGTGTTTGCAACTAAGAACATAATGGGGCACACCAGACTGCTTTAGATGGATACAAAGGCAGAGAGAATCAGGACAATCAAAGCAAGGAAACAGGTAAGGCAACATGGAAGCAAAAGGGGCTTTGGTCTTACCTGATAGGGCTCTTCTCGTAGGGTGGAGCTAACCTCCAAGAATGGGATGACACCATCCTTTCAGCCAATGAGGACTGAGTCTGACAAATTGTATATCTTCGTCCTCCTGCCTCAATTCCCCCTCTTTGACAAAGGACGATGGTCAGACTCCGGGTGCAGCTTCCAAAGTCAAACAAAGTAGAAGATAACAATCTGATGTCCCGAAGTCCAGACCAAACTAACTTTGGGTGGGATTGGAGGTTAGCTCCACCCTACGAGAAGAGGCATATCAGGAAAGACTAATGCCCCTTCTCCATAGTGGGTGAAGCTAACCTCCAAGAATGGGACATACCAAAGCAGTCTGTCCGTTGGGAGGGCTAAGTCTGGCTGGCATCCCCATCCTCTGGCACCACTCATTGTAGGACCCTGCGCCCAAAAGCAGACACAAAAACATCAATCTTATAGTGGCGGACAAAGGGAGTTAAGCTCTGTGAAAATAAGAATTGATTTTAGGGACAAACGTGTCATCCCATTCTTGGAGGTTAGCTCCACCCACTATGGAGAAAAGGATATTTACAGCAAAGGAACTTCTACAGGGTATACCCACCCTAGGAAAAAAATTACCTCTCTCTTCTATATACTTAATAGACAATGCTGCCCCTTAATTATTCTGTAAATCTCTTGAGAATTCTTTTGGCCACATCATATGTGCGTGATATGAAATCTACTTAACTAAGACATAGAAAGGAATATATATATATATAATTATATATTATAACTGATTGGACCATTTGCCCGATTCATGTTTCGCCTCATACAAAACACATGAATTTTCCAATGCAGACATTAATATCCAGGTAGGGAACAAAGTACTATATAAATCATCCATACTGAACAGGGTTAAGCTGCTACCAGCAATTTCATTTAGTCATCTGGGGGAATTCAGTTCATCTGAAATCGATAGATTCAGATTTATTTAACATAGAACATAATGTGCTAACAAAACAAAACAAAAATCACACTGAGATGAAAAATCCCAGTTTGTCCTTCTCTCTCTAAGCGTCATTTTGGCTTGTTTTTGATTTATCTACTGAAAGGTATCCCACCTTCTCCAGCCATTCAGCAGTTTCACCTCCATCATAACTATTTATTTGGGCTTGTGGAAGAGCTGTGAATTTAATCAAATGGGGTTTGATCCTGCTGCCTTTGTGTGGGAAATGTTTCCATTAACCTTAGTAGGGTTATACTTGCTTAAGTGCTACTGAAGCAAATGAAACATCTGTGCATGGTTGTTCTTTTTCTATAAAAAAAAAGCCACAAATGTTTTTATTTTTTTAAAATAAAACTGAAAATTAAGTGTTCATTCTACAATTATAAACATTAGAGCAAACATTTTTAAAATATACTAAGACATTGATTGCTGCTGGATATTTCTATATATTTTAGAAATATAAGATAGATATTAAGAAGGAAAGCTCTATTTCAGTTTGTGTGTGTGTGTGTGTGTGTATATATATATATATATATATATATATATATATATATATATATATATATATGTGTGTGTGTGTGTGTACAGTAGTTTAGTTTTAGTTTAGTTTATTGGAATTTCTATGCCGCCCAACTCCCAGAGGGACTCTGGGCAGCTCACAGTAAGGTATAGAAACCACAATCAGTAAAAGCAATTTAAAAGCATATTAAAAAGTACAATACATTATTTAAAAAGAACTTTCACTCCGACATGCATACCTGGGCCGATCTAACAAGACCATATCTTTGGATCATGGGCACCATGCCTGCCAGAAAAGCCAGGTCTTAAGCTCTTTCCGGAAGGCCAGTAAGGTGGGGGTAGTAGGGATCTCGGGAGGTAGTTGGTTCCAATGTGTGTGTACAGTCACAAGCATATATTAAAATTGCATGTGTACCATGTCAATTGAGAAGGTCTTCACCATTTTCAATTGCTACCTTAAAGCATCAAATTATTTACTTCAAATTATTAAGATTCTTAAAGAACCAAATCCCAAGTCTCAGATGTCATATTAGAAACATGTGAAATAGCAAAGCTTCATTGGGTTAAAAAATACTTATTTGAGTCTTCCCATACAAAGCCGTCTTCATCAGAAAGTATTCCACCTGACTGTGACAACTAGAAAGGCGGGACAGTTGAGGGTCACTCCATTAACTGACAATTTTGTTCAGCTTTCAGAATTGTCATCTGCACTGAGCACAATGCATTGCATGGACTCAACTGACATCAGAATAAGCTGTGTTCCTAGACTTAACAACTTTATTTAGGTATTTTCCTGACACTTTTAAACAGATAGATGATGGCAGATGATAGATAGATAGATAGATAGATAGATAGATAGATAGATAGATAGATAGATAGATAGATAGATAGATAGATAGATAGATAGACAGACAGACAGACAGACAGACAGACAGACAGACAGACAGACAGACAGACAGACAGACAGACAGACAGACAGACAGACAGACAGAGCCGAGGTGGCGCACCGGTTAGAGTGGGGTACTGCAGGCCACTTTAGCTGACTATGATCCGCAGGTCAGCGGTTCAAATCTCACCGGCTCAAGGTTGACTCAGCCTTCCACCCTTCCGAGGTAGGTAAAATGAGGACCCAGATTGTTGGAGGCAATGTAAATATACATTGCTTACTGGTGTAAACCGCTTAGAGAGTGCTTGCACTGTGAGACGGTATATAAATGTCACTAATAATAAATAAAGAGAGAGGGGGGCATAGGCAGGCAGATAGATAGATGATTGATAGAGAAGGAAGTGAAAAGGGAAGGAAAAGGAAAAGGAAAAGGAAAAGGAAAAGGAAAAGGAAAAGGAAAGGAATAGTACTATAAACTGCTTGGAAGATTTGGGGTGCTGATAAGACTACACAGATATCCTTGCCATAAAATGATTGGGCAATAGTAAAACTCTGCTTTTAAATATGAAGATACCTCATTCAAATACACCGTACAAGTAAAACTACAACTCCAGCTGTGAGAGACTTTTCACAATCAGTAGAAGAACTTTATAAAAGAGATATGGGGGGAAAAAACACCCTGCATTTTTCACAGTAAATTAAGTAGTTTTACAAAGGAGGCAACAAGATTTGGCAAAGCACTAATGAAAATGATACTTTGAAAGGAATTGGGAGCTCTCTTTGCTTTATCTTTTGTTTATGGATTTTCTAGCTTTGTATGCCTGATTCCAATGATACCAGATGGCTTTACATATGCAAAATAATAACAGTAACACCACTTGAACACATCAGCATTGACAAAAATCACCATCAGTCAATTGCAAAAGGGAACTTTACCTGGCAGAGCTTACATCCTACAATGATACCTTTAACACATCAAACAACATCTGCTTATTCTAGGTCCTTGGGAAAGACTCGATGGGTGGATAAAGATGCCAAATCCTGTCTAAACATCTGGCTGACTGTTCAACAAACCAAAATAATTTCTTTATATTATTATGTGCTGCTATCAACAGGAGAAAAATAGCAAAACTGAAGGCATCCAGATACCTTATGGAAATAACATCAAGAGTCTGGATGAAAATGATCGCTACAAATACGTAAGCATCCTTCAAGCTGACAACATCAAGGACAATGAAGTCAAGAAGTCAAGCAGAAGAACTAGGGTGACATGATAGCAATATTTAAATATCTAAAGTGTGCGCCCCCCCCCGAGCTCCATTTTAGCTGGCAGAGGGCTACAGGAGGCTGACATGGCCGAAAACGCCCCCCCCCCCCCCGCCCGGGCTCTGTTTTCACTGGCAGAGGGCTGCAGGAGGCCATCGTGGCTGAAAATGGAGCTCTAGAGCCCATTTTCATTGGCAGAGCAGGCCACCACAGGCGCCCTGACACAAGTATTTAATTTAATTTAATTTAATTTAATTTAATTTAATTTAATTTAATTAATTTAATTTAATTTAATTTAATTTAATTTAATTTAATTTAATTTAATTTAATTTAATTTAATTTAATTTAATTTAATTTAATTTAATTTAATTTAATTTAATTTAATTTAATTTAATAATTTGTATGCCGCCCAACTCCCGAGGGACTCTGGGCGGCCCACAACATGTCAAATCTATTACAGATACAAACATATAACAATTAAAAAAATATAAAAATTAAAAAGTCTCCAACATTCATAACTAAGGGGGGGAGACCCAAGTATAGTCTGCTTGGTCTCACTTTCACCCCGCCTGCAGGAAGAGCCAAGTTTTTATTACTTTACGGAAGGCCAGCAGGGTGGGGATGGCCCTGATCTCCAGAGGGAGTTGGTTCCACAGGGAGGGAGCTCCCACAGAGAAGGCTCTCCCCCTTGGCCCCACCAACCGGCATGGCTTGGTCGATGGGACCTGGAGGAGACCAACTCTGTGGGACCTAACCGGTCGTAGGGAGGTATGCGGCAGGATGCGGTCCCGAAGGTAACCTGGCCCTGACAAGTGATGTCACGCTGGCCACACACCCCTGGCCATGCCCCCCTCCCCCCAGCCCCACAACCCTGATGCCGCCCTCACTGAAATCGAGTTTGACACCCCTGATCTAGCTGCTGCAAGAAAATTGCTCTCGCCAACTACAGTCAACAGCACGATAAAGTAGCAACGATGGCATATTGGAATATCTGCAAAAAATGCCACTTGCCTACAAGCGCTCTGGGACTTTAGATTTCAAACAGGCAAGCATATTCCTTACTGTTGGTAAGAAAAAACAAAACAAGTCTGGATAGCGGACATAGCAGAACCCGGAGACAGCAGAATAGATGAAGAAGAACTGAAGAAAATCACAAAATGCAATGCAAATGCAAATAGAAGTAGCACAACTTCTTTTTGCCACAAGAAGTGGCAAAAGAAAACAAAAGATAATACCAATAGTGATAGGCACCATGGGTTCAATCCCCAAACATCTGGAGCACCACTTGAACACCATCAGCATTGACAAAATCATCATCAGTCAATTGCAAAAGGCAACTTTACTTGGAACAACTTACTTCCTGAAACAATACTTTTAATATTCTTGGACAATAGCAACTGCCTATTCCAGGTCCTTAGGAAGGTCTCAATAGATGAACAAAAATACTAAATCCAGTTCAAACATCTGGCTGACCATGCAACCAACAATAATACTGTATAACCCTAAGAGAATAATACTCCCCACCAGCAAGAAAAAAAAGAGACACAAAACCTGGGGGAAATTCAGGGTTTAAATGCTCTTTCAAAAGTTTATGGGTAGGTATCAGAGACATCTATAATGATTTCTAAAATAACACAACTGTACTTTCTTCTTGAATTATGCAAATGTTTATGAAATTGGTACTTTTTAGAATTAAAGTAGATCAGCATAGAAGCACCAAGTTCAAACAGGGATTAAACATGTCACCAAGTTAACAATGACCATGTTCGTTAAATAATTTTCTCTCTTTGGGAATTTTGTGAACAATGGATTTAATGTGGGAAGCCCACCTTCCTGTCCTCTAATTCCAATTCACACTTCAGTTCTGGGTTTGTTATCTATGGCATCTGAAACATGGAATGTGTTAAAAACACCAACAAAAGAGCAATTCTGGAGCATGCAAGTTAGCACCTAAGTGTAGTGAGGAGAAGCAAGAAAAGAACAGGGAATGCCAACTGCACATTCATAACTTCACTGACCATCATCAACGTCTGAAGTGGCCTAGTGCAGTGATGGCGAACCTTTTTTGGTTCGCGTGCCAAAAGGGGGGGGGAATGTGGGGGATCACGTGTGTAATTCCATGCACCCTCGCACATGCACGCATGACCCCCCCTGCTCCCAGCATGCAATGGCACGCCCATTTTTTGCTCTCCCCAGGCTTCAGAGCCTTCCTAGGAGCCTGGGGCAGGCGAAAACGGCCTTCCCCACCCCCTCTGGAGGCTGGAAACAGCCTGTTTCCCGACTCCCAGTGGGCCCAGAAGGCCCGAAAATCAGCCGGCTGGTGCACACATGCACGCCGGACCTGAGCTCGTGTGCCCACCGATATGGCTCCGCGTGCCACTTGTGGCACCCGTGCCATAGGTTCGCCATCACGGGCCTAGTGCATAACTTTGCTAAGAATCATGGGCTTGCTATTATCTGGTCCATAGTAATAATTTAAGACTGGGAGTAAGATCCATTGGCTACTTCTGACTAGAAAAGTATAGAGCGGCATTCTGACTAGAAAAGCATAGAGCGGCATTTAAGAGTAATACTTATAAAATGGAAGGTTTTTGTCTTTGCATAAAATAAATTCATTCATTCATTAGTTTAAGCTTAAGTACATTTTTCTTATCATATTCTGGTCCAGAACTTAAGCTAACCTTCACAGTTAAGTGTTTTTCCAGTGAGACCGGTCTGTCAGGGCAACCTGGTCTACCCAAATATGGGACGGAGCATATTGCCTCCACTTTGGGTATATTTGGGTAGGTTGCCCCGATAGACTGGTCTCACTGGAAAAACACTTAATCTCCCCCCTGGTATAGCTGACAAAGTGAGGAGAGCCCGTGGCCTAGAGGTTAATACATCTGCCTAATATGCAAGTGGCCCGGGTTCGAATCCCAGAAGGGTATGGCTAGCTGAAGAGAGCTAAACAGCTTGAAATAGTTATAATAGTCTCCCTTTATTTCTTTGTCGGTAAATTTAAATTTATTTATTTATTTATTTATTTAGACGCTCTTATAGGCCGCCCAATCCCGTGGGACTCAGGGCGGCGTACAACATGAGTAAGAAGCGTACATTAAAAAACAATAATCATAATTAAAACATAGTTAAAAAGAAAAACATTTTTTTTTAACACAAAACCTTCACAGTTCTTGGAAAAACTAACCAACCAGGGTCAGTTGATTTGGATATTTGGATAGGATACATCAGGAATCCTGGAAGAAGACATTGGCAATTAATTTTTATAATGTTACCAAAAGCATGTCTTTGTAGTCAACCAGAACTGGAGCTAGACTGAATGAGGTCTTTATCATGTTCACTCACTTACTTAGTTTACCATATTAGTTAAGCAATTGACTGATTAGGTTTCTGTTGTTTCCCATAAACACATCACAAAACCAGACATTGTCAATTATTGCTAATGTCCTTTCTAAATGCCTCTTCAACTATGGAGAAGACTGAAGCTTTGAAGTTGTTATTTATAATGCCCCATTTCTAGGCTCAATCTCTACAAAGCTGCTTGTTGTAGCATCATTGTTCGACACTTTTACTCAAATTCTCTTCTTTTTCGTGCTTAAAAATGGAATGTTAACCTAAATTATAACATGGAAAGTTTGATTTCTATAAAGTTTGTTCTACTGAACTAGCTAACATGAGAGCTAGTTTGCTATGCTGGTTAAGGCCCCAGGCTATTAACCTGAAGACTCTGAGTTCTAGTCCCACCTTAGTCACAAAGCCAGCTGCAAGACCTTGGGCCAGTCACTTTCTCTCAGCCCTAGGAAGCAGGCAATGGAAAACCTGTTTTTGAAATCTTGCTAAGAAAACTGCAGGGATTTGTCTAGTCTCTAGCCAGGAGTCAACACTGACCTGAAGGCACAGGCACACACAGGTACAATACCAGAGACTCCAAAGAAATTTTCTCACAATTAAATGTAGAATTTTGGCCTGAATGCCACTTTCAACTATTAATTTTATGTTTTAATTGCAGATTTTATTCATTTTATTTGCAAATAGCAATAGCAATAGCACTTAGACTTATATACCGCTTCATAGTACTTTACAGCCCTCTCTAAGTGGTTTACAGAGTTCAGCATATTGCCCCCAACAATCTGGGTCCTCATTTTACCGACCTCAGAAGGATGGAAGGCTGAGTCAACCTTGAGCCTGGTGAGATTTGAACAGCTGAAGTGCTGAACTAGCAATCAACTGAAGTAGGTTGCAGTGCTGCTTTTAACCACTGCGCCACCTCGGCTCTTAACTCGGCAAAAGACTAAACAAACAGAGAAAACTGTATTCATGGATGGATAGTGCAGGGGTCGCCGGGCCACAAACTGGTACCTGTCCGTGGCCTGTTAGGAACAGGGCTGCACAGCTGGGGGTGAGCGGTGGAGAGAGAGTGAAACTAAGCGTTGGAATCCTACCTGATACGCCTCTTCTTCCCTTCCCCCAGTCTGTGGAAAAATTGTCTTTCAAAAATTATTGGTCCCTGATGCCAAAAAAAGTTGGGGACCGCTGGCATAGTGTATAATTTTAAGTTAGCATGCCATTTATAAATGACATATGTAAATACTCTTCTGTGTTTTAACTGAAATCATTCTAACAATGTCCTACCTTTGTACTTAATTTTACACGAAGCCATTGGGTTTTGTGGACTCAAGAAATGATGATGTGGCTGCATGTAGGCAAAGCACATTAGCATGAAAAATATCTTCCCTTTAACAAAAAACTTCTATAATAATCAATGACCCCGGATATGAGCTACATAAATTCCAGGACAATCCAATTCAGAAGTCAAGTCTAAAAATTATTTCTATCCATATTTTTTTAGATTATCTAAAAATAACTACACTGTGATAGGTGAACATAGGCGGAATAAATTATTACCTTCCTACTCTAAATATATTATGTTTCATTTATTTATGTTTTTCATTCCATTTTTGGCCTCAGTATGAGGAAATTGTGATTGATTATTATTTGGGAACTGTGCCCACAACACACCCAACATTAAATATATCTATATCTATTTTTTAAAAAAACTGTAAGTATTATAAGTTCAAGTATAGTCAAGTATAAGAACAATTTTTAAATATACCTAGCATAACAGCAGAAATATGAAAACATCTAGACCAGAGGAAAAAACATTCAAACTCTGAAATAGCTATTGATGATAACACTAGGGCCTCATTTAATATACTTCATAAGATCTTGCTAGCTTGAAAATCACTGTGTGTTATTTAAGGTACTAAGTGGGGTCTGGCTAAAGTGGGTAATCAACCAGATTGTTGATAAGTTGATAAATTTGCTGTAATAACAAGACACTTTAATAGAAGAACGTTCAATTGTAGTTACTGGATGAGCTCAGCTAAAGGCAACTTTTGCCGTTTAAGTTGTAGTTTCCCTGTGATGCTATTCCAATCATGCTTACAAGGATATCATATAAGAGGCATTAAACTCTGAAGTCTATCTGAAGTCTAGCCACAGGAAAAGTCTGATTTAATTGGACATGGGAGTGAAATATGGTGGACTTAGCAAGCTTTGCCTCTCTGTTCTTCCTCCAATGAGTTTAACTATTAAGAGAGCAGAAGCTCATCTTAGTACTGTAAGATGCTTAGATCATAGCTGCTCAGAATATAGAACACAGAATAATAGAGTTGGAAGGGACCTTGGAGATATTCTAGTCCAGCTCCCTGTTTGAGTCCCTATATCACTGCAGACAAATGGCTATCCATCTCTTCTTAAATGCTTCCAGAGATGGAGCAACCACAATTTCTGAAGGCCAAGCCATTCCACTGGTTAATTGTTCTCAGAATCGCCTTGACCGTGAGATGGACAGCAAATAAATTTAATAATAAAGAAATAAATAGATTTTTGCTTAGCCTCTACTTGCCAGCCAAGATGGAGTCTCTAGCAAAATCCTAGCCCAGATGAAGTGAATCTTATTTCAAGCACAATATTGAATAATAGTGTTTGCAACTATGCATGGCAAGGAAATATTTAGTCAGAAAGCCTGCTAATTGTATTACAATTTATTGAAACTTCTTCACGAGCATTTGTTGGAAGCATGGCAGAAAACAGAATTTTGCAGATGTTCTTCCATGAGACAAACCCTCAGCAACCAGAATTTAACAGAAATGAAACATAAAGAAAAACAGAATGAAAACTGAAATATAGCAAGCAGCCACCAGCAGAACGCAACTTAGCCTTACCAGAAAAAAAAGAAAAAGAAAAAGCCACAATGGAGTTGGCTGGCACCAGAAAATGCTATACAGTCCAGGCACCGCCCTATTCCCGCCTGCAATGGAAATATGGGCCTGTGACCTACCATGGTCTTCTTCCACTTGGGTGAAAATGATCTGGAACGAATTATATGCTTGGAAGTCTGCTGAACCTGGAGGACGTCAAATGAATATAAACAGGATGGCAACTGTTTGGTAAAAAAAATCTACATCAGATGAATTTGAAAAGAGCAGTAGACTCCTGGCCAGCAGGCACAATAGAAAGACTGCAGAACCTGAGTGTGTATTTTTTTTTTAAATATGTGGAAGAGGAGAGGGAAAGAAAAAATATTCTCTACACAGGAACATATTTTCAAAAGCCATTTCAAGTAGGTTTTTCACGTCTAGATTCAAGGATAAACGCTTTCACGTTTGGTGTGAAAAGAGAATCAAAATAATCCGTTTTCTTGTAAAGGGTGATAGAAAACGAAGTATGCACCTTCAGCCTTTAGTAATAAAAATTATGGTAAGGATTTGGGAAGACATCTCAGTTAAGTAAGTCTCAGTAAAGTAAGCTGGGGGGCTATATTCTCATATCTGAGCGTGTGAAGAAGAGAAATGTGAATTGGACAAACCGTTGAAATCCTGTTTCTTCCTTCTGAAACAATGTCAGAACTTTAGTAGAATTACACGGGATAAAGTGATCCATGGATTTTAAAATCAATAATTTTCCCACTTGTCTAAGTGAATCAGATTTCATAATGACCATTTTTGAAATTGAGAATTCCTTCCACAGTTTTCAAGAATATAAAGAAGTGTGGACAGGTAGCTTATTGTGCGTTATTTTAACCAGATTAGTGAAGAACTTCAGCCTTTAACAGATTCAAATAGGTTAAATGTTTGTCTATATTAATAAAGACGAATAGGAATATAAATAAGCCCAAACCATAAAAATGAATAATCTATAAATATTTTGTGAGAATTGGATTTTGTTTCGTGTTGTAATGGAAGAGAAAATGGCACAAATTCAGCAAGAACCAAGTACATTTATGTTTAAATAATATCCTCAATACAAAAATAATCATTAATTATTACACACTATATATGAGGTACATCTAAAGTGAGAAATCAATAAGAGTTTTAGAGTAACAAGAAATAAAATATAAGGGGCGTGCATAAGCGCACCAGCGTGCCTACCGTCCCTGTCCTAAAGTCCCCATGTATTCGAAAAATATCATGTACTCAAAACCATGTTTGTGCTTATTATATATTCATATTAATGTTTATATTTTACCTGTAATCATATACATGCTTGACAAATAAATTTTAAAAAATAAAACAATAAAAACAATAAACTTCATTTCCAAAATCTAACCTCCTTGGAAAATAAATTCAATCTATGTTGTTCTGAAAAATATTTATGTAAGAATCTTATATTGTACATACATAACCAGAGTAAGTTCAAAGAACATTGTTTTCCATCAACATGGGGGAGTTTGAAACGTTCACTATTAAACAGAACATATTTTAAGCAGCTTTTTTCCCAATACACAAACATACACAAACACTTTATAGAACTTATTATCTGATTTGAAATAATGTACTGCTTAAATGTACATGTTTAAATATTAAACATTTTAATATATCAAAAATGTTGCTGATACTTTATCACTAAGACATTTAAGGCCTAAGTACCGCTTTTCTTACTTTTGGGGTTGGAATCGTTATATTTCACTTCTAGGTGATATGGCAAAATAGGCGGCACCTATTAATTCAAAATGATTACACACAAGTTCCAACTTTGAATTGCAACATTAACAGAACCATTTATAAATGAGTAACTGCATGAAATATTTGCTTTTATTTTTATGGTAAGGGTTTGAACAAGAGGACAAAGAAAACCAGATGTTTTTGAGAAATCAGGTGTAGCTGCGATGGACATGATTTCAACAATTTTATAAAACAAAAGTAACAGACTGCCAGACCATCAAAGCCATTAATACAAAGACAGCATAGAATAATACATTTCAACACAGTTATATTGTACGTGCCGCGGAATTGATGCCATAACAGAGCAACGCTGCAAATATAATTCCACAGATAAAACTGAAAACATTTAAGGACTGCCATTGTTTTCCAAATTTACACTTTTTACCTTAAAAAAAAACAACCTTTAAATATTTAGGAAAAGTAGTCTCCAGAGACATAATATGAGCAGAGTTAACTTAAGAGAAAGCAATGGATTCAAATAAGTATCAGAACACTACCGGCCTTGCTGTTCAATAGTATTTGGGATAATGTATAATGGAACAAAGAATAAAAACAAAGTTAACACTAAAAAATGTTTAACAGAAACATCTATATTGTTAGCAAAGTTGGGGGGGGAGAGGGAATGGTTTAAAATAACTATTTTTGAATCTTTTTCATTCTACCACTTTTCACTAATCAAGTGTATTTTTAAGAGGGTGGGGAAATGGGAGTTTAAAGGGTTAAAAGCTCCCTACCATTAATTTGCATCTGGTGCTTTTAGTGTGTATGTGTGTGTGTTTTCTTCCCTGAAAAGTTGGCAGAGCCACCGATTTTCCATAATGCAAGCATTTGGGAATTGTGAGCGGAATGAAACCGATCCAATCTCCTGACTGCGACATGAATTTTCATTAATTACAACCTTGTCAGCAAAAGCATTATCAAAGCTGAATATGAAAATGCTAATGAGTTCTCATTTGCATATTTTTCTTTGTTGGAATGTCATTAATTATTACATTTTATGATGATGAATGCAGCTGTCGAAGCTCTCCGATGCATAATTAGCCATCAGAATGCCAGGAGCCGATCAGCATTTTTGGGTAAAAAAAAAAACACCCAAAAACAAAAACAAAACAAAAAAAAAACCCGAACAACAACAAATTTCACATCAACCTCTTCCACTTCTCCCTTCTCACTAGCAACCCCCCTCCCAAAAAACACACCACACAAAGTTGGCTCAAATGAAGATGGTCCAACCATCATTTTACTTTGGAATAAGTTAAGGTATAAGAAACAGAAAGATTTCTCTTAATTTTATGACCAAAATTATTTTGTTTTTGCCGATCTCAGTCTTATACAATCGGAGCAGCTCTTAATAAAAAAAATCGTTATTCCAGCTTAATTAATGCCATGCTTAATTATAACACCATGATGTCAGCGGTTTTAATTAAGTATTGGCTCCGTTACAAAAAAAAAACCTCCTTGCTGCAGAAAGAGTCACTATCCGCACATTTGTGCAAATCTTTTCACTCGTGATTGGGGGGGGGGGAGAGAGAGAGAGCGGTAATTCTTACTGGATTGTGAATCATTTCAAATATCAACAAGCATTATATCTTGCATAAGGAAAGAGATGTTGGAAAAGAAGCCTGATTTTTGGGGAGGAGGGCATGGGGGGGGATGGAGAGAGAGAGAAAGAGAGAGAGAGAGAGAGGATTACTCAAGTACATTACTTGAATTTACTTTTAGCTTTTACCTATTTGACCACATTTTTGAGCTGAAGTGTAAGTGAAGATGACAAAACATGGCTCATCCCCTCTCAGCCACTGGGAACGGTGTTTATAAGTAAAAAAGGAAAAACAACACAGAGCAGATGGGACCATTACACATGACCAAACCAATCAATCACTCATGAAGGGCCCAGGTGCAGCGCAGCCGCGCAGCAACGCACCATTTCACAGTCTGTCAGACACATACACATGGTCGTACATGAGTGACCTCCTCACATCCCCCAGGACCTCATCTGGAGTGCTTCTCTCCTTTGCCCTGTCTAAGATCCAAATGACGTCTTCATAATCGCCTGTCTCTGGATCGACTTTAGCTGGGAGACAAGGAACGGCAAGGAAGGACAATGAAGGCCATCATCGTTTTCATATATGAATAATGCTTCCTCCAGCCCTACCATCTCCTATACTTTGCTTATATAAACCTTTCTTCCAGTCACCAAATGAGGGAGAAAAGCAACCAATTTAGCCAACGAAAGTAGAAGGCACCCGTGTTCTTAATACACAGGGGGACCGTGTTGCTTAAAAAAAAAAAAAGACAGAAATTGAAAGGCGCAATGCTTTTTTCCCTCTAAAACTTGTTTTTACATGAAAGATGCTAAATCTATGCTTGGGTTTAATTGCAACAAGCATTTCAACCTCTATTTCATACTAACATCCAAAGCCCAATATTGCCAAATTAACATTTCCACTTTATTTGTTCAACGACTTTGAGTTACTTATGAAGTAATAAAGGCGGGATAAAAATATTGTAATAAAATGAAAAATAAAAATTTGATCATTCATTATAAAGGTAAACCTGCAACAAAATGATCTAATGATCTTATTTAGTGGTCCAACATTTCTCTCCAATCTTGATTTTTATTTCTGCATCCCAGGCTTTCCTTTAAGAATTAGGTAGTATTTTGTGGCCAGAATAATTATTCGGTCTTTACTGCATTAAGTTCTTTCTTTTAATTGTCCAGGACTTCTGCATATGTTAAGGCTTCAGTTCCCTCTGTTGTTCTGAACAGATAAAATGACAGTAACAGGCTTTAATCCAGATGCTCAAAGGTTAAAGTAGGGGAGATGCGATCTTTGTTTGTTCATTGTTTGGTGAAAAGACCCTCTCCTGCCAGATGCCTTCTAAAAATTTCACACGGAGGGTTATGGGTATAATGGTGGAGACTGCAAAAGACAATGACATTTGTGCTGATGGGAGGTGAATCCACACATTTCAACAACAGAGTGGTCCATTGGATCACAGCCCCTTCTATGTATGAAAACACTTTTTTTTAATTAATAAAAGAACAATGCAAGATCATAGCAAATTAGCTATAAAATAGGTATAACGCTTATATCTTTAAGAAGAAAAGCCAACCCTAATTTTATTGTAAAATGTTTATGCATGAAGAATCATGAGGAAATTGTATATCTTACTCATGGACCAAACAGATGCAAAGGGCTCTTATCTACTACATGAGTTACTGCAATATGTGCAAATATGTGCATGTGACACGTGACTGTGTCACACTCCAAACTGTTGGGGAAAACAGTTACTATCAATCTGCAATGATAACTGGGCCCACATTTTATATTTCACTCTTTGTAATCTCTCTCCACAACCATATGAATATACACACCGAGGCACATACTTAGTATCCATTTTTAAGAGAATATTCAACACTTCAGGTAAAGTCCAGAACAACCCAGTCTATGTAGTAAAAAATTTGTTAAACTTTAAGATTTCACAAGGCTTTTATTTACTAAAACGTCCTAACAAGACTACATCTTTGGAAAGATGTCATAAAAACACAGCTATAAACACCATTCAATAATTTCTAACAGAAAATCAACCATGACTCTAAAATGACTTTTTCTAAGGAACTCAAGCATAACATCACAGTATAATAATACCTAAAACTCATTTAGATTAAATTGCAAACAATTGTTCTGATTGAAATGTTGAAGTAACTGATCATTTCATTTAAGAACGTCCACTAGGACATAGAAATCGAATATAACCTGGATGCACTTGTTAAACAGGTGATGTCTGTGGTCAGAAGTACGAATGAAACATCTTTGTGCATGGACAGATCTACAGACATAGCCAGGAGAAGCAGTTACAAAGAGGTACATTACAAACTGTAATGTACTGCCATGCATTTATTTAGCATTTGTAAATATGGTGGCTTTTTATCTGAAAAAGGAATCTATACCTATTAAAAATTAGCAAGGTAGCCCTCAACTTATGACAAGTCACTTAATGCTGTTCAGCATTATGATGGACCCAAAAAGGAGACTTACAACCCAAATCTGAAGTTCTGATGGTTTGGGGGGGGGGGCTGCCGTGGTTACGTGGCTCCACTTCAGGTGCTCACCAACATGGCTACATTTATAGCCATTTGCAGCGTCTTGGTTTTCAGCCAAACTTTGCCATAGAGACCAATGGCTTTGCTTAATGATGGCGTTGTTTGCTTAACAACCACTGCAAAAAAAGGTCGTAACCTTTTATGACCATTACAACTTGCAAGCATAATGGGCAGGCTGACTGTGAATGTGTAACTCACACACATTCGCTTACAATTGTATATCACACAAAGTCAAGTGTGATAACATAAGAGAGCTTTCTTGTAGGGTTTTAATGAACTGATACGTTTCTCAGTAAATAAAACCAGCCACCTGCAGACCGGGAACCCCCATGGCTCTGTTGTGTGCATGTGAGTGGCTGAATTTGAGAGAAGCGATGAGAGACCACATCTAGAAAAAGCTATTTGTTGATCTGGTCATATCTGACAACTTTTGCTTGGTATGCCCATGTGTTCCCTTTTGTTGTGGGAAGGTAGGAGAGAAAATGATTGTGAATCATTTCAGAGGCTCATGCATGAAGTTATCTAGATTCATTACAACGCAGATTTAGGCCTGGATATGGAATAGGACAGAATTAATTGCACTGCTTGAAATAAAATGAGAAAAATACACTGGGTATTTTTATCTATAGCTTTTGAAGACTGTTGCACCAAGGTCCAGCAAATTAAGGTTAATTTATATATACAATAATTTACAAAATACCCATCTGCTCGCAAATGCATGGACACACACACACACACACACATATACAAACAATATTTAAATATTTTAAAGAGAGTGTCATTGAAATAGTCTTTTATAATTTGGCAATGCTGTGTGTGTGTGTTTTGTGTGCATGTGTGTTGCTAGGGATTATAAACCTAAAGCCTTAGAAACTGATTAAAATCTGGGATTTCAGAACAATTTGGGTTAGCCCTCTGCTTACTGAAATATGAATCTGAAACATGCGCAGATTTTTATTTACAAAATTTACAACTTACATTGTAGGGAAAATGTGTAAGAAACGTTACAAACAGCAGAAGTTGTTTTCTGCTGCTATCTTCAGCCTCTTGCAATTGGTAATATGGTAGAATAACAAGGTAGCTTATTATTGTTTGTTACCAAATATCAAGGGAGGGAGGGAGGGAGGGAGGGAGGGAGGGAGGGAGGGAGGGAGAGAGAGAGAGAGAGAGAGAGAGAGAGAGAGAGAGAGAGAGAGAGAGAGCTTATAATGTTTACAAATACCATGTGTAGTGGTGTGTTCTCAAACTACTACTTTAAAAAAACCATTCTTTAACTAATTTCACAGGTGAACAAAATGTGACAGTGACAGATGAGTGAGTGGGTACCAGGTTACAGTCATACTCCTTTAAGACCAACAGAGACTCCCACCCTAATTTTTCATGAAACCTCTTCACAGGAGCAGAGTACAGATAGTCCGCAACTTACAACCTTTTGTTTAGTGACCGACGTTACAATGGTAGTGAAAAAAGTGACTTATAGCAATAATAGCAATAGTACTTAGTCTTATATACCACTTCACAGTGCTTTACAACCCTCCCTAAGCGATTTACAGTGTCAGTATATTTTCCCCAACAATCTGGGTCCTCATTTAACCCACCCCGGAAGGATGGAAGGCTGAGTCAGCCTTGAGCCTGGTGAGATTCAAACTGCCCAATTGCTGGCAGCCAGCAGTCAGCAGAAGTAGCCTGCAATACTGCACTCTAACCACTGTGCTACCATGGCTCTTATGACTATTTATCACACTTACAACTGTTGCAACCTGTAAGTCAAGGATCACCTATATAGAATACCCTTCTGGATTTCTGGGAGATTGTTTTAGGAAGCATCCACTGTATAAAAGTAATCTAAAATCTTAGTTAATGTTTCTTTTTTTAATTATCATTTTAAGAGGACAAGCGTACGTATTTGAATAAAGCACAACTAAAGGAATCTGACCTAAACGTTCCTTCTCTTTCCAAACTTGTTCTTCAGATTGTCTCTTTCCAAGGATCTTTATATTATCTTGCGTAGTATAGCAATAACACTTAGCACTTAGACTTATATACTGCTTCATAGTGTTTTACAGCTCTCTCTACGCGGTTTACAGAGTCAGCCTATTGCCCCCAACAAACTGGGTCCTCATTTTATCGACCTCGGAAGGATGGAAGGCTGAGTCAACCTTAATTAGTACATAGGTATGACATTACATAATAAAAATACATATTCCTGCAAAGGGTTTATGCCTGGTAGAATAAGAATCGGAGGGATTATTCCTCTGTTCTCTAGTACAGGGGTCTCAAACCCCCAGCAGGCACGTGCGCATCCCCACTTGTGCGAGCAGCAGTTAAGTGTGGTAGCGCCTGTGCTTCATTTGCGTGTCCGGCAGGCGTACGTGCCTGTCACTTTTTTTAGATTTTTTTTAGATTTAGATTTATTATTAGAGTTGGAAGGGTCCTTGTAGGTCATCTAGTCCAACCCCCCGCTCAAGCAGGAGTCCCTACACCATTTCGGACAAATGGCAGTCCAATCTCCCTTTGAAAGTCTCAAGTGTTGGAGCTCTCACAACCTCCGCTGGCAAGCTGTTCCACTGGTTGATCGCTCTCACCGTCAGAAAGTTTCTCCTCACTTCCAGGTTGAATCTCTCCTTGGTCAGCTTCCATCCGTTATTCCTTGTCTGGCCTTCTGATGCCTTGGAAAACAGCCTGACCCACTCCTCTCTGTGGCAGCCCCTCAAGTATTGGAACACTGTTATCATGTCACCCCTGGTCCTTCTCTTTGCCAGACTGGCCATGCCCAGTTCCTACAACCGCTCTTCATGTTTTAATTTCCAGTCCCCTTATCATCCTGGTTGCTCTCCTCTGCACTTTCTCCAGAGTTTCGATGTCCCTTTTGCAGTGTGGTGACCAAAACTGGATGCAGCACTCCAGCTGTGGTCCAACCAGGGCTCTACAGAGTGGTTCTAGTACCTCCCTAGTCCTAGATTGTATCCCTTTGTTAATGCAATTTAGGATTGCATTGGCTTTTTTGGCTGCCGCTGCACATTGCTGGCTCATATTTGTGCAAATGGAGCTGTGTGTGAATATAAATATAAATATAAATAATATAAATATAAATATAAATAATATAAATATAAATAATATAAATATATAAATATAAATATAAATAATATAAATATAAATAAATAAATACCTCCTCCTCCAGGATGTATTTTAATGATGCAGATGGCTACTGTTCACATTTATTAAGGGCTCCTTCCTTTGAGCCTATCTTGAAAACTGAGATCTGAGTATCTCTATACCATTTATGGCACACTGTTTATGCTGTATAAATTCATACTATTTAATACTACACACAAAATACAAATCTGATGCAGCTCGTACTGACATTTGATACAGCTAATCCTCAAGTTATGATCAGAATTGGACCAGGACCGCGGGAATTCTGTGACAGTCATGAGTGCAAGGGCCTATTACAAGTCACTTCTTCCAGTGATGGAACAAATGGTTGTAAGTGGAGAACCACCTGTACAACTAAAGTTGCATGCACACATCACAGAAACGACACGATATCACAGAAAGAGATTAGAAAACTCCCTTTTCAAGTGAAAGAGACCGAATTACTTTAAAGATTTAATTAAAATCTATGTCCATAAGATATTTCTTGGAAACACAGGAATTGCACAAACACACAACACAAATTCTAGCAAGAACAAATGAATGTCTACCACAGTCATTTATTGTGGTCAAAACTGAGTGATAGGAAAATCGTGTATTCCAATGTACTTGTGTTACAACTTTCTCCAAATATACCTAAAAGTGCATATCAACACCATCATATAATAAAACTAATATAAAATATCTGAACCAAACAGTAAATGTTATAGTAGATTTCATTATTGTGAACATAAAATAGGCGTTGTCTTCTTACCTGAACGCCTCTTCTCATCTGGTGGAACCAGCCTTCAGGAATTAGGAATTGGGTAGTACTCAGCCAATCAGATTAGGACCGAGCCAGTAATTTAAATACTCCGTAGGATCCGCCATGTTCCCAGATCTGACGAATCCCGAAACTGGACTCGGGCGTGGCTACTCAGTTCGTTGTTACCTGAGCAAACTCCTGTCGCTATAGAATAAGAAACTAGGAAGAAATCTAATAATAGAAAGAAATTGAATCTCTAGCATAATTACCTAACTATATACAAGGGTGGGAACTGAAGGCTGGTTCCACCAGATGAGAAGAGGCGTTCAGGTAAGAAGACAACGCCTATTCTCCATCCTGGGGTGGAACCAGCCTTCAGGAATTGGGACATACCAAAGCAGGGGTCCCAGGGAGGGTTAGCACAATTTCTGCTCCTATTGAATGTCAACTACTTGCTGTAGCACCCTCCTTCCAAATGCTGCATCCGCTGAAGCAAATTTATCTATCTTGTAATGTCGGATAAACTGGGATGGTTGCGCCCAGGTTGCCGCCCGGCATACCTCTTCCAGCGAGGCTTGTGTGTTCCAGGCTGCCGATGTGGATGCACTTCTGGTGGAATGTGCCGTAATTCCTGTTGGTGCTGGCATGCCGCTGAGCTCGTATGCCTTGGCGATGGTGCCCCGGATCCAACGTCCTATGGTAGCTGACGACGCCTTGTCTCCCAGGGATCTGGTGTGGAACCCCACAAAAAGTGCTTCCGTCTTCCTGATATGCCTGGTGCGGTTCAGGTATATTTTGAGCGCCCTGCGCACGTCTAATGAATGCCATCGTCTTTCAGATGGGTGTGCTGGTTGTGCGCAGAAGGAGGGGAGAATCAGCTCCTGAGACCTGTGAAATACGGAATTGATCTTGGGAATGAATGACGGATCGATTCTGAGAGTTACCTTGCTTGGTTGAAATATACAGAGATCCTTCCGGACTGACAAGGCTGACAATTCGGAGATGCGTCTGGCGGAAGTGATGGCAATCAGAAAGGCTACCTTCATGGTGAGGTGGCGTCGTGATGCTTCCCTAAGTAGCTCATATGGAGGCCCCGTGAGGGATGACAGGACCCGTTGCAGGTTCCAGGTTGGGTATCGATGTACCGTAGGTGGGTGTAAGTTAGTTGCTCCCCTCAGGAAGCGACGGATTGCTGGACATTGGGATAGAGAGTCATAATTGTCACATGCTAACACCGAAGAAAGAGCAGCCACTTGTCTGCGAAGAGTGTTAGGTGCTAGTCCCCTATTGAGACCGTGGTTCAGGAATCTCAAAACCTTAGGCAGGGGGATGCATAACGGTGAGAGCCCTTCCTCACTGCACCAAGCGCAGAATGCCCTCCATGTAGCTGCATAAATGCGATTTGTGGAGGGGTGGCGGGCTGCCTGCATAATGATGACGACTTCCTGGTCGTAATCCTGACTTAGAAGGTCGTTCCGCTCAATCTCCATGCAGTCAGTTGTAACCAGGCCGGGTCTGGGTGATGGATGCTCCCCTGTGACAGCAAGTCCTCTGACACTGGCAAGCGCCATGGTCTGGTGACCGAGAGAGCCTGGAGGTCTGCAAACCAAGTTCTTCGTGGCCAGAACGGGGCTATAAGGATTATCTCTGCCCGCTCCACTAGAATTTTGTGAATGAGCTCCGGAATCACTGGTAATGGTGGGAATGCATATAGGAGCTCTTGAGGCCACTGGCACCTGAGGGCGTTCGTCTGCTCCGCCCCCGGCAACTGGAATCGTGTGAAGAACCTTGGTAGGTGGGAATTGCTGGGAGTGGAGAAGAGGTCCACCAGCGGCTGACCGAGTCTCTGGGCTATCTGATGGAATACGCGGGGGTGGAGTCTCCACTCCGCTTGATCTACCTGAGTGCGGCTGAGCCAGTCCGCCTGCGAGTTGTGAATCCCTGATATGTGGTCTGATGTGATCGACCGTACGTGTCTCTCCGCCCACAGACCCAGACTCATTGCTTCGGCCTGGAGGGATTTGGATTTGGTACCCCCTTGGCGATTGATGTGTGCCTTGGTGGAAATGTTGTCTGTGAGGACCAGAACATCGGAGTCCAAGACCAGGTGCCGAAAGTGTTTCAGAGCCAGGGATACTGCTCTCAGCTCCAACCAGTTGATGGAGTGTGCTGCCTCCCCCAGTGACCACTGACCTTGAGCTATGAGTCCCTCCGAGTGAGCTCCCCAGCCTGTCAGACTTGCGTCGGTTGTAATCGTTCTTCTGTGTGCGACCCTGAACGAGGTGCCTTTGGATATTGCTGAGGAAGTCCACCAATCGAGCGACCTTTGAACCTGTGAGGGAAGTTGAACTTTCATAGAAGATGAGCCCTGACCAGCTTTCTGGAATGGTAACAGGAACCATTGGAGTTCCCTTGCGTGTAAGCGAGCCCATGGGGTGATTGCTATGCAGGAAACCATCTTCCCCAGGAGGGAGGATAATGATTCTAGGGATGTCTTCTGTTCCCCCCGTATCTGGGTGGCTAACTGCCTAATGCTGTCCTGCCTTTCTGAGGAGAGGCAGACCGTACAGTTAAGGGAATTGATCACTGCTCCCAGGTGCTGTATGGACGTGCACGGGTTGAGAAGGCTCTTTTCCCAGTTAATGGAGAACCCGTGTTCCTGGAAGATGTATATGATGATTTCCACATGATGTTGAGCCAAACCTTTAGAGGGAGCATGTACTAAGATATCATCCAAATAGCAATGGATACGGATAGATTTGGTCCGCAGCCTGGCCGCCAGGGCCGCCATTATCTTGGTGAACACCCTGGGGGCTGATGAAAGGCCGAATGGAAGAGCCCTATATTGATAATGTTGATTGTTGTAACAAAATCTTAGGAAACGCCTATGGGGTTTGAATATAGGGACATGCAGGTATGCTTCCGTGAGATCTAGGGATGCCATGTAATCCCCCTGGCGTATCAGAGAAAGAATGGAAGACAGGGAGTGCATTTTGAAACGTTTATACACCAAATATTTGTTTAGTCTTTTCAAGTCCAGGATGGCTCTCCAACCCCCTGATGACTTTGGGACCACAAAAAGGATAGAATAGAAACCCCGCCCCCGTTGGGAGCGTGGTACTGGCTGTATGGCCCTGATGGAATCTAGGTGTTTAATTGCTTCTTCCATCAATTTACGTTTGGAGTAGACAAAGGAAACTGAACACTTAATGAAGGATCTGGGTGGGAATGAGATGAATTCCAACTTCAGCCCCCTGCGTACGGAGTTCCGTACCCAGGAGTCCTGAGTTGAATGCTCCCAGGCCTGCCAAAACTTGGCAAGCCTGCCCCCTATGGGGGCACTCCTGGAACTACCATCTGCCTCTGCGGAAGGGTCTGCCTGAAGGAGCCCCTCGCGGTTGTTTACGAAAGTGCTTCCCCCTGCCACCCCTATCTGGTTGTCTCTGCCTTGAGGAGTACTGACCTGGGGACCGGGCGGAGGAAGATCCCTGGTCAGAGGGACGAAAGGGCCGCCGGGTGTACGGAGTGGATCTTATGAACCCCTTGCGTGTGATAGAGGGCAGGACCTTTCTCTTGTCGCTGGTCTCAATGAGGAGAGGATCCAGTGTGGCTCCGAAGAGTGATCCTCCTTTGATGGGCCCCGCTGCCAGCTTCCATTTGTGACGTGGGTCTGCCTGCCACTTCCTGAGCCAGTGCAGCCGCCTGGCCACTATGGAGGAATTCATTGCCGTAGCTGCAAAACGTGATGATTGCAGAGACGTATCTGCCCAAAACTGCACCGCTGCAAATATCTTATTGATGTCCTGTTGAGCCCTCGTGTTCGAGGGTGGGATGTGATCCTGAAGCTGCTCCAGCCACGAAAGAGTCGCGCGTGCGAAGAAGGAGGATGTGGAGGATGCTTTCACTGCCCAGGCCGCTGACTGGAAATTCTTGACCAGTGTCTGATCCATGCGCCTTTCCTCTGGTTTCAGGATCTCCTCTGGTTCTCCCGGGACTGTTGTGGAAGAATGCAGTGCCCTTATGGGCGCATCTACTGTGGGGACTGAAAGTAAGTCAGAGAGGTTAGGTGCAACATTATAAAATTTCTTGTCCTGTGAGGAAGCGGATGGGCCGGCCGCTGGAGTGGTTCTGTGTTTCTCCACCGCATCTACGAACAGCTGCGGGATAGGAATAAAGTCCACCTCTGGCCTGGATTCTAGATAGAAGTGATTAGGTTGTTCCTCTGCATTTGAGTCTGTAATAACTTTTGGTAATTTAATCCTGGCCACTGCCTGAGCCTTGAGTAATAAGGACCTAAACAGGCTAGGTGGAAACAGGCCAGATGTGGGAGGCACCTCCTTGGGGACCTCCTCATCCTCTGATAGATCCCATTTGGAATCCTCCTCTCCAGGCTCCACATCTTTAGGATTATCAAGGACTGATTCATCAGAAGAATCCTCTGAACTATGTTTATTGGATGGGCGTTCCTTCCTGCTGGCAGCTCTCTTTGCGCCCCTAGATGACGAGGAGGAGGAGGCCACTGTGGAAGACCCTGCTCTCGATAGGTTGTCTAATCTGTCTGCAATGGCCTGCTCTAGTACCTGTTCCATCAATGCTCTAAGATTTGAAGTGTTGATCAGTTTGTTCTGTCCCAGGTGCCCCCTGTGTCTGTGATCTGGGTTGCTCTGCTGTACATGCACGCCCCCATGGATCTCCTCTGGATCTGGCCAGAACATCAGCATCCATATCTAATGGATCCATTCCTATTGCCCCCAGTTCCTGACTGGGGCACTCCTCTTGGGCCCGAGAGCTTTCCACCTCTGCTTGGGCCTTATCACTCAATTCTTCTAAAATCCTATGGAGTCTCTCCTCTGCCTGAACTGTGGCTTTTGATGGGGCCTTGCGGGGGGGATCGCTCTGGTGAAGAGGCTGTATCCTGTTCTGATGAGTGATTGGATTTTTTTGATCGTTTGCCTGATGCTTGAGCCTCTTTTGAGCTCTTGCCCACCATCCTGTGGTTGTTGGCTGGGGGTGGAATGAGGAAGGCTCCGCCCCTTCTAATCTTTCCAAAGATGGGCGCCCCCTGGCGCACCACGTGGAGGTCTCTTTAAATGGCCCCTTTAGGTTGGCACCATGTGCTCTGCCCCACCGGTCCGCCCGAGAAGGCTCAGGTTGTTCCGGCTGTGCTGCTAGCCCTTGGCCCGAGACGACTCAGGGCTGCTAAGAAGCTGGGCCTGGAAATGGTTCCCCCCCCCCGTTTTCTTCAACTTCTTCTATTGAACGCTGCAAGAAAACTCAGCAGTGTCCTCTGCCTTGCTCTGCTCCTGTGCAGAGGGGGCTGGCAGTGTGGGGGGGGAATCCCAGCGGCCTATATTGCCCTGGAGCAATTGCCGCCTTGCTGCCCTCCTGCTGAGCCTTTGTGCTTGCTTCCAAGATCGCAGCAGGAAGAGGGCGGGGGCAGTGGTGCTGGAAACTCCAGCTGGAGCGCGGAATTTAAACGAGGGAGAAGATGCCTGCCTTGCTTCTGTTCTTCGTTCGTTCCTCCCCCTCCTTCTGTCTCCCCCCCCCCCCGTAAGAAGCAGGCCCACGCTGGCAATCGGCCGATTCCCTTGCTTTCCTCTCCCCCCCCTCCGAGCTGAACCCTGCTGAAGTGAGATCGTCTCAAGTTTCCCTGCCGTTCCCAATGGTAAACAGCGTAGCAGGCTGCTTGGAGGAAGAGGGGGGGCTGGGGGGGAAGGAGGGGGAGCCGGATCACGCTCTCCAAACCTTGCCGGTGTGTTGCTATGAGTTCTCCGATGGCGATTTGGCTATCCAGTCCTCAAACGGACCTCTGTTTAAGAGGATTCCTCTTCCCTTCTCTTCTTTTTCTTCTTTTCTTCTTCTTCTTCTTTTTTTTTTTTAAATAAAATAGGTTAAGGAAGAGATAACTGATAGGGTGGGAAGACCTAGGAAGAGAAAATCCTCAACAAAAAGGTAAGAAAGGTTAATAAAGGGAAAGAAAGGCCCTAAGGCAAAGAAGTTTTCAGGACAGGAGTTTGGCCACGACCTTCCTGTTGAGTGGACCGAGACAGATCTGGGAACATGGCGGATCCTACGGAGTATTTAAATTACTGGCTCGGTCCTAATCTGATTGGCTGAGTACTACCCAATTCCTAATTCCTGAAGGCTGGTTCCACCCCAGGATGGAGAACCACAAGGATGGTACACACACACACACCACACCACTAAGCTAAAATATTTTTTTAAAAAAACTTTGGTTTCAGGGGGTTTTTTTATTCAGTTTGAAAAGAATTGTGCTAGAACATGATATCACAGAATACATTCTGTGTAAATTATATAGGGCGAAACATAAACCACATTGTGGTCATGTCAGGGGTGGGTTCCTCCCGGTTCGGACCAGATCGCCTGAACCGTTAGCAACCCGCTGGTGACATAATTTTGGCATCATGGATCCGTTTCTGTTTGTGCCGGTCCGTGCTCGCCGCCATCTTTTTTCTAAATTTTCGGCCGATTTTTCTGTGTTTGGATGGCTTTACAGCATTCTGTGCTTTGAAAAAAGCCCTCCCGCCCACCTCTGAGTTAATACTGACCTTTATTTCTTCACCCAAAGCACAGCTGATGAACTCCTCAGCTGTGTTTCGGGCTTAACCCACCTTCTGAGCATGCGCGGAAGTTAAATCTCGCAAGCGTGCGAGACGTCATGACGCGAATCGGTGGCGAAGGTAAGTAAAACCCACCCCTGGTTCATGTCTTTAGCAAGAGATATTTACCTATAGTTGTAAGCTTATGTGGGGTTTCTTAGAGTCACGAGGGAGGGGAAGAAATCCTATCCACAATATTAACTTATATTGAGATACTATGGACAGATCCTCAGAAACAAGTCCCAGTAAGTTGCTTTTAGATAACACCTTCCTTATTAGCACATTGCATTCTATGACATTGCATTCAATGACATTACATGATGGAAGACATATGTTTAACTCCAAAAGAAAGCGAGAGAGGCTTCAAAGCCAGCTCTTTCTTCCTTCCAATGCGTTACAGGTGTGAACCGCATGAGTCATGGGGGGAGCATCAGCTGGGATAAAAGCTTTAAATACATAATATACAATGTGATCATGAGCCACATATGTGGACAGAGGGAATCAAAACTAGGCAAAAAGCAGCTTTGTCTCACCCAAGAAGAATGTAGCCCAATATGGCTACCAATGGCTGAATAGAAGATCTATTTGGTATGGATTAGGTTTTCTTGACATAATTCATATACCTCAAAGGGTATCATTAACTACAGAAGGAGACAGTAGAGAACAAAGACATCTTTTAAGAGAATTAGGAATATCTCTTAATTCATGTTTCATGCTCTGCTTGGAGATGTCAGCAATTGGCAAGGCAGCATCTAGAGTACTGGAGCACAGTATTTATAAATTGGAATCACAGAATTGGAAACACCTCAGTGTCTTTCATTTCATTCCCCTGCTTAGTGAAATATCTGCTAAATATTTATTTATTTATTTAAACGCTCTTATAGGCCGCCCAATCCCGTAGGACTCAGGGCGGCGTACAACATGAATAAGAGGCGTACATTTAAAAACAGTCGTCATTAATTTAAATTAAAAATATAATTAAAAAGAAGACATTATAAACACAACATTCAGGGGGAATCTGGTTGTCCTATTCACCCCATCTGCCGGAAGAGCCATGTTTTTAAGGCTTTACGGAAGGCCAGTAGGGTGGGGATGGTCCGGATCTCTGGTGGCAGTTGGTTCCAGAGGGACGGGGCTCCCACAGAGAAGGCCCTCCCCCGCGGTCCCGCCAACCGACATTGTTTGGCCGACGGGACCCGGAGGAGGCCCTCTCTGTGGGACCTAACCGGTCGTAGGGAGGTATGTGGTAGGATGCGGTCCCGCAGGTAGCCTGGCCCTGAGCCATGTAGGGCTTTAAAGGTAGCGACCAACACCTTAAATTGCACCCGGAGGCTGACTGGTAGCCAATGCAGCTGGCGAAGGATAGGTGTTACGTGGGTGTATCTCGGTACACCCACTACTGCACGCGCAGCTGCATTCTGTACCAGCTGGAGTCTCCGGATGCTCTTTGAGGGTAGCCCCATGTAGAGCGCGTTACAGTAGTCTAGCCGTGAGGTGACAAGGGCATGAGTGACTGTGAGCAAGGCCTCCCTCTCCAAGTAAGGCCGCAATTGGTGCACAAGACGGATCTGTGCGAAGGTCCCCCTAGCCACAGCTGAAAGATGTTGCTCCAATTTTAGCTGTGGATCTAGGAGGACACCCAAATTGCGGACCTGTTCTGAGGGAGTCAATTTTTCTCCCCCGAGAACCAAGGAGGGACAGTCGACATAGTCCTTGGGAGGCAATATCCAGAGCCACTCAGTCTTGTCTGGGTCTATTTCAGACAGATGGCAATTCAACCTAGCTTTGAAGATTTCCCATGAAGGGGAGTGTATCACTTCATGAAGCAACCAATTCCATTGGTTGATGGCTCTGATTGTCAGGAAATTCCTCACCAAACCTATGTTGAATTTACTTCCCTGTAGTAACAATCCATAGATTCCCAAGGCAAAAGAAAAGCAGTGCACTGACTCATCGACAGCACAACCCTTTTACGTATCTGACCATCCAAATGAAAAATATGCCATTCTATATAAAACATATATTACAAAAGAATGAGATTATAGGATCCAATCTGGGTCGGTCACCAAGACCAAAGGTTTTGTCTTCCAAGCTTTCAAACTCATGGTGGATCCTGCAACATTATCCCTGGACATGTATACTTGCCCTCATTTGTAATGAGACTACGATTAAATATTCTAACAGATTACCATTAAATATTCTAATAGAATAATTCCCACCAGAGGCATCCGTAATAAGCTGCAATGATGTCAAAATGACACGTGTTGTGACATAATAAAAATGATGCAGATATGTAATTGTGCTCCGGCATCTCATGCAAATACATGAGTTGTGTCATTTGTGTGATGTCATGATGTGCATCTCATCATTTGTTCCTTCTTGCAATTTGTAAATAGATCTTGGTGTGTGTGGCTGGGGTGTGAAACTGGCGGCCCGCAGGCGGGATGCATGATGCACAGGCCACGCCTACCCCAGCTCCGCTAAGAGAAAAAATGTGGCAATACATCACGTGACAGCAATGTGATGTGGCGACACAAATATGTGACACATCACAATGTGATGTTTGACACAAATATGCACTTGACTCCCTCAACTTCAGCTCCGAATGAGATATTTTTAAATAATAGTACATTTACACACTGCATTCAGTGCAGCCACACAATCAGTGATGTTGTTAAGGTTATATAATAAGGCTGAAGATGAAGTCAAGTTGGAAGCCACAAAGCTAAGACAAGATGTCATTAATCTTGGGGCATGCGTAAGATCTAGAATGTGGACTGAAGAAGCACATAAATTGATGGTGATATTATTATCCATTCAGTCGTGTCCGATTCTTGGCGATTCTATGGGCCAGGTTTCTCCACATCTTCTGATCTTGCACTACTTTGGGGGTTTTCTATGCTCTGGCCGGTGTCACCATGTTCTTTGGAGGCATGATTTCCTTTTACCACTAACTCTTTGAAACTTAATTGCTTTCTCCAGTGAATTCTCATGCATGCCATGGCCCCCCAAAAAAGTTTTGTGATGGCACATAAATTGCAACTGCTTTTTTATTTTTTCTTAAATGTATTACTTAGGCTACAAAATGCTACTTAGGACATACAGCTGCCTTATCCCTTCCCACCTGTGATCTTATATGTGGGGCACAATAGTCATGGTTTTGCACAATACACGAAGCAAGGTTATATGTGTAGATTATAACTGTTTCTAAAATATAAGCTAACCTATAGTATGTAGGTAACTATGTATAACATAGTTATTGCATGTTTAAATTATATCCAACAATACAGTTGGCAAGAGTTGTATCTAATTCATTTATGTTATCTATTAAGACAGTGTAATGCTCGGATTTAATTCGGAAAAAACTTACTTTGGAGCGCATAAAAAGACAAATGCAAATCATTAAAGCTGCTATGCCTTTTTTTTTTTTGCTGGAATCAAATCTGAAGCACTGAACAGACCTATTTATCTATTATCCAAAATTTGCATGCTGTATTTGCTGTTATTCACATGGAAACCAAAGTTGTTAAGAACAAAAATAAACCATACAGCTCCTAATAAAATTGTAACAAGCTTTGCAGTCCCTTGGTTGCAAAACAATAGAGTCAACAAAATCAAAGCAAACCGAACCACAGTTATCTTTCATGCTTTCTATAAAGGAAAAACAACAACTAGTTTTTTATTTTTTTTAACCTGGCAGTGAATATTTGTCAGAAAGAGAAAGTGTTGCATGGCATGGGTGCCACTAATGTGAATCTCTCCTTTGCAACAGACATACAGTTAGTCCTTGACTTACGACCACAATTGAGCCCCAAATTTTTGTTACTAAGCGAGACGGTTAAGTGAATTTTGCTTCTTTTTACAACCATTCTTGCCACAATTGTTAAATGAATCACTGCAGTTGTTATGTTAGTAACACAGTTGTTAAGTGAATCTGGCTTCCACCTTGACTTTGCTTATCAGTAGATCTCAAAAGGTGATCACATGATCCCAGGACACTGCAGCCGTCATATATATGAGTCAGTTCCCAAGCATCTGGATTTTGATGTCACCATTCGGAATGCTGTAATGGTCATAAGTATGAAAAACTACCATAGGTCATTTTTTTCAATGTCATTGTAACTTCAGTCGGTCACTAAATGAACGATTGTAAGCCGAAGACTACCTGTATGTGAAGCTACGTCTCCTACAGGGACAGGAAATACACACAGGAGGGAACATTGTACAATAAAAAATAGGACATAGACAGCATACTGGTGATTAAACTAAGTTCTAGAAGTCGATCAGAAAGGTCGGCAGTTCGGCAGTTTAAATCCCTAGTATAGGTCTCCTGCGTGAGCAGGGGGTTGAACTAGATGACCTCCAAGGTCCCTTCCAACTCTGTTACTGTTAAGTTCTTATCTAACTATAAGAATTTTACCAAATACATGTTCCTCCTTTAGCAGGTAGTGAAATGTAATCTATTTCTTTTCCATTAAATATGGGAGGGAGAGATAACACAACACTTGAAGAGATACCCCTATATTTATAGACTGTTAAATAATGGGTAAAAAAAGATGAAGGGACATTACACCTCCCTCTCGTGGTATAAGTATCGGCATAAATTTAACTGGGCAACTATTGCAATTACTGTTGTGGTGTTAGAGGTTCTAATATATGCTAAAATTATTAACAATTCAGGTATTAGTCTCTTATAGAAAGGCAAAGTTTGCAAACTGGACTTAGCAAGTGCAGTATCAATTAGCACTAATTGATCCATTAGTTTGATTGCACAGCTTGTAGAAGAGTGTGAACTTCATGCTTCTAATTTACTGCAATTTAATATTTGAAACAGAGATTGCAAGTAGCTCTACAGATGAGTTCCAACAACTAGCAAATCCTGTGGACTTTACTTAAAATTTGAATGCTTTAATTAATCAGAGGTGCAATTAAATTGTTAAACCAGAGTTGTAGGGTTGCACAAGTACAAACATATTCAGGTGAATTATTCATTCAGAAGAACATTCATTCTTGCACATTTTTAGTCAATATAAGATGAGGCCAAGATTACTTATCTAGTAATTTATTTTTTTTACTGAAGAGCAAGAAAAGCTCAGATGAACTAGGATCATGTCATGTGAGAACCAGAAAAAAAAAACACATACCATCTGAATGGGAAAGTGCATCTTTTCTGTCAGCTACAGACTACTCTAAATAATCTGGATCCCTTTCAGTCCTATGAATTCAAGTCTCAGCATTGTCCTGAAATGACATTGATTTCACTGATGAGTTTTGTTGGGATCTGAATAGGATTAATGCAGCCTTTTTAGATCTGCTAGGCCAGCGGTTCCCAACCTGGGGGTCGCGACCCCTTTGGGAGTCGAACGACCATTTCTCAGGGGTTGCCCCGGCATCCTCACCTCCCCCCCCCCACTGCCACAAGCCTGGCCATATCGCGCCCCACAACCCGCGCCCCCACCCCGCCACCACCATTTGGGTTCTTTTACCCTCTGCGCATGCGCAAAGCATTCTGCGCATGCGCAGAGGGTAAAAGAACCCAAATGGCAGCGTCCGGGCAAAATCTCTAGATGCGGGCGAGGTCTCCACTCGCTTCGCGTGTTGCCTCTGGGAGCTTTACGAGCCCCATTGCAAAAGGCGTGCGCGACTTCGGCGGGGCTGGGACAGATGGCTGCCCAGAGAGAGCCATCCCCTTCGCACCGAACGCTACAGGTAGACCAAAGTGAAATGCTCCTGGTTCGGGTGGACAGTCGATCATCGCAGAGCCGACGGAGCCGGTGGCGGTCGTGGCACGGGCCTTCCCCTGCCCGCTTCCCCCGCCCGCCTGGGCGCCGCCATTTGAGTTATTTTGCCCTCTGCGCATGAGCAGAACTCTTTGCGCAGAGGGCAGAACTCAAATGGCGGCATCCAGGCAGGCGGGGGAAGCAGGCAGGGGAAGCCACGCCACGCCGCGACCGCCACCAGCTCCGTCAGCTCTGCGACGACTGACTGGCCCGCCCAAACCGGGAGCATTTCACCCCTGAGAGGAGACCTTGCCCGGATCTGGAAACTTCGCCCGGACGCCGCCATTTGGGTTCTTTTACCCTCTGCGCATGCACAGAACGCTTTGTGCCTGAACAGAGGGTAAAAGAAACCAAATGGCGGCGGCGGGGTGGGTCGCGGTGGGGGTGCGGCGCAAGTCACGGCATTAGGAAGGTTGGGAACCGCTATGCTAGGCCTTTCAACGGCCTTCAGTAGCACAGCGGCATTCTTTTGGTAAATCTCATATTTATTTTATTTCTTCAGTTAAACAGCAGCCCAGAATAGTGAATTTTACAAGAATTCTGTTTTAGGAAGATTCCACTTCTTAAGAGTCCCAATCTGGAGTTATAGGAGAGGAGAAGCAGCCCATTTGCCAATCACTGTTATCCATCTGTTCAAGGATCATAAGTATGAGTTCTTCCATCCTGATTTTCAGTAAACTTCAGAGTTATTTCTCAAAGGGGTGGGGGGATTAGCTGTACAGAAGTGACTATGACTAAGGAACTTTCAAAGTTCATGTACTATTGGATGGATAGAGATTATGCAATAGGACACGGATGTCAAACTCGCCATGTCACATTGATGTCACATGAGGTATTATGACGTTTTTCCCTATGCGGAGCTGGGATGGGCGTGGCCTGCACGACGCATCCAGCCCGCGGGCTGCCAGTTTGACACCCCTGCTATAGGAGGTCTACTGCTCATGACATTTGAGCTCTCATAACAATAACTCATTCCTTCATTACTATACCTTTTTTCTTCTGTTCAATCATGTCTGATTCTTGAAGACCGCCTGGACAAGTTAATGAAGTTTTCTTGACAAAGGTTCCCCAGTAGTGATTTTCTATTGACTTCTTCCTAGGGCTAAGAGAAAGTGACCAGCCTAAGATCACCCAGGCAGCTTTGTACCTAAGCTGAGACTAAAATTCATGGTCTCTCCAGTTTCTAGCCTGATGCCTTCACTACTACACCAAATTCTCATTAGACATTTAGATAACTGTACGCTACAAGGGACTTCCTTTGAAGACATTACAAATGCTTCATTACAAATGCTTCCCTTAATAGATACTGGCCACTATATATAAGGCCAGCACTGCACACTCTGAGATAGGTACGAATATTTTCCCAGGGGCAATTAAAAAGTGCTATTTTTGACCTGTAAGGTCCTCAATGGCTCCTTTTGGCTCCTGAGTATTTGCTGGATTGCCTACTCCCAATCCTATGAGATCAACCACTTTCCCAATATGAGGAGGGAAGAGTGGAAGGAGGCCAGCTGATGGGGGCATAAGCCCAACCGACAAGCTTGGCTTCATCGTCCAAGCATGGACGCTTGTTTGAAAGCCTTTCTGGCATTGGAACGTTCTGCTGGGCCCAAATCCAGTTGGGCTCTTCCCCCTGCTAGGCTGTTTTTGGCTTTGAAAAGCATTCTGCTGGTGGTCTGCCTCTTTTATGGACACAGCTGGGTGGTGATCCTCCCAGGGCCTCTCCCACCCATGAGGTACCCCATCTTTGTATTTGTATTTGTTTATTTGTCAAGCATATATGATTATAAGCAAAGTATAAACAGTAAAACATGATTGAATATATATGTAATAGTACAAGCATGAATAAGAGTAAAAGAGGTATGAATATATGGGTACATTAGGACAGGAACGGTAGGCACGATTGTGCGCTTATGCACGCCCCTTACCGACCTTTTAGGAATGGGGTGAGGTCGATGGTAGATAATCTGAGGTTGAAGTTTTTGGGGTTTGGGGAAGAAACTACTGAGTCAGGTAATGTGTTCCAGGCATTGACCACTCTGTTGTTGAAGTCGAATTTTTTGCAATCAAGTTTGAAGCGGTTTACATTAAGTTTGTATCTATTGTGAGCTCGAGTATTATTGCGGTTGAAGCTGAAGTAGTCGTTAACAGGTAGGACAATGTGGCAGATAATTTTGTGAGCTACACTTAGGTCAGATCGAAGGCGGAGTAGTTCTAAATTTTCAAGTCCCAAAATTTCAAGTCTGGTTTCATAAGGTATTCTGTTGTGAACAGAGGAATGTAATACTCTTCTTGTGAAGTATCGCTGGACATTCTCAATTGTGTTAATGTCTTCACTTTATGTCATCTTCACTTAATGACCTGCATATTGGCATCAGGGAGAACAGGGGGTGGACTTAAGCTGTCGCACTTAACGGTTGTAACTGTTTGCAGTTGCAGTTCTAATGGGGAGCCTCCATTATGATCTTAGGTCAAGGACTACCTGTATAACATGTAAAATAAAGCATATCTAGCCAAAGAAGCCTTACATCATAAGACCACTTCATATATATGTTCATATACAAAACATACCGTATTTTTTGGAGTATAAGACGCATCTTCCCCCCCCAAAAGAGGCTGAAAATTTGGGTGCGTCTTATACTCCAAATGTAGCTTTTTCGAAGTTTTTTTTTCAGGCCTAACGAGGTGCTAACTATCTTCCCGGCTCTTCCCAGCTTGTTTTCATTGCTATTCCCTCCGAAAAAGGTTTTTTCAGTCCTAACGACGTGCTAACGATCTTCCCAGCTTGCAGGATTTTTTCATTCCTACTCCCACCGAAAAAGTGTTTTTTCAGCCCTAAGTCTTTGCAGGCTTGTTTTCATTGCTATTCCCTCCAAAAAAAGGTTTTTTTCAGCCCTAATCAGGGGATAAAATAATGTGCTGAAGCTGACCAGACTAAGGACGCTAGCCAGATGAATACCTGGTAGGTAGATTTTTTCCCCTATTTTCCTCCCCCAAAACTAAGGTGCGTCTTATTCTCCGGTGCGTCTTATACTCCGAAAAATATGGTAATTAACTATTTTAACACTATTAAAAAATTTACTTATTGATGCTGAAATAGTTTTACATTAACACTGGTACACTGAAGATTCCAGTTCCATCACTATCTATACTCTTGGAATATTTACCTGGATATAATTTACTATCCACTTATAAACAATAGCCATACATTTATTACTGTTGGGGTATCTATTATATCCAATGCAAATAAGAGGGTCTGGAGCCCTTCAGACTGCAGGTTCATAGGTACAGGTAAATATTGACACTCACAAGTGTTTTCTGTGGTTTATATACATGATGTTTATATAGCAATGGTTTCAGTGGGAAAAAAAACATGGTATGATTTGAATTGTGCATCCATCCATGTTCTCCAACATGACAATTTGGATTCTTTTACATGTATAATTTAGAACGATCATAAGGATTATGGTGTTACAATGGTGTTGCACACTATACTTTCCCAAAGGTTAATACAAAAGGAAGACAAATGTTGTACTTTCCAAAAGAATTGGAGCCTAAGACCATTCGATTTATAAGATGAATCAGATGGATCAATTAAATCTAATGAGGGGAAATTCCTAATGATTAAACTTGCCATCCACTGAAATAAGCCAGAAGATGCAGTTTATAATTTAAAGTTAAATCTGAAAAATTTAACCTCAGTAATAGATAATTAGAATACCTGAGAGGAAAAGTGGAGAGAATCCTACCCATCTTAAAAATATATAATTCCAGCAATATATTTTACAAAAATATTGAAGAATACTACATATCCTGTGAATTACCATATTTTTCGGAGTATAAGACGCACCGGAGTATAAGACACACCTTAGTTTTTGGGGAGGAAAATAGGGGAAAACAATCTGCCTACCAGGTATTCATCTGGCTAGTGTCCTTAGTCTGGTCAGCTTCAGCACATTATTATATCCCCTGGTTAGGACTTAAAAAAACCTTCTTCAGAGCAAGTAGAGCAATGAAAAAAACCCTGCAAAGACTTAGGGCTGGAAAAACAGTCTTCTGAGAGAGTAACAATGAAAGAGCCTGCAAGGTAAGAGCTGGGAAGATAGTTAGCACCTGGTTAGGGCTAGAAAAAAACTTATTTGGAGCAAGTAGAGCAATGAAAAAAAAATTATGCAAAGATTTAGGGCAGGAAAAACATTCTTTGGAGAGAGTAACAATGAAAAAGCCTGCAAGGTAAGAGCTGGGAAGATCTGTTAGCACCTAGTTAGGGCTGGAAAAAAAGCTACATTCGAAGTATAAGACACACCCAAATTTTCAGCCACTTTTAGGGAGGAAAAGGGTGCGTCTTATACTCCGAAAAATACGGTACCTTCAACAAAAGTTTCATTTTTAAAAATATTTTCAATTTAAGAAAACATATTGCTACGGCTGCTGGACATTATTGAAATTATCCTAACAAAATATGTTTCAATAAGCCATAAAAATCATGAATTCTGGTTTGGACCAGGCAGATCTAACAATCAATACCAGTTTATCATCTGTGAACGACCCTCCTTTTTCCCCTTCATATTTCTTCATTGCATGTTTCAAAGAATAAATCTCTTCATCTCTTTAACTATAGCAATAGCACTTAGACTTATATACCGCTTCATAGTGCTTTACAGCCCTCTAAGCGGTTTACAGAGTTCAGCATATTGTCCCCAACAATCTGGGTCCTCATTTTACTGACCTCAGAAGGATGGAAGGCTGAGTCAACCATGAGCCTGGTGAGATTTGAACAGCTGAACTGCTGAACTAGCAGTCAGCTAGAGTAGCCTGCAGTAGCTGCATTTAACCACTGTGCCACATCGGCTCCTGAACATGAACTGAACATGAACATAATCAACACAATTCTAAATGAGTTTCTCTCCCAATTACTTGATTCTCACCATATGTCAGGGGTGGCCAAATTATGGTTCTTTGAGGACCTGTGGACTTCAACTCCCAGAATTCCTGAGCCAGCCATGCATGCATGGCTAGCTCAGGAATTCTGGGAGTTGAAGTCCACAGGTCCTCAAAGAACCATAGTTTGGCCACCCCTGCCATATGTCCTGTTCCAACATTCAAAGGAGTAGGTCCTCAAACATACCCCAAAGAATCTCCACCAAGCAGATATCCAATTATGTAATCTTGCTTGTAGTTGTCCCAATTGGGAGCAACTTCCTGGCAGTCACATATCCATTTCTGAATTAGAAGACAAATAAAACTTCCAAGGAAAGTTAACTTATTCTCAGCTAAATGTCATTGATCATTTTGGCCATGGACCTCTCATTAGTAGTAGATTTAACTTTTTCTTTAAAATTAAAATTAAATAAAAACCCTTTAGAGCCGTGATGGCGAACTTATGGCACACGTGGCAGAGGTGGCACGCAGTGCCCTCTCTGTGGGCACGTGCGCCGTCACCCGCTGCTCTTCTGGTTTCCGAAAACGGCCCAAAAATGGCCTGAAAATGGCCCAAAAACCAGCCTGAAAATGGCCTGGAAAGAGCCTGGAAACAGGCCCGAAAATGGCCCGACAAACGGCTGGAAATGGACTGGAAAACAGCCTGAAAACACCCCAAAAATGGCCAAAAAACAGGCATGCGCGCACCCGCCAGCTAATCTTTGGGTTTCTGGTGTTCCGGCGCATGTACATGCACGCACATGCATGTGTGTTCTGGTTTGGGCACTCGGTCCCGAAAAGGTTCGCCATCACTGCTTTAGAGCCTTCAGTACTGCAGTAAAAAGAAAATCTGAATGTCTCCTTTTAAAGACCAGCAGATTCCATGTATAGATTCTATTTCAGGACAAGGAAGTAACTTGCACTACATCCTAGACATGGGGAAAAAATCTATCCAAACTTACAAGACCAGGATGATTTGATTTCTAGCCTTCCAAGCTGTTGCACAGAACTGCCTGATGGGCCTGAAGCAGAAACAGTCATACAGCCCTACTCAACTTGGTTTCCAGGACAAGGCGGCATAATTGTAGTCCTCAACTTACAACCATTCATTTAGTGACCGTTCATAGCTACATCGTCGCAACATTCCCTGGTCACTTGATCAAAATTCAAGCTCTCGGTAAATGGCCTGTATTTACGATGTTTGCAGAATCCTGGAGTCACATGATCTCCACCTGCAATCTTCTCTGCCGGTTTCCCCAGAAAGTCAATGGAGAAGCCAGAAGGTAAAGTTGCAAGCAGCAGGAATGAAGGAGAGCTGAAATCCTTCTGTGAGCCTGCAGGAATGGAGCTGAAATCTTCAGTTCCATTTGTCCCTTAATGCATGGAAGAAGGAGGGAATCATTCAGCAGGTTTCAGGGACATTTGAGAGCAAAAGGGGTGCCTCTGCTAGAGGATTTCATGTACATTCAGAGCTTGAATGTTTCAGCAAGCAGATCTGTTGCTCCATCCCGTTAATGATGTATGGCAGGGCTGTCACACTCGCAGCCCACAGCCCGGATGCGTCACACGCTGGCCATCCCCACGCCCACTTTAGGGAAGGGGAAAAAAGTCCCATGATGCTGCTGTGACGACGCAAATTTGACACCCCTGATGTAAGAGATTGCCTAACAACCACAACCTGTTAAATGAGCATTTCACTTAATGACTGCTTTGACCAATGACTGTGATTCCAGCCCCCTTTGTAGTCATTAAGTGAGGACTACTGGTATCCTTTATAGTAAAAACATCTCTAGCTTTTCTTTCCTTGAGCTTAGACTTTATTCTGAACGATCAAACTACTTTTACCTGCAGTATTTCCAACTATACTGTTCTTTTACCAAAAGAAATGAAGCATTGTGTGTGTATCTATTACTGCTCCAAGGATCATGACTTCAACACAGTCATTCAGCAAAATGGGTTTTGCTTTCAGAAATGAATCTTTGCAAATATATATATATATATATATATATATATATATATATATATATATATATATATATATATATATATATATATATATATATATATATATATATATATATATTTCCTATCATAATGCAGATGTGTGGTATATCCCAAGTGATCAACACCTTTTGAAATAAATACTGTTGTCTAAATAATATGAAGATTATATAATAAAGAAATACCTTCGGAAACGTTTAATATTAAGAACCAATTCATAAGCCATTTTTTCCTGTCAAAAGGCAAGCCTCTGAATGATTTCCTGGTTGGCTAAGATTCTCTAGAAATTGGATTTTCCCTCCTCTATGAATATTTTAAAGAAGTCACTTATAGATGCCTTTTAATGCAATAACAGGTGTGAGCTCAAATTCCCTCAGCAACTAATATCAGCTCAGCCGAGAGAACAGCAGTAAATTCTTATTTCAAAGCTAAACTAAGTTCATCTTGATAAGAGCTGGAAGCTCATTAACCATTAAAATGCCACATGCATGTTCTTCTAAAACCTTTTTTTTCTGTTAAAATTTTATCTGGATTTGCAATTTAGAAATTTAAACATGGAGAGGAACATGCAGATAAGGCATCAGTGCATCAAGGGTGGTTGTGCTTTTTTCAGATAAAAAAGTCAGAATGGTTTTGTGATTTGAACCTTGCAGTTTAGTTCACAAGTGTTAGATGCAAGCTTCAACTACTACGCTAATAACTGTAACACTGTCTTGATTGAACTGATGACAGTTCAACATATACTCTGCAAATGTCTCTTTTTGTGTAATTTGTCCAAATTTAGTTTTGGAGTCGTAGGAAGTGGTGAAATCCTACCAATACGCCGCTGTTCGGGCGTACCGGTAGTGGCGGCAACCGGTGGTTCGGAGAATCGGTAGCGGCGGCAGCGGAAGGCTCCGCCCAACCGCCCAGACATTGCCATTTTCTTGTTTTTAACCCTCTGCACATGCACAAAGCCTTCTGCGCATGTGCAGAGGGTGAAAAAGTGTGCACGACGGTGGCGCACGCTTCCGAACCGGTAGGGAAGGTAAGTAGACTTCACCGCTGGTCGTAGGGCATTCTAGCAGAACAGTTACCTACCACAGCAATTAAATGTCAGGACAATCCCAAATCTCAAGAACCTAATACAGAATTCTTCCAAGCCACTCCAACAATTCTCTCATTTAAAATCTCTTAAAAAGAGATTGAGATCCATCATCTGTCCCAACTAATTGTTTTGTCCATTTGTTCAGCAGGAAAACTTTAATGCCTTTGGACTTAAGCATTTTGAGTTGAGATGCCAAATTCCTTTTCATTGCTAGGTAGGATTTCTGTTTCATGGGTGTTGGAGAAACCAAACTCTGAAGGCTGCAACGTCCCCCAAGAGTCATAAAAAGGGACAAATATTCAAAACTGAAGATCTTTACACCTTGCTTTTGATGGCAGGCTTGCCAATAACTCAATCAACCTGTGATTCTCTGAACTGGAAAGCTTCGGTTTTCTGAACTGAACTATCAGGGGTTTTTTTTTAGCTCTCTAAATTTAAACTGCCAAATATCCAAAGTTTAGCTGCCAAATGATACCAGCAGAGTAATCTTGACATCTGTTATACTTCAGTCCAGGGATATATGAACAAATCAAATATTCATTTCTCTAGAACTATCCAGTGGTTCAACAGAGGATTAAGAAAAATATGGTTGTCACAGGACTTCTTTACAACTGACCCAGAACTTACATTTAAATAAAACCTGAATGGTTTTATTTAAAGGCTCTCAGTTAAAGACATATCTGAGAAACAAACAAAAAGACAATAGACAATGGAAACAAATTCTATTTACTTATTTACTTCATAAACAATGCATGGCTACAAACAATATTGCAACTGATCAGTACACAGGGAAGCATTTTTATTATTATTAAAAGGCATTTAGAATTAGGTAACAGCAACAGTACAGTAAATTGCAAATGTTAGAAGTCCTCTCAATATTAGTTTTGCTCTAGAATAAATTACTTTCAAATCAGTGCATCTCCCCAGTTCCTTCTGAATAAACCTGATCATACTACTATTGTATTTTTTATTGAAGAAAGTACAATTATTATCTCAGCTTTTTGAAGATATGCTAACGGGATACAAAAATATTTTTCTAACTTTAAACACCATAAACCGGGATAAGTTTCAGTATACAATCTTACTCCAGAAATATTTAACACCATTACACCAGCATTTTCTGTGAACTGTACAGGTAGTCCTCGATTTATTAAGCCCAAAATTTATGTTGCTAAGTGAGACAGTTAAGTGAATTTTGCCCCATTTTATGATCTTTCTTGTTACAGTTGTTAAGTGAATCAATGCAGCTGTTAAGTTAGTAACGTGGTTGTTAAGTGAATCTGGATTTCCCCATTGACTTTGCTTGTCAGAAGGTCACAAAGGTGACCCTGGGACACTGCAGCCGTCATAAATACGAACCAGTTGTCAAGTATCTGAATTTTGGTCACGTGACCATGGGGATACTGCAATGGTTGTGTGAAAAGCAGTCATAAGGCACATTTTTCAGTACTTGGTAACTTCAAACGATCACTAAATGAACTGTTGTTGAGTCAAGGATTACCTGTATAATTTTTAGGCCATCATTTTAGTTCCTTATAAAGCAACATGTTTTGAAAAATTCTCACTGCTTCATGGCAGGAAATATAACAAAAACGTAAAACTAAACTAAATGTCCCAAAGGTGCTTTTTCAAGACAACCATGAGCTGGATGACAGAGAATCTCCATCGACATGCTAAACTAATTGGAAACCTTCATATATAAGAAAAATAAAAGGAAAACGAAGAGAATCCCAAAGCCAAACACACCAAATGAACATGTCACTCACTGCATCCTAGCTTCTAACTACACAATGTAGAAATGAATAGCTTCAACAGGATGTGATTTAAATCTATATAAAGTTTATTAAAAAGTAGATTCTACAACAAGGTTACTTATCATGCAGTTCAAAAATAAGGATACTGAATGATATTTTTCTAGGAAAAAAGTTGTTTCTTCTAGGACAGTGATGGCGAACCTTTTTTTCCTCGGGTGCCGAAAGCGCGTGCACGCAAGCTATTGCGCATGCGTGAGTGCCCACGCCCATAATTCAATGCCTGGGGAGGGTGAAAACGCCCCCCCGCACCCCCAGAGGCCCTCTGGAGGCCGGAAACGGCCCATTTCCCAACTTCTGGTGGGTCCAGTAGGCCTGTTTTTTGCCCTTCCCAGGCTCGAGAGGTTTCCCTGGAGCCTGGGGAGGGCGAAAAAACGCCCTCCCCCGTCCCCCCGGAGGCCCTCCAGAACCTGAAAACACCCTCCCAGAGTCTCCGTACCAGCCGAAAATCAGCTGGCCAGTGCGCTGGAGCTGAGCTAGGGCAACGGCTCGCGTGCCGGCAGATATGGCTCCGGGTGCCACTTGTGGCACGCGTGCCATAGGTTCGCCATCACTGTTCTAGGAAATAACTCGAAAGCATTTTCTTCCCAGTGGACGCCTATTATTTAAATAGTAGACAAATCTCCATATATTCACTGTTCTGTTTCGTGATTAGAAACAATTACGATTAGAAACATATTGAAAATGATTAGAAACATTGCTGAACCTTTTTTTAAATCTATGTTTTCCAGGGTCGGTTTGTTTGACAAAATTTGCAATCTTCAAACCAGATTCTAATACAGACTGGGGAGGATTACTTCTTATTTGTGCCATTTCCTGC
Source organism: Diadophis punctatus similis (assembly GCA_023053685.1). Taxonomy (NCBI): domain Eukaryota; kingdom Metazoa; phylum Chordata; class Lepidosauria; order Squamata; family Dipsadidae; genus Diadophis; species Diadophis punctatus. The sequence continues at coordinate 7,501,762 of JALIGW010000002.1, forward strand.
CTTTATTTAATATTCAAATGTTACTGACAATCAAGAGGCCACACTACCCATCTCATTTAGAAGAGAACAGCTGAGAAGAAAGCATTTTCAAGGCTTCACCTTTACATGGTGCTAAGTTAAACTCAGGCTAGCTAGAAGCCGTTTGAAGCAAACCAAACTTAAATATTCCTGCTAGGCAGACTGAGCAGAGGAACTGAATTATAATGAACCACCAGCTGTCACAATATGACCACAGTAACCAAATCAAAATATCAGCCACTAACCCAGATGAGATTCAAAAGGTCATTGTATAAAGCCAGCAGCTTTCTTCAAGATCACCCGAAACCTCCGTCTAAATCCTAGCAGTGAAATGTTCCATTAACCCACAGGGAGTATAGAAACAAGTTGCTATGTATTGGTAAATGATTTAATGTACAGGCGTGATAACCTAGGCTGATAAGAACTCACAACAGAGGCATCTGAAAATTGAACAGCAAATCTGGAATGGCGTGTATCTGTAGTAATATATTCTACCTCCTATATAGTGCCAGAAAACATGGGAAAAAATCTTACTGGCTCCACCGTGCACCATTGATTTATCCTCTTCAAAATGGAGTGTAGTTGATTGGGAGGACTACAACATTTTGGAAATGAAATTTGACTTTAGTTATGGCAAATAAGAGTTTGGCTTGTTCCCTCAGCTAATTATTTCATGGTTTGAAATTAAGACCATTTAGATTATTTCTTGCTTGGCTTCCAATCGATTTAAAAGCATTTGAAATTGAAATTTGCAATGTAGATTCAGTGTTATCATACAACTTTAAGGATCCTGTGAAAATGTCTAGTAACTACAGGTAGTTCTCAACTTAACAACGGTTCATTTAGTGACTGTTTGAAGTTACAATGGCACTGAAAAAAATGACTTAAGGTCATTTTCCCCACTTACGACCATTGCAACGTCCCCATGGTCACATGATCAAAATTTAGATGCTTGGCAACTGACTTACATTTATGACCGTTGCAGTGTCCGCCTGGGGTCATGTAACCCATCTTTTGTGATCTTCTGGCAAGCAAAGTCAATGGGAAAGCCAGAATCCAAGTTACTAAAGTTATTAAACTGCAGTAATTCACTTAACAACTGTGGCAAGTAAGATCATTAAATGGGGCAAAAATCACTTAACAAATGTCTCAGTTAGCAACAAAAATTTGAAGCTCTATTGTGGTCGTAGGTCAAGGGCTATCGGTATTGTGCTAAATTATGAACTGCCCTTCTCCACCACAGCCACAATTTTCTCTGAATTGCTCTCAGGTCTAAGACAATAAGAAAATTGAGCACAGCATGTTTGTCTTTATATAAAACTAGTAGCTGGATACCTGTGCTTCGCTATGAAACTGAACTCCTTAGAATGGAGTAGAATGCCTAAACTCCCAGCCCGCAGGTCGAATGAGTCATGTGCTGGCAGTTGGAACAGAGTTCTTTTCAGGTGGGAAGGGGGAGTAGAACGTTTAACTCCTTAGCATCAGAGCATCTTAATAATAATATAAGAAATAAGTAATGATCTGATGGTCATTTCAAAAAATCTTTTCTTAGCAAGCACCTAGAAGACAAGAGGGACATATGTGGCAAATTTCAGGTTTGTAGGCTTTACGGTTCTGGAGATTTCATGATTCGTGAGTGGTTTTTGTTTTTATATTATAGATGTAAATGAAATTTCAGACTTAAAAGATATTTGTAAGATTGAAATTTGGATTTTACCCAGCCAGTGTTATTTTCTGTTTAACAACAACTTTCTTCAACGCATTATCCACACATATTCCCCCAAATCGTGGCTTCATTTCACATAGAGGCACATGGGCTAATGTGTGCATGTATATGTGGGAGGGAGGGGGAGGGAGGGAGAAAGAGAGAGACAGACTACTTCAAGTCAGAATATGTAACTCAATTTGGGGGGGAAAGCATACAGTTTCTCAAGCTGATATCAAACTTTGTGCCAAGGAGTAGATCAAACAGATGAGTTTGTGTACCTTGGTAGAAGATTTAGTAAATGGGAAAATGATGAAGAAAATGTACGACATTCAAATGTTGGTAGACACACAGTGGATAGTATGTGGTGTATTGCTAAGAATGAAAGCTAAAAATTAACACTCAAAGTGTTAATACCACTTTATAATGCCTTGGTAAGACCACGCTTGGAATACTGCATCCAGTTTTAGTTGCTATGATATAAAAAAGATGTTGAGATTCTAGAAATATTGCAGAGAAGAGCAACAAAGATGATTAGGGGACTGGAGGCTAAAACATATGAAGAATGGTTGCAGGAATTGGGTATATCTAGTTAATGAAAAGGACTAGGGCAGTGATGGCGAACCTTTTTTGGCTCGGGTGCCAAAAGGGCACATGCATGCGCCCACACCCATAATGCAATGCCCTCCCCCTGCGCATGTGCACAACCCCCCATGCTCCCCCCACTCATGCGCACAGGCCTCACTGAAGCCTCCGGACTTCCAGTAGGCCCGTTGGGCCGTTTTACGCCATCCCCAGGATTCAGTAAAGCCTCCTGAAGCCTGGGGACAGCGAAAAACGGCACAACGGAGCTGACAAAGGGCAACGCCTCGCGTGCCCTCAGATATGGCTCCACGTGCCACCTGTGGCACGCGTGCCATAGGTTCACCATCACTGGACTAAGGGGTGATACAATAGCTTGTTCCAATATCTAAGGGGCTGCAACAAAAAAGGGGGTCAGCCTATTCTCCAAAGCATCTGAAGGCAAGACAAGAAGCAATGGTTGGAAACTAATCAAGGAGAGAAGCAACTTAGGACTAAGGAGAAATTTCCTGACAGTTAGAACAATTAATCAGAGGAATGACTTGCCTCCAGAAGTTGTGGGTGCTCCAACTCTCCAAATAATATGGGGTTTCCTGCTTGAGCAGAGAGTTAGACTAGAAAACCTCCAAGGTCTCTTCTGCTATTCTGTTATTCTATTATTCTGAATGTTCATTGAAAGAACCCCCCCCCCCAAATGGTGGAGTATAGGAACCCACACTGCCCACATTACTACATGGAGGTAAGAGTTGGGTATGTCCAGAGAAACATAAAAGGAGTCTGGATGAAGTAGGAATTGTCTGCTTGTTGCATCTGAAACAAGAAAAAATTGGGCAAGTCTGAATGTGGGCCAAATGAATATGAATTGAATACAAAATTAAAGAGTGTGTTGAGGTGGTTTAGACATATTGGGAGAATGAATGACAATCAAACTGCACAACACATGATAATTTACTAAAAGTTGTTTCAAATGGCTTAAATATTTCCAAATAAAATAATATTTAAAGCAATAGACTAATTGTATGTGTGATGTATTAAAATATGGGCTATCAGTATTAACATATGTCTGGGATATGTTAGATTTATCCCGTGAATCAAGATCACGTGAAGTGTTAATACCACTTTATAATGCCTTGGTAAGGCCACACTTGGAATACTGCATCCAGTTTTGGTCGCCACGATGTAAATAAGATGTGGAGACTCTAGAAAGAGTGCAGAGAAGAGCAACAAAGATGATTAGGGGACTGGAGACTAAAACATATGAAAAACCGTTGCAGGAACTGAGTATGTCTAGTTTACTGAAAAGAAGGACTAGGGGAGACATGATAGCAGTGTTCCAATATCTCAGGGGTTGCCACAAAGAAGAGGGAGTCAAACTATTCTCCAAAGCACCTGACTGTAGGACAAGAAGCAATGGGTGGAAACTAATCAAGGAGAGAAGCAACCTAGAACTAAGGAGAAATTTCCTGACAGTTAGAACAATTAATCTGTGGAACAATTTGCCTCCAGAAGTTGTGAATGCTCCAACACTGGAAGTTTTTAAGAAGAGATTGGATAACCATCAGTCTGAAGTGGTGTAGGGTTTCCTGCCTAGGCAGAGGGTTGGACTAGAAGACCTCCAAGGTCCCTTCCAACTCTGTTATTCTGTTCTGTTATTAAGTGGTTCTCCACTGATTTGCATTATCTCTACATGAGTTGCATCAGAACTTTATTTCTATAAAATAAGGATGATGATTCCTGGCATAATTATGAGCAAACCTATAGTTGAGATTTTTAAAAAAACTTCTGCTCTGAGAGCTATATGAATGTGAGAAAATATGAGAAAATTTTATAGGACTCTCATGTTAGGTGAATAGACTGAAACAAAATTGCTAAAATGGAACAACAATCCCTTCCACCTCTGAATATTTAATATTAAGGGGTCTAAATCAGATAACTCCACTTAGAGAAACTGTATTTTGTAAGCTTTGACAAACACACCCAGAACAAAAAAAAAATCTAAGCCAGTATGTCAAATCGCTGCATCTACAGATGTGTGTGAAATATTTAAACCAAGAACGACTCCCATAATTACCATTGTTTTAATCCTCATCCTTCTTTAAATAATAAAGCATACCCAATAGGGTTTAGGATATAAAACAGTCCTTAAAATGATCATGCCCAAGTACAAAAGAGCTTTTCCTGATCAAAGGCGTCTCTCCGTGGCCTGTGTAAAATTATCTTTCGACAAGTTCGCTTTGGGAATTCTACAGTTTCTCGCTCACTGATCTCATCTTCTAGACATTTCTGTTACTTTCAGGTAAAACTCTCTCGTCTGCCGTGCAGTTGCAACTCTCTTTTAAATCTCTTTGAGGTGGCAAATGTAGCATTTCATAATCACAAAAAGACCATGTTTCAGAGCAGACAACTTATCTGAGAGAACAACATTTTCATTAGGGCCTCGTACACAGACAGAATATTGTTATCTGGCGCAGACCATTAGTTTTCCATGCTGACCAGATCTAAAGGTTTCAGACTTCCTTCTCCTGAAGGACAAGATTACTTTCTGTTACATACCTAGTATGGGGACAGGAGTCTGAGGTGAAAAAGAAGGAACTGAGGATAGTATTTTGCTTTTCAAAGCTCCCCAAACTACTGGTATTTATTTATTTGTAAAATTTATTAGCCAAACATCTTACCACCCAGTAACTCTGGGTGGCTTACCTGGGTATTGTGGTGGAATCACTGGCTGAAGGAGAGGGGAGTAAAGAGACAATCCAACTTGGAATTGGTTTGGGAAGAAGACGACCTGATCCAAGGTCAAACTCTTGGTCTATATCTCCCGTTTCCCAAGGGAAGGCAGACAGTCTGGTGAAATTCTTGTAGTACAGGTGATCAACAATAAATATCTACTTGAGCCTAGTCAAGTGTGGTGCAGGTTGTGTGCACCTGACAGATGTTAAGGACAAGATGACATTCTTTCATGCAGTTCTCCTTCATCCCTACTTTATTTAAATGTACTGCAGTTCAACTCCCATCATTCTTAGCCAACATTTGTCACAATGAATGAGGATAATGCAGTAATGTGAACAGTTCTGCAGGCTCCTCGGGTGGCACATGTAACACCACTGTTACACAGACTGCATCGATTGCCGGCTTACTTACTTACAGGTCCAATTTAAGCTGTTGGTTATCATCATTAAAGTCCATCATGACACGGGACCAGGTTATCTAGTGAACGGTCTTACCCCAATCAGACTGGCTGCCCCACTCACACCAGCGAAAGAGGCCTTCTAAGTTCTCCATTGGCCAAGGAATTTCAGCTAGCAGGGTGAGATCCCATTCCACCGTTCTGGCCTTCCGGAAGGTCCTTAAAACCTGGCTCTATAAGTTGGCTTGGGGTCCAGAAGGAAACATGCTGGAGGTGGTTAGTGGAGTGAGAGACTAAAGCCCATCCATGTATTGTCCGTTAGTTTTTCATCTTTATTTAATTGCTGTTAGTGCTTTTATATTTATGCTTTTGTGGCATTATAAGACCTCCCAAAATCACTTTGAAAAGTGAGATGAGAGGCATGTAACTTTAATATACAATAGGAATTATCTATTATCATGCACCAGCTTTTTAATTTTTTTTTCAGACTTTCTGCAGGCTCAAGAGAGTCTTGCAGATGTCGACGAATGGAGATTCAGCAAAGTGATCAACTCTTTTAACATAAGCAAACAAGTAGAGAAAGTCAGCCGTAATTAACAAAGAAAATCTTAAACTCTAGTAATGCCATGTGTAGACTGCATAAGAAAGATCACCGGTTTTAATGCAGATTAGATTTTATTTGCAGTAACACATTTGTATGAACCTACAAAGACTCAACATTTCCAAAAGACTGAAATAAAACAAAATACAGGGATACAAGATATAGAGATATACTGTCTAGAACAGGGGTCTCCAACCTTGGTAACTTTAAGACTTGTGGACTTCAATTCCCAGAATTCCTGAGTCAGCAAGCTTGCTGGCTGAGGAATTCTGGGAGTTGAAGTCCACAAGTCTTAAAGTTGCCAAGGTTGGAGACCCCTGATCTAGAATACAGGGATACAAAACACACTGGCCATTTGAAATCAAGTAGTTCTGACGGAACCAGCAAGTAACAACTGTTTCCAGCAACTACAAAAACACAAATTTTAGATTTTCAAATTAAATTTCAAACAAGTGTTATATAAAACCTGACTACAGTTACATGCCCCTGCAATTCTAATCAGGATGCAGTGACTTTGTATTTCATAATGCTATGAAATTCTCCTTCATGCTTAAAAGAAAGTACTACTCCGTTATACAAAAGCAAGCATAATTTTCTGGGCAAAAAAAATGATTTTCAGGCTACAGTGTTCTCTGTTAAAATAAGCCAAAACAGGATGTGATAAACCTTAAAAGTTGCTAAAGGTACAGTGAAAAGGTCAATCCTGAAAGCTTCACTTAGCACAGTGGGCTTCACAGAAGACCATGGTTACATGGAAAGATTATATTTACACTGCCTGCAGTCAAATCTAATAGTGTGAGTTAAGAAGGGTGGTTCAGAATTTCTTTGCTTTTCTTGGCTCAAACCAGCTCTTTGAAATGGCTGTAGCTACGTTACTTGTGTGTGACTGCACACACTTTACTGCAAGCTTCAACACTGTCTCTCATGTTAAACAACTCACAAATATTTCCTAATAATAAAAGACAAGGAATATTTCAGGGGCATATAGGAGTCCTAGAATGATATATCACAGTTACAACTCATTGCTTTCTTTGGCTCAGATTCAGTTGTTTGAAACCGAGGCATCTCAGCTAGTTCACTGACAAGTGCAAGGAAAAGGGTGTGATCTTGGCCAGAGAAAAGGATTAGTAATATTTTTACATCATATATTTATCTTAACCTAACTCATTTATCAGGCATGATTAAAGCTGCTATCTGCACTTGCAAATCATTAAAGACTTTCTTTTAACAGCCAGGATTATTACCACAGAAAGCGATCCCTGTAAAAGGGAATGATAGTGACCAAGCATTATCCAACTGTGAGGGCACCCACTTGCCAAACACCACAGGCTGTCAGAAGTAGAACATACTGTAGACAAGGTCAAACTTAATGTAGAAGCTTGCCGCCCAGAGAGTAAAAGTCCCTATAGGCAAATTCACACTGTTACACGAAGAAAACAACAGTTTCTTGATTGCTGATAGCAAGCCCTACACATCCACTGGAACATTCATTTGGACTCACTGAGCTTTTTCGTACATGTTCCATGTTATCATTTTTACATCTACAATATGCTAGCATAAAAATAACATACAGATAACTACGGTAACATTTTACAGACAAGGTGCGCCTTTGTGAATACAATAAACTCAAACGGAAACAGAAGTGCCATAATAATAGTCTCTCTCCCTTTCCCATAAATATACCGGTAAGTCACATTTCAAGCCATGAAATCTTATGTATGGAAAAGCAAATTGACATAAATTAAAAAGCAGGGTGATATATCCAAGGACTGTGCCAAAACACTGCAAAAGTGGTCTTCACTTCATAAAACAAACATTTTTTCCTCCCCTTTCCCCTTTAAACATTCCAGTTCCCCCCCCCCCACCTTCAAATCTTCTCTAGAGAATCCCTAATTTTATCTGGTGGATGAATACAAGAAGATTTAAGGCTGTTTAAAAACAGGTATGAAGGAAATCAGGCTACAAACCACATATTTGCAGGTACTTATTCTAAGCAAAATATTTGCAAACTTTAACATGGATATTGGTTTATTTTATGGCATAATTAGCATTCCTGGGGATGTTTTAGAATGTGATGGTAGTGAAAGGAATATTATTTCAGTTCAAAATAAAAAGCACAAGCAATTACAAACATTAAAAGGTAATAGAAACATTAATTTCTTCTTACTTTGTATTCTGGAATTCACAAAAGGAGGAGATAGATTGTCATGTGATCCAAGGTCCCTGTTTGTCATATGTTCATAAGAAGGCCCATCTCCATAGTTCTGTAAATAAATTGGTAGCAGTTTAAATGGAATATACCCGTGCAAATTTCTTAGATATGTCTCAGTTATTATAACTAGAAAGGCACCTTTTCAATGAACTGATGAAATTTGAAGATAGCTATTCTAATATAGTGAAATATGTGCTCATATTTATGTTAATAACTCAGATATTAACCAGAAAAAATGACATTTTCTATCCTGTCCAAAAATGGAAATGTATGTTTTTGCAGTTATGGTCTCAAATAATGAGAAACATAATGAGAAGTTAAAATTATATACTTTATTTAAGGAATCATTTGTATTTCCAGTACAGATGATAAGATACTATAGATTGAAATTAATTTGTTTGTGCTGACTCTTTCACTGTTTCCCCCCTCCCATTGTTCTGATGTACTAATTTGCCCATGCAATCTGATTTGTTTTAAATGCATTCTACTTTCATTCAGATCAATTTTACTTAAAGATTTATATACTGCAGTTTATAGTACATACCATACTACAATAAGAAGCAATGAATTTATGAACTCCTTATTGAAAACGAAGCAATATTGCATTTCCTATTTGACTCTAAACTAGGGTGCCCAGATACCTTTGATCCAAAATCAGGACAGTTTTTAAAAAATAGCACTTCTCAAGATAATGTTTATTACTCCAACAAAGCCAATAAAACATCATATTCACACATATTTGCTATTAGATGATATCTTATTCAGCAAATTTTTGTCGCCCAAAATCTTTTTATACATTGCGCCACACGATGAAGAATGATTTATTTTAATTTGAAGCAAGCATTTCACGGTTTTAAAATCCAATCGATTTCTATCGTCTGTCCACTGCTTCTTGCACAGGGAAAATACTCTTTCCACAACCACATTTGATGTAGGAATTGAAAAAATTATGCTAACTAGAATTTAAACTAAGAAAACATTTACAGCATTTTAAATAATTTATCACAACCCTGAAAGAAAGCATTAAAATATTACACACTAAAAATGCACATGAAATCTTCCGTAACAATACATAAGAGAATCTGCCTGAAAATGAAGCGATTGAACTAAAACACAAGTAGTGCAAACGTACTTTCATTTAACGTTCATCTTGATTATCCTAAAATTTTACAAAAGTTCAGGACAAATCAGGACGGGAACTCGAATTTCAGGACAAAATCAGGACATTTTCAGAATCAGGACAAGCTTCTAAAAATCAGGACAATCCTGATAAAATCAGGACATCTGGGCACCCTACTCTAAACTGGCTCAGCATTTTTTTCTGAACGGAATTTGCTGGCGCTCTTCAGAACCTCATAATCCACAGACAGCTCTCCATATCTGTTTTACCACAATTCCAAAAATTTAACAATATTCTAGAAATAGGTAAAGGTAAAAGTTTTCCCTGTCCAGTTGTATCCAACTCTAGAGTGCAGTGCTCCATAAAACACCATTTTCCTTTTGAATTCAAAACATTGCATAGTCTAACTGTATGGCTGTTAGGTGTCTTGAATCTCCCATAGACAAGAAACCTGAAGTGAAATAAAGGGAATACTTCAAATGGATCTAATCATCAGCTGAAAAAAGTTTTTATTTTAATTCTGTACTTCTGTAATAGTAATGAGGTTGATCATAAAAATATAGCTGCTCAAAAATTGGCCATGTTTTCTATATCAGTTTGTGGTTGTCTAACGGTCATTTGGAATTTTCCAGCCTAGATCTGGTAACTCTATATAAACAGATAGATGAAGATGGTGGTACTTTTGGTTACAGCTGCAGTTCTAATTTCTGCCCACTGTCAAAAGAACTTTGATATTAATATGTTCTACTTCCTGAGTCTATTTAATATTTTTAAGTGGGAATGAACATGTGATCTCTGTAACATGAAAAGAAATAAGTTTCAGTTCATTGGCATAATGCATTTGAATGTCAAACTGTTGGGAGACCTGGCTTACTGTTGGTAAACTAGAAGGTACCTTATGTGTATTTACACATCATGGTTAGTAGATGACTGTCAAAAGACTGTCCAGCACTTTAAATGTCGTCAGTTTTCAAGATTCAGAGATCATTTCTTGGCAAAACATAATCTTGAATGAGTGTATGCACAAAATGTAGAAAAAGTCTTTTTGTAAAAGAAAATGCAATACCTTACATTAAAGTTAGGGCATTTCAATCAGTTATCTACAGTAAGTGCTAAATTAAGATAGAGTGAGGAAGCTGAGAATACCCTTAAAAGAATGACAAAAATTCAGGTGTTTTAGAGTTAACAGTCTTGCGTACATGTGCCAAAATGTAACACTATTGCCTCCATGAAAAAGTCTATTTTCATAACAATAGTAATTATTTAGGATAGCCTAAATAACTACTGCAGCTCCCCTGCAAATGTTTGTTCTTAAATGAATGGTAAATCTATAGTGTATGCACTTACCTTTATAAACAGGTAAGTGCATATAGGTACTGTATGTTGAGTCTGCTTATAGTAGGGGTGGGCAAATACGGACCCTTTACGAGCTGTGGACTTCAACTCCCAGAATTCCTGAGCCAGCTATGAATTCTGGGAATTGAAGTCCACAACTCCCAGAATTCCTGAGCCAGCTATGAATTCTGGGAATTGAAGTCCACAGGTCATAAAGAAGCCATAGTTGTCCACTCTGGTTTATAACCTCAACAAAGTTTAGTCAAGAAAAAAAGGGGGTAGAAACATACCTAACTAAATAAATTATATTTATAAACTGTTAACTAAATTTAATGACAGATTTTAATAATGCATTGAATTTATTGCTGTGTTTCCTATTTTGCTTTCTACCTTTGAATGCTTTACATAGCAGAAAGGTAAAAGTTTAAATTTAATAACCACAGAAAATGCCCTGTGCATTTGCGCCATGCACAAACAAATACAAATAGTCAAATTGGTTTACACCGACCATTAAACTTGGCATAAAATTGTGATTAAAATTATTCCAAAAGATAAAAAATTGAGAAGATTTGCAAATTTGCGCAATGCATATACCTTACTATCTTATAACTTTAATGTTGTAAGCAGTCCAGAATCATCTGCGGCAAGATGAGGGCAAATAAAATTAATACATAATTATAACAACTTTTAGCAAAGCCTTTCAGATGATTCAGTTACATTGGAATAAACTGAAAAAGTGGAATGAACAGTTACTATTCATACTAGATTTCCTGAACTTTGGGCATATAATAGCACTTAGACTTATATAACGTTTCACAGTGCTTTATAGCCCTCTCTACGCGGTTTACAGAGTCAGCATACTGCCCCCAACAATCTGGGTCCTCATTTTACCGACCTCAGAAGGATGGAAGGCTGAGTCCACCTAGGGCCTGGTGAGATTTGAACTGCCAAATTGCAAGTAGCCGGCAGGCAGCAGAAGTAGCCTGCAGTACTGCATTCTAACCACTGCGCCATCTCGGCTTTTATAAGAACAAATGTTGCACACATTAGATACACATTAGATAAAATTGTTCATATATACCTCTGAAGTACTGATTTCTTGGTATTATATAATGTTATACCTTAATTTTCTTTTCCTGCTCAATAACTAATTTGAAAGATAGATACCCACTGACAGCAATGGTGACAAAGGTAAGCAAAATTAGTGAGTTAAAACTCCTAGCATCTAAAAAGTCCCACCTTCATATTTAATATTTTGTCCTAGAATTAAACATCTGGAAAGACACCTACAACAAATGACAAATCAACAGCCAAATAAAAGGGGAAGGGGAGGAATCCAGACAGCTTACAAAGTGAGATAACCATGTATCAAAGAATGATAGCAACACATGAGACAAAGCATTTAATGAGGCTTCTTACTACTTGCAATCAGGAACACAGCAAATTATCAAATTCAACTCTGAGATCAGATAAATATCTTTTTAAAAAATTCAGGGAAGAGGTTGCTCTACAGCCAAGTACATTTTCCTATGCAATCAGGTGCACAATTCCCATTTAGATTTTAAATTTGCATACAGAGGAAGGCTGGTGAGGAATAAAAAAAGATTAGATGTACTTACCCTGGATGGGCTAGGATGTCCTCCATTCCCCCAGGATCCTGAGCTAGTTCTGTCTTCTACATCTAGGGACAAAAAAAGTTCTTTAGGCTTTATTGCAATAATTCTTTCCTTTTGTATAGGCACTTTTAAATTAATGTTTCAAATTAATCTCCTGTTGCCTTTAATTAAGAATCAGGCACAGGGCTACTACAATGATAGTGGCTTCTGACCCAGCCACTTAAATTAACTCATTTAAATTCACTGCAGAAATGAACTGGACCCTCAGGAACCCAAGGTTTGCACATAAAAATTATCCCAGTCTTTCAGAAGTTGCTGGAAGTCACTGGCTCAACTTGAATTGAAACCTAGCACAGAAATGCATAGCCTCAACAATAACACCAAGGATACTACAAAACAAATAAAAGAGACATCTAAGACAAGAGTGTTTTTAGATAAACATTTTGCTTCCTAATCCACTTTTCTATAGAATATTCCTTCTTAAAAGCAGAATTCAGAGACTGGTTTGGGAAGCACCTCTTTTGTGTTTTGAATCTGTAATGGGTTTAAAACCTGCTATTTAAAAGGGAACTTCGTCTCTCTTCGAATAGAAGGCAATCCATTATTCAATGTGGCCTCACTCTAATTTGCAATAAAGATGCTTATTTAGCTATGCCATGCTGTACGTCTGGAAAAGAAAGTTCTGAGTTAAAGACCACAAGCCAACTTAAGATGTGGCAAGTCACAGGTTGGAGATCTCAGAGCTGAGTTCTGCCCTGAAGGTCTGAGGAAAAAGTTGCCATGAGCTGTTGGAGAGAAGGTGGGATATAAATCTAACACAAAGGTCTCCAAACTTGGCAACTTTAAGACTTGTGGATTTCAACTCCCAGAATTCTCCAGCCAGCTGGCTGGAGAATTCTAGGAGTTGAAGTCCACAAGTCTTAAAGTTGCCAAGTTCAAGGACCCCTGATCTAACAGATAAAAATAAGCCTAACAGATAAAGGACAGTAAATACAAAACAAGAACTGTAACATTAGCATACGCCTTAATACGGGTATCACTTGAATCAAGCCCTAGGTAGTCCTCAACTTACAACCACAATTGAGCCCAAAATTTACGTTGTTAAGTGAGAAATTTGTTAAGTGAGTTTTGCCCCCATTTTACGACTTTTCTTGCCACATTTGTTAAGTGAATTCCTGCAGTTGTTAAAAACCATCATAAATGTGAGTCAATTGTCAAGCATCCGAATGTAGATCATGTGACCATGGGGATGCTGCAACAAGCATAAGTATGAAAAATAGTCATAAGTCACTTTTTTCAACGCTGTTGTAACTTTGAATGGTCACCAAATGAACTCTTGCAAGTTGAGAACTACCTGTAGTTTACTTTCCCTACAAATAATTGTGTTGTTATATTCATATGCCATCTTTCTTTTGAGTGCTCAGAGCAGGGTCATGAAAATTAAATTAGCCTGAGAGGCAAGGACTAGTCCAAACTCAGCCAATGAAGTTCATGGAGACTTCACTTTGGTCTTTCAAGTCCACCCAATTATTTTATGTAGACAAAACAAAGGTTTTACTAACTTTTCTCCAAACTTAAATAATAGGCATTATGCTGGCCGATGGGCTTCAGTGTAAAGAAATATAAAATAATGCACACTGGAAACAATTCTGCATGGAACAAGGAAAGGTTCATAGACTTGTGCTCAGAAAACGAGAGGAAAAAGAATTTAAGGATTAAGGATCATTAAGTGAAAAAGTGCTATTTTTTTAAAATTCATTTATTAATAAAGGTAAAAGTAAAGGTTTCCCCTGTCCAGTTGTGTCCGATTCTAAGGGGCTGTGTTCATTTCCATTTCTTAGCCACGGGAGACAATGTTGTCCAAAGACATTCCCATGGTCATGTGGCCACCATGACTATATGCCGAGACAAATTGAATGCTGTCACCCTCCCACCAAATTGGTACCTATTTATCTACTCACATTTGTATGCTTTCGGACTGCTAGGTGGGCAGGAGCTGGGGCAAGTAATGGGAGCTATCCCATCATGTGGTGTTTGAATCTTGAACCTGGCCTGTCAACTTTCCAGCTGACAAGTTCAGCGTCTTTAACCGCTGAGCCATCATGCCCCCATTATTTGATTATATCCCATCCTTATCATTTTAATAAATAACTCAAAGTAGCAAACATACCTAATATTCCTTCCTTCCTCTTCCTATTTTCCCCACCACAACAACCCCGTGAGGTGAATTTGGTTGAGAGTGTGTAATTGGCCAAGGCCACTCAGCTGGTTTTCATGCCTAAGGTGGACCAGAACTCACAATCTCCCAGTTTCTAACCTGGTGCCTTAACCACTAGACCAAACTGGCTCTTATAGATCAGGGGTGTCAAACTCAATTTCATTGAGGGGCGTATCAGAGTTGTGTTTGACCTCGGGAGGCCGGGTGGCAGGAGGGCGTGGCCAACTTGACATAATTTGGGGTGCGAGCGCCATTTGTGTCGAGGACCCGAGCGCCATTTTTGCTGGCAGAGGCACCGTGGGCCCATCCTTCGCTGTTTCCAGGGCGGCCCCATGGGCCAGTTCTGGCCCACGGGCCTTGAGTTTGACACCCCTGTTATAGACAAATACATATAGATATAGATACAAACAACTTTATATAATATACTGCAGCTATATGGGATATATTACCACATCTCTAAGGTAATAAGAGATGTGGTAATAGAGAAAGATACAGAAAAATATAACCAAAATGATGAATTAACACCCAATATATTACATTTGAATTTCAGTTAGCATAGCCCTAACACATCTCAAAGGGATCCTCTTAAAGAAAGACTGCTGAAACTGGAGAATATTAAAGAACATCTTAGAGCTTTTGAGAAGTTATAGATGAAAACTCTGAAAATTCAATAATAACAGTAACAATAATTAATATTCAGTGCCTATGGATACTGCTGAGATGTATAAATTAAAATGTACCCTCTGGAGTTTTTATTAATCTTTTCCCTGACCCAGGATATTAATCCTATTAGTTCTGCAGATACTGGATGGACTTATTACTTCCTATAGAGAAGTGTTTGTGTCCAGAATTTTGGAGAACCATGAACGAAGCCCTTAAAAATCCTACATTTGTATTTCTCTTTGTTCCACATTTTCAAATAATTTGCAGAAATCTGGAATAGTTATTTATGAATCTTCATTTAATCAACTCTTTTCAGAATACAAAAGATGAAGAGAGGGAAGAAATGCTTTGTCGTGAGAAACTTTAAAAGGGCAGATTGAGTTATTTTCCAGTCTTACTGAGATAGGCATAAGAAGGAAACAGAGTAGTAGTTGCTTTAAATGCAACTTAAGATCGTTCATAGGTAGTTAGAGAGTGCCCTTGCGTTCCTGGGGATACACAATTGCAGTTGCAATCAAGGCTCAAAGAAGAAAATAAAAGTCCCTCAGCTCTAATGTCTAAGATAGCATCCAATATACATTTGTAGCACATTAAACACTACAGAATGAGCTTGCCTGACTGCTCATTAAAAATGTATTTAAATTCTCCAATGATTGACCAGTTAGGAACCAATCTAGCAAAGCAAGAATAACTTTAAATATAGCCAAGAAGTCCTAGTGAATTATTTTTTTTCACTGTATTCAATTCGGATGAATACAAAGAACTTCATAACACTTTGTTCCGAAATGCTCTTGTTCCTAAGATTCATAAATGTGTTTATGATATACTTTTCAAATACCTATTCAAAATCTCTCTCTTCACCCAGTTATTCTCTGCATAAATGTTATACGTGCGGTTTGGGTTTATTTCTTTTTTCACTTTTTAAAGTGAATGGGTCATTTTATACTACAAGTGGTCCTCGTTTTTAATAACTACTGTATTTTTGGAGTATAAGACGCACCTTAGTTTTGGGGAAGGAAAACAAGGAAAAAAGGCCTCTGCCTCCAAGCAATTTGCCAAATAGCAAACAGCATAGATGACATACACTGTTTGCTGTGTATTTCTGTGCATGTGTGCCTGACCCATAGAAATAGCAAAGAATTGGAGAAATGTACATTATGCCAGAAAGTTTTCTTAAATGTAGTCACACTAACTCCTCCCAATTATTTAAATAGATCTACTCCAAGGTAAGTCAGGATTTAACTCTAATACTAAATAGGACACTGTTACATTTCAGACTATACTTGTACAGAGCTGTTAAAATTAATTAAAATTTCTGGAAGCATACATTATTCTCTATTATTTAAAAGAAGATACAATAGCACTGGGCCTCTTCAGAACAAGCATTTATTTTAAAAAGCTTCTTTATTTTGTTCAGTTGTCTAGATTTACAGGGGTCTCCAACCTTGGCAACTTTAAGACTTGTGGACTTCAACTCCCAGAATTCCACAGCCAGCAAAGCTAACAAAGCTGGCTGTTGAATTCTGGGAGTTGAAGTCCACAAGTCTTAAAATTGCCAAGGTTGGAGACACCTGGCTAGAACAATAATAAAGCAGTCTTTAAAAAATAAGTCTAATAATTTGAACATTCTACAGACATTTATAGTTATTCACTTACCCCCTTTCATCCAGTTTAGCAGAAAATAAAAATCTGTGTGTCTCTCCCAGCTATTTGCCTCTTTGCATTTTCAGTTTCAGTTTCCTTTTAGCACGTGGCAAATCAGCTGGGCATCGGGAAGCTGTTAAGGACTTGCTTGTCTTAACAGGCTCTTTCCTGTTTGCTGCAAACAGGTAAATTGCTGGAAGACAGAGGCCAAAGAGTGGGGGTGGCTGGGTGGGTGGGGCTACATTCGGTGTATAAGACATACCCAAGTTTTCACCCTCTTTTGGGGGTGAAAAGGTGCGTCTTATACTCCGAAAAATACGGTACTCATTCGATGACATTTCAAACTTATAATAGTGTTGAACAAGAGGTAGTTACAACCGTACATTATATGTATGGCTGTCACTGTTCCTGTGGTCATCTGATCTTTCACTGTGTTCTGTGGTTATGTGATCACAATTTACAAGCAAAGTTTATGGGGAGGCCAGGAGAAAGCTGCAATTACATTATTACATGATGACCCCTGCAATTTTCATTTAACATTGGCAACTGGGACTGCCAGAATGGCTGACACTAAATGGCATGACTTACGACTGTGTTGCTTAACAAAGGAGTTTCCAGTCCCAATTAGCATTGTTATACAAGGACTACCTATATTTTATGCCATGGTGGCGCAGTGATTAGAATGCAGTATTGCAGGCTGACTCTGCCCAACACCAAGAGTTCAATTCTGAGCAGCTCTAGGTTGACTCAGACTTCCATCTGTACGAGGTCTGTAAAATGACGACCCAGAGTATTGGGGGCAACATGCTGACTCTGTAAACTGTTTTGTGTGTGCTATAAAGCACTATGAAACAGCACTACTGTCTAAGTGCTACTGATATTGCTTGGATCTATTGTTTTTATCCGTCAACTCCTTCAGATTTCCTAATAGTGCAAACTGATATTCATTTAGTGAATAGTGAATAAACTCAGATGAATTATATATAGCACATAACCAGTAAATTATATTACATGGCTAAGGCCAAAAATATGGCCTAAATTGAGAAAGTGCCAGAAATCTCTGGTTTATACGTTGTCTTTAAATTAAATTGACAATTCTGTATTAATTTATACTGTCATTTTCTAAATGAGACATGCAACTCAGCTTTTAAAGTGGTCGCTAGCTGAAACCCCAATTTTGCTTCTAATCTTACTATAGCTTTCTTTTGCTTTATAGACCTGTGAAGGTCTTAAAAGTTATTTTTTTATCACTGTTGTATCTGTGAATGGTCACTGCAATAAGACAGTCGCTAAATGAAGAGTACTTGTAAATACCGTATTTTTTGGAGTATAAGACGCACCGCAGTATAAGACGCACCTTAGTTTTGGGGGAGGAAAACAGGGAAAAAAGGCCTCTGCCTCCCAGCAATTTGCCAAACAGCAAACAGCAAACAGCACAGATGATATACACTGTTTGCTGTGTATTTCTGTGCATGTGTGCCTGACCCATAGAAATGGCAAAGAATTGGAGAAATGTACATTTATGGCAGTATATTAATCCCAGAAAGTTTTCTTAAATGTAATCACACTAACTCCTCCTAATTATTTAAATAGATCTACTCCAAACATGACTAAGTCAGGGTTTCTCAGCTGGCTTATTTTAATACTAATACTTAATATTAATACTTAATACTAAAACAGGACATTTCAGATTATACTTTTACAGATCTTTAAAATTGATGTGGCTTTCTGGAAGGCTTTCTGCTATTTAAAAGAAGATACAATAGCACTGGGCCTCTTCAGAGCAAGAATTTATTTTAAAAAGCTTCTTCATTTTGTTAAGTTGTCTAGAACAATAATAAAGCAGTCTTTAAAAAATAAGTCTAATAATTTGAACACTCTACAAACATTTAACAAAATAACATACTGTATTAACAGAATCTGCCTGTACCTAGGATAGAACTCACAACCTCCTGATTGTGAGGCAAGAGCTCTATCGCTGAGCCACAGCAGCTCTAGCTTGTCTTCTTGCAATTTCAGCAGTCTAATATTGCCAGTAGTTTATCTCCCAGCAATATGTCTCATCACAGCCACCGTAGTTTCAGTTTCATTTTACCACGTGGCTTGCAAGCCTCTGTCAGCTGTAGGTCGGGAGGCAGATCATCTCTTCTTGTGCTCTTCTTGTGCTTTCCCTGTTTGCTGCAAAGAGGTAAATTGCTGGCAGGCAGAGGCCAAAGGGCGGGGGTGGCTGGGTGGGGCTGCATTTGGTGTATAAGACGCACCCAAGTTTTCACCCTCTTTTTGAGGGTAAAAAGTTGCGTCTTATACTCCGAAAAATACGGTAGGTTATGAGAAAAGAGGAGATCAAGACGCCTGTGGTTAAAGTTAATGAGATCCTTGAAATGCATAAGTGATCATTTTAAAGAACAAATGCAGTATATATAATGGTCTATGGAAATGGTGGAAGAAGAGTTTGCAAAATATGCAGAGGTAAATTAAATGTCATTGGTGTAAATTAAATTTAAATATGTTTCCTTTTATTTTCTGACTTTATGCTTTTTATTCCTTGTCTAACTATTTCTTACTCTCTTTGGGTGTTTTGCATAACACTGCTTACCCACAAGGGAATAGGATGATCACTTTGTAAGTATGAATTAAATCTGTCTAAATTACTAAATCCACACATTTTCACTTTAGATTTCTTTCCAGGAAAAATCTTGCCATTAATTTATTAAAAAGGGAGGCTACAATATTATCTGACATTGATTCATTTTGAACTATATTAATCCTATTAATACAAAAAATATCCCTCTAAAATTATCAAAGCTAAGCATGTAAATGATAGAGACTATGAAGTCGAATTATCTTTACTATGTGTTTGAAACTATACTGCACAATTGAAAA
Source organism: Diadophis punctatus similis (assembly GCA_023053685.1). Classification (NCBI taxonomy): domain Eukaryota; kingdom Metazoa; phylum Chordata; class Lepidosauria; order Squamata; family Dipsadidae; genus Diadophis; species Diadophis punctatus. The sequence continues at coordinate 7,521,486 of JALIGW010000002.1, forward strand.
AGAAGCTTGCTTTCAGCAAGACATTATTTTTCTTCTTTTTTTCCTTGCATCTTAATGGGTTTGCTTGTTAATAATGTGTTTCTCTGCATCACCATTCCTAATATCTTCATGAAACATTCAAGTGTTAATAATGTTAGAAAGACATTCCAGGTAAATATTTAATTATGTACGGTTTTTTTTAAATGGGAATCATTTAAATAACAGATAAGATCAACCACTGCATTCACTTAATTAGAGATAGCTTTTTAAAATCATGGGTGTTATGTAACAGATTATTAACTCTTCTTCTTTTTTTTTAACTTTCATTCAAAGCACATCCAAAATCATAAATGAAACTCTGAATTACCTGTCAGTAGGTTTTATGCCTAGGCTCCTTCCCCATGTCATCTATTCCATTTGGAAACTTGCACTGCAGTACCCAATAGAAATGAAAAAATGGGTGTTTCTGAATTTAAGACCTAGGATAGATAACTACAAAAGAGCACAGTTCTTGAATCCTAGGAGTCTATATACAAATTTTATTTAGCATAGTTTATGTAACAGGAAATTTTGCCTGAGTTCCCAAATCTTGCAAAGCCATTGTGAAATCTGTTTAGCTTTGGGTCAGCATGGAGCAGCATGGTGACTTAGTGGTTAAGAGACTGGGCTTCTCAGCTGGAAAGCCAGCAGTGCAGGTTCGAGACTCAAGTGCCACGCAATGGGCTGAGCTCCCATCCTCACCCCAGCTCCTGCCAACCTAGACTTTGAAAGCATGCAAATGCGACTAGATCAGTGTTTCCCAACCTTGGCAACTTGAAGATATCTGGACTTCAACTCCCAGAATTCCCCAGCCAGCATTCGCTGGCTGGGGAATTCTGGGAGTTGAAGTCCAGACATCTTCAAGTTGCCAAGGTTGGGAAACACTGGACTAGATAAATAGGTACCACTACGGTGGGAAAGTGACAGCACTCTGTGATATCATACTGGCCACATGACCATGGAAATGTTGTTGGACAGCAATGGGTCAATGACCTTGAAATAGAGATGAGCATCGTCCCTATAGTCAACTAGCAGAGTAACATCCGCAAGGACTTTACCATTTTTTAAAACTTGGGTTAGCATATTATGTGCCTTCAAGTAATTGTAGCTTACTTAATAAATCACAGTTAAGAATTTCAGGGCTTACTAAGTACATTCATGGTAATGTATGAATCTAGTTCTTAAGGTATGTAATATTTTTGATCTTTCCCAACTTTGTTGCTCATTTTGTAACCTTCTCTCTCATATTTGGTCTCCTGAAAATCCTATTTCCTCCAAAATAAATTAGAAACAACAGTGACCTAATTATTTGAAAGGTGTGTCAAAATTTCAACCTGATATTAATGCATATAGCTTATAAGCATCTAGAAATGATGTTTATAGAATAAACATTACATCACTACGGATTATGTACTAAATGACAGAAAATTTGAAAACAACAATAAATCCCCACTATGGAGAATTTAAACACTTCTGAAATACAGAAATATTTAACTAGTTTAATCAGGGGACCTTTTCAACTTTGTTCATACAATATCATTGACATTTCCTATACTGGTGGTGGTTACTCAGCTTCTACAACTTCTGGATGAAACAGACCATCTAGATCCTTATCAGTCGGGTTTCAGGCACGGCTACAGTACTGAAACTGCCTAGGTCGCTCTGATGGATGATCTCTGGCGGGCCCGAGATGGGGGAAATTCCTCCGTCCTGGTGCTACTTGACCTCTCAGCGGCCTTCGATACCATCGACCATGGTATCCTTCTGCGTCGTCTCGGCGAGTTGGGAGTGGGAGGCACCGTTTTGCGGTGGTTCTCCTCCTATCTCGCCGATAGGATGCAGTCGGTGTTGGCAGGAGGGCAGAGATCGTCCCCTAGGCCCCTAGTATGTGGGGTGCCTCAGGGGTCGGTTCTCTCGCCCATCCTGTTTAACATTTACATGAAGCCGCTGGGGGAGATCATCCGCAGACATGGGGTGTGTTTCCACCAGTACGCTGATGACACCCAGCTGTACATCACCACCCCGTCTGACTTCAGTGAGGCAGTTGCTGTAATGTGCCGGTGCCTGAACGACATTAGGATCTGGATGGGGAGGAACAGACTCAGACTTAATCCCGACAAGACTGAGTGGCTTTGGGTGTTGCCTCCTAAGGACTACGACAACTGTCCCTCCTTGGTTTTTGAGGGAGTGAAATTGACCCCCTCGGATCAGGTCCGCAACTTGGGGGTCCTCCTAGACCCACAGCTAAAATTGGAGCATCATCTGTCTGCTGTGGCTAGGGGGGCCTTTGACAGGTTCGCCTGGTGCATCAGTTGCGGCCATACTTGGAGAAGGAGGCTCTACTCACGGTCACTCATGCCCTTGTCACCTCTCGCTTGGACTACTGCAACGCGCTCTACATGGGGCTACCCTTGAAGAGTATCCGGAGACTTCAGTTGGTGCAAAATGCGGCTGCGCGTGCTGTGGTGGGTGTGCCTAGGTACACCCACGTGACACCTATACTCCGCCAGCTGCATTGGTTGCCCATCGGTCTCCGGGTCCAATTCAAGGTGTTGATCACCATCTTTAAAGCCCTTCATGGCTTAGGACCAGGTTACCTCCCGGACCGCATTCTGCCTCACACTTCCCTTCGACTGGTTAGGGCCCACAGAGTTGGCCTCCTCCAGGTCCCATCGGCCAAACACTGCCGGCTGGCGGGCCCTAGGGGGAGAGCATTCTCTGTGGCAGGCCCCGCGCTCTGGAACCAACTTCCCCCAGAGACCCGAACTATCCCCACTCTGCTGGCCTTCCGGAAAGCCGTTAAGACATGGCTTTTCCTGCAGGCTGGGGGTAGAGCTTAATCCACTCGAGCTCACCCCCAAGTATGTATGGATGTTGAATGGTTGTTGGGTGATTTTAAATATTGTGTCTCTTTTTAATTTTTATATTGCTTTTAAGTATTATTTATAAATTGGTTATTCTGTATTTTTGTCTGTTGTACGCCGCCCTGAGTCCTTCGGGAGTTGGGCGGCATATAAGAATACCAAATAAATAAATAAATAAATAAATAAATAAATAAATAAATAAATAAATAAATAAATAAATAAATAAATAAATAAATAAATAAATAAATAAATAAATACTACAAATAAGGGAGTTTCAGAGTCATAGTTCAGCAACATATATTATAATATTTGCAAATCCATAACAATCAAACTTACTTATTACCAGCAGTGGGTTGCTCCCGGTTCGGACCGGTTCTTAGAACCGGTAGCGCTGGCCGCGGGAGGCTCCGCCCACCTGCCCGGGATACTTCTGTGCACTGCGCAGAAGCGTCACGGGCGCGAACCGGTGGCAAAATTATTTACAACCCACCACTGCTTATGACCCTTTATCCAGTATAATTAGTAATATTCTTGCGTCAAATATGCATTTTCATATTCTAATTATAAATACATTTTATAAGAAATAATCTGTTAACTTAGTACAATGCATTTCTGTTGTGGCTGGAAACCCACATAATATTTGGAGATCAACTATTTTCATGCAGGTGAACCCTTTCAATCCAGGATATATTTAATGATAATTATGAATTAATTCTTGATTGTGTATGATGGAATGAAGAAATTCCATTCAAACCCCCCCCCCCCTGAAAATTCCACCCTAAATATAAACTTCACTATAGTAATGCCTACCTATAAGAACTCCAGGTTAAATTATGACACTCTATGCTATTTAAATATAAGAATAAGTAGAATACCTATGTCTGTAATATTAATGTTCTTTTTTTCAGAAAGCTGTAAAAACATGCTATAACCCAACTCACATACGCCTTCAAATACTGTGTCACATTGATTTCACCCTTCAGTTGAGACCATCAGCCTGAAAACCTCTAATTTCTACCTGAAAAACTGCACCTGCTTTATCATTACTCTTCTCCAGCTATAGGGTTCATCTGAGTAGTTCCAAATGGTTCCTAAATGTTCAGTGTTCTAGCTGCATAAATTTAACTGTAATGCCAAATCAGAATTGGGTTCTTTTGTAGGGAAGTTGGGGAAAATGAGGGCACGAATTTCTAGCCAAATTTAGGAAGAAGAGATTAAGACTACTAGGACTGATTTGTGTGCCACAGGCTGTTTTGAAAGACATTTAAAAGGAAAACTGGAAATGCTACTACCGGTATCAGTTCTATTTTCAAACTGCACATTACTTTCAAGGCACTAAAAAAATTATACCAGGTTTTTTTTAAAAAAAACTCTTATTCAAAGATGACACAAGTGATTCTGTCACACAGAGAAAGGATGTTAATTACGGGGGCTTTGCTTAAGAGAATCTGAGGAAATGTTTGGAAGAATTATGAGAGGTGATGATGATCAAAATTTTGGAAACACAAATTTTAGAAATCAGCATGGTTTTAAGGCCAGGAAGGGGATGTGCTGAAATGACTTTGATCTTCAATGGTTCATCAAGAGGTACAGAATACAAATGTCATCAAGTTCGTTGTAGTTTGTTCATTTAGATCAGGAGTGTCAAACATAAGGCCCGTGGGCCAAACCCGGCCCACGATGTGGTCAGATCTGGCCCGTGGGGCCGTCCTGGAAGATGTAAAGGGCCGGCCCATGTTGCTTTGGCCCGGTCTACCCAATGTGAAGAGGAAACATCGGGCCAGCGTGGCTTCGGCCCACTCTACTCAATGCAAAGAGGAAACATGCCAGCAGTTTGGGGAGTGGAATCAAGCTGGCCACACCCACCCAGTTGGCCACACCCACCCAGTTGGCCATGCCCAACTGGCCCCTCGAGGTCAACCACAGCCCTGATGTGGCTCTCAATGAAATTGAGTTTGACACCCCTGATTTAGATGAAGTGTATGATAAAATGAAATGCTTGAACTATATAAGATTGGCTGCTGAAGAGTAGTACTGAGGTGGGTATAAAGCATGCATGAAAATAATTGGAAGACAAAGTAAAAAGTTCAACATGGAGCAAGGAGTAAGACCAAGATGGGTGATGTGCCTAGATATAGTGAAAGATGGTTTGCAAAGTAAGAAAGATTAAGAAAAGGTTTACTACTGGTGTAAACCAGATTTAGCCAGCCAGTCAGCCTTGCCTCCAGCCAGCTATGGTTAGGATAAGGTGACCAGATTGTTTTTTAAGCGGGACACCATTGACGGGGGTGGGTTTCTAGGGGAGCCGCCATTTGAGTTTTGCCCTCTGCGCATGCGCAGAACGCTGTGCGCATGCGCAGAGGGCAAAAGAACGCAAATGTCGGCGTCCAGGTGGGTGGGGGGAGGCGGGAGGCCTTTCCTCGCCTCCCGCCTCCCCTTCGGGAGCCGGCAATGGCTTGGGCTGGCTGGCTGGCAAGCGAGCGAGCGGGGCTGGCTTGGGAAGGGGAGCAACCCCGAGATGGTGCTCCAACCCAGCGTCTCTTGGCTCTCCTGCTCCCCCTCCGCCAGCGCTGGGCTGCTCGAGTGACAGGGGGAGAAAGGAGTTCAGGAGGCGGTGGCGGATCACAATAACCCCAGCGGCATCCGCCGCCGCCTCCTGATCTCCTTTCTCCCCGTCACTCCAGCAGCCCAGCGCTGGCGGTGGGGGAGCAGGCGAGCCAAGACGCATTGAGCTACTGCAAATCCCATCATTCTGGCCGTGCAGGGCCAAAAGTTGGGCGTGGGAGCTACCCTACTGGCTGGGTGCCGAGCATCGTGGTCGAGGGCTGGCGGGAGGGTCCCCGCGGAGGCTGCGTTGCTTTCCGGGGAGGGAACTCTGCCGTTGCTGGCTGCTTCCAACAGCTCCTCCCCCCCACTTTCCGCCAGTGCGTGCGCCTCCCCCATTGAGAAAAAAGGGAGCGAGAGCCAGGAAAGATACAAAAGTTTTCAACGCTCCCCCTGTCTGCGCCGATTGGAGGAGCGCGGCAGAGTCGTGTGACCCGGCAGCCAATGGGAGGCTGCGCAGAGGCTGCTTGTGTTGTTTCGGACAGCCGAGGGTTGCCAGTTGAGCGCGGCGGCAGCGTCAGGAGGTGACGAGATCCGCGAATGAGACAGCATCCCCTCGCTGGGCATGAGGATAAGGTGACCAGACGTCCCGCTGTTTCGGCATTCTTTCCAAAAAAGCATGACTTTTTGGAAACAATGCGGGATGCGGGACACATGCTTGAAAAGCGTGTCTGTCCCGCCAAAAGCCGGATGTCTGGTCACCTTAGGTTAGGAGGGCCTTTGCACCACTTAATATTGTGCCCATTCCTAGATCATCGGGCCTACCAGTGGTCATGCATGTGCTGGTCACCTCATAGCTGGACTACTCTACATGGGGCCGCCCTTGAAAACTTCATCTGGTGCAAATTGGTGTGCAGTTATGCATGTTTTTGGTGGAACATAATACCTTTGCTTCATAAAGTGCAATGGCTTCCATCATGTTTCTGGGTCCAATTCAAGATGCTGGTGTTAAGCTTAAATGCCTTGCACGGCATGGGACCCGGTTATTTGAGGGACTGCCTCTCCTCAATTTCATCCGTCTGCACCACCAGATCCAACAGAGAGGGCATGTTAGGGGTCTAGGGAGCTACATTTGATTGTTTTTAGCTGGACTTTTTCTGCTGTGGAGCTTTCATTGTGGAATATTCTTATCCCCTCCTCCCCACTACAAGGTGAATTTGATTCAATCAGTTCTGAGCTTCTGAAGGTCCCTCAAGACTTGGTTGCCAGTGGAACACAAACGACTGGCAAAACTAGTGAGTTGGTTCTATTGTAATTAATATCACTCGTTAGTTCCTGTTTTTAGCCTTGTTTTACACTTGTTAATATTTTAATCAATGATAATTGTTCTAAGTATTTATTGCCTTAGCTTTGTTGTACATCAGTCAGAATCACATGTTTGTGAGATGGATGGCTATATAAATTTGACAAATAAATAAATAAATAATGAAAATCATACCTCCTGGTCTCTAGTTTAGACAGCAAAATATCTCTTATGATATTTTGGGATTCATAGGTGTATGAGTTGTTAATATAATTTAAAATTATAATAAAATGATGGGATTCATGCCAGACGGGTGAAACTTAATGTTTCCTTAAAAGTTCTCACAATTCAATTATTGTTCGAAGATTTCTTTAAATGTTTCCATCTGATACTTTCATCTGATTGCCAGTGGATCACTTGAGGATCAAGCCTCCTACACGTAGTCCTCAACTTATGATCACAATTCAGCTCAAAATTTCTGTTGTTAAGTGGGACATTTGTTAAGTGAATTTTGTCCCATTTTATGACCTTTCTTGCCACAGTTGTTAAGTGAAGCAATGCAGTTGATAATTTAGCAACCTGCTTGTTAAGTGAATCTGCTTTGCTTATCAAAAGGTTGCAAAAGGTGATCACATGATCTTGGGACACAGCGATGGCCGTAAGTATGAACCAGTTGCCAAGCAGCCGAATTTTGATCACATGATCATAAAGGTTGTAACTGTGAAAAAATGGTTGTAAGTCATTTTTTTCAGTGCCGTTGTAACTTTGAACAGTCACTAAATGAACGGTTGTAAGTCGAAGACTACCTGTACTCTGTATCCAGGGGCGGGTTGCTTGTTCTTCGCACTACCGGTTCGCTGCACGTGCATCACCATGTTTCGGCGTGCGCGCGCTCACTACGTGCGTCTGCCCCCTCAGCAGTTTTGCTTTCTGCGCATGTGCGGAAGCAAAATCTCACAAGGGGACACACGTGCGCACGTGATTTTGGTGCTTTTTTTGCTTCCGCGCACGCATGTCCCCTCGTGACATTTTGCATGCGCAGGAAGCAAAATCAGCACAAAAATCCCCCCCAAAATTGATGGCGCCACGCAACAGACCAGTGAACATGGCACCGGAGCTGTCGCGCGCAAATAGTGCCATCTGCTGGCCGTTACCGGTGCGGTAGAGTCGACCGCACCGGTAGGAACCCACCACTGTCTGTATCCCAGAAAACCTTAGTATTCTACTTTCTCTACTTATTTTAAGATGGGTGTAGAGAAAACATCTTGATCTGAATAGTAAACAGAAGAGCAGAAAGAAATCTATATGAACATGTCAATGATTCTACATTACAAGATCAGGGGTGTTGAATTATTTCAATGTTTGCTAAATCCAATGCATTTTTGAAGCAAAAGGCTTTTATATCAACATATATTTCAGCTGGGCTTGAATTTCTGTTACCTGACATACAATGTTGGATAAAGAAAAGTTAGAATGGCAGTAAGAACAAACCTTTATCATGACATAAGCAAATGCTCTTTTGCAGCTCTTAAGCAGTTTTAATTGTAGGCTTGCAACATTTAGGCCCTTTTAGCATATTATAATTTTACCCACTGATCTGAAAAATGGTAAGCAATCAGTCCTGTATGTTATCTTCATAGCTCGTGCCTAAGCTTTCAGCCAATTTTCTTTGTATTTAGACTTAAATGTGCAAACCACACTATATTAGTCTGCAAAGCATCAATGAGAAGCCTTAATTAAGTAACACTGACAGATAAATCCATTTCTTTTGCAGTAATCAAATCAAAGCAGGTTGACATAACACAGAAACTTAATACAGTTATTCCCTTGTAATTGGAAAAAGACCCTTTACTTCTCATTAAAGCAATCTTCTGGGTATTGGTATAATAAGACATCTCAGGGCTTTAATATTATGCTATAAAAGTCTCAAGATACAGGCTCCCCTAAGCAAACACATAAGATTATCTAATTTCTTCATCACAGAGGAACATATCATTTATATTATTTTAAAACTGTTAAATTATTTATCTCATCTAGAGTTCAAAAAATAATGCACTAGTATAAAAAAGTATAAAGACATAAATGCTACTCTCAAAATGATTTCAGAACTGGATGGAAACAGTGGGTGGAAAGATTACTTTTTAATCAAAGTAATGGATTACAGGCAGATGATTTAGTAATACTGGGCACTTTTACTACATTTTACTACACTTTTAAAAAGAATTAAAACAACATTTTATTTTTGAAGAAGTTAGAGACCTGTTGAAAGTCTGGAATTTTGATTGAAAGATAAAGAGACCAAAATATAGTCAAAATGGTTTGAATTTGCACATCTTGTTAAATATCAGAAATTGTGAAGATGAGCTATATACAGTTTCAAGCCTAGAGTGCCATTCAGTGGTGGGATTCAATTTTTTTTACTACCAATTCTGTGGGCGTGGCTTGGTGGGGGTCATGTGACTGAGTGGGTGAGCCGAACATCGGCCAATTTTCTTCCAGCGCTCATTCAGGGAATCCCAGAAGCGGCAGCATATTGCATGCTTTTCACTCCAAGCAGCCCGGACTGGGAAACGCATGGTTGGGGTGGAGGAACGGACCTCCTTAACAAGCTCCAAACTGTTGCTGCAAGCCCAGCTCTGGCTGCACGCATGCGATTGTGATGGCAGGCTTTTCCAAGGGCGGTCATAGAGGGAAACAGAGATGAGTACCGGACTTCCAACGCTCATGCGGGGAACCCAGGCTTGCAGCAACAGTTTGGAGCTTGTTAAGAAGGACCGCTCATCCACAGCAAACACGCACACATCTCACGGCGCCGGGACCTTCTATGAGGAGACGGTGTGTGGGCGAGTCCCTCTGGCGCTGTGAGATGTGTGCGTATTTGCCATTTCTCCAAACTACTCAAAATTTCCGCTACCAGTTCGCTCGAACCGGCTGAATACCACCTCTGGGTGCCATTGCTTCTTATTTAAAATCCTTTTTTATATCTGAATTTTGATCTCGTGATCATGGGGATGCTGCAATGATTGTTAGTGTGAAAAATGGTCATAAGTCACTTTTTTTCAGTGCAGTTGAACTTTGAACGGTCACTAAATGAATGGTTGTAAGTCAAGAATTGCCTGTACATCAGTCATTCATCACAGAATTAAGATAAATGAAAAAAAAAATCCTTCTGCTACTACTATCCAACTGGAGAAGAAAATCCAAAAGCAATTTCTTTTCCATGAAATTAAATAATAATTTTATAATTCCCTCCAGCAAAGGAAGGAAAAAATACAATTTAGCTCGCCATTTAAGAAAGGAATTAAACTATTCTGTATCTATACATACAATAGCAGTCCAGATAAACCTTGCCCCTTGTTAACGTTCAGTGTCTACAAGACTGGTGAAAATTTTCATTAATGCTGATTAGCAAGGAAACCAACATGTACTGAAAATGCCCTATCATACATCTTAGTTCTACAAATCTCCATAATGTGCGACAAAGAAGCCTAGAGATGCATTCAGCACATACCAAGGAAATATTCCTTCTCAGTTTACATTATATAATAGAAATAGACAAGACCTGGGGGCAAAGGGAAATTTTCCTACATGGGTTCTGCTATTTGAAGCAAAGTCACTCACTGGGCAAAATCTTTTTTTCTAAAGTTAAATAGCAACACCAAAATAGCAGTCTTGAAATAGAAAGAGACAGTTAACATAAATGGCAAGAATACTTAGAAAATGTAAATAAATGGTAGTGTTTCTTCTACTCTGTGAGCCCTATCAAAGCCCAAAGTAAAAATATTAATAAAGTTCTTCACAATTATTTCTTTCATAAAACCTGTTCATGTTTCTACAACTCTCTTTGATCAAAGGAACAACTTTACTGTTGTGACTGGATCAGAAGAGAAATAACATGACAGGGCTGAATGTAGAAAGGAATTTCAAATATGAAAGAATCGTATCACCCATCTTATTTTTATCTCTGACTCTACAATAACATAATTTATAATTTGCAGGTGTTGAATACTTACCATTGTTGAGACCTTTTCTTAAAATCTTTTTTTCAATAATTTGAGGGCTTATCAAGATACACACACACACACACACACACACACACACACACACACACACGACTAAACCATTTCTAATTTGAATTAATCTTTGATTTTGGTCTCTTATCTGAAAGCCATAGCAATAGCACTTAGACTTACAGTATATACCGCTTCACACTGCTTTACAGCCCTCTCTGTTTACAGAGTCAGCCTATTTCCCCCAACAATCTGGGTCCTCATTTTACCGACCTCAGAAGGATGGAAGCCTGAGTCAACCTTGAACCTGTCAGGATTGAACTGCTCGCAACCAGCAGTCAGAAGTATTAGCCTGCAGAACTTCTAACTACTATGCCACAATGCTCACAATTCTCAGCAATTTGCTAAGGGTGAGAGACACTATTTTCTAGTCTTAAAGTGATTTAAAAACTGTCTCCCAAAATTATACTTCCTTTGCCAAGCTCCTGTGGTTATCTTTGTACATCATCACACATCTAACAAACAGACAAAAGTCTCTCTATTACTTATGTGATAAGTTAGATTTGTTCAGTTTTTCTCTTGCTCGTGGCAGCTAATCTACTCTTTAATAAAGAGGTGAGTAGGACAATCCAGATAAGTTGTCAAAATAGACAATTCTGACAGATACCTCCGTGACTGTTTTACACCAAAGGAGGATATTCATAGATCTTAATACCTGCATTGTTTTGGATCCCAAGGGGCTGAATCTGTAGATGGCAATAACGTTATTCACCCTTCCGTTGCTGCTCTATTAAAAGCACATCTTTTTTAAAAATCGCTTACCATATAACAAGTCATAGTTGTTTCCAGAGCACAAGCATGTAAGACATGTTCTATGTCTTTTTATTTTACTTTTTGTTGTTGTTTTGTTTTTGGTCAATAAGCCCATTACTTTCTCCTTGAGTTTGGAAAAAGGCTAGTTACATTCTACTGACATGAATCTGTCCACAGAAAGCCATTTCCAGGGATGAAATTAAATGCTCAAGTGGTTGGTGTTGTCTTTTGCCTGCTTTGTGTATTGTTCAAATCAACTGAACCATGTTCTTGATTATGTTCATAACTTCCACCAAAGGATAATATGGTTTCTGTCTTGATATGCACGAAGCTCCTGGGAGGCTTATCATCTATGAGTGAGTAAGTTTATTTCCATCCGAAAGGTTCCAAAACAGTCTTCATCCCATGTGATGTTTCCCTTGCCCCTTTGAAGAGCCACTCTTCCATTTTGGAATGACACCAAGCTACCTCCTCTTTAGAGGATTGCTCCTGCTGCTCCTGTTGCTATTACTATCATGTGAACAGCACTGGGGAAGATGCCAGAACTAAGGGGAGTGAAGTAGACTGGAAATTCAGTCAGCCTGCTGTGAAACGTAGGTAGGAAAAATTTGAATTAGCATAGATGTGTGAAGATATAGCTGTGTACTGCATGTTGTGCAGGATTTAAAACAGTAGGAAGCTCACACGCTTTAAACCTATCAACATATAGTTAGCTTTTGTCAAGAGTTACTAATTTTGAGTTTTAAAATAGTCAAACTTTCAGATACGGGCTGATTAGTCCTTGAAAAGGTGGAGGAAAGAGGGAGAGAATCAAAGAAATAGAATTAATTGGGTTAGATTATACCCAAAATACTAGGGTCTTTTATCCTGTTCTCACTTGCTTGCTTTTTTTAAAAAATGGAAATGAGGTATCAGTTGTGTAAAGAGAAAATATTTCAATATGCCCAGTAAAAAAAAATTTGAAAAGAAATAATTCTTTTAATAAGGATTGTGCATAGGAAATACAAAATATAAAATATAAGATTGCCTGTTAGGGAAATCACAATCCTGAATAATGCATACCGTATTTTTCAGAGTATAAGACGCACATTAGTTTTCGTGAAAGGAAAATGGGGGGGGGGGAATCTACCTACCAGGTATTCATCTGGCTAGCGTCCTTAGTCTGCTCAGCTTCAGCACATTATTTTATCCTCTGGTTAGGGCTGAAAAAGCCTTTTTCAGAGGGAGTAGGAATGAAAGCAAGCCTGCAAAGACTTAGGGCAGGAAAAACTGCTTCGGAGGGAGTAGGAATAAAAAAGAATACTGCAAGCCAGGAAGATCGTTAGCACCATGTTAGGGCTGAAAAGCACCGCTTTTTCAGAGGGAGTAGGAATGAAAACAAGCCTGCAAAGACTTGGGGCTGGAAAAAATCTTCTTCGGAGGGAATAGGAAGCCAGGAAGATCGTTAGCACCTCGTTAAAAAAGCCGCAAAAAAGCTACATTTGAAGTATAAGACGCACCCAAATTTTCAGCCTCTTTTAGGGAGGAAAAAGGTGCGTCTTATACTCCAAAAAATACGGTACTCAGAATGGGATTAGTGATTTTAAGGTTATGTTCCTTTTAAAGAGACTAGGTAATTTTTAGTTTAATATACAGGTAGTCCTTGACTTACGGCCACAATTGAACCCAACATTTCTGTTGCTAAGCAAGACAGTTGTTCAGTGAATTTTACCCTATTTTATTATCTTTCTTGCCAAAGTTGTTAAGTGAATCACTGCAGTTGTTAAGGTAGTAACATGGTTTTCTGTGTTTCTATGGTTGTTAAGTGAATCTGGCTCCCCCACGGACGTCACTTATCAAAAGTTCACAAAAAGTGATCACATGACCCCAAGATATTGCAACCATCATAAAGGCCAGTTGCCAAGTGTCCAAATTTTGATCACGTGACCATGGGGTTCATAAGGGTGAAAAACTCTCATCACTTTTTCCAGTGCTGTTGTAACTTCAAACTGTCATTAAATAAATGGTTGTAAGTCGAGGACTACCTGAATTAGATACTTCTTTTATTGTCGCCAATATTCTCTTCCCAGTTTGGTGATTAATCAGGCTGACACAAAGAATCACCCTAGCCCAGTGGTGGGTTCCTACCGGTGCGGTCGACTCTACCGCACCGGTAGTGGCCAGCAGATGGCGCTATTTGCGCGCAACAGCTCCGGTGCAATCTTTACCAGTCTGTTGCACGGCACCATCTTTTTGGGGGGGAATTTTTGGGCAGATTTTGGGCAGACAAAATCTCGCAAGGGGACGCGTGTGTGTGTGAGATTTCGGCATTTTTTTGCTTCCGCACATGCGCAAAAGCAAAAAAGCACCGAAATCACGTGCGCACGCATCCCCTAATGAGATTTTGCTTCTGCGCATGCTCAGGAAGCAAAATCGCGCGAGGGCCCCCTGCACGCTGAAACATGGTGATGCGCGCACAGTGCACCGGTAGCGCGAAGAACAAGCAACCCACCCCTGCCCTAGCCTAATGATAATTAAAATAACTAAAGAAAGAATTTGTATATGTGAATCAGTTTCACCATCACGTAGTATGGAAAGGAATTCAAAATGATGTCCCAAAGCATTTTTTTTACATAGGAGTATAATGTTAGGCAAAACTTTTCACAACGAAAACAGCAATTCTCAGGTGGGTATCCTTTATCGATCCGATTTTGTGGCTGTATTGATGATAAATAGTAAAATCTTGTTTTAAGTTTTTTTTCCCCAATAGACTTTTTCTAATAGTTGGAATCCAAAAGAAGTTACAGAGCTGAGTCGTTCTTATATACGCGTGCTAAATTTTAAAATGGCTCATGTCTTAAACTAGGTTAGTGAGCAGAGCTAGGCTAATCCATTTTTGGATTTATTTTTCCCATTAGAGTATATATAATTAAATCTCGCCAAAGGGGATTAATTGATTAGATTTTAGGAGCCTTTTTAGGAGAGACAGAAAGAAATGGAATAAATCTTAACTATTTTAAAATAAGCGTTTGTGCATCTGTTATTAAAAAAAATGTTATTTGGAGTCACTGAGAGTCAGGCATCCTACAAGTTTTTTAAAAAATACTATCATCATCATTAGAAACCCATTTGGAAGGGAAGCAGAATTCTTCTAAATACCTTGAGGAAAAAATACTATGATGCCCCTTTTTAATTCTCTTTTGACTTAATTCAATAGATTTATCAAGAAACAGAATTCCTGCCCACTCCTGAATAGGAGAGAATACAATATTTCTGAGAGTATAGGTAGTCCTCAACTCCCAATTAATTTAGTGACTGCTAAAAGTTACAACGGCACTGAAAAAAGACTTATGACTGTTTTTCAAATTTACGACTGTTCCAACATCCCCAACTGTGGCAAGAAAGGCCGTAAAATGAGGCAAAAACTCAGTTAACAACTGCCTCCTTGAGGTAGGCTCAATTGTGGTTGTAAGTCAAGGACTACCTGTAGAGGAAATCCAGAATGCCATCAACAATATCAATTCATGCTATTTAATGTGTCGCCATACAACGACAAAAAGAAAAATAACCACAATGCTAAGAAATTCATGCTTTATGACCAGAAAAATGGACCTGGGTAATAGAAATCCTAATGAAGCTTTTTCAATATCATCTCAAACTATCCCCTATAGCCGTGATGGCGAACCTATGGCATGCATGCCACAGGTGGCACGCGGAGCCATAACTGAGGGCACATGAAGCGTTTGTGCGTGCTGGCCAGCTGATTTTTGGCACTTCCGGAGGGCGGGGGAGGCCGTTTTCACCCTCCCCAGGCTTCAGGAAAGCTTCCGGAGCCTGTGGAGGGTGAAAAACAGCCCAAACGGGCCTACTGGAACTTCTAAAACAAACTTCCGGTAGTCCCGTTGGGCCATTTTTCACCCTCCCCAGGCTTCAGGAAAGCCTCCGGAGCCTGTGGATGGTGAAAAACAGCCCAAACGGGCCTACTGGAACTTCTGAAACAAACTTTCGGTAGTCCCGTTGGGCCATTTTTCACCCTCCCCAGGCTTCAGGAAAGCCCACCCCAGGTCGAACGGGCCTACCGGAAGTTTGGAACCGTGCATGTGCGGCGGAGAGGGCATTGCATTATGGGTGCGTGCACGCACGCACTATCGCGCTCATGCGTGTCCTTTTGGCACCCAAGCAAAAAAAGTTTCGCCATCACTGCCCTATAGCCTATAACAGGGGTGTCAAACTCAAGGCCCGGGGGGCCGGATCTGGCCCATGGGGTGCTTATTTGTGGCCTGCAGGGCCACCCTGGAAACAGCAAAGGACCAGTCCACAGTGCCTTTGCCAGCGAAAACGGAGCTCAGCAGGGCTGCAGTCAGCCCTCCTGAGCTCCGTTTTCGCTGGCAGAGGGTTGCAGGAGGCCATCGCAGCTGCAAACAGAGCTCAGGAGCCTGTTTTCGCTGACAGAGCGCTCAGGCCACCACAGGCACCCCTAACACGAGTGACGTTGAGCTGGCCATGCCCACCCTGGCCCCGAGGTCAAACAAAACACTGATGCGGCCCTCAATGAAATTGAGTTTGACACCTCTGGCCTATAAATAATCATTTGTAAAAGCCCTACAACCATCACCTACAAAGACGGAACAAAACATTTCTTAGGACGCAGCATTCCCTACAAAGTTAAACAAAAGCGCTATTCATTGGATTCAATCAGAGCGTTTTGAGCAGGTGGTCTGATCATTATTTTAGTTGAGCTTGCCAATTTCTTGCCAAACTAGCAATAATGCCTTGATATTTGGCTTAGTAGGCCATGAAATATTAGGAAGAACGGTGCTCAGGTAATTAAAGCTTAGATAATGAATTCCTAAAGTTGGTATTTTTAATTTTTTTCAAAATTAGCCATCAGCACAACAGAAACTGGAATCAGGCACAAAAAAGAGCTGCACAGCAAGCATCCCTAAAATGAGGAATAATACTAAAAATATCATTCTTAAAAACTCGTAAGAGAGAAGACTTCTATCATCCGTTCCCCCTCCTCAGTTCTCTTCAGTATAAAATTCAATATTTTCTGATTTAATCATTTCTGTATGATTGAGGGTCCAAATGCTGACCTTCATTTAACTTTCAATTAATACTAATAATATTTTAATTATTATTATTATTTCAACATAGCCTGATTTATAATGAGGGAAAAAATTTCAACTTGCTAAAATAAACTGAATAATCATATGGTATAGCATTTAATAATTTGCTACACAGTTACGCCACATTAGTAATCTCATTAAAAGTTGGCAGTACAACCTTAATACATCATTCAGTCAAGAAAGAGAGAGAGAGAGAGAGAGAGAGAGAGAGAGAGGGAGGGAGGGAGGGAGGGAGGGAGGGAGGGAGAGCGGGAGGGAGGGAGGGAGAGCTGTGGTTCCCATAAGACATGGAAGGAAAAGCCAGGTTAATGCTGTTGTTCACATACATTATATAGCATATTTTACAGAATAAGCATCCATAATGAATTACAGCATTGCATTCAAGTGTCAATATTGATCATGAAAATGCCATTAGAAAAAGAATTAGGATTGAAATTTAATTCACTGAGCAATTTCCTTAAACGGTATTCAAGAACCCAGGAAAACATATGACCTTATAAAGGACTACGCAAACAGCAAAACTCAGCACGATGTACGGGAATGCTAATAACCCTTGAAAATTCTGGTGCCAAATTACAGGATAGTAACCAAGCCATGTTCCTAAGTTTTCAAAGCTACTATTCCCATCTATTTGTCAGTAGTCGGACACATGGAAACGATTAAGTAGTAGAAAGCAGCAGAACATAGAAACCACTATCTAGGATTTTATTCTACTATTTAGGATCTGAGGAACAGAAGTATACAGTCCCATAGCACAAAAGACCACAGACAGTCCTCAAATTCAGTCTAAAATTCCTGTTGCTAACCGAGATGGTTAAATGAATTTTGCCCCATTTTTACAGCTCTTTCTTGCCAAAGTTGTTAAGTGAATCACCACGGTTGTTAAATTAGTAACACGGTTGTTAAGTGACTATGACTTCTCCATTGACTTTGTTTGTCAGAAGGTCGCAAAAGGTGACCTCATCACCCTGGGATACTGCAACTGTCATAAATGAATCTCTTGCCAAGCGGCTGAAGTTTGATCACATAAACCATGGGAATGCTGCAATGGTCATAAGTGCGGAAAAACGGTCATAAGTCACTTTTTTCAGTGCAATTGTAACTTTGGTCACTGAATGAACTGTTGTAAGTCGAAGACTACCTGGATTCTTGCCTTGATTTTCAATTAGTTGCAGTGTTGGCAGTGGCTCAGTGGCTAAGACGCTGAGCTTGTCGATCAGAAAGATCGGCAGTTCGAATCCTTAGTGCCGCGTAACTGAGTGAGCTCCTGTTACTTGTCCCAGCTTCTGCCAACCTAGCCGTTCAAAAGCATGTAAAAATGCAAGTAGAAAAATAGGGACCACCTTTGGTGGGAAGGTAACAGCGTTCCGTGCGCCTTCGGCATTTAGTCATGCCGGCCACATGACCACGGAGACGTCTTTGGACAACGCTGGCTCTTCAGCTTTGAAACGGAGATGAGCACTGCCCCCTAGAGTCAGGAACGGCTAGCACATATGTGCGAGGGGAACCTTTACCTTTTTGGAAAACTGGAATGAAAACCTGGTCACTAAGTGTCCTTCCCTATCTTATTCCTCTGATTGTTCTAAGCACTTTATGGTACTCACTTTCATTTGTTACATCTCAATAGTAGCTTGTAGGTTACCTGGATATAAGTGTAATGATTATAGTTTTAAAATTATAAATAAAGCAGCCCATATTAATAAATAGCTTAGTAAAATACTGAAGGGGGGGAGGGATCAGGGGGGGTTACACTTACTTTCGCCACCGGTTCGCATCGCGACATTCGCGCACGTGTCCCCTCATGCATTTTGGCTTCCGCGCATGCTCAGAAGCAGGAATTAGACCGAAACACAGCTGAGGAGCTGATTAGCTGTGCTTCGGGTGAAGAAATAAAGGTCAGTATTAACCCGCAGGCGGGCAGGAGGGCCCTTTTTCAAACAGAGGAAGGGGAAAAATTCACAAAAAAAGCCCAAAAAGAAGATGGCAGCGTGCACGGACCGGCACTGACAGTGATGTCACCAGCGGGTCGCTACCGGTTCGGGTGATCTGGTCCAAACAGGGAGGAACCCACCCCTGGGAGGGATAAGAGACACTCTCAGTAGCAAATTCCATTTTCACCAGAAAGAAAGAGAAGTCTGGTTTCCTATTGATTTCTCTTCTAAAACAGGAGGAGATGGGGGGGGGGGATATAAACACAAAGATATATACAGGTACCTTCCAAATAGTTTCCTGTCTTTATAGAAGAATTATAAACAAAACAAAACAAAACAACCCAACGCAATGCAATGCAATGCAATGCAATGCAATAAAATAAAATAAAATAAAATAAAATATCATCACAAGATGGAAACAGAGGAAGGAGGTGGGGGACAAAACTGGATAGGGGTGAGACAAAGGGATGAAGCAAATGGACAGAGTTGGGGGAGGGGGAAGAGAAATAAATTTTAGGCATTAACAAAAAGAGTTAAATTTACCAAACAACCAAAGCCCCAATTGGCAAAGCTTCAAAGGCAACCATGCTTTCTGGAAGCATTATCTGCAGTCATTTGCATCTCTTATCATTCCCTTTGTTTTCAATAGCTACTTCTAATCTTATCATAGTAGATTTCTTCAATTTGCAGGTAGTTATTAGGCAGGAAAGGAATTGTCATTTATTTCATTTAACAAATGCTGTACTTCAGAAGAACTTGTAATAGAATGGACGAAGTGAGATAATATATAGGATCGACACGCCTGTTTCCAACCATCACATAAGCAATTGTACCATTAGGAGCCTGTATTTTGATATAATTTTACCTCTCTCTTATAACTTTTTAACTAAAGTAGAATACCATTAATCTACAAAAAAAAACCTCTAAACTTTATGTTGCAAAATTACTTCTTTATGACATTTATCACTTAAGTTCAACTATGGGCTATATAAATTCAATATTACTTTATTAACCCATGCTTTTCAAACTACATTTACAAGTTTCATCCTTTCAGTTAGGGTAGTGATGGCAAACCTTTTTTTCCTCGGGTGCCGAAATAGTGCGTGCACGCGCTATTGCACGCATGTGCGTGCCCACACCCATAATTGAAAGCCCCTCACTTGCCCCACCCCCTGCACATGCGTGCGTGACCCCCCTCCCCCATTTCCTGACTTCCAGTGGGCCCAGTAGGCCCATTTTTTGCCGTCCCCAGGCTCC
Organism: Diadophis punctatus similis; assembly: GCA_023053685.1. Lineage (NCBI taxonomy): Eukaryota > Metazoa > Chordata > Lepidosauria > Squamata > Dipsadidae > Diadophis > Diadophis punctatus. The sequence continues at coordinate 7,541,334 of JALIGW010000002.1, forward strand.
AGAGGCTTTCTTGGAGCTTGGGGAGGGCGAAAACACTCCCCCCGCTACCCCGGAGGCCCTCCGGAGGCCAAAATTGCCCTCCCAGAGCCTCTGCGCGAGCCAAAAATCAGCTGGCGTGCATGCACATGCACACTGGAGCTGAGCTAAGGCAACGGCTCGCGTGCCGGCAGATATGGCTCCGCGTGCCACCTGTGGCACCCGTGCCATAGGTTCGCCATCACTGAGTTAGGGCATCAGTAATTCATTCTCAAAAAAAGTCATTTACAAAAAATGAAAGAAGCTATAAGCAAAACAAAACTTATATCAGACAATAACCTTGTCTCAATTCCTAATGATGCAGCAGTACACTAAAAGTAATTCTTTAGATTATACCCAGAGGTGGTATTCACTTACTTTCCCTACCAATTCGCAAATGCGAGAGTGTGCACGCACGCTTGCTTTGGTCACTCGTGCACCTTCCACGCATGTACATGACCTTCCACGCATGTGCTTTGCTCGCGCACGTGACTTGCACACATGTGCGCAGCTTCAAAACGTGCCTAAATAGGACTGGATAGCGCCGGGGCAGGTGGGCAGGCCCACCCGCAGGTTGCTACTACTGGTTCGCCCGAACTAGTCTGAACCGGCTGAATACCACCTCTGATTATACCTTTGGAATTTCAATAAAAGGGAGATTAAGTGCAAGCAGCATTGAAATAATAAGGAAAAATAGTAGGAAAAGGAGAATCCAGTGAAATACCATATTTTAAAGGTTTCCTTAACCAAATGGTTCAACACATGGTTGAAGTAAAAAAAAAAACTTCTGTACTTTAGGGGAAAAAAAGGTTTATAGAGAAGGAGGTTTCCCATCATTCGTATAATCTATATTATATGTCATTTTTCCAAAAGGAAAAGTGATGTTTCTTACATTTTTAAAAAATATAAACAACCTAGTACTGTATGTTACAAGCAGACTTACTATCTCACAAAAAACTCATTCTGAAATTGATCTTCATAGAGCATTATAGGTCCTACAACTAGTTTCAACAGTTTTGAGGAATATAACAATATACATAACATTCTAAAAGACATGATGTGCTATTATTCAACAGCCATAAACATTGGAAATTTTGCACCACCGTTCAATATGCACTTTATTCCTTTTTCTTATTTCAGTTCTGAGAAATTATTTTTCAGGCAACTAAATTAATCAAGAGGTTTGGTGACTGACAGAAACTTTTGAGGAGATGATAAGATTCAAATTATATTATGTAGAAGATCTACGGAGTCTTTGATGTTCTCCGAGTTGAGTGTTTGGTTGCAGATGTTCCTTTATCAGACAGCACCAAGATCTCCACAGTTCAACCCTGACCTACATATATTCTCTTCTATTGGCATTAATAAATCTAAAATAATGAACTAGATAATTTGATTAATAAAGAATGACATTGTTTAACAATGAGTATATCAGGGAGAATTGTTACAAAACTTCACTAAGCACTGGTCCAGGAAGGTTTTGAAAAACAAGAAATTTGATTATGCCTCCTACATAGTAAGTAATAAAATCTAATAGAATGCTGTCTAGATTTTTACCATGGTGACAATGGCAAGTTTGTATATGAATAGTGATTTCCAACTGGAACAAGTGTAGAAAAATTCTATTTGTATCTACCCAGAAATGTACTTCACTGAGTTCAATGTAATTTGCTTCTACATGAATACATGTAGTAGCCTTCCACAATCTGGTTTCCTCCAGATGTTTTGGATCTCATATCCCATAATTCCCAGTTAGCACCTCTGCTGACCTTATTGCTTTGGGAATATGGGAACTGAAGTATGACATATTTCATATATAAGATTGCAACCTTAATACAGTACTCATACTGTATTAAGTGTGACATAATTTTGTTTCTGTCTCCCGCCCTACATATATCTTAGCAGTATATTGTTGCAATATATATTTCCAACAAATAAAATGAATGTATATTATTAAATATTGCTGTAGCTGCACATGTACCAATTCTAACTGAAATGATAGGCTCCCCTATTTATCTGTATAGCACATTTTAAAAATTATTCTGTTCATCTTTTTCCCATTCCCACTTATACTTTCTTCTCCCACCATTCTAAAGGCATCCTTGACTTATAACTGCAAATGGAATCAGATTTCTGGTTGTAAATTGTTACTGTCATAAGTCAAGGTACCCACATGACCGGATCTGATTTTACAACATTTTTTTTGTGAGCCTTCACTGAATCACTGTGGTCATTAAACAAATGGTGCAGTCATAATTGCGAACCATTCTTCTGAATGAGTGTTTTTTGAGGGTCAATGCCAGAGAAATGGCAGGCATTTGACCTTGGGATGCTGCACCCAGTTCTAAAGGTACACCAGTTGCTAAGCCCCCCCAAAATGCAGTCAAATGATCTGAAGAGGTGGTGGTGGCACATTTTACAATAGCCGGAAGTACTTTGCAGGCTGTAAAGCACCTATTAGGGACCCATCATAGGAAGTTGCACAATATTGTGCAATATCCTTGTTCTGGCCCCTCTGGTTTGGTTCCACCTAGCTCTACCCGAGTGCCTGGTAACCAGGGATGTCAGGGCCCTGGGCTCAAGCTGCTGCTGTTAAATGCCAGGTCGGTTACCAACAAGGCCCCCCTTATTCGGGATTTAATCCTGGAAGAGGGGGCGGACCTGGCGTGTATTACCGAGACCTGGCTGGGCCAGGAAGGGGGGGTGCCCCTTTCGGAAATATGCCCGGACGGGTTCTCGGTTCAGCATCAGCCGCGACCCCAGGGAAGGGGTGGAGGAGTGGCTATTATAGCTCGCCAGAATCTGTGTCCTCGAAGGAGCCCTGCCCCAGAGATTGTTGGGTGTGAGACACTCCTTCTGAAGTTGGACTTAGGGGTTCAGGTGGGCCTTTTGCTAATGTACCTGCCTCCTAGCTGCGTTGCAAAGGCCCTGCCTGTTCTGCTCGAGGCGGTAGCAGGGCTGGCGGTGGAGTTCCCCAGGTTGATGGTGCTGGGGGACTTTAATCTGCCATCACCCGGCGAAGCCTCGGGGGCAGTCCAGGAGTTCATGGCTTCCATGACAACCATGGACCTAACCCAAGTAGTTCAGGGTCCGACTCATGAGGGTGGTCACTTGACCTTGTGTTTCTCTCGGGGCAGTGGAGAGATGATCTGAGGCTGAGGGGTTTAGTCACAGTACCCTTGTCGTGGTCAGATCATTTCCTTCTGAGGTTGGATTTTATGGCACCACCCCTCCACCGCAAGGAGGCGGGACCGATTAAGTGGTTCCGCCCCAAGCGCCTAATGGAACCCGACGGATTCCAGAGGGAACTTGGGGAAATACCTGAATCCCTGGTACACAGTTCATCCGAGTCCCTGGTCGACACCTGGAATCAGGCGGCAGCGGGGGCTCTGGATCGGATTGCGCCTTTGCGACCTCTCCGTGGAAGTGGATCCAGGAGGGCTCCTTGGTTTACTGAGGAACTCCGGGAGATGAAGCGCCACAAGAGACGTCTAGAGCGACGATGGAGATCTAGTAAAGCTGAGTCTGACCGGACACTTTTAAGAACTTTCATTAAGTCTTACTTAGTGGCAATAAAGGCGGCAAAATGCTCGCATTTTTCTGCTCTTATTGCGTCCGCTGACTCCCGCCCAGCCGCCCTGTTTAGGGTGACCACACCCTTCTTGCGAAGGAGGAAGGCGGAGACCCCTTGCAGGGTAGAGCTGAGGAATTTTCTCGGTTTCTGGCGGATAAAGTCACTCAGATTCGGACAGACCTGGACTCTAATTGGGCAGTACAGGCCGAGATGACTGGGGTAGGTCTTAGTCCGGTTATATGGGATAGGTTTGAACCGGTGACTCCTGAGGATGTGGACAAGGCCATAGGAGCTATGAGCTCCGCCACTTGTTTATTGGACCCGTGCCCTTCCTGGCTGGTTTTGGCCACCAGGGAGGTGTCACGCGGCTGGCTCCAGGCGTTGGTCAACGCTTCTCTGAGAGAGGGGTCCGTCCCACAGCCCTTAAAAGCTGCGGTGGTGAGACCCCTCCTCAAGAAGCCTTCCCTGGACCCGGCGGATTTAAAGAACTTCCGTCCAGTCTCCAACCTTCCCTTCGCGGGGAAGGTTGTTGAGAAAGTGGTGGCACTCCAACTCCTACGACTGTTGGATGATACTGATTTTCTGGATCCCTTTCAATCTGGTTCAGGCGCGGCTACAGTACGGAAACGGCTTTGGTCACCCTGATGGATGATCTCTGGCGAGCCCGGGATGGGGGTCACTCCTCTATCCTGGTGCTACTTGACCTCTCAGCGGCCTTCGATACCATTGACCATGGTATCCTTCTGCGTCGTCTCGGAGAGGTGGGAGTTGGCGGCACTGTTCTGCAGTGGTTCTCCTCCTTCCTCTCTGACAGGACGCAGTCGGTGCTGACAGGGGGGCAGAGGTCGAGCCCTAGGCCCCTACTATGTGGGGTGCCGCAGGATTCAGTCCTCTCGCCCATCCTGTTTAACATCTACATGAAGCCACTGGGTGAGATCATCCGACGACACGGGGTGAGGTATCAGCAATATGCTGATGATACCCAGTTGTACATCTCCACCCCGTCTCAATTTGGGGAAGCCGTAGACGTAATGGGCCGCTGCCTGGCCGATGTTAGGGTCTGGATGGGGAAGAACCGGCTAAAACTTAACCCTGACAAGACTGAGTGGCTGTGGATATTGCCCCCTAAGGACTTGACCAATTGTCCCTCCTTGGTTCTTGGGGGGGAGAATTTACCTCCCTCAGAACGGGTCCGCAATTTGGGTGTCCTCCTAGACCCACAGCTAAAATTGGAGCAACATCTTTCAGCTGTGGCTAGGGGGACCTTTGCACAAGTTCGTCTTGTGCACCAATTGCGACCCTAGTTGGAGAAGGAGGCACTTCTCACAGTCACTCATGCCCTTATCACCTCACGGCTGGATTACTGCAATGCGCTCTACATGGGGCTACCCTTGAAGAGTGTCCGGCGACTGCAATTGGTGCAAAATGCAGCTGCGCGAGCTGTGGTGGGTGTACCTAGATGCACCCACGTAACACCTATTCTCCGCCAGCTGCATTGGCTGCCCATTAGTCTCCGGATCCAATTCAAGGTGTTGGTCGTTACCTTTAAAGCCCTACATGGCTCAGGGCCAGGTTACCTTCGGGACCGCATCCTGCCGCATACCTCCCTACGACCGGTTAGGTCCCACAGAGCGGGTCTCCTCCAGGTCCCATCGACCAAGCAATGCCGGCTGGCGGGGCCGAGGGGGAGAGCCTTCTCTGTGGGAGCCCCCTCCCTTTGGAACCAGCTCCCTCCAGAGATCAGGACTATCCCCACCCTGCTGGCCTTCCGTAAAGCGATAAAAACTTGGCTCTTCCGGCAGGCAGGGTATGAATGAAAGTTATTTTAAATCTGGACAGTATTTTAACATGGTTTTTTAACAAAATTGTTTTTTACTTTATGTTTTCTATACATGCTGTGAGCCGCCCAGAGTCCCTCGGGAGTTGGGCGGCATAGAAATTTTAATAAATAAATAAAATAAAATAAAATAAATATTCTCAGAGACTCTTCTCATCCTGCTTACAATCTTTTTGAACTGTTGCCTTCTGGCAGAAGATACAGAACAATCAAAACTCGGACCACACGCTTTCTGAATAGTTTTTATCCTAGAGCTATAATTGCACTTAATAATGAATTGAAGGGTCACCATCAGTGAGCTGTTGGATAGTATTACTTGGTCTGTTGTATGGATGTTTGAGTGGTTCGGGGTGGGGAATTCGTGGCGGGTGGGGATTGCTATGTGTGTTGGGACTGGTCTTGAAGCGTTATGTGAATTTCGTTGTATGGGTGTACTGTGTATATACGTACAATGACAATAAATTGTTGTTGTCGTCATCATCATCATCATCATCATCATCATCATCATCATCATCATCATCATCATCATCATGTTAAATGGTCATCAAGAGACCGGTCATAAGTCAAGGACTACTTATGGTCTTTATATCTGGAAGAACTTCGGCCCTTTCTGTGTTAAATCAGCTTTTCTCAGCCAGCTGCTACGTCATAACTAATTATAACCTCTAACAGCCCTTACCAGAATAATATACGGAATGAAAACAGGGGCCAGAGCTACCCAGTATTGTACTCCAGTATCTTAAAAGATTGCAGCTAAAGAAAAGTTGCAATAAATATTCTTGTTGGCTATTAACAAAATTCATTTCCTTTCTAGGATTTTTTCTTGCATGGAACAATCTCGACTATATCTCGTTCTTATTTTATTTATTCTTGAACGTAACCAAGTTGTCTTATTTGTAAGAAATTCTTAGCAGGAAATACTGTCCCTTTCCCCATAACCAGATTAACCCAACTGATTACTAATCCAGATGTTCCAATTGCACTAAGTAGATCAGGGGTGTCAAAGTGGCGGCCCGCGGGCCGGATGTGTCACGTGCGGGCCACGCCTACCCCAGCTCCATGAATGGGAAAAGCATCACAAAATGACACATGGCAGCAACGTGACGTGGCGAGTTTGACACCTGTGAACTAGATCCTAAGTTGCTTCTTAGGTAAAAGAGTGTCTCCACTTACTTTCTCCCAAAAAAATGCTCAATGTTCTTGCACCAGGAAAGTACTTTCTCCTTTCCCAAAGCAAGGCAGGCAGGAGTAGCTATGATTTGGTCATGATATTTATTAGCGTGTGGGAGTTATATTCTGAAGGACCAGGCCTTGACAATGAACTTTGTGACGGAAAGGCTTAACTTTTTCAGACTTTCTCCTCAGCAATTATTCTCAGTTAACCAGATATGAACAAGAGATCCCATGAAACAATAGTCTGTTAACGCCTACAATTACAGTACATCACATTTTTAAAAACAACAACATCACAATAAGATGGCACCATGTTTTCAACTGCTATCTATTTTTTCTGGTTGCCAAAAATGGTGATTGTAATCAATGATCTGTACTCAAACCGTTTTGGTATCTTATTAATATGGCACCAAAACATTATCCACTAGGGCAGGGGTGTCAAACTTGTGTCATCACAGCGGTGTTACGTGATGTATTGTGACTTCCCCCCCTCGCTAAACTGGGCGTGGCCAGTGTGTGATGCATCTGGCCTGCGGGCCGCAAGTTTGACACCCCTGTACTAGGCGATTTTGCTTCCCACTTTTGATTTTGCAGCCAGTCCGAATGTACTCACAAATTGGTAAATAAGGAACAGCAAAATTAGGGCTGAGCAATGCTTCATATTCAACTCTAAGAATTTCCAAACGCCAAGCAATGCAAATGTAGCATCTACCTGCAACTCATTAAAGCAGCTATCTCAAAAGACACGGCATCTTTAAAGCATGTCTGTTTTTTTCATTTGGGTCATCTCTCCAATCATTTTGAGTTATTGAATAATAACTATACTGCAGTTTAGTGTACTGAGACTCCATCTTTAGGCTAAACCTAAACTGCAATGACCACAATGTATGGCCTTTCAATTTTCACAAATAAAAACCACAGAAATCTTCGGTACCATCTCACACTTTTTCTACACTCAGTATGATGAAGAGCTTCAGAAAACTGGAAGGCTCACATATTCCTTTGTGGCATTTTGTTTGGTCCAATAAACAAATTGTCTAATTGGATTTTTTTTCCCACCGGAGGACGAAGGGGAGATTTGGCTACAACACAGCAAGGCCCTATTACTTTTTAAAAAAAATAGTTTTAAATACGTCTCCCTGGCTTTGATAATAAGATTTGGTAATAGTAATGGTCAGAAAGATATATTCTGATTCTTACTTGGACTATGCTCCAACCCATTAATCTTTGCACTTGGCAGGAGGCAGTCAGTGTGCAAAACTTTGTATATTCAACTGTGAAACAGATGGTTCAAACTGGTTGGGGAAGCCCAGAGAAAATTTTAAAAGGACTGGGAAATCTGAAAAGTTTAGGAAGCATTGCTGAAAGCAAGAATGAGATGTACCTTGCCCTTATGACAGAAGGAATGCACTTACTGCAAGAGCCAAAAATTAGCTTCCTGTGTTTGGAAGGATACAAGCTCTATTACTGCTAAGAATTCTTTGACTCCCATTTGTGTTTACATGTATAAACCTTATGCCATTTCTTCATCTTCCTTTTTTTCAACTTTAACACAAATAAAATGCAAGGGAAATCGTAAATGGAAATGCAACTCTCTCAACTGCTGCTCTGGGCCCTAAAATACACAGATGTAGATGAAAATACATGCTTGACATTTGGTAGAGCCAGTTTTGTTTAAGACTGCCAAACACAGAAAGGAAGTTCAAGTGTTGGATAAATGTTAGAAGAGCTGTGCCAAACCCCTAGTGATAATATATACATCTATCCGTTTGTGTGTGTGCCTGCGTGTGCAAATTTTTCTGTCCATTGAACAACTAAATCTCTGGACTTTTTGTTGTTGTTGTTCAAATGATGTTAATCAGTATTCACTGGCAGTATTGTATCTATTTCATCAAGATGTATAGGGCTGTTGCTGAGTCACATGTACAAGGCATTATGACATTCTGAGGATCTCAATTTTCATTTCATTTCTTTTCACAAATAGCTTTCCGGCCCTCATGTTTACAAAGAGCAGCTTGCAAAAAAAGTGGAAAGTATTTACTGAAGGAAGAGCTCTCTGTCTCTCCGTAATGACTTTTGTTCACTCTACGTCTTTTTTTCCCCAATGATTTCACATTTCTTTGTCCAATCCTGTCTTTTACTGTATTCCTATTTCTTTATATTTTGCAACTCTCTTGCTCCTTAAAACAGACTGCAAAATCTGTATTATAGAAATAGATGTACAGGTATGAATGCACGTATGTATGTATAAAACTTTATTTTATCATTCTTCCTTTATTACAAACTATATTCTGATTCTTAATTTTTGCCAGCAGCCTAGTTAAAACATTTTTTAAAAAATCATGATGAAACAGAAATGCTAATCTAAACAAAGAGAGATATTTTAGTTAGTAAATACCATATTTTTCAGAGTATAAGATGCACCTTTTTACCCCCCAAAAGAGGGTGAAAACTTGGGTGCATCTTATACACCGAATGTAGCCCCACCCAGCCACCGCCACCCTTTGGCCTCTACCTCCCAACAATTTACCTCTTTGCAGCAAACAGCAGCAGAGCCTGATTTGCACAAGAAACTAATTAGCAGCCTCCCGACCTACAGCTGACTGAGGCTTGCAAGCCACATGGTAAAATGAAACTAACTACGGTGGCTGCAAGGGGACAAATTGCTGGGAGATGAACTGCTGGCAATGTTGGACTGAAATGAGGTAAGTTAATAACTATAAATGTTTGTAGAATGTTCAAATTATTAGACTTATTTTTTAAAGACTGCTTTATTATTGTTCTAGACAACTTAACAAAATGAAGAAGTGTTTTAAAATAAATGCTTGCTCTGAAGAGGCCCAGTGCTTTTGTATCTTCTTTTAAATAGCAGAGAATATATACTTCCAGAAAGCCTCAAATGTAAAGATCTGTAAAAATATAATCTGAAATGTAACAGTGTCCTGTTTAGTATTAAGATAAGGCAGCTGAGTTAAACCCTCACTTACTCATGTTTGGAGTAGATCTATTTAAATAATTGGGAGGAGTTAGTGTGATTACATTTAAGAAAACTTTCTGGCATTATGTACATTTCTCCAATTCTTTGCTATTTCTATGGGTCAGGTACACATGCACAGAAATACACAGCAAACAGTGTATATCATATGTACTGTTTGCTGTTTGCTGTATAGCAAAGTGCTGGGAGGCAGCGGCCTTTTTTCCTTGTTTTCCTCCCCCAAAACTAAGGTGCGTCTTATACTCCGAAAAATGTGGTGCGTCTTATACTCTGAAAAATACGGTACTGAAAGTCTGAACCATAATGAATTTTTGGGAGTAATCAGCCTGAATAGTATTTTTCTTCTAAAATAATTTTTACTTTTTCAAAAAATGTTATAAAATATTGTATATGCATTCCCACTTTAACAGAACCTATTTTTGTCATATAAAGAGTCACAGCTGAGTTGACAAAATAGACATTAAAATCTGTGCACTACTAAAGCAATAGACCTGCTCAAATTATACAACTCTACAAACACTGTTGATTACCTGGTAATAATTGAAATCTTAGTTGCTTTCTGGGTCATTAGAAACAAACTTTGTAAGGTGAAGGAAATTAATTCCTATGCTAAAAGTCATAGAAACTGTAGCACAAGCTATTTTATTTATTTATTTATTTATTTATTTATTTATTTATTTATTTATTTATTTATTTATTTATTTATTTATTTATTTATTTATTTATTTATTTATTTATTTTAATGTTCTTATATGCCGCCCTACTCCCTGGGGACTCCCTGGAAAGCTATACCTTTCAGAATGATAAAAAGACTTTAGAAAACAATTTTAGTCCCTATCAGATTTATTCCTCAAATAAAGGATTATACCCAATTTGAAATATTATTTTCATTGCTTGAGAAGAGAATACTGTATAGAGGTTTTTCATCCAAACCTTAGCTACTGAGTTTAACACCACTGGCATGCCAGTGGCAAGGCTGTGGTGTGTGGGTTGTCAGAGATATGTGTGTTGGGCCACTGCTATTAGTGCATGAATCTGTTTGGTTTTTGGTAGCGCAACACAGTGATAAAGATAGAACTGGCAGGGGTTGGCTTGGGCCAGCCTGGATCCTATGACTGCTGCTCATCCCCTTGATTTGGTCTGGATATCAAATACACTGGTTTCCTCTACTTGTTGATTAATCCTACCCATTCCCCCTTGGAGATATTTTAAAGAAAGATTCTATCTCATTCATCTTCATACAATGCTTATCTTGCATGGACTGCTCATTTCAGGTCATACCACAACATTTCACTTGGATTAAGATCAAGGCTTTGATTTATTATTTCCAAAAATGTGAAAATACTTCTCTTTTAGGCATTCTGTTTGTAATATTTTCCTTCTAGAATAATTTTTACTTTTTCAAATGATTTTATAAAATATTATATGCATTACAACTTTAACAAAGGCTAATTTTTTCATCCTGTAAAAGAATCACAGCATATTTATTTGTATGTTTTCCATTATTGTTCTGTTGCATGACTCTCATTTATTCGTGACAGATATCCAATATCTTTCCATAGAATTTTGTAGTATGACCCAAAATCAGGGGTGAAATGTTACCGTTCGGGGCGGAACCAGTAGTAAAAAAATGCTTTAAAAAGTAAAAAAAAAAGGTTCCGATGATCAGCTGTGACAATCAGCTGTGCCACGCGATCATCTGAACCTTTTTTTTTACTTTTTTAAAGCATTTTTTACTACCGGTTCCAGCGAATAGGTAGTAAAAATGCTTTTAAAAGTTTTTTTTTAAGGTTTCGACAATCAGCTGTGACAATCAGCTATGCCGCGCTATCGTCGGAACTTTTTAAAAACTTTTTTTTAGCATTTTTAACTACCGGTTCATAGTTTAAAAATGCTAAAATAAGTGGGGGGAAAGTTGGCCATGCCCACCCAGTCACCCCACCCCACCAAGTCATGCCCATCAAGCCACGCCCACAGAACCGGTAGGAAAAATTTTGAATTTCCCCATTGTCCCAAATAAATTGTTTCCTGATTTGCAAACTGTCTAGCTCAGGAGTCCCCAGCCTTTCTGGCTTTCCAGACTGGCGGGAGGTGGGCAGGAGGGGGGATGGTTCTGCACAAGTGTCCACCACTTACACAAATGGGGCTTCATGTGCATGCGTGCACTTGCCCTCTGCTCACATAATTGGAACTGCACACATGCGTTCGCTCACCCACTGCTTCCACAGCCTGGTTCTGTACAGGCCACGGTCTGGTTCTGGGCCATAGCCTGGCAATTGGGAACCCTTGGTCTAGCTTCTGAATGCCACATTTTCATCTTTGCGGGAATACAGATGGAATACAGTTAATGCAACAATTAATTCAAGAGTTCTGATATTGTTTGTTTAGAAACTAGGTTTATGAATTCCAGCAAGTCCCTCTCACTTTCATATATATATATATACAGACAGACAATGCTTTAGTGGGTGGTTTGCTTGTTTTTTAATTTTCCAAAATCCTTGTTTGCTTCCCTGGGTTCTTTCTTGACCTCCAGGTGTATTAGATACCTTGCACTTGAGGTGAAGTTCATTGGGCTCTTGGGTAGACTAACAATGATATTGCATTTTCTGTATTTGTATAGTATCTATTTGACTATGACTTGATAGAAGCTATAAGCAATGGTTTCCAGCCTCTTGAGAATGGCTATATCTATCTATCTATCTATCTATCTATCTATCTATCTATCTATCTATCTATCTATCTATCTATCTATCTATCTATCTATCTATCTATCTATCTATCTATCTATCTATCATCTCTCTCTCTCTCTCTCTCTCTCTCTCTCTCTCTCTCTCTCTCTCTCTCTCTCTCTCTCTCTCTCTCTCTCTCTCTCTAAGAATTATGCCTCAAGTCGTAATACGCTTCTACAAACCAGCGTCCTGAAAAACAAACTTGGATGGCAGCAATGAACATGTGCAATTTTAATAGGGGGAGCCTGCTCAGATCCCAGGTTGATTGCTATCTCACTGACTGGACATGTGATTAAACTTAAAAGAGATTTTAAAAAAAGGCATCAAAGTTGACTCAGACTGTTCAATAAAGGCATGACACTATATTCTGTTGCATATGTTGTTGTTGTTGTTGTTTTCAGCCAGACTCCTTTTCTCTATTAATAGGCTTAGATGAAGCTCAGCGAACATAAGTCACAATACATAAGCATTTCAGATAGTTCTAAAGGATTCGTAATCTTTCTCTCACCACGGTATGTAAACAGCAACAAAATTATTGTCTAGGGAGACTCCGATAACTTTGTTTACAAATGCTTTTTTATCTGTTTAGACTAGTATGCCAGGTGCAGACCTATCTAGAACTGCCAGTTCTAGTCACAAAAGCAATGCTCCCAAGCTTGACTAGTGCTAATGTATTTTGCACAAGGCTATCTTTTAAACATAATTGGGAAATGTCCTTGATTCAAAATGCAGGAATCCAAATATTGGTTGGTGTAAATTTCGTACCACTTAACATTGGAGTGGGAAATCAGGTTGGCTTGACCTGAATAATTCTTGCAAAACCTATGTTGGCTCCACCTAAGCAAGGCATTTTACCTTAAATATCATAAGCTAGGTTTACCCAGTATGCATTGCAATCTCAGTATTCTGTAGTTACCTAGATCCACCTGCTCCCTCTTTTCCCCCATTTTCTTTCAAGGTTCCCAATGTTTTTAATCTATTAAACCAGCTCTTCCCAATTTGGTTTGGATCATTTCAATTTGAGCCAGTCACTTCTTTAATGTTCTGAAAATGAAGCTGTCAATAAGACCACTCAGGAATTTTGGTAATGTTGCCATCTTTGCTGAGTTATTTTTCGAAAAGATGTGAATGTATTCTTCGAAAATTCCGTAACTTAGTTTGGAATTCTATTATTCAGATAGCCTATCTAGCTTGGCAGCCTGTGGCACATTCCTGCAATAGTACATTTATTTTTAATTATTTAAATTTAAAAATTCTCTTCTAGTGCAATTTGGTAGAATTAATAACTTTCAATAAATATGTTTTGGGATAATTTTAGTTTCAAAATAGTAGGTAAACTACAACTACTATTAATTATTATTCATTAATTATTATATTACATAAAAACATTTTTGTTTGAAACTGTGCAATGGCAATACATTAAATAAAAATGACTTCTCATTTTAAAGTCTCTTTCGCATACACTAGTGGCAACCCAAAGCTCCTGAATTAATATCAACATTGAAAGGTGTTTTGGATTATTCTAAATGTATACATTTTTAACAAATACAAAGCATTACCATGTTATTTGCAATAATACTCTGAATACAAAGTTGAATAACCCATATGAACAAAGCAAAAGGTAAGGTGAGACTAATTGAACAGTGTTTCTTTAATGCTGATTGGATAGCTCAGATGAAGTTTTTTGAACCTTTTAATTCCAATTCATTATGCTGGAAACATAAATAATGGAGCACACACACATATGATATAGAACTGCTTTACTATCATTCTATTTTGGTTCAAATATCTATCCGATTGTTCATTTAAATTTGGGAATACAAGTATGGTCTAAATATATGTGAATTTGAATGATACGTTGCAAAATTGGAGATAAGATATAAGATAAAGATGATGATAAAGATAAAGATGATAAAGATAAAGATAACTATATTGTCCTTTTTTTACTGTGAGCACACCGCCTCACATTAAAAATGAAATTCTATTGCCTGCTCAATAGAAAGTTTATATCTACCCAAACACATACATAACACACACATGCACATGCTAACACACATATTAAATACATGTAAATCTATGGATTTACTAAGCAGGAAACGTAACAAACAAACAAAAATATTATTTTATGATGAAAAGGCAATGTCACCCTAATTGTCTCTATGTATTCTGTCCATAAACTGCTCTTTATGAAGTAAAGGAAAGACTGGTCAATATTATTCAGTGTGGTCAAAGTTCAATTTTTCAATTTAAAAAAAAAGTTTTTTTAAAAAAATACACACTTTTTCTTTCTGTGTACCAAAACAATACAAATTAATGAATATTTTCAGTAGGATTCCCAACACAACCTCGCATAAGAATTCCTTTCATATAAGAACCTATTCATCTTTGAAAGCAACAGAGCTAATTGCACCTGCAGCATTTGAGTTTATATTTAAAACAGAATTTGCAAACATACCCCAGAAAGGCAGACAATCACTGAACAGACCAAAGCAACAGAACTTGAAGAAGTTCATTTCAACAGATTCCTTATGACCCTCTTGCTGCTTACTAAGCTATTCAACTGTAACAATTGTTGCTCTTTTGAATACAGTAGTTGTGGCATTTTTATAGATCTCCAGAACCCTGTTTACAAACCCAGCAGACCTTCACCCACACTGAAACCAATAAGCAGTAAACAAAAGACAGTCATCCAGAAACATCCCTAGATCCTTGAAGATATCCTGACGTTTGGGAAACTATTTCTGTCCAGAGCATATGCTTAAAAACTGCTTTAAAGCGCAAAGGAAATGAGGTGGTTCTCACCCATATGCTCCTGATTCCATCATGATTCAGAAAACATTATTGAACATTTAGCATTGTATTAAATTTGGCAACGCCAAGTATATTATTGACTCCTGCTTGCTCATAGCAGTCAATAAAGCAGAAATTCATTTCTTTTAATAATTGAAAATTTAACAAGAGTACCAAAATATGGTAATCTTATAGTATTTAAAAAAAATTTACCCCCCAATTATTATTATAGATTATTATTTCAGAAATAAACTCAAATATGATACTGAATTTAGATATATCAATTATTCTGCTGCCTTGTGATGAGACCAGCTGCCTTGAGTTCTCCCCAACTGTCATCTAGCCAGCTACTATTCCATCATGATATCTGAAATATTTTCATTTGAACTACTGTCTGGGCTTGCCTCCCTCCACCCTCTCTTCCTACCTTCTTTATTTGCTTGTCATCTCATTTAGATAATAAAATTGAGTGTAGAGACACTGTCCTTTCTAGAACAGGGATAAAAATGTAGCAAATGAGTAATACATTGCGTTTCAGAATTAAGACTGTTTTGTAGATTCTCAAGAGGACAGCCATGTCTACATGTTCCTCCAGGCAAAACATTTCTAGCAAAAAGAGCTACCTTTTGAAGGGAATTCAGAGTCAATACTACAGGATCAAGATTATATCCAGCTAGCTGTAAAAAAGGTGATT
This sequence comes from Diadophis punctatus similis, assembly GCA_023053685.1. Taxonomy (NCBI): domain Eukaryota; kingdom Metazoa; phylum Chordata; class Lepidosauria; order Squamata; family Dipsadidae; genus Diadophis; species Diadophis punctatus. The sequence continues at coordinate 7,557,141 of JALIGW010000002.1, forward strand.
TCAAAAGTACCTGTTAAAATTTGGGCACTGGTATATGAGGTTAAGATGCTTATCCATATCCATATCAGAGATACCATAATGCAGAAATAATATATTCTTTATGATATCATATGTTTATACATACAATGTACAGAAAACCCCACAAAAGCTTCTATATGCAATACTGTTCATTCTGTTGGCTCTGAACCAACTAATCTCAAATTACCAAATCATCATGACCAATGATGGGAGAAAAATGAGTAACAAGTTATTAAAAAACACTATAAAACATCCACAATCTCCCCAAAGTGGATGTTTTTTCTCTCTCCAAATTATCTGATAGATTAAGACAATTCTGGCTGGACCAGAACGTCCTACAGATAACCAGATTCCAAACTATAAAGAGATGTATAAACCACCATTTGTGCATCTAGATGCTAATCAATAGGTAGTATAAACTACCTACCGCAGTCTTATACAATTTACAAATAAAATGCAAAGTTCCTCTCTAAATTAAAACAAAGTTACTGCATCTTGTTATCATTGGCAAAACATTTGTTCATCTCCGTATTTCAATAAAGGCTCTTTATAAATTTGGCAAAAGAATAAATAACAACAATAGCAGCAAAAGAGCAGGTTGGGTTTTTTTTTTAACAAAGTCCCATAATGGCCTCAAAAGAAAACATTTACTGTAAAATAAACAAAGGGAAGCAGTTTGTAGATTAAAAAACCTCTTAGGAGGAAGCATCACCTCTAAAAGGGGGGAAAATAACTTTGCAGAGGAAAACAGCTGGAAACAGGATGCTTTTTAACTTTCATCCTGACTGCTTTGATAGACCACATCCCTATATCGTAAAAAAGCAAAAAAAAAAAGGTATCAGCTGTATCTTATTTCAATAAAGAGAAGAGAACGGCTTTGTAGATTATAAAGAAACAAGTTTAGAGAAGGAGGGGGAAATCGATTAAATAGTACAGGAAAATCACAGTAGATTTGTTATCTTCTTTCTCTTTGAAAATGGCTTAACCGAGTATGGTTAGTTGTTCGTTTGAGGTACCATAATGGAAGAGTTACCGGTTGGCTGGACTATAGCTAATTTTTCTTAAAACTCTCCTGAAATATTGTATATTGTAATACAGAAGGATTTTTATCAAGCACTTTTGTATGTCAACATTAGCGGCAAATGTGCTTAAATCTGCAGTACTTTGAGTAACAGAAATTGCTTCTTATTCTTTTTTTAAAAATAACTGATGCAAAGGTATGTATATTTAAAACACAGATGTTTGCAGGATCTGATCCTTCCATTAAAATGACAAAAGCAGCATCATATACTGTAAACTCCTCCTCTGTGGCATATGGTGTAATGCAGGGGTGGGTTCTTACTAACCTCGCCGCTGGTTCGCTTCCTCCCGCGCTGCGTGGCCGCGCGTGTGCTTTGCGCCGACGCACATGTGCAGTGCCAAAAATTTTTTAAAAAAATTAAAGCCAAAAACAAGATGGCGGCACATGAGCAGTGTCGAAAACTGAGCTTCTGCACATGCAGAAGAAAAAAATCAGAAAAAATTCCCCCAAAAAATCCCAAAAAAATGGCGCCATCCACGGACCAGCACCGACCGAACCGGCGCCATGACGTCACCAACGGGTTGCTACCGGTTTGGGAGAACCGGTCCGAACCGGGAGGAATCCACCTCTGGCATAATGTCACGGCAATGCAACAATATGTTTGTCATTTTAGCCCATTGACCTCTTCTTATGAAAGACTGATACTGATTTTTTTTTAAAAAAAAACCTTTAAAAGAAGTCTACAATTCATTCAATCTCCAAGTTAAGGAAATCTGTATGAAGATGACAGCATAGAAATAAAATGCTTAAATATCTACAGTATTCTTCAAGGCTGACTTTTATTTTCAGAGTAGACTGTTTCCTATCAAATTATCAGAGAACAAATAGCCTGGAAAAAAGGCTGAAGAGGTGTAATAAAAAATATTTAACATGGATCAAACAGTATGCTAAAATATTTAAAAACTGTTCAAACGCTTGCTAGCAAATATATTAACTGATTAATCAAAGGCCTCCTTATGTAACTGAACAAAATTTGGCAATTATTTTGGAAACTACTGTTTATTTATTTATTTATTGTTTGTTTGTTCTTCTATGCCGCCCTACTCCCGAGGGACTCAGGGCGGCGTACAGCAATTTTATAAGAACATCAATAAAACAATGGTTTAAAAACAACAATTAAAAAATGTACAAAAGAAAATTATTCACAATCAGTCATACCAAAAAGGGGGGGGGATTCAGATGTAATTTAGTCTTCCCCCCCCCCCCCGCCTGCAGGAAGAGCCATGTCTTGACGGCTTTCCGGAAGGCCAGCAGGGTGGGGATGGTTCGGGTCTCTGGGGGAAGTTGGTTCCAGAGCGCGAGGCCCCCCACAGAGAAGGCTCTCCCCCTAGGGCCCGCCAACCGGCATTGTTTGGCTGACGGGACTTGGAGGAGGCCAACTCTGTGGGCCCTAACCGGTCGAAGGGAAGTGTGAGGCAGAATGCGGTCCCGAAGGTAGCCTGGTCCTAGGCCATGAAGGGCTTTAAAGATGATGATCAACACCTTGAATTGTACCCGGAGACCGATGGGCAACCAATGCAGCTGGCGGAATATAGGTGTAACGTGGGTGTACCTTGGCACACCCACCACAGCACATTCAGCCACATTTTGCACCAACTGGAGTCTCCGAATACTCTTCAAGGGTAGCCCCATGTAGAGCGCATTGCAGTAGTCCAAACTCAACTAGCAGACTACCTAGTTCTCATTCAACTAGCAGACTACCAAGACAGTTAACTAGCAGAATACCAAGTTTGATTCAAATAACCAACGAAAAACAGGTCACATCAGACAAACCTTATTGCATTCTTTAAAAAACTTGTGAAATCACTAAATCAGCAAATTGCTGTGGAAACACAGGTAATCCTCAATTAACTGACAACTGAGCCCAAAAATTTTGTTGCTCAGCCCCTGAGATATTGGAACACTGCTATCATGTCTCCCCCAGTCCTTCTTTTCATTAAACTAGACATACCCAGTTCCTGCAACCGTTCTTCATATGTTTTAGCCTCCAGTCCCCTAATCATCTTTGTTGCTCTTCTCTGCACTCTTTCTAGAGTCTCAACATCCTTTTTGCATCGTGGCGACCAAAACTGAATGCAGTATTCCAAGTGTGGCCTTACCAAGGCATTATAAAGTGGTATTAACACTTCACGTGATCTTGATTCTATCCCTCTGTTAATGCAGCCTAGAACTAGCAAACTTTAACCAAATTATACCACTGTGCATAATGGTGTTGGTATTACTGAAATCTGATTGCAGTGTTTAGACACGGTTTAGAATAGTGCTGTGATTTGATAAGATTAGCACAACCAAAATCCTGTAATCTATTTCTGTAAGTTTGCAGTCAAGTGACAGAAGGGCTTTTATTGCAGCAATTAGAAAAATCTGTATCAGGAAGAATTTCTGAACAGGTATATTATCTACAGAAAGGAAAAATGCACAAAAAAAGAAAAGAAAAAGATTCTTCTGGATCCCTCCACTATCAGCTTGTCACACAGAAATATAATGCTCAACGGAACTGAACATTGTACCTTAAACTTTATATCCAATAACATTGCATGGGAAATCAGTAAATGCTGTTTTGAATTAGAAACACCGTTTAAATTTCAGAATGTGACAATACCGTATTTTCGGACTATAAGACGCACTTTAGTTTTTGGGGAGGAAAATAAGAAAAAAAAAATCTGCCTACCAGCATCCATCTGGCTAGCGTCCTTAGCAAACAGCCTGGAACAGGTATATGAGCCTTGCAATGCTCCGTTTGAAAGGCTGCTTTTTCAGAGCCATTTCAGAGGCTACTTTTTCAGCCTCGCAAAGCTCCCTTTGAGAGGTTGTTTTCAGCCTTGCAAAGCTCCATTTAAGAGGCTGCTTTTCAGCCTTACAAAGCTCCCTTTGAGAGGTAGTTTTCAGCCTTGCAAAGCTCTGTTTCAGAGGCTGGGTGGGGCTACATTCGGTGTATAAGACGCACCCAGATTTTCACCCTCTTTTGGGGGGGGGAAGGTGCATCTTATACTCTGAAAAATACAGTAGTCTAATCCAAATGATATAGATTTATACAAAGCATACAGATAGACTTCCAATATCAAGACAACAATAATGTACTCGGCTCCTGAAATTGTCTAATTCACTCTTGCTAGACTAATACAAGTCAATATTACAAAGCGAATTTGATAGAAGGGCTCCTTGTGACTGAAGATTGTTGTGATGCTATCTGTGGAGATCAGAATAGAAAGCTGAAAAAAAATACCCCAAAAGTTGGGGGTGACAAACCATTTTGGTACTACTGCTAAGAATAGGAAAACACATCCATGTAGCCCTGAATTGAGCTCAATCTAAGGGCAACTTGAATTATATTTAGGACTTTAAACATCTATCTTATTTCATCTTCTATTCTTCTTTGTCCTTGTCTATATAATATGGTGGCTTTCTTTGATATTGCTTTACAACAGAAGATCATTATGTCCTGACTACAGCAGCACAAACAATGGCTTTCAATTTTGGGGGCGGGGTGGGGGGAGGGAGACGGAACAGGTAGATATATTTGGAATTGTGAAAACAATGCCATTGTTGCTTCCATGAATACCTGTCTTGGGAGGTATCCATTCACAAAGCCCTAATTTCAAAGAAAGGTGAAATAATGATAATTATAACTAGCCACAAAGAGGAAGTGGAAAGAGTCCTACGCCCCTACCTCCACCACTAATTAGTTAGAAAAGATAGCTCTCTCGGTTATTCAATATGTAAGAGACAGTTTGGTGTAGTGGTTACATTTCTGTGCTAGAAACTGGGAGTTTTCGAGTTTTACTCTTTTTTCTTAGGCATGGTTTGGAATAGGCAAGTTTTGGCCTGTCACTCTCTTTCCAACCAATGACCTCAGGGTTGTATATTCCTCATGGAGGTGGCTGCTAGATTGATAGGAGACTCCACCTACCCCACCATTGGTGGGTTTCAAATTTTTTTACTATCGGTTCTGTGGGCATGGCTTGGTGGGCGTGGCGTGGCTTGGTGGGTGTGGCAGAGGAAGGGTACTATAAAATCTCCATTCCCACCCCACTCCAGGGGAAGGTTACTGCAAAATCCCCATTTCCTCCCGATCAGCTGGGACTCGGGAGGCAGAGAATAGTTGGGGGCCAGTCAGAGGTGGTATTTACTGGTTCTCCGAACTACTCTAAATTTCCGCTACCGGTTCTCCAAACTACTCAAAATTTCCGCTACCAGTTCTCCAGAACTGGTCAGAACCTGCTGAAACCCACCTCTGTACCCCACACCAACCCACCCCAGCTCTCCAGCCATCATTCTTTTCAGTTACCATACAATGTATTATTCTCATTATGTTCTTTTGTCATTTGTTTATTTTATTGTTCTGTTTACACTCTTTTCATTTTTTTTCATTTTTATTATTTTAAGCCATCTAGAGTAGCCCCATGGTGAGATAGGTGGCAAAAAATTTAACAAATAATAACTGTGAGGTTTCTCAAGAAACAGAATTCTTGCCCACTAGTAGAGAGTAGAGTAGGGAATAGTAGAGAATACAATATTGCTAAGAGTACAGGTAATCCTCAAATTGCAATGGTTCATTTAGTGACTGCTCAAAGTTACAACAGCACTGAAAAAAGTAACTTGTGACTTTTTTTCACACTCAACAACTGTTGCAGCATCCCCATGGCCACGTGATCAAAATTCAGATGCTTGGGCAACTGACTCTTATTTATGAGTGTGTCCCAGGATCATGCGCTCACCTTTTGCAACCTTCTGACAAGCAAAGTCAATGGGGAAGCCAGATTCATTTAACAACCGGGTTACTAACTTATCAACTGCAGTGATTCACTTAACAAATGTGGCAAGAAAGGTAGTAAAATGGGGCAAAACTCACTTAACAACTAGCAACAGAAATTTTGGGCTCAACTGTGGTCATAAGTTGAGGACTAATTTGTTAAAGACTAACAGGGTCAAGTCATTTGACTCTGTGGAAGGTTTCAGTTGCTCTTACGCAGCCTCATGATGGTCTTACTCTAAGATCTCAAATGACTGTCTCCAAAATGCCCCAAGAATCTGGCATTCCTGTGTAAGAGTTTTGCAAATCCTATGAGATTTCAGAAAATTGTCACTTTAATGAAATTTTGGTTATATGGAGGGACCATTTTAGGGAATCACCTACGCTAACAAGATAACATTCGGCAAATTAAGTAATGATGGGAATTACTCATAAGAGTTAAATGGTAGCACTACAAATAACCATAGAGACCATCCTTACAGTGAAGGCTACCAACTTAACATGGTACCTGACAGTTTTGTCGAGTCTATTTTTATTGTATGTTGTGTGTTACATAATGCAGATATATTCCCTTTGCTTTTGGACAGTTATATTTTATAAAAACAACCTGAAAGATGGGATATAATTCTCAAAAAATTAGAAAAAATGAAAGGTAGATTATGGAAGACTATGATTACTATTAACACCATCAACTACTGAAGATTAAGTTCAAATACTGTGAGGGTGATACTGAAAAATTTCCATATTAATGATATTTTAGTGTGAACAGAGATATATTCTCCCTTTTTTCCATTTAGGCTCAGTGCTGAGAAGAGCAGAGCTTTATGAAATGCATATCCTTGTCTTACAGGTAATATAAACTGGACAAGTAAGATGTGCAGGACAACTGCTTAAAATAAATCTAGATTACAGATTGGTAAATTTTAAGAGACAATGCTTTATAACTTTCCTGAGGAAAGTGTAATATGTACTCAGGTATCTTCCATCTGTGATGAAGGATCATTGCTTTGTTGGGGGGGGGGGGTTAGGAACAAATGTCTTAAAGTCTAGATTAAAAACATTTAAAGCCTTATTGGTGTGCTTTTAGCCTATGGTCTAGAGCAGTGTGTCTCAACCTCACCAACTCTAACATGTCTAACATGGTACTGCAGGCCACATTAGCTGACACTGATCCGCAGGTCAGCGGTTCAAATCTCACCGGCTCGAGGTTGACTCAGCCTTCCATCCTTCCGAGGTGGGTAAAATGAGGACCCAGATTGTTGGGGGCAATATAAATATACATTGCTTACTGGTGTAAACCGCTTAGAGAGTGCTTGCACTGTGAGGCGGTATATAAATCTCACAAATAAATAAATAAATAAATAAATAAAATGTGTGGACTTCAGCTCCCAGAATTGTCCAGCCAGCATGTTGACTGGGGAATGCTGGGAGTTGAAATCCATGTATCTTAAGGCTTCCAGAATTCCCCAGCAATTTTAGCAATAGCAATAGCAATAGCACTTAGACTTATATACCGCTTCATAGTGCTTTACAGCCCTCTCTAAGCGGTTTACAGAGTTCAGCATATTGCCCCCAACAATCTGGGTCCTCATTTTACTGGCCTCAGAAGGATGGAAGGCTGAGTCAACCTTGAGCCTGGTGAGATTTGAACAGCTGAACTGCTGAACTGCAGTGCTGCACTTTAACCACTGCACCACCTCGGCTCCTTTTAAAGTTGCTGAGGTTAAGAAACACTGCTCTAGAGCAGGAGTCTCAAACTCAAGGCCAGTAGGCCGGATTCGGCTCACAGGGCCACCCTGGAAAGAGAAGGACCGGTCCGCAGTGCCTCTGCTAGCGAAAACAGAGCTCAGGAGCAGTTTTCAATGGCAGAGGGTTGCAGGAGGCCGTCGCAGCCGAAAACAGAGCTCGGGGGCCCGCTTTGGCTGGCAACGTTCTCAGGCCACCACCGGTGCCTCCAACACGAGTGACGTCGAATTGGCCATGCCCACCATGGCCATGCCCACCCCAGCTTCCTGAGGTCAAATATAACCCTGGTGTGGCCCTCAATGAAATCGAGTTTGAGACCCCTACTCTAGGGCATCTCCACCACAAAATCATTAACAAAAATCCACTTACATTTTCTTTTAAAATAAAGACAGGAAAAGTCCTACATAAAAACAGAGGCTCACTAAGGTTCATTCTCTCCAAACGGGGGGGGGGGGGGGACTCTTGGCAGCAAGAAATAACTCTTTCCCCCATTTTCAGAACAAAACATATGTGAAAGTTTCATGCATATTTTTTACTTCCTCAAGGAAAGGTTGACCTGGTACATAACGCTACAGCCCGAAACTGACTTTTACTTTATGTTATAAAGAGGAAGCCGACCACAGTCATCTACTGTTTAAAATGTAAAGTGAAAAAGGAGATATAAGAGCAATATGGACCACAAATTTAAAAGCCAACTTTCCTGTTAAACTTCACCACTTTTTCTCTTTTTTTTCCTTGTTTGTTTCAAGGCAGTAGACTCTACAAAATAATTAGATATTGTTTATTGAAGTCTAGCATTTTCAGATAGTTTTCTGCGGGTTAGCTCCCATGCCCTGATGTCCTTGAATGAGTTGTATCACCTTTCCTCATATAGTCTTTTAATTAGTTATTTCTTCGTTTGAAGGGGCTTCTTGATGCAGAGAGGCCAACTATTTATTTATTTATTTATTAGTGACATTTATATACTGCCTCACAGTGCAAGCACTCTCTAAGCGGTTTACACCAGTAAGCAATGTATATATTTACATTGCCCCCAACAATCTGGGTCCTCATTTTACCTACCTCGGAAGGATGGAAGGCTGAGTCAACCTTGAGCCGGTGAGATTTGAACCACTGACCTGCAGATCAGTGTCAGCTAATGTGGCCTGCAGTACCTGCCTCTAACCGCTGCGCCACCTGGGCTCCATAAAACTATCTATTGCACTGACTTGCCCTTGAGAAGTACTGTAGTTTTAAGTAAGCAAACTGGTCTTAACTTTGTTTGCCAGTTCAGTAGTATATGTGAGGTTATAGAGAAAGAGGATGCACAAAGCTCTCATTCCATTATTGCCAAGCTATCCAAAATCGGTCCAGTTTGGAAAACTGGATTTAAAAGAAAAATTAAAATAAATTGGGAGATCTGAGAGAATATGAACTGTGCCAAGTTTTAGTAGACGATAAGATGGATGATTCATCTCTAGGTGATAAGATACATTATGGATTTTGCAGCACAAACTGAAGGATATGCAAAAAAAAAAACAAAACACCACCCTGTAATTGTTTTTAATCTAATCATTCTTCTAAGTTCACACTCTGTTGACTTCACAACAGTCAAGTTTTTGATTGATGAAAATGATATTACTCCTTTGTTCCTACTAGCAGCATCCTATATTATCTTAAATAAACAAAAAAAAAATGTAATGTAATCTATCAGAAATATTGAGAACTTTCTGTCACCGGAGATGTCAAGGTTTCTATAAGGATTTAGCCCAGTTATTCTGTATTTTTTGTATTTGTATTTGTTTATTTTGTCAAGCATATATGATTATAAGCAAAGTATAAACAGTAAAACATGACTGAATATATATGTAATGCAGGGCCGGGTTTCTAATATTTTTACTACCACTCTGTGGGTGTGGCTTATTTTGTGGGTGTGGCTTGCCAGCCATGTGACCGAGTGGGCGCGGGGCTCGGGAGCTTGGCAGCGGCCGGAGAAGCAGGGGGGCATTCCCCCGCAGCTGGAGCAGCAAGACCGTGGCAGCGGTTCTTCTAGGAGGCTCCGTCCGGCCTGAATGCTTCTCCCCATTCGATGATCCTAGGTTCCTGCCGCCCGTTTCCCCTCCCCTCAGCAGCTCGAGAAGCCTCGAACGTGTGAAAATGCCTGGGATCATCACCACACGTTTGTGGCTTCTCAGACTGCTGAAGGGAGGGGAACTGAGATAGGTCCTGCCGCCCGTTCTTTCAGCATCTCACGTGCTCCCTCAGCCATCCTCCCCTGCTTGGACTCACTGTGGGGTAGGAAGGCAGCGCATGCGCAGTGCCGGAAGCTCAGCTTTTGGGCATGCGCAGGAGAATTTAAAAAAAAATAATTAAAATATTCTTTTTAAAAAAGGGCAGCGCCCAGGCACAGGCAACCGACCGCACCGGTACTGTGACGTCACCAGCGGGCCGCTACCGGTGCTATAGAGTGGACCGCACTGGTAGGAACCCACCACTGATGTAATGGTACAAGCATGAATAAGAGTAAGAGGTATGAATATATGTGTACATTAGACATGAATGGTAGGCACGATTGTGTGCTTATGCACGCCCCTTACCAACCTCTTAGGAATGGGGTGAGGTCGATGGTAGATAATCTGAGGTTGAAGTTTTTGGGGTTTGGGGAAGAAACTACTGAGTCGAGTAAAATGTTCCAGGCATTGACCACTCTGTTGTTGAAGTCAAATTTTTTGCAATCAAGTCTGGAGCAGTTTACATTAAGTTTATATCTATTGTGAGCTCGTGTATTATTGCGGTTGAAGCTGAAGTAGTCGTTAACAGGTAGGACATTGTGGCAGATAATTTTGTGAGCTACACTTATCGAAGGTGGCGTAGTTCTAAATTTTGAAGTCCCAAATGTCCATGTCCATAATTTGAAAGGAATACTTCATAACTTTATTTAAAACCTCATTGCACTATTTCACTTAATCTTGTGCTAAGGTCTTAATTTAACCACCATACACTGCATTCTGATAACCCAAACTGTAACTTCCCGGCTGTCATCTGATTCTACATACTTGTTATTTACTTGCAACTTGTACTTGTTATTCTTCACTGAAGTACTGAAGCATTCTCTAAATGAAGCTTCATTTATGGGTAGCACATGGACACAGTGTTGTTTTTTTCTTGGCAATAAGGAAGTGTTGCAGGGGTGGGTTCCTCCTGGTTCGGACCGGATTGCTTTAACCGGTAGCGACCCGCTGGTGATGTCACTGTCGGCGCCGTTCCGTGCGCGCCACCATCTCTTTTTTTGGATTTTTCCCCTTCCGCAGCTTGAAAAAGGGGCCTCCCACCCGCCCGCGGGTGAATTCTGTCCTTTATTTCTTCGCCCGAAGTACAGCTGATGAGCTCCTCAGTTGTGTTTCGGGCCAATTCCTGCTTCTGAGCATGCGCGGAAGCCAAATCGCACGAGGGGACGCACGCGTGTGTGCGAGCAGAGCGTGCGTGCATGAAACGTCGCAATGCGAATCGGTGGCAAAGGTAAGTGGAACCCACCCCTGAAGTGTTGGTATTGCCATCTTCTCTCTACCCTCCTATCCTTCCATAAACCTTCTATGACCCGGTTTTTCCCCTCAAGTGTTGGGATAAGATTGGATGACTGCACAATTGAAGTTTGACTTGGTGCCAGGTTTTTGTTGTTTTTAATGTGTTCAGCCTTATAGTTTTAAAATGGTTTTCTATGGTGCTTTCATTTTCAACTGGGAACCGCCCAGAAATAATTTCAAGATGGGCGACTATAAAAATGTTTTAGAAAAATAAATAAAATCTACCAGGATTTTGTTTTGTTTCCCAGTCCATTTAAAACATGAATTTCTGAGGGTCTCCTAACTCCAGTTCTAATCCACTGTTCTATTTCTCCCAGAAGTGGTATTCAGCCGGTTTGTACCAGTTCGGGCGAATCTGTAGTAGCAACCTGCGGATGGCCCCGCTCCGCCACCTCAGGTGCTGTGCCGTACTATTTAGCCACATTTCCAGCCACATGCATGCGTGCAAGCCGCACGTGCGAGCAAAGTGCATGCGTAGAAGGCCACGCGCATGCGTAGAAGGCCACGCGCATGCACGGAAGGCGCGTGCATGACCGAAGCGAGCGTGCGTGCTCACATTTTCGGTGCTAGGCGAACCGGTAGGGAAATTATGTGAATCCCACCTCTGATTCCTCCCATTTCAAATTCAACCCGTTTTAAGGACCACTCTAAAACAAGAAATTTGATATCCGCCATTGTCCCGTGGTTCCATTTGGAAAAGCAACTACTTGAACAGGAGGTACTTCCCCTCCTATCTTTTCAGAGATCCATCAATCCTTCTGCAGGGTGGGGAGCGGGGAAGCCCAAGCTCTTTATTTATAAGTTACAGCTCAATTGGAACAATAAGCGACAAATAACAAAAACAGCCAAAATAAAATGAGTCAACTAATTCATTGCCAGACTGGGGTCTCAAGATGGGCTGGGGTGGTCCCCTGGGAGTCTCACTGCTTCAAGCACAATAGCAGCAGGACGTGCCTCATTTCCTGCAACTGCTCGACATGGCTCTCTCTGCGATGTTTATAAACTTCCTTCCTTTACGCATCAGGCTCTCAAACTGTCGTCAGTCCTTGGGACTAATAATATCCTGTTGATGCTTGAATAAGCCAATTCTTTTTTTTTTATCCCTGACTTTTTTTTTACCTTTTTTGTAGCTATTTTGCCTACCCATTTATCAATTGAAAATGCTGAATGAGCAACATGCAGGCATATGGAGCTGACTCTATGCTTGCAAGCATACAACCTATGTGTATATTAATCTCAATTTAGCATAAACTCAAGGCACATTTCACCTAAGGCATCTGCGGAAAACATAATTGGGATTTAGTACGATCCAAATTGGGGGAGGGGAGAAATAAGGGAGACCAGACAAAAGAGGATGCATTTTTAATGTCTGATAAAGGCAGTGCTTGGAACAGGAAGACCTTCTTGTACCACATCATAACAGCCTTTGTCCATTCACTACTAGAACACAGCAGTGCTTTCAAAATTCTCTGTAGACTAAATTGCCAATAAACCTCATGAAATAGAAAGCTGCCACACTCAAAACTAGTTTGCAACTGCCTACAAGAGGTTTTTGTTCACCAGTCATTAAAACGAAGACAGTTTTTTAGGGAAGTGTATCAGACATTATTAATGTCATTCCTCTACTGCAACGTTCTCTGCAATTCCACACTCTGGCAAACTTTAGAGCTATGCAGGATGAAATACGTATCTAAGTTAATCGGAGATCTGCATACATATTTTTTCCTGTTGTTCATTTTTGGTGTGCAATATGACTGGAAAATATGGTAGAGAATACAAACACAGTGGTACGCATGAAACGCAGCATATTTTAATATAAAAGTAAGTATACATGGTACATGGTACAAGAAGAGCCGAGGTGGCGCAGCGGTTAGAGGCAGGTACTGCAGGCCACTTTAGCTGACACTGATCCGCAGGTCAGAGGTTCAAATCTCACCGGCTCAAGGTTGACTCAGCCTTCCATCCTTCCGAGGTAGGTAAAATGAGGACCCAGATTGTTGGGGGCAATATAAATATACATTGCTTACTGGTGTAAACCACTTAGAGAGTGCTTGCACTGTGAGGCAGTATATAAATCTCACAAATAAATAAATAAATAAATTGAAGGTACTGAGAAAAATAAAATAAAAAAGACAGAAATAGATAAATAAAACTCCAAAGCACATACAAAGTTTCAAATCACCATAAAATGTTGAGTTCTATAACAATAGTAAAGATAAATGCATAAACGCAAGTACTTTTAAAGAAAAGGTCTTGGAGAGAATATCGATGAATTGCACATGTACATGCCCATGGATGAAATATATATACCGAAATTACAAAATGTGAAATTAATAGTATTGTTGAGGAGAGACTTGGAATTTTGATTAGCTGACCTGAAAGTACAACAAAGAGACTCTCTGCAGACAAGTATTGTTAATGATGACACATGAGTGATGGGCAGGATATTTTGACAGCTGACTTGGAAGTTATGTTATTATTAATATTATTATTTCCCAGGGCTTCTTATATTCAAAGGTCAATAAAGAGCTAGATGTCAAGGACAAAAGTTCAGGAGCACAAATAAGTGCCAGTTCAAAAGATTTATCGCTCAAGTAATAATTTATTAAAATTTCAAAAATAAATTCATTTTAAATTTAAATAAATGTAGTGCACAAGAATCTAGTCAACTAACATACAACACTGAATTGGAATTAGATAAGGATCAAGGAATTCAAGAGAGGTTGGACTTGGACCATTTGCAGGAATGTAACGACTCTAGACTTATGATTCATTTAACTCTGCCCTCAGCTCTGTCTGCTTTTCTTCAACACTAGACCAGCAATGGCAAACCCTTTAGGATTGCCGTGTTAAAAAATTCAGAAAATGCCTAATTTGACTCTGTTGGCATCTCTCTCTGAGAGGGGGGGAGGGGGGAGGGAGAGAGAGGAGAGGGAGAGAGACAGAGAGAGACAGAAAGGGAGGGGGAGAGAGAGAGAGAGACAGAGACAGAGAGGGCTCTATCTGACCAGGAAATTTCAAAATAGTAGACAAGCTGGGGAAGTCAAAACATATCCTGGAAGAATTAAATAACCAACTGGCTCTACATTGCTATAAAATAACCCACCGGCTGAGTCCAAGTTGCCACCATAAATCAACTCAAAGGAAACTATTTTATTTTTAGTAAGGCTTTTCCGTTTGGTTTGGTTTGATTTTATTTATTTATTTTATGAGACTATAACTGGGCAGAAATAATAGCAATATGCCACTTCTAATTTACAGTTGGCTTAGGAGCTTGTTCTGAAGTTTGTACAAATCAATTAGAGTTAATTAGGGAATTCCTGGTGTGACCATTTGTACTGAAAAGGAAGGACTGCAGATAATGCAAAATGTTCAATCATACATTGGCATATTGTTGATATTGCTTACTATTAAATATTTAATAGAACGAAAGAGAGAGGCAAAGTACATGCCCGTGGATGTGTGAAAATGTTTTAATTATTTCTAATTAATTATTCCAGAACATTTTACTCCAGGTAAATTGTTCCAGGGGAAAACCCAACCTAATACTACCTTCTAGCTTTCAGAATAAACAAAGTAATATTAGGAAAGTTAACTTTCTTTTATAATTTATTTGCTAAGGCCATGACAGATAGTATACATTGGAATGACTGCAGAATTGAGAAAACAGATGAGCCTGAAAGAAAAGGCAATATTCAGGCCAGAATGTACCAATTATCACAGTTTGAATGGGTTACTCCTTTGCCAACAGCAGTAACACCTGAGCCACTGAAGAAAACCGCAGTGAAAGAATTCTTCATATCCACATGTGACAACAGGTTTTAAGGCAATGCATCTCATATCAATAATTTTATACAGGTTGAGGTTTTGGCAAAGTCTGTTTTCTCATTCAAAGAATTCTGAATAAGCTACCCCTAAACAGAGGAGTTGGGACTAGCACTAATTCTTTTGTAGTTTTATCCTATTTCACCAATAAGACTTTGACTTAGAATCAGTGTAATTATTTTTGTTTTTATTTCAACCCCAGCAGGATGTTCCTGGTCATCCAGTAAGTGCACTTCAAGTCATGTCCATCAAACCCTGTCATCTTACGGGACCCAGGAGATACGTCTACTTGGTTGCAGTACCTGCTCTCTGGAATGATAATCCTGCCCCAAGATTTGTGAGGTTTTCACTCTTCTGGGAATTATTGAAAACCTGGTTGTTCTCCCAGAGAGTGGGAAAGAGTGGTTGTGGAGTGCCGTTTAATTTAGTTTTGTTCTTCTACTTGGCCATGTTCTCTTAAATAGGTATTTTCAATCTCTCTCTTCTCTTTTTCTGTCATTCTCACTCACATGTGTAAACTGATGAAAGTCATTGAGGATTTGGGTGGCAACAAAATTGGATTAAATAAATAAATTAAACCAGAGATGCTGAGAAGATGCTTGAAGTTAGACTTCGTTCACTGTATCACCTGGTCAAAAAACAGACAACTTTATAGTTATCTTGATACAACGAGATTAAAACCAAAACAGATGTCCTCAATATGCATCCTAATTTCCAGTCCAATAATTTATTCTGCAAGATTGGCATACGTGAGCTGACATTCAGATTTAAAACATATAATAGTACTACATATGTACCGACACTTCTTAAATTGGACTTGGTTTTAAGTCTACATTATGAAGTCAAGAGCCAAAACAGATGATATCTTGATACAAAGCATATAGCTACTAGGGTTTTTTTCCCTTACATAATTACAGGTAACGTAGCATATGAGGAAGGGGGGCTTACCTCTTCTCTTCCCAGTGCCGAGTGCAACTGACAGTAATGGATAATTTCATCTTAAGGAAGAAGGGATTCGACTCCAGTATTGTGCACACTAGTAATTAGTTAAGCAAAAACGTGACATGTAGAAACATGGTACCTAACCAGAGAATGTTTAGCTTGGGCCTTAGGCAAGCAAACAAAAGTTCTGTTATAATTTATTAGGTTATGATTATATCATTACAGCACACTAATGTAGTTGTCTAGAATATAGCTGCAAAGGTTACAGTAAATTTAAGAACTGGAAATTATGCTAACTTTTTTCTCTTAAAGTAGACCTCCTTTTGCTTTGCAGTGTTAAACATGTCTTACCCAGTGTCAGCCCTACCAAGTAAACCAGGCAAGAAACATGACTAGATTGGCTGATTTTACCCTAGTGTAAGGCTACATTAATAGAATGTTACAAGTTTGAAGATACTTGAGACAAAAACTATTTATATAATAATAATAATAATAATAATAATAATAATAATAATAATAATAATAATAATAATAATAATAATAATAATAATAATAATAATAATAATAATAATAATAACAGAGTTGGAAGGGACCTTGGAGGTCTTCTAGTCCAACCCTCTGCTTACGCAGGAAACCCTACACTACTTCAGACAGATGGTTATCCAATATCTTCTTAAAATGTCCAGTGTTGGAGTATTCACAACTTCTGGAGGCAAGCTGTTCCACTGATTAATTGTTCTAATTGTCAGGAAATTTCTCCTTAGTTCTAAGTTGCTTCTCTCCTTGATTAGTTTCCACCCATTGCTTCTTGTTCTACCCTCAGGTGCCTTGGAGAATAGTTTGACTCCCTCTTCTTTGTGGCGACCCCTGAGATATTGGAACACTGCTATCATGTCTCCCCTGATCCTTCTTTTCATTAAACTAGACATACCCAGTTCCTGCAACCGTTCTTCATATGTTTTAGCCTCCAGTCCCCTAATCATTTTTGTTGCTCTTCTCTGCACTCTTTCTAGAGTCTCAACATCCTTTTATATTTATTTTTATAAATATTTATTTATAAATATTTATATTTATATATATTTATATATATTCCACCTATTCCTTCTTGTTTCTCTGCCTCTTTTATCCCTCCCTTCTATTATACTTTTACTGTCTGGAAGTAGATTTGTTGCTTCCTCATACTTCTGGCAGATCAGAATTAGTTTAGGGAATACTCAATGTAATTATTTGCCTTTCAAAAATTGTTATTGTTGTTATTATTATAGTTAATCTTCCAATTCGATTCACAGTCTGGGATTGGTAAAAACTTAACAGTTCAAGTCCTAACCAAGAACCTAAGAGCTGTTAAGGTAGCGTCTGAGTACATCGGTGGTTGTTGTTGTGGCTGTTATATCATGCTTCTTATTCTGCCTCCTCCATTCCAGTCTCTTTCTCATAGTGCACACTAGTTTTCTTCCTAGTATCAAAATTGTCAAAAGGAATCTTATAATGTGCTGTTCTCCATCACTTTTAAGAGAGCCAAGCAGGTATTCAAGCCTATTAAGTAGGACTAATTCTGTGAATTTAATTTAGTTCAGTTATATCAGTGTCCAAAGAATTATCATGATAAGCAAGAAATAATGCAAAATAGGAGATGTTTATACTTTAAAAAACAAATCTAACTAATAATAATAATAACAACGACAACAAGAGTTGGAAGGGACCTTGGAGGTCTTCTAGTCCAACCCCCTGCTTAGGCAGGAAACCCTACACTACTTCAGACAAATGGTTATCCAACATCTTCTTAAAAACTTCCAGTGTTGGAGCATTCACAACTTCTGGAGGCAAGCTGTTCCACTGATTAATTGTTCTAACTGTCAGGAAATTTCTCCTTAGTTCTAAATAAAACTGATTAATGTTGGATCTTACAATAAGTCTCAGGAATCTCAGATAATATTTAATTATTTATTATCATCATATTAGTATTGTCAGGCCTGGAAGCCATCTTTTACCTTTTTGTATTAAGGCCTGCCACATTTTCTCCTGTGGGAAAATGGGAGGGGGGATTATATGGAGTAGGTGATATGTAGTAGTCTAAATAACATTATTTCCAGAAAGTCAAGGCTGCTGTGCCCTGCATCTGCGATGAAGTCACTAGGAGGCATCTTCAGTTTTGGATGGTGCCTGATTAGATCGTGTGATGGACATGTGGGTGCTGGGCAGGGACTTGAACTTTCGTTTGGGTGGAGAAAACCCGGAAGCTTTCAGATTCGAGTTTTCCCAGATGTTGCCAACATGGCATCTCTAATAAATTGGAACTTTGAGGAACTTCTAGCCTCGGAGTTTTATTCCGTTGGAGGTGTTTATTGGAACGACAGGTATACCATTTCCTATTTTCACTGTCCCATATATTTAAAGAAAATTTTTTTTAAAGACAATGGCTATAAAGGGGGTGTACCCCATGGGTTTCAACACAATTGTCATAAAGAAAGTCATCCCAGTGAAGAGGATGTTTAGTACAGTCCAGTGAAGTGAGCATAGGATTCTACCTTCTCTTCATTATAGCACAATTTCTACTATGATTCTCAGGATAAATTCATATGCAAAACATTATGAAATGATGCCAGCAATAGAACTACATGGCAGTGATCCCAGAAACAGAAACAAAGATTGTTGGCATGATGTTCCCTCATCAGCAATATTCTCTCAAAGCATTTTCACAGATATCTGTCACAGCAATTATGGCAGAAATTGCCCCATGATAGGAGGGAGAAACCACGTCTGATAAACCTCTTGTTCCATTTGCATTAACTTCTAAGTGAATATGTATAGGATTACAGTGTAGGTTCAAATCCTAATTTTGCTATGTCCGTGGTTTTCATTGAGCTTTGATTTCCCACCAGTGAATCAGTGAAACATATGAAGAACGGTTGCAGAATTTGGGTATGTCTAGTTTAACGAAAAGAAAGACCAGGGATGACATGATAGCAATGTTCCAATATCTAAGGAACTGCCACAAAGAACAGGGGGTCAACCTATTCTCCAAAGCACCTGAAGGCAGAACAAAAAGCAATGGATGGAAACTAATCCAGGAGAGAACCAATTTAGAACCAAGGAGAAATTTCCTGACTGTTAGGGCAATTAATCAGTGGAATGATTTGCCTCCAGAAGTTCTGAGTTCTCCAACACTGGAAGTTTTTAAGAAGAGATTGGACAATCATTTGTCTGAAAAGATATAGGGTTTCCTGCTTGAGCAGCAAGAAGATCTCTTCCAACTTTGTTATTCTTTTATTTTTCCAATTGGAATGACAATAAGTTCATTGGATCTTAAAAATCACACATGCAAAACAAAGTAGAATCTTACTGAACTAAACCAAGCTTATTTCCAAAAGCAGCTAATCAGCCACAAGCAACACAGGAAGATAGTAACTATTTTGTAACCTTGAGATAATAAATAAAAGGGACTCAAAACTAGTCAGTTTTAAGACCCGTTGCTTTCAATGCAAATACAGTATTTCCTCATATGCTTGTTTACTTTGAAATCAGTGAGGCTTAAAACTGCTTAACTTTGGCTGGATTGAGCCTACCGTAATTTTATAATGCAATGCAATGCAATGCAATGCAAAATAACATGAACGGTTAATGTGCGGAACATTGTTATGTAGAGATGTGAATTACATACCACCACAAGATTTTTGTTTTGCAGAGACACTTTAAAATCTCTAGAATAAATGAAAAATTTTATTGAAGAAAGCATTCAGAAAAGGCCGTTGGAGTAGTATTTATGAACCTCATGGACAAGTTCTGAAGCTTGGCTTTTACTGCTGCCTTCTAATATGATTTATACTCCTTTAAATGTAAATGTAAAAAAGATATCATAAGAATTAAGCCACCAAATTGCTGAAAAAAAGACAAACTACATGTATTTAATTTTATTATATTAGAAAACGGATGCAAGTGAATTTGACAATTAGCAATTTCAAATTCAGCCAAGACAACTCTTTAATAATTCTTTGTAATATATTTCTTTGTAAAAGGTTTCGATGAGCTACTGTCATCCTTCCCATTTCTAATTTTTGCCTTTTCCAAATGCAAAATTAATAATGCTTTTTATTCTGCTTTTGATGTTATGCACACGTTAAAGAATCAAGGTTGCAAAATAACTACATAGATCATGATGATGTTATCATTAAAGCATAATTTGACTCATCAAATGACTTTATATAAGAAACAGATTTTGGATATATTCTAATACTGTTTTGTATAAGAAAAACTACAAGAGTGCCATGGATTATTAATAATTGCTTTGGAGTGTTTCCAAATGCCATAATTAAGCTATATAGAAGGAATATGAGAGTCAGAAAATACATTAACAATTCCAACTATATGCCTTGCTGAGCTGCCATGATTATATCCCAAGTAATACACTTACCACTATCACTCATTTGGGGTAGAACTAGTGGCACTGTGGGAAATTACAAGAGGAATAGCTTTACTCTTTTTTAAAAAAAGTAGAGCAACTGTGCCACTAGTGAACCACAATTACATAAATATGAAGGGTGAATTTTTAAGACTGTAAAGTGCTAAAATAAAATTTAGAAAGGATGTAAATTATGATAAGAGAGTCGGTTTAATGTGAAGGTGACAGCATCAGACTGGAAACTGAGAGATCATGAGTTCAACTCCCACTCCAGGCACAAACCTAGCTAGGTGATCTGGGGCCAGTAGTTCTCTCTTAGCCCCAAAAGGAGGCAATGGCAGACAACTTTTGAGTTCTTGTCATGAAAACTGTAGGGTAGTAGTGGGTTTCACTTACCTTCGCTACCAGTTCGGAAGCGGTTCGGAAGAGCCGAGGTGGCGCAGCGGTTAGAGGCAGTACTGCAGGTCACTTTAGCTGACTGTGATCCGCAGGTCAGCGGTTCAAATCTCACCGGCTCAAGGTTGACTTGACTAGCCTTCCATCCTTCCGAGGTAGGTAAAATGAGGACCCAGATTGTTGGGGGCAATATAAATATACATTGCTTACTGGTGTAAACGGCTTAGAGAGTGCTTGCACTGTGAGGCGGTATATAAATCTCACAAAATAAATAAATAAATAAATAAACTGTGAACGCGCGTGTGGACCTTCTGCGCATGCACAGATCATCTGTGATGATATCCGGGATTGTGGGCAGAGCCTCCCACAGCCGCTACTATCAGTTCGCCCAATCTGGCGATAGTAACCCACCACTGCTGTAGGGGCTTGTCCAGACAATCACTAAAGTCAAGAATGATTTGAAGGCACCCTAAAAGTTTCCTTGCCAACATTTTTTAGAAGTGGCTCATTAATTTCTTCTTCCCTGAGGTTAAGGGAAGTGACTGGCTCAAGATCACCCAGGTGGCTTTGCAGCTAAAGTTAAGACTAGAACTCATGGTCTCCTGATTTTTAGCCTGATATCTTAATACCAAGTTGGATCTCAAGCTACTGTTACTGGTTAATAATTCTTCGGACCAACTGATATAATATACTGTAGGTGAGACAGAAACTTTAAAAATGCTAGATTCTACAGCATTTAATAAGTAAAATCCATTAGTTTTCTAACTTCAATAATGAATTTATTTATTAGATTTATAGTTCAACTTCGCTGGGGATAGCAAGAAAAAAAAATAAGTGGATCACAAATTAATCCAGGGTTCTTGCTTGAGACCTCTCAAACTGTCAAATTTTGGACATATCATGATAAAATCTACTCTCCTGAGAAGTCTATCTTTCTCGAAAAGGTGGAAAGAAGAGAAGAAGCTAACCAGCAGCAAGGTGGATGGGCTTAGTTACAGCAGTAATGTTGGAATATCTGAAGGCAAGACTTAAAACACGACAGAAATACACACACACACACACACACATTTATCAGCAAAAAATCCTACATACATACACACACACACACACACACACACACACACACACACACACACACACACACATATATATATAATTTTAAAACTTTATATATAAAGTACTTTGATAACTAATACTCCCCCCAAGTTATCTTCCTCGTTCTCTAACTATCCAGCTTTGCAAAGCATGAACTAGTTAAGATGAAATTTGCAGCATATTAAACCGCAACTAATTCTTCTTACAAAGATGTTATCCTTAGTTCCCAACCGGGTTCCTCCAACTTGGAGTTTCAACCACCATAAAACCCAGTTCGTATTTTTGTTATTTTATACATTCTTTCTCTACGCATATATCTGTGCCTCTGTGTGAGTGTGTGCATGTCTGTGTAAAATCTAATAAATTTATTTCACTATTTTAAAGACTGGTCAGCATAAATTCACTTCTTAAATGTGTTTAAGCTTCATATTTATATGAAGTTTGCATTTCATATTCATCCGTATTCATACTTCACCGAATTACAGGCAATGTAATAGCAGTGACATCAAAGAAAAGCTAAGGAAACACAAGAGATTACGGCTGGTAAGGTTGGTGTAGCCTTCTACTATACAAACTTATTTATTATCCTATAGCCTTGTTTTGGAAACAGGCCATATTCACATGGAAGACAAAAGAATGCTTTCTGCCAAGTTTGAAGAAATAAGCATCAAATATGTATGCAGGTCTCGTAGGAGGCCATGTATTTGGTTTTGTGATTTTATGCCAGATTTTGTGCAAAATTCTACACGTACAAAATCTCAGAAGACAAGCATTGTTACTGATGTTTCTGACACAAAAAGGAATAAAGTAAAAATGATATTATGTTTGTAAGTCTTATAACCATACAGACAAATCCTTGTTTTGCCCATTTATAAATGTAGATATTATGTGGGGATTCTGATATATCTTTTTAACTACTTTAACCTAATAGATAGTTTACTACACAGTGGATAGTTGGGCAGTTGATGAGTCATCAGAGATTTTGGTCATTTCAAAGATATATTTTAATAGAAACTTTTTAATATTAAGTTTAACTTTAAATTATTTTACTTTTGTTGGTTTTGTGCAATTTGTGTTGGATACAGTCCATAACCAGCATACTCCAAAAGAAAGAATATGTATAAAATATATAAATAAAATAAATTGTCAAATGTAAGTTTTTAATATACAATCTTATAAAATTACACTGAAATAGCAAAATTTCAATCTAATGACTGACATTTAAGTTTGGCGAATCATTTGTCTTTATGACTTTACTTCTATTGATACATTAATTCTCAGAACACATAACAAAAGACACAACAGTGGAAGAAATCAAGCAATGTACAATCAAATTGGATCAACAACCTACACAAAAGACTGTTTCACAAACAATGAATCTGATCACTTTAAGTCCAGAATATGAAGCAAAATCAATCAACTTCAATCAATTAAATTACTCAGATTTGTATGCCATTTGATTCCCAACAATTCTGGGTAGCTGTTCTCAAAATGTAGCATATGTATTCAGCTATGGAAACGACAGCAGTCAAAACAGAAGAAAAAAGTTTGAACAAAAAGATATATAAGTAATTTATACATTACAAATTATAGTGCATGGCTTTGGTATAACATGATATACCATCCAAGGAAGAAAAAACACATGATTTACAAATTAGTTTGTATAGGAGTTTTTTAACCTATTATATAAAGCCAAAATAATTAAAGCACATGATAGTTTAATATAAAACTAAAACTTTGACGCAAGATTGGATGAAGGAATAACCTGAAAATGAATGCCATCAAAAAGATATTACAATATGATGTACTTAAAGAAATCAAAATTTTGCACCTGTCAGATGCAAAATATCAGGTCCACACATGAATATCCAATTAAACTGATTTATTGCTAAACATGCCTATGTACAGAAATCACATCAACGTAGATTTGCACCTGCTTGGGGTTAGATAAGAGTCAGCAGAACTCAAGGAAGGTTAAATTTAGTTTGCTTGAGGCTATGAAAGGATTCTAGGCTGATGCCCTTTTTAACTCCACCCTTAGGTTCTGCCACTCCTTTTTCTATAACACTCCAAAGAAGCAAGTCATTTTTTTAGTTGAGTTTTGCTGAAAAGATGGAACTATAGTTTCTATTTAATGATTGGCCTTGAAGTATCTTGGTTTAAGTTCAGTATACCTAACAGTGTGATTCAATATCATGAAAATATAATTAAGTCATATAATGCAGTATATTAAAATATTATCCTTAATTATGCTGATTGCCAGTTCAAATATAAACTTCATACCTATTGTACTAGTTGCTGGAAACTGGTTGCAATAGAGCTTTACTGAATATCCATTCTTTATTTCTGCTTAAGGAACTCTTGTGTATCTTTTGCAATTAGAAAATATAGAGCACTGCAATAGAACAACTAGATACAATAACAGTTTTTCCCCGAACGCCTTCACTCTGCTAAACAAATAATTCCCTCACCACTGTCAAACTATTTACAAAGTCTACACTACTATTAATCTTCTCATCGTTCCTATCACCCATCTCCTCTCACTTATGACTGCATGACTGTATATTTGTTGCTTGTATCCTTACGATTTACATTGACTGTTTCCTAATGTGATTTGATTGCTTATTTGTACCATATGACTATCATTAAGTGTTGTACCTTATGATTCTTGACGAATGTATCTTTTCTTTTATGTATATTAAGAGCATATGCACCAAAGACAAATTCCTTGTGTGTCCAATCACACTTGGCCAATAAAGTATTCTATTCTATTCTATTCTATTCTATTCTATTCTATTCTATTCTGTTCTATTCTATTCTATTTCTATTCTATATTCCTTAACATAAACTATACTAATGATTTTACTATCACACAGAAAAGAAGGCAATTTTCAATCCCAAATCCCTATGCCTTTATTCTAAAAGACAAAACTTTATAACCTGCATGTTTTAAATCATTTTTTTAAGTATGCAATTAAAAGTGAAAAAGGAAAAGAACCTATTGAAAGGTTATCCAATTCCCAGTGCTCCAAAAACAACAGAAGAATTGCACACAAATATACATATGCCAACTACAGTATTATGTTGCCCAAAAAAAATCAACCACATACAGTAATGCTGATTGTAAAAATCCTTCATCCCATTCTGCTTATGTCAGCATGGTTTTTAGACTTAAGCAGTCCTTCTCCATAATGTTAGTAACATGAATATACACTATAGACTGAAATATATCCCATCAATATGGAACTTGTTTCACTTTCCTTAAGTCCAGGTATTAAGTTAGTTGACTTTAGTGTAAAGATTTTAGACGGATTTGAGGGTGGAGGTTAGACTATGGTTTATGAAGCTTTAATATAACTGGCTAAATACGGTCAAAACATACTCTGATTTCTTTTAACATTTAGACTACTAGCAATTTCAAAGAATTGCCACTGTCTTGATTTTGTGTGTGTGTGTGTGTGTGTGTGTGTGTGTGTTTTAAATTGGATATAAGGAACCAGCAGTACAAATGCATTTTTATTTTTTATGTTACCTCTGCTAAACTGCGAATAAGTTTTCAGTTTTGGAAAGAAGAAGAACAAAACATTTTTTTTCCCTTGCAAATCTATCTGATACTGGAACGGGCATCTTTCCAGCTTGTTTTTAACTTTTCCCTTTGCCAAATTTCTCTTTAAATCCTAAATCTTTCATACTGTTTTGGCAACAGATGAGTAATAAAATCGTGAAGTCAGTGAATGATGAATCAGTTCAATTGTTCTGCACAGCACCCAGTCAGAGTATTTGCACTGATTTACACCAGGAACCCAATTCTGACAGGACATTATGGATGCAATTTCTAATATCAATTGTACCTATATTAACCCAGATGTGGGACAAAACCACATGGAGAAAATCATATGAATGGACTTCAAAGCTGCAGACGTTTCAGTAATTCTTTAAAATAACAAACTGTCTTTCATTTTCCTTTTATTCCAAGATTTCCTTCAAACCTTTAATAGGATGTGTAAATTTACAAAACAGAACCCTTAAACACTAAAATACACTTCTTGGAAAACCAATGAATCAGATTTTTCAAAGGTATATGGGAAAAATAATTAAAATTAGTAAGCGTAAAGTATGAGTGTAAAACTTGCTACATTGAAGTGTAATGCTCATAAATGTGAAGAAATTCTTCATATTATAAAATGTGGTATCCACACAGGAAGTGTTTCATACAGCAACTGAATAATTGGATTTGCCTGAAAGCTGAAACAAATTCTGTTTATGTAATTTATATGTTTGATTTTTGATTGATAGTGAAATAAGAGGAAACAACTGATTCTGTCATATGATTATAAAATGTTGCCGCATTTATAATTTTGTTAAAAAAGCAGCAGAGATTTATTCTTAAAATTTATTTATTGTCTTCTCACAGTTTGTTTGTAGCTACATAACTATCTTAAATGTTCTATCAAACCTAGATTTAAAGCATTTCAACAGAAAACTGGAAAGAATTTAAAAAATAAAAGCAACTCATTTGTCAACCTACATACTAATTTACAATAATCTCAAATGTTACTTTTAACAGCTGGTACCAACTTCTGCTAACAGAGAAGTGTGATTATGAAGCTGACAATAATCCTGAAAATTCACAATTAGGTTTTATTTAACAGGTTTGAGTCATTAATATTGTTAATAAAATTTAATTCACAGATTCAATTAAACAGAGATCCTACCCAATGTTCCATATTCAAATGTGTTTTTGAATACACATTTTACTAATGTCTGGGGAGTTCTGTATTTATGAATGCTAAAGCTTTAAGGATAAATCAAGTAAGGGTGAAGCAATAGGCCATACCATTCCCAAGTTCCAGTTAATGATGGAAGAAAGGCCCAACAATTAAAACCTTGTTGATTAGTGTACTTAGGAATGTTCAAAGGTCATGTGAGCAAGGAAATATTTAGAAGAAAATGACAATTAATTTGAGTATTTAGTGTAATTTATATAATAATTTATCTATGAGCTCTGTCTTTTTGCACACTTCGTATGTGCATTGAATACTGAGAATTCCACACAGGTCTTCCTTCTGAGGGACTAATCTAACGAAGTTGATTCAATAAAATTAACAGCTGTTATTAACTTTTAACACTGACTTTTTGGCAATTTGATATTTGTTGCCATGCTTGGTAAAAGTGACCTGGATGACCTCAATCTCCCAATATAAAAAAATTATCTCCTCATCTACAACTATCCCATTACAGCTGTGGCAATATACAAGTAGTCCTCAGCTTACAACCACAATTGAGCCCAAAGTTTATGTTGTTAAGTAAGACAGTAGTTAAGTTGTGAAGTGCCCCATTTTACAACCCATCTTGCCACAGTTGTTCCGTGAATCACTGTCGTTGTTAAGTTAGAAACACAGTTGTTAAATGAATCTGGCTTCCTCATTGACTTTGCTAGTCAGAGGGTCACAAAAGGTGATTACATTACCACAAGACACTGCAACCACCCTAAATATGAGCCAGTTCACAAAAATCCAAATTTTGATCACGTGATTGGGGATGCTGCAATGGTCGTGTGTGAGAAAACCAGTGATAAGTTATTTTCGTCAGTGTTGTTGTAACTTTTTAACGGTGACTAAACGAATGGTTGTAAGTCAAGGATGAACTGTATTATGACTTCATAAAGAGGAAGTTGCAGAGAAGAAACCAACCAACATCCATTTCATAATTATTCATTTCCTAAGAAACTTTCTCAGCCTAGGCTTATTGAAAAAGAAAGTTGTTTTTATGCCAAGCTCCCCACGTTGCATTCTTGAAACCCCTAAATCAGGGGTGGGTTCCTCCTGGTTCAGACCAGATCGCCCAAACCGGTAGCAACCCACTGGTGATGTCACTGTCAGTGCCGGTCCATGCATGCCGCCATTTTTTAAAAAAATTTTCCCCTTCCGCGGCTTGAAAAAGGGCCCGCGGGTGAATTCTGACCTTATTTCTTCGCCCGAAGCACAGCTGATCACATCCTCAGCTGTGTTTCGGGCTCATTCCTGCTTCTGAGCATGCGCGCAAGCCAAATCGCACAAGGGGACGCGCCCGAAACATCGCAATGCGAACCGGTGGCAAAGGTAAGTGGAACCCACCCCTGCCCTAAATGTCCAGTAAAAGGAAAGTGAGTCTGAGCTTCTGGAAGAATTCTGTTGGTCAGACACTCCAAATAAGACTGTTCCCTATTTTTGCAACAGTCATATAATGCTCCCCTTTATGTCCAAGCCTGATAACTTTTGAGTACTGGTGTTAAATTACCGGTAAACTGTTTATATCTTAGCTGAACACTGCAATTAAATCTGTTACTGGAATCTGCAATTAAATCTGTTACTGGAATCAAGTAGGATAACCAAACATATAAATAAAAAATAACAATATTGTAAAGAGAGATAACAGCTGAAGTGGTGCAGTGGTTAAATGCAGCCATTGCAGGCTGACTGCTAGTTCATCAGTTCAGCTGTTCAAATCTCACCAGCTCAAGGTTGACTCAGCCTTCCATCCTTCCGAGGTGGGTAAAATGAGGACCCAGATTGTTGGGGGCAATATGCTGAACTCTGTAAACCGCTTAGAGAGGGCTGTAAAGCACTATGAAGCGGTATATAAGAAAAGTGCTATTACTTTAAGATCAATAAGAACTTCAAATATAATATACTAAAAGCATGGAGTTCCAATTCTGATAGGCTTCAATCTTCTTCATGCTTCCCTTGAAAATAAGCTCCAAAGCCATATGTTTGTTTTGAGTAAAAATAATTTATAATTATAACCTGCAAAACCAGTACAGGTAATTTTCACTTAATGACTGGTCACTAGAATAGGAATAGGAGTAGGAGTAGGAGTAGGAGTAGGAGTAGGAGTAGGAGTAGGAATAGAATAGAATAGAATAGAATAGAATAGAATAGAATAGAATAGAATAGAATAGAATAGAATAGAATAGAATTCTTTATTGGCCAAGTGTGATTGGACACACAAGGAATTTGTCTTTGGTGCATATGCTCTCAGCGTACATAAAAGAAAAGATACATTTGTCAAGAATCATGAGGTACAACACTTAATGATTGTCATAGGGTACAAATAAGCAATCAGGAAGTGTCTACTGCTTGAAGTTACAGCCCCCCCCCAAGAACCTACTTAAGGCCCAGTTCCCAACCCACGGTCACATGACTACATTTCAGGCCCTTAGCAACCATCTCACCTTTACAGCTGGTTATAGCATTCTGCAGTTACATGCAATTTGTGATGTTTCTTGCCAGTTTCCAGCAAAACACGCTCAAAGGAATACATTTATTCACATAACCACCAGGGCATTCATTTAATGACTATCGCCAAAAAGTCATAACATCAGTTCTGGTCATATGGGTGCCTTGACTGTACAGTGGAAATTTCTGGCTTCACTAGAGTTTTAAGTAGAGAACTAACTACCTTTATTGTCTGAACCAGTTTAGTTAATAGAAATCAAAGATCTACATTTGTCTCAAATAAGGAATAGGTTTAAAAAATAAACTTTTGGCTGTCTAAAAGTGCAGATATTTTGCCTATCATCTGCAACATGGAACTTAAAAACCACACAAATAAATAAGTACTATGCCTACTTTTCTATTCCATATAAAGGTACATCCCATAGAAACAGCCACCAACATAATAAACTTTGTTGTCTTTTGACATTGGATTGCTAACTACCTAACAATAAGGATTATGAACCCTTGGGAAATATAAAAGATTCAAAGTGAGCATAATTTAGCTTTAAGCAAACCAAACAGCTGATTACAGCAGCAGATCTAAAGGGAAGCAAAAACCTTAGTGCTTATGGTAGCCAAATATTGACCAACAAAACTGGCTAATTTTGCTGACAAGAGATAGCTAAATTATTGCTTTGCAAATAGAGGTCATAGCATTGAATCTATGCAAATAAATAAATGCTACAAGCTCATAGGCTAGGTAAAGTTACAAGGAATCTCTTTTTTGCGGGGGTATTTATTTTTATTAAATTTTAAAACTGCCCATCTCCTTCACAGAGGGACTGAGCGGTGTGCAAATAAAATATTAAAATATAGAAGCAGTATATAACATTTAAAAAGAAGCAAGGAACTCAAAAATGCTGAACTGATAGATTTTACAAAGGACAATAACTGCAAGTACTCATCTGAATGTTTTTGGATTTTGAGAGGATCGGTTTTTTCCTTATTTTAACTTCTAAAATAATTAAGCAAGGTGAAAACTGAACCATTAATGAAAATGGTTCAGAGAATTCCAGATTAGTGGAAAACATATGTACTATCAACTGCACTATTTTTTATTTATCTGTAGCCCATTATTTATATAAATTACTCAAGGCAGTGAACATATCCAAAACACCTTCCTCCTCTTATTTTCCCCACAACAACCCTTTGATTGGGTTGGCCCAGAGAGAGAGTGACTGCCAAAGACACCCAGCTGGATTTCATGACTAAGGCAGGAGTTGAACTCACAATCTCTTGCTTTCTAGCCTGATACCTTAACCACTAGACCAGGAGTACCAAACTCAAGGCCTGCGGGCCAGATCCGGCCTGCGGGGTGCTTAGATCTGGCCCGCGGGATCGCTCTGGAAACAGTGAAGGACCGGCCCACGGTGCCTCTGCCAGCGAAAATGGGCTCCCAATCTCCATTTTTGGCTGGGACAGCCTCCTGGAACCCTCTGTCAGAGAAAACAGAGCTCAGTTTTCGCTGCCAGAGGGTTGCAGGAGGCTGTCCCAGTCGAATATGGAGATTGGGAGCCCGTTTTCGCTGGCAAAGCACTCAGGCCATCACAGGCACTCGACATGAGTGACGTTGGGGTGGGCATGGCCGGGTGGTCAAACACAACCCTGATGCGGCCCTCAATGAAAGCAATCCTCGAGTTTGATATCCCTGCACTAGACCAAACTAGCTCACCCAATGCCCATAAATATCTTTATATTAAAATGACAGCTCCACCAATTATTGATGAGCTCCACCAATTATTTACCATTTCTTTTTCAGTTTTCATTCTGTCCTATGCCGCTAAACAAGAAGCTAGATCGCAAATTGTAACTGAGAAGTTTAAATGTGTATCCAAATGGTTCAGATGGCAATCTTTGGTCTGGGAAACCAAGTGGGAAATCTCACACGAACAGACTGTCTCCTGGCATGCCCGCACTTTTAATTCTGCTCTTGGCCTGTACCAGGAAGTGCAGAGGCGTGTGCTCAAGTGAAATTGGGTTTGGGGGTAGCTGGAAAACATTGTCAGAACATTTCTTAACTTGCAAGAACATTTAGATAAAACCAGGGACCCCAGTTTTGATATACTTGTTTCGTTGGTTCACAGTTATACATCTCCAGCGAAAATGTCAAAAGTTTCTAACTTGGCAGTACAATGCAACACAGAAATGAAACATTTGGAAACTAAACTCAAATCGACATAGAAGGCTGGGTAGAAGGGGAGCATGCTAACGTATTTGGTATGACACTTTGAGAGTTGGTGTTTGTAGAAGAATTATGTAACTCATCTCCTTTGCTGTGAACAGCAGATACAACAGATATCTCAATTTCTAGACACATCCACAAGGTATGAAATATTGTTAAAACATACAATTGTCTGGAAGAAATGATACCCAACTAAGAAATCATCTTGTTTCATGGAAGTATAGATGAATTCTCATTCCATTAGACCAGTGGTCTCCAACTTTTCCAGCTTGGCCGAGTGGTGGCTGGGGGGGGGGGGGGAAGAGGACAGGGCATGGTTTCATGCATGCACGTGTTGCTTTCACAAATGCAGCTGTGCACATGCCCATCATGCACGAGGCCCGGTTCTGAATGGGCTGCATCCTGGCAGACTAGAAGCACTTACAAAACGGTGGTGCACAAATGTTTCTTCTTCCGTCTCTAAATCAAACTTTAAACTGACAGAATGAAGCCAAAAATAAGACATTATTAGTATATGTTTCTGGTAGTAGCCGACATATCAGGAGATGAGCCTTTCCACATTCACATAGCATGTTGTTATCCACTAAGAGCCACCATGTGAGCATATTGGGTTTACATTTAGATACTCCAACTCTCAACCTATTTAGGATCCTCCAGGTACTATAAGGGAGGTCAAATCCTTCAGCCATATTCTCCTTTAATGTTATTGCTTGCTCAATGGTCTCCTTCCACAATCTTTCAATTCGATTTTCTTCTTGTGTACCTTCAAGAATGTTTGTTCTTCCCATAAAACTGTTCCTAGATCTGAGTCAGCAGGCTTGGGATATACGTCCGTTCAGAGGATGTTGAAGATCATTCTCCATTGGAGGTTGAAGCCAGCATTCAGTGAGGGTTGTCCACAGCCAATCACATCAAGGGCTGAGTCTGTCAATCAAAAACTGAGCCTCTGTCCTCCTCCTCCTTGGATATTGGCCCAGTTTAGACTCAGCCCTTCAAAAAGGCTAGACGTGGATTTACACCTCTCTGACTGCTTGCTTCAACTGTAAGTTTAAAAAAAAAAAAAGAAAGAAAAATGCATGAGGATTGACTTAGTTAAGAAAGGAAAAATAACAACAGTTAGGAAACTGTTTCCTTCTCCCGTCCCCAGGCATTAACAAATCGCCACTTGTGGCTGTTAAACGCCTCGATTCCAGCTGCCCCCTCTCTTCCCCCTCTGCTCATTGTCTGGGGAACGGGCTTGCAAGCCCTGAGGGGAGCGTTGTTTGCCATCGGCCGGTGCTTGCACTCCGATGAGGCTGGAGGGACACTCCCTTACCAAAGCTCCTAAGGAGCACAGATACAGGGGAGAATTCAAGACTCACAGATTGTATTTCTGGTAAGGCCGATCTTGCGGCCGGCTTCTTTTAGCCTGGAGACTCGGCGGCGCGGCTTTTAAGCTCAGCGCCGGCCGATCCTTTTAAATTTGGCTGTTTTTCCCGCCCTTTCGCCTCCTGAGCCGGTCGCCATCTTGGGAGCGCAGCGCCATCTAGCGGCGCGCGCAACTCGCTATTTTTAGCTGATTCACGATGGCTGAGGCTGGGAAGGCTCCGGCGAAGCCGAAGAGGCCAGCAAGAACGCAGAAAGGGCCCGATTCTGGGGAGGAGATTACTCCTGCCCCGATAGAAGCCAAGCAGCCTAAATCGACCCAAGGGTCTAAGGCTGCAGAACGCGACGGGAGGAGGCGTGATCGGGCGCTACAGCGCATAGTGGACAGGGCGGATCAGCAAGAGGAGGCCATGGCACCTCCAAAACACCAGGTAGTGATCCAGGCCCAGGTCCACAATCTGGATGCCCCAGCTCCTACGCTCTTAGACCCCAATGTCTGGGGGGAAGGAGGCCTGGTCTCCTCTGCCCAGGGAAATCCCCAGGAGATTGCTACTGCATTTGGACCAGATATCCCTGTGGCCTCTGCTCCCACCATAGACTGGACACAGGCGGCTAGGCCCCCTGCTAGTGTGGCCTCCAGCTCCCTGACTTCTCAGGCAGGCCCTTCACATCAGCCTGATCAGCCAAGCTAGCAGATGGTCATGGCAGCAACAGTGCAACAGTGCCTAGCTGGATTCCAGCAAATACAGGCCTCTGCCCAGGCCATTCCATCTAGGCCTTCTAGTCATGCACATTCTCAGTCCCTCAGGGGGGCAGCCATTGCTGAAGACTCATCTGATGATTCCAGTGAGGATATCAGACCTGCCACCCTGGAAGAGGGTGAGTGTGATCCCACAGCACTATCAGAGGATGAAGGCCTCGCTCCAGAACAACCCACTTCAGTGGGCTTATTCCCACCTGCCTTATTCAAGTCGTTACTACATAAGGCCAGGAATGTAGCAGGCCTGGCCTCTGCTCCAGTAACAACAGATGCTGCGACTTCTTCATCCAAAGTTCCGGTTTTTGAAGAACAGGTGACAGAGCTGGATGTTATTCCAGCGCCCAAGATATTCCTGGACAACGTGCAGCGACAGTTCGTGGCTCCAACCTCAGGACCAATGCCTTCCGCGCAGGACAAGAGATTCTTTAATACGGCGGCTGAACTGACGGGTCTACTCTCCCCTCCATCGGTGGATGTTCCGGTAGCTGCGCTCCACTCTCCAAATCCCATACCGGGGGAAGCTGAGGAGCTCCTGAAACCGGATGATCGTCGACTAGAACAACTCCTGCTAAAGTCCCACCATGCCTCGGCCTGGGCGGTTCGCGCTTCCTGCTCTGCATCCTTCTTTGCCAGATCGTCTCTCTTGTGGCTGCGCCAGCTCCAGGAGTGGATCCCCTCATCAGAACTTCGCATTCATCAAGACCTCAATAAAGTCATAGCTGCAACTCAATTTACTGCTGATGCTACACTCAGGGCAGCACGCTTTTCTTCAAAATCCATTGCGGCTGCCACCGCAGGTCGCAGGGTGAACTGGCTCAAGAACTGGACTGCCGATGCTCGCCAAAAATGGCGCCTGGCATCTAAGCCGATTGCGGGTCACTCCCTTTTTGGGGAGGTTTTAGACCCGTTACTGGTGGAGTCTAAGGATCGTAGGAAGGTCCTTCCAACTTATAACAAAAAAGGTTCTTTCCGTCATAACCCATATCCT
Source organism: Diadophis punctatus similis (assembly GCA_023053685.1). Lineage (NCBI taxonomy): Eukaryota > Metazoa > Chordata > Lepidosauria > Squamata > Dipsadidae > Diadophis > Diadophis punctatus. The sequence goes on from JALIGW010000002.1 coordinate 7,591,510, forward strand.
AGACGGCCCTTTCGATCGGCTGACCAGGGTTCCAATCTGCCCCGAACCCCAGGTCAGTATGGCCAGAGGTCCTTTTACCAGGATAGATCGGCCAGGGGCAGATCTTACAAACGTCCCTATAGGGGATGGGGTAACAAGTTTTCCAGACGAGGCAAATAATTTATCTCAGGATTTCCCAATTGGAGGTAGACTAGCCAGGTTTGCGGATACCTGGGAATTGACCACTCAGGACGTCTGGGTTAGACAAACTATCCGTTTTGGGTTATCATTGGAATTTTGGTCACGGCCCACTCCAAGTTTTATACCCTGTCATGTTTCTGGAGTTCCAGAAAAGCGCCGGTTCATGGAACAGGCCATCCACCATCTCCTGGAGATTAGGGCCATCGAACCGGTTCCTAGGGAACAAAGGGGAGCAGGAGTATACTCAATACTTTTTCTGGTCCCTAAACCCTCCGGGGATTGGCGACCTATACTGGATCTCAAAAGGTTAAACCAGTTTGTTAAATATCGCAAATTCAAAATGCAATCCCTACGTTCCATCCTCAGGGGTATCCATAGGGGTGACTATCTGGTCTCCTTGGACCTATCCGAAGCATATCTCCACATCCCCATAGCACCTACAGACAGGAAGTTTCTCCGTTTCTGCCTTGCTGGAAGACACTTCCAGTATCGAGCACTCCCGTTTGGCCTCTCCTCAGCCCCCCGAGTCTTTACAAAGATCTTGGCGGCATTGGAGGCTCACCTTCGCTCCCTAGGGATTCGGGTCCAGTGCTACCTGGACGATATTCTGCTTCAGGCTTCTTCCAGATCCTTGGCAGAGCGTCATGTGCAAGTAGTGCTGGACGAGCTCCAACGACATGGCTTCTCGGTCAACCACCGTAAGAGCTGTCTGGTCCCTAGTACCTCAATTCTTCATTTGGGCTCAATTATAGATTCCCAGCAGTGCAAGGTTTTCCTATCCCCCGAGCGACAGGAAAGCATTAGGGTCATCATAGGTAATATCAACCGCTGTCCATCAGTTTCTCTAGTCCTGTTGGCCACACTACTGGGAAAAATGATATCGTGCATCGATATCGTGCCCTGGGCACGGTTGCACTCCCGTAGATTGCAGTGGTTCTTACTTCCCCTTATTCTCCCGGGTCAGTCCCCCCCTGCAGTTTGGGTTCGTTTGCCCTCTCACGTTAGACAATCCCTAGTCTGGTGGACATCCTCAGCCTTGGAAGAAGGCTCTTCCTTCCTCCTACCAGATAGAATTACAGTAACCACAGATGCCAGCCTCTCAGGCTGGGGGGCACACATTCAGGGCCAACTGGCCCAGGGTACCTGGTCTAGGGAGGAATCCAAATGCCCCATTAACCTACTAGAACTTCGCACTATCCGTTTAGCGTTAAAGAGCTTTAAGACTAGAATAGAAGGTTCTCATGTGTTGGTCCTCACCGACAATGTCACGGCCAAAGCACATGTTAATAGGCAAGGGGGAACACGTTCAGCGGCCCTGCTTGAGGAGGCCTTGTCCCTGGGTCTGTGGGCAGAGAAACACCTTATTTCCCTTTCAGCGGAATATATTTCAGGGGAAGCCAACAAGCAGGCTGATTGGCTCAGCCGTCGGGATTTAGATCAGACCGAATGGCAACTACATCCAGGGGTGTTTCAGGATATTGTTCATAGATTTGGTTTACCTTTAATTGATCTGTTTGCTACCCCACAGAATGCACAGCTCAGCCGGTTCTACTCTCGCTTCCCGACGGAAGGCGCAGAAGCAGTCGACGCCCTGCGCTCACCTTGGCCCCAGGGACTCCTGTATGCCTTCCCTCCCCTCCCTCTGCTCTCCAGGGTCATCCAGAAAATATTAAAACATTCTGCGGAGGTGATTCTAATTGCCCCTCACTGGCCACGCAGGGTTTGGTTCGGGGACCTCCTTTTCCTCTCCCGCGGTCACCCGTGGAGACTGCCCCCCCTTCCGGATCTGCTCCAACAGGGGGAAGTGGTTTACCCGGACCCTCAGTGGTTACGCTTGACCGCATGGCGGTTGAGCGGGAGGTCTTAAAACGACAACATTATGATCTGGACACCATCGAAGTCATCTTGGCCTCCAGGCATCCTTCCACTAACAGAGTGTATCAGAATACCTGGAAGGCTTTCTGTGAGTGGTGCAGACTGGAGGGTATCTCTCCTCTTTATGTGCCCATTCCTCTCCTACTCCGTTTCCTCAAGAAAGGACTAAATTTGGGGTTGGCCCCTAACACCCTTAGACGCCAACTGGCCGCACTTTCCACCATTCTCTCCTGCCCAAATTGCCCCTCTCTGGCACATGTGCCCACGGTGCATAGGTTCCTTAAAGGAGCCTCCAACATCTGCCCGCCAGTCGTGCACCGTTTTCCCACCTGGGACCTACCCCTGGTCCTGGAGGCCCTAACCGGTCCCCCCTTTGAACCTTTAAGAGAGGCGCCCCTTAGCCTCCTGTCTTACAAGGTAGCTTTCCTTGTGGCTATAACATCAGCCAGACGTATCTCCGAGCTCTCAGCTCTCTCTATTCGGCAGGACCTTTGTCTTTTCCATCCAGACAGAGTGGTCCTCCGCCTAGACCCTTCCTTCCTTCCCAAAGTAAATTCCTTATTTCACCGTTCCCAGGAAATCATTCTCCCGTCCTTCTGTGCCCACCCACGTCATCCTAGAGAGCGTCAGTGGCATACTCTGGACGTGAGGCGTGCCTTGAAGGCTTATATCAACCGTACTTCGGCCTTTCATAAATCAGAGGCCTTGTTTGTTGCCTTCCTTCCCCGTTCCATGGGGCTCAAGGTTTCATCCCCTACCATAGGGAGGTGGATCAGAGCCACAATCACTAGAGCTTATACCTCAGCTGGAAAGCCGGTACCAGAGACTATCACGGCCCATTCCACCCGCAGCGCCGCTACGTCGGCTGCATGGAAGACTCGGGCTTCACTTGAGGAAGTGTGTAGGGCTGCTACTTGGGTTTCCCCTACTCAGTTCATACGCCACTATAAAATTGATTCTTATGCTTCTACAGAGGCAGCCTTCGGCAGGCAAGTGCTTCAACAGGTTGCTGTGCCTCTGTCCTAGTAGACACTGGGGAGGAGTGGTTGCTTTAGTTGCCCTCCCTCGGGACTCGTAGCTTGGGTATGTCCCTCACTGAATGCTGGCTTCAACCTCCAATGGAGAATGGGCGTTTACTTACCGTTGATACGCCCGTTCTCGTTGGTTGAAGCCAGCATTCAGACCCTCCCTTATGTTCTTTGGTTCTTATTGAATACGTTCTACACTGTTTTTTGCTCTACTACTTGTTGTATTAATAAATCCAGTTTTTTGTTACTTAATTCCGCAGTCTGAGGTGTGACTTACTCTCCTATTGGTGCAGTGTATTGTTTTTTGTTCGGTTAACACTGTTCCTTTCCACGTCAAGTCTGTCTTTCAGCTTCGTCTAAACTGGGCCAATATCCAAGGAGGAGGAGGACAGAGGCTCAGTTTTTGATTGACAGACTCAGCCCTTGATGTGATTGGCTGTGGACAACCCTCACTGAATGCTGGCTTCAACCAACGAGAACGGGCGTATCAACGGTAAGTAAACGCCCATTCTCTTGCTTAGCTCTCTGAACATCTGCCACTACTTCTCTTCTGATCTGGGGTGAGGCAATGCCAACAAGAGGATATACCGTATTTTTGGGAGTATAAGACGCACCTTTTTCCTCCCTAAAAGTGGCTGAAAATTTGGGTGCGTCTTATACTCTGAATGTAGCTTTTTCAACGCTTTTTTTCCAGCCCTAACTAGGTGCTAACGATCTTCCTATCTCTTACCTTGCAGGCTTTTTCATTGTTACTCTCTCCGAAGAATGTTTTTCCAGCCCTAAGTCTTTGCAGAATTTTTTTTCATTGCTCTACTTTCTCCGAATAAGTTTTTTTCTAGTCCTAACCAGGTGCTAACTATCTTCCCAGCTCTTACTGGCTTGCAGGTTCTTTCATTGTTATTCTCTCAGAAGAAGGTTTTTTTAAGTCCTAACCAGGGGATAAAATAATGTGCTGAAGCTGACCAGACTAAGGACGCTAGCCAGATGAATACCTGGTAGGCAGATTGTTTTCCCCTATTTTCCTCCCCAAAAACTAAGGTGCGTCTTATACTCCGAAAAATACGGTACTTTTTTCAATTAGGTGCATAAATTGTTTTGATAAATTGATAGCATGCACAGAAACCATGCCGATGCATACCAGTATCAAACAAAATGGGTTTTGAAAAGGAGATGAAATTATTGAGGCTGCGAAGAGTAAGGATGTACAGTGCGTGTTGTTACATGTACTAAACTCTGTCATTACCCTGTTTCCCCCAAAATAAGACATCCCCTGATAATAAGCCCAATCGGGCTTTTGAGTGCATGTCAATAAGGCCAAGCACTTATTTCAGGGTTCAAAAATATATAAGACAGGGTCTTATTTTTGGGGAAACACGGTATATTCTCACCCGGACTCAGCAAAGATTCCTTGAATTCCCCATGAAAATCTTCTTTAAAAAATTATATCAGGTTTTCAAAATACTTCACATACCTACTTATCTAGGGATTAGACTGATTAAAAGACAAAAAGACATATTTCTGAATAGACATGTACAGGATTATATGATTAAACATTTTACAATCATGCTGAGTGCTCTATGTTTACCTGCTGGTTATTTGTATTATTTGGGTTTATATATATATTTATTTGTCATGCTTATTTTTGGAGAGCAGTCCCTTTATATACAGTATTTCAATATGAAACTTCCTAATTGGGGGAGGGAAGGTAAAAACTGTATTTAAATACTTGGGATGATGAGATTGACAATATTGGAATTACTTTAACTCCTGCAGGTATAAATAAACACTGTCAGCCATCTTACAAGGATGCTGAATTGTGTTGCCTGAATTTAAGCTAGAAGATTATTCTGCATACATTCATAATATGTTTCCAGGAATTGGCAACAAATCAAACTATGTTATGTCCCATCAAAGCTGCAAAAGAATAAAAACCAAATAGAGATATAAAATTAGCTAAAAGTGAAATGAAACAAGGAACCAGCCATAACAGGTGAATAGGAAATTAAATATGTCTAGTTTCAGACAAGAAATCGCTGATCTGATGGGTTTATGGCAAGGCATTTTGGCAGAAGAAATGTGGAAACAGTTTCAATCAATTATTTTAAAACCAGTGTTCATAACTGATATTAGATACCTCGCTGGCTAGAAATTAATGTAGTGCACCAAAACCTGGAGAATATAATGAATCAGCTATTTGTCATAATTTTAAAAGTTGATCTCAGTTACAAAGATTTTGTTATTTAAAGAGACATTAGCAAAGAGGAAATACTATGCCAAAGAAAGTTTTTTTTTTAAAGGTCACCGACAGCAGTCTTCTCAAATAAAGACTTGAATGCATAATGTATTTAGCCCTTCGTGTTGTATAAAGCATCACCATTATGTGCATTCCTATTTTTGAGCTTTGGGGGAACAAAATTACATACATCCTGTCAACTAATGCTCCTCAAAAGTAGTCAGATAAACCAGAGATGTTACGGAGGAAAATTTTAAAAAAATTTCTGTCTAGGTCTGGCATAAAGCTTTCCCTGTTGAAGACACATCTGGTGGTAGGAGGACCTTCTCCCATCTCATCTCTTTCTATGCTCAGGAGGAAAAGCAAGAGAGTCCTTGTGGGTTTTACTCCATTGCTGACTATAGGAGTAGCCCTCATCTCCGTTTCAAGGGTAGTCGAGCTAGCGCTAACTGAAGACGTTTCTGCAGTCGTGTGGCCAGCATGATGTCACATGTCCCCATCGAAGTGGTATCTATTTATCTACTTGCATCTGCATGATTTCGAATTGCTAGGTGGGCAGGAGCTAGGTGAAGACAGGAGCTCATCCCATCATGCGACGCTAGGGTCTCAAACCTGGGCTGTCAGCTTTCCAGACGACAAGCCCAGTGCATTAAACTGCTGAACCACTGCAGTTCAAAAGACTGCATTCACGCCTGGCTAAGGCTCTGTGAGGCTCTGAAAGATCGCTGAGAAGCCCCAGAGCACTCAACCATTGAGAAGGCTTGAAAAGGATCGCTGAGAAGTCCTGAAATGCTCAAACGCCTGGCTACGGCTCCGTGAGGCTCGGAGAGATCGCTGATAAGTTCGCTAAGACGACCAAGCTCCGAGAAGCTCCGGCGGAGGCGAGATCTTCTGACCCAGCCAAGCCCCTGTGTAGCTCGATCCTGATCGCCCAAGTGAGCCGAATAAAGTGAGTGAGACAAAAATCTCTAAAAAAAAAACCTCTTTAAAAACCAAACAAAAAAACAAACAAAAAAAACCCTCTAAAAAACTCTCTAAACTCCCACCGGAATTAGTGTGTTAAAAATCCATTCAACCACCTTCTAACTCCCACCAAATCGGATTTCAACCCTCAACCACTTTAAACGGGATTGGATTTAAACTCTCCACCATTTTCAAACCCCATACTATTCTAACCCCTATACCGGTCAGAATTCAAAGGACAGCAAAACCTACTCAGAAACTACAGGAGGAAGTAAAGTCAAGTACTACAAAGCCCTTTCACATTCTACAGAATTATTTTACTATTATTGATTTATTAATTACTTAATTAGCACTGTCTAACTGGTTAATTCATTGTCGGGTTAATTAATAGATTAATTCAATATATTGAGAACAAAGAACAGCATCAAAAAGCACCCAAAAAAGGATTTTAGAAACTACATACAGGTCCTCCTACCACAACTGGTGGTAGGAGGACCTTCTCCCATCTCATCTCTTTCTATGCTCAGGAGGGAAAGGAAGAAAGTCTTTGTGGGTTTTACTCCATTGCTGACTATAGGAGTAGCCCTCATCTCCGTTTCAAGGGTAGTTGTACATACAGAAGTACAACAAATACAAAACCCTTTCCATGATTTATTACTGACATTGAATAATTATCTTTGTCAAACACAAACTAATCGGTGACCATGCCAGACAAAAACTCCAAAAACACCACCACCAAACACTCACAAACAAAAGCCATCAAAAACAGCAGCAACCCAAACAACCCAAGCACCTGCTACAAATGTAACGATGCCATCAACAAATATGATGCTTTCAAGAAATGTCACATATGTACCAAATATGCCCACCACACCTGCCTAGGAATAAACAAACATGTAGCCAACTTTCTCCAAGAAATCCTACATTTCCCTATCTATGTCCATCCTGCTTACCAAAACTGGATAACTTCATCGCTATGTCTGACAGAATCCATACCCTAGAAACAACCATAAAGACTCAGCAAACAATCATAGAATCCATAGAAACAAATTTAGAAGCACGATTACTAGCATGCCTAGAACCACATTTTACATCTTTGGGGGGGGGGAATTCAGCACAGAAAAATGGAAACTCAACAAACCAAATTTCTATCCCAACTCAACAACCATCACATCAACATCAACCACAACCACAAGGATCTACCAATCAAACCACCAACATCTCCATTCTCATCAAAGATACCATTGAGCGTGAACAAAAATGCCATAACTCAATTTTATTTGGATTTGATGACAACGACGAGCCTGATATCATTAAGGTGCGTAACATCAGCAGCAACCATCATACACAGATCATCACCCCTGATGAAATCATTGAAGTTTCCAGAGATGACCCAGAGAACAAGAACAATGACAGCTCGGTGGCCCCCCTATTCTGCAGAGTAGTATGTAAAAATGAGTCCAGCAAACGGAAATTTATTTACACCATAAACTCCATTGCCAGAACCAACACCATCCACAGAAAACTTAGATCAAGATCTATCCATATTACAACGTATCCACTCCCGGGAACTCCGTGCAGAACTCAAAAGACGCCAAGAACTAGGTGACACTGACTTATACATAGATTACCGCACCGACTGCATCAAAAGCAAGATCCACAATCCATCCCCCAATATTCAACTCACCGTCCCCCAACAACAAACCAACATCCAACACACCATCAACCAAAACTAGGTAAGTGCGCCCCTTACTTCCTCAACACAATCCAATACTAATCTCAAATGCAAACTAATTAATGCAAGAAGCATCATTAACAAAATGCCTGAACTCCTCTTATTAAATACTGCCACATTCGACATTATATTTGTCTGCGAAACATGGTTAAACGCGGCCCTCCCAGACTCCATCATCACAGCAAGAAACTATCTTGTTTATCGGTCCGACCGAGAAACCCACAGAGGAAGCAAGAATAGCTATCTTCTACAAAAAGACACTAAACCTAAAAAATATTCAAGTTACACATGAACTCACTCTTTCTGAAACCATCATCTGCGATGGTAATGATATTATTTGAGTTCCTGAAGGAATAATTGGGTCAATCAGTTTAAGAACCATTGCTCCAAACAGTGTTGTGCACGGAGGGAAAAAACATTGCATATGATCAGGGTGGATTTTATTTAAATCAAGTCGACTTAAATCACGATTTAAATCATGATTTAAATCACTAGTAAAAAAAGGTTTTACTAATTTTTAAAGAGCAACGGTCATCTCTGTCCCACAGCGGCTCCTCCTCTGACCCGCTGTTGACTCACTGACAGTCCCAATATTGCAAAATATACAGCCTTATTCACGTTGAATAAACTAAATTATTAATTTATTTTAAATAGAAAACTATCTTTAGATTTTTACTTCAAAAATATTTTATTAAAATAAATTTGATTAAAAAAACCCTATTTAAATTTAAAAATCTGATTTTTTAATGTTTTTTTTAAAAATCATCGATTTTTATCCACCCTGCATGTGATGAATTCTTGAATGCTTGACATTTTTGACAATTTTGTAATTGGATTTTATTTTATTTTGTTAATTTATTTATGTATTTATTTATTTATTTCATCATGTTTATGTACTGTATATTGGACGTGATGTATGAGGTACTTTTAAGAGCTGAATGCAACAAAATTCCATTTTTTAAAAAAATAAATTTTATTTTCAATACTTTTCTTTAAAATAACAATTACCATGTTTCCTTAAGCATTTCTACAATCACACAAAATTATTTTTCATTTTCACATTTCCATATTACAATTGATTCCATATCACACATCATATATGTTTTTATTTACATATTTACATTTTACTACTTATGGTTTCACTATTTCCTTTCTTTTCTTAATTTAGCCCATTGATACCATTTTTCCCAGGTAGTATAATATTCAGAATCTTTTTGGTCCTTTAGATACATTGTAAGTCTATCCATTTCTGCACATTCGTAATTTTTTTTAATTACTACATTTTCCGGTGGTGTTTCTGCATTTTTCCAAAGTTGTGCAAAGGTTATCCTGGCTGCAGTCGTAATATGAAAAACTAGATACTTAATGTTTTTATGATTATCTTTTTTAAATATACCCAAGGGAAATAGTTCTGGAGTAAATTCTACCATTTCGTTAGTTATTTCCAATAACCATTTGTGTATTGTATTCCAGAATTTTTTTGTTTCAGAGCACAACCACCACATGTGGAAGAAGGTACCCTGTGTTTTTTTACATTTTCAACATACGGGATTCAAATTTGGATAAATTTTAGCAAGTCTACTTGGGGCTAAGTGCTATCTATAACTCATTTTGTAAAAATTTTCTTTATATGCTACAGATTTAGATATTTTAAGGTTTCTAGTCCATATCTGTTCCCAATCTGCCAGGTGAATATTGTGTCCTACGTTCTGGGCCCATGCTATCATGGGACCTTTTACAACATCTTCGAATCTTTCATATTGCAGTAAATAATTATATAATTTTGAGATAATTTTATTTTCTGGGCCTGTCTAATGGTTTAGTTTCCATTTCAATTCCACATTCTTCAATGTCTATCTTGTATCGAGATTTTATCCATGCATAAGGCCACCAGTCTATATTTATGTTTTGTCTTTGTAAATTTTCTCTATCTCTTAATTTACCGGTTCCATCGAATATATCTTTATATTTTACCATTTTACTCCTATCAATTGTGTTTGGGTATATAATTGCTTCCATTACTGAAAGCCAATTTGGAATGAAATTCCATTTTAAAGCATGGCGACACATTCAAAGTAACAATAAAGTTAGTCTAAGTCTAAGTCTAGTTTGAATAGAGTTCCAATCTAAAATGCTGCCTTTATTACACAAACTGGGTTGCTCGTGCAGCTGAGGGTACCTACAAACTCTTGGATTAACAGATATGTGTTTAAGTAGATAAAAGCCAAGGCCGCTGGAACATATGAAAGCAGTCACCAGAGAAAAGGAGAGAGTCCCAGGTAGGTTTAAAAAGGATTAACCTTTAGAAGCATTATATTGTGTATTTTATATTGCTGAAATCACACCTAACACTTCTGTACATAAATTTCCATCTTTAAAAAAATACAATAGTACAATATAGATGCAAATTTCAGGGTGGGTGGGTTGTGAAATTCAAAATATTCTTCACTCTGTTGTGATATAGAAGTAGTATATTCTGTAAAAGAACTATCTTAAACCAATTTCCTTTTCTTTTCACTGATAGTAAAGAGAGAGTACAAGCAACCCTTGACTTACAACCACAATTGGAATCAGAATTTCCATAAGGCAGTTAAATAAGTTGCACCCAATTTTATGACCATTTTTGCCACAGTTGTGAAGCAAATCACTATAGCATGTTCTCCAAGGGTTAAATAAATAATAAATGTTGTGCAAGAACAACATTTAAAAAGAAATGTTAAAAGAAGGGAATTATGGAGGAACCATATATAAAACAAAGCAGTATCATGTTATAATAAATATAACCCCCCAGAAGTTTATATTAAATATTAATAAATTAAATATTTCTGATCAAATAATATGCTATATATGGATACAGTTGGAAAAAAAGAATATGCAAGAGCACAACAAAGGGAATAGAATAGAATAGAATTTATTTTCACTTTAAATGTACACGAATCAGCATAGATTAAAACGAAATTTTGTTGTATTCAACTCTCAAAAGATAACCATTATGCATATTCCTACATACAAACACATATATGTCACAGAGAAACATCACAGTCTAGTTTGGATGTATACATATGTACGTGGCTGGGGCAGGGGGGATAATCCTGTAAGTCAGAGGTGGGTGTCAGCAGGTTCCGACCAGTTCTGGAGAACCGGTAGCAAAAATTTTGAGTAGTTCGGAGAACCGGTAGCGGAAATTTTGAGTAGTTCAGAGAACCAGTAAATACCACCTCTGACTGGCCTTGCCCCCAATCTATTCTCTGCCTCCCGAGTCCCAGCTGATCGGGAAGAAATGGGGATTTTGCAGTAACCTTCCCCTGGAGTGGGGAGGGAATGGAGATTTTACAGTATCCTTCCCCTTCCACGCCCACCAAGCCACGCCATGACCACCAAGCCACGCCCACAGAACTGGTAGTAAAAAATTTGAATCCCACCACTGCTATAAATTTACAAGATGGATGCCGTAAGGAACAAATCTGTTACAAAATCTAATAGTTCTGCTATACAGTAGATACTTCGAAACCTCCTCCCAGAGGGGAGCAACAGAAACAAACCATGAAGTGGGTGTGTGGGGTCTCTAACAATGCTTCCAGCTCTAAGCCCATAATGCTTATAAGCAATATCCTGAATAACGGGGAAGCAAGCTTCCTATAATCTTCTCAGTTGTCCTTATCTCTCTCTGTAGGGACCTTCAATCTGGGGCATTGCTGCCACCAAACCAAACAGGGATGCAGTTTGTTAAAATGCTTGCAGTTAAGGAAAATAACCAATTTCTAAAAGCCTAGTTAGGTAAGTTACTCTCTCATCTTGTCAGTGTTTCCCACAAGGTTTTATTTATTCATCACATCTATAAGGCTGTCCACCACCTATCCAGAAATTCTCAGGGCATATATATATATATGCCCTGAATATATATATTCCAGAACACTGAAAGAGCTTTATATATATATAAAACCAGATCAAGGCTTCTCATTAAATACTCATGACATACATCATCAGAGTTCCAGAAACTGACAGACTTGCCCCCAATGCCTGGGGGAACAGCCAGGTCTTCACAATTTTCCAAAAAAGCTTGGTTGAGGCAATTTGTATGTTTGCAGGAAAGGGTTCCATGAGGCAGGCATTATGACAGAGAAAGCATATTTTTTAGGATGTATCAGGTAACATTATTTCATTGAAAAGACCCACAGCATGGCCGCTTTGCCAGATCAAGACGGAGAGGCAGAAGCGACGGGGAGAGGCAGTCCTGAAAGTACAGGTAGACCTTGCTTAACAACTAGTTATTTTATGACCATTCAATGTTATCATGGTCACAGAGTGGGTACTTTATAAAGTGCTTTCATAAGCGCTTTATGGCATGCTGCTCCCTTTCCACAGTCATGTGACTGCATGTTAAGCAACTCAGTTTTATGACCCATTGTGACATTCCACAATCATGTGACCGTGATTTTTTGGGGGGGGCAACAGTGTTGTTTGCTTAATAACCACCGCAAAAAAAGACAAGAAAATTATATCCCTCCTCCCTGCAGTGGGGAGAAGCTGCAGAGAAGTCCATGGAGTAGTATCTCCATGGGAAGAGATAAACAGCTTCCCCCAACTCCATTTTGCTATTTCCCGAAGATAAAAAGCAAATCCAATGATAAAAATAAAAACCAATCCAAATCCCCACTACACATTCAGCCATCAAAAAAACAGAATCACATCACATTATGGTGGCCATAAATTCTCACATCTCTTCTGAATCTGAGCCTTGTGAAGACAGGTTAAAATTTCTCAGCCTAGGGAACTCCATATAACTAATTCCATGTGTTCCATACCAGTGGTGGAATTCAAACAATTCATGGGAGGCATGGCTCATCCACATCCTCCAGCTCCGCCTCCTGCAATGACCAACCTGACCCTGGGCGAACCGGTTATTAAATACCCCCACACTATCGAAGTGGATCCTGGGTGCTGCACTGCAATGGAGAAACAGGCAACAGAGCGGCCGGCATGAGGGAAGGAGGAGGAGGAGGAACAGGGAGAAGAGGAAAAGCGGCCTTCTCCTTCCCTCACTCCGCCCACTCCGTTGCCCATTTCTCCATCAAAGCGCAGCGCCCAGTATCCACTTCGATAGCGTGTGTGTGTGTAATTTAACAACCAGTTGACCCAAACCGGTGTGAACCGATTGAATCCCAACACAGTCCATAGCCATAATCAAACTGCTTAGGCATACGAGTTGCATCGTAGTAGGGAGACTGGTACACAACCAGCAATCCAATTTGATCTGTACAGTTCAAGATCAGTAATCACGTATGCTGCCTAAAACACCACAGCAATATGCAATGGATCACTTTTCCTGTGCAAGGACAGGAGATTCATTTTATTATACTTATGCTATAGAAGGAAAGACCAAGGCTCAGAGAACAGTGGGGTGCTTATGGACGTCTTAAAAACTATCTAAGTTGAAAATCTAAACTAGGAACATCTTGATTCATCAATCCCTCTTTTGCACACTATGCTACACTTTACAGATCAGAAATATTTTTTTTATACAGGGTCCTTGTTAGTCTCTAAATTTGGTTGTTTTCTTGCAGAAATTTCATTACCCAATCAGGTAACACCATCAGTTCTACAAGTGGTGTTGTTTTTTTAATTTATCAATTTTAGGCCTTGCCCAGCTCACTTTCTAAGTGGCTTTGGGTGATTTACAAACAAAAAGTCATAAAATCGTCATCAAAATACAGTTAAAACATAATTAGAACTGAACAACAGATTCATTCCCCACATAATTCTTTGGCCTGCAGCTAATGTCCCAATGTTCTCCACAGCCTACAGCATACATACCTGCTTAACAGGAAGCTATATATTAATGCTGAACACATGATATTATGTATTATCCTCATCTTAGGTGCACTTCCCAAAGCATTTAGCAAATACTAATTAATCCGCCTGCTAAAAGATTAAGAGGGAAACTTTATTATAAATTGGCAAGAGTCCTTTTCATATTAACAGCTACATTGCTATCGTGTATCTAGGCACCCAAGGATCAGTTAACCCAACAAACCATTAATTAAAACCTGCTTTCCTCTGTGCAGGTTTTGTCCATACCTATAAAAATAATGAAAGCAAGTGTAAAATCAAGACAGTGGCAGTTTTGAAATGAAAGTTGGTAATGCTAGTTAGATCCTAGTAAAATTTGTTAGAATTGAAAGAACCTTCTATTTCATTTTTTAAAAAATATTTTAAGGGGTAGAAAGTAAATACTTATTTTATAAGTGTCTGTTCACGTGAAACCAGGGACAGTGAAACAGTCCAATGTGTTATTTTACTTTAGTATTTATAGGGATAAGGGGGTGCAAGGGTTGGTGGTTCAAGACCGGAGAACTGCACGATAGGGTGAGCTCCTGTTACTTGCCCCATCTCCTGCCCACCTAGCAGTTCGAAAGCATGCAAATGCGAGTAGATTTATAGGTACCACTTTGGTGGGAAGGTAACAGCATTCTCTGCGTACGTCATGCTGTCCACATGACCACAGAAGCGTTGGTCAACGTTGGGTCCCTTCGCTAGGAAATGTTAGTGAGAACCACCCCTAGAGTTAGACACGCCTAGACAGGGAAAACCTATACCATTATCTTTACCTTTTATCTATAGGGATATTCACAATGCCAGTAACTTACTCCTTTGTCAGTAACCTGAAATAACAAAAACAAATGATTTTTTAAAAAATGATTTTCCCTTTTTTAGTAAATCTCTCAACTCCAACGGTAGCAAAATATTGACCCATGACTATAAGCACCAACTGATATAAGATCAGCCATAGTTATAACTCAGTTATACATGCTAACCACCTCACTACTATCCAATGTTTGGTTTTATTGTTTTTAATAACAGTTCCTATTTTTGGCGAGTGTGTGTGCGCGCGCGCACATGCACGCGTGCACACGCACACACACACCTGGCAACTCTGCATAAGCCCTTGAAATTTTCTTAGGAAGGATTTTTAAGTACATTAAAGTATATATGTTTATACAGAGCTGATAAAAACATATAAAGCTTATATGTTTATCTGACTGTTTATAAAGAGTTTCAAGATTTTTGCAAATAGGAGCAGAATGATAATAATAATAATAATAATAATAATAATAATAATAATAATAATAATAATAATAATCTTTATTGTCGTTGTACATATATATAACGAAACTGATTTAGCCTCTACTGGTGCAATCCATAACAAAATACAAAACAACATGAATAATATAGAAAATGGTCCTTATACAAGTAATTAGGGAGAAACCAGTCATGTTTCCATGTATGTATGGGGTGATTGTAATTGTATTTAGGAGTCTGATAGCCCATGGATAAAAGCTGTTTTTAAACCTGTTTGTCTGGCTGGCTATATTTCTGGGTCTTCTGCCTGATGGTAAAAATGAGAAAAGACACTGGTCAGGGTGTGAATCACATCCAGTGCTGTTAGGGGGCAACCAATGGTTTCTTGTGCCGAATTAATCACTCTCTGTAGTGCCTTCCTGTCTGCAGCTGTTAAACCAGCGTACCATACTGTTATACAGTATGTGAGGACACTCTATCGCAGTGATGGCGAACCTATGGCACGCGTGCCACAGGTGGCATGTGGAGCCATATCTGCCGGCACGCGAGCCATTGCCTAGCTCAGCTCCAGTGCGCATGTACGTGCCGGCCAGCTGATGTTTTGCTTACATTGAGGCTCTGTGAAGGCGTTTTTGGCTTCTGGAGGGCCTCTGGGGGGGCGGGGGAGGCCATTTTTGCCCTTCCCAGTCAGTGAATTATGGGTGTTGGCACTCGAGCATGTGCGATAGCACATGCACATGCACTTTCGGCACCCGAGGAAAAAAAGGTTCGCCATCACTGCTCTATCGTGTACTGATAGAAACAAGTCATCAGCCGTTGTTCTACCTGATTTTTCCGCAGGACTCTAAGGAAATGAAGTCTCTGTTAGCCTTACTAACCACCAAGGGACGTGTTCTTTTTCCAAGTGAGATCCTGACTAATAAGCACTCCCAAGAATTTAAAAGAGGAAACACTCTCCACACAGCCCCTCTTGATATACAGTGGGGCAGATTCATCTCTCTGCTTCCAGAAATCCAGCACCATCTCCTTTGTCTTGCTAGTGTTTAAATGTAGGTTGTTTTTGAACACCATGTGAATAGCTTCTGGATTATTTATTTATTTATTTATTTATTTATTTATTTATTTATTTATTTATTTATTTATTTATTTATTTATTTATTTATTTATTTATTTATTTATTTATTTATTTATTTATTTATTTATTTATTTATTTGACTTATATACCGCCTCACAGTGCAAGCACTCTCTAAGCGGTTTACACCAGTCAGCAATGTATATTTATATTGCCCCCAACAATCTGGGTTCTCATTTTACCAACCTCGGAAGGATGGAAGGCTGAGTCAACCTTGAGCCGGTGAGATTTGAACCGCTGACCTGCGGATCAGTGTCAGCTAATGTGGCCTGCAGTACCTGCCTCTAACCGCTGCGCCACCTTCTTCTCTGTATGCTGATTCGTCCCCTCCAGTTATAAGACCCAGCACTGTTGATGATGAACTAGAAAGTCAAGCTCAAAAACTAGGCCTTAGTCATCTCACTTTTGATTTCCAAGCCACATATACCAGATTGCTGTGCAATCAACACGGTATTTAAAAATTACTGTTGCGATAAGAACGAGAGAGCTTAGCAATAAAGATACTCCTTGTTTAGGGACTGGTAGACTGAGCAAATGTTCCCAGTTAAAACAATGTCAAAAAAAAGTAACTTTGTGACCAATCCTCACATTTATGACCTTTGCATGTCTGTAAAGCAAAAGAAAGCTGAAGTAATATCATAAAGTCATATTTCACTTAGTGACTACTTCACTTAACAACCAAGCTTGCCAATCCTATTTGTGGCCACTAAATCAGGACTACTTATACTCTACTTTAAATAAATATTAGCTACTCCCTCCGAAACAAAAGCCAAGATAAAGGTGAACAATTACAAATCGATTTGATAGGAAGGGCTCTGCCAAATTTCTGTTGATCATGCTGAGAAAAATAGAAAGACTGCTTAGTTCTTGCACAATTGATTAGTGAGTAGAGGCTCACTAAGCCTCTATGGACTATGGACATAGAACTAAGAGTTCTATGGACCTTTTGCCAACATTGCTCCATTAAAATATTAGGCCTATGTGAACCTTTGGGAGATTCATTCAGTTCGATGTGGTTTCAAATTACCATACACTTCAGAACAGTGACTGATGGACCTTGCTGGGTTCCAAAGAGAACTTATCAACTGAGGCCTTAGTTGATCCCTGACATAAGAACATGAACATGACATAAGAACCTTGACTTACTAGATCAAACCTCTGACCCATCTAATCCAGAGTCTGTTCTCACAGTGGCCAACCAACTAGAAAAGAAAGCCCACTAGTCTTGTGTTTCTACTCATTTTTTTCTGAGATTGTCACTTGCTGCCTGTCTTCATTGGGTTTTCCAGGATATCAGGAGGATTGGCATAGCTGGTCAGCAAGCTTAGTCCATCCTGAGAAGGATCCTCTCAGCACAGCAGGCATTGGCTGAGCTAGGATTGAGGCTTGCAGATAATTCTTTGTGTTAGGAGAAACAGTAGTGAAATACAATATCTGGAGATAACCTAAAGTGGTTTATCTAGAAGAGCTGAAGCTTGTTGATTCAATGGTCCAGAGAAAGTAGATAGAGCTGATTCTTCTAAACTAAATCTCTAAACCTGAATGTTCAATAAAACAGAAAGCACAAATCTCCCATAGATGATGGAGGTGGCATCAGAGCTGCTAAAAAACGCCAAATATTGTTATCAGCCTGGTCTCGTCTTTGATGACCACTAGTTTTAGAAATATTTAACAAATTCTTTTCTTCTCATAGTTTATGAAAATGTTAGCAGAGAGTAATTTGATTTGATTTTCTTGAATAAACCAAACTGAATTAGAACTGGTAATGCTGTGGCCTAGAGGTGGAGCTCTTGCCTCACAATCAGGAGGTTGTGAGTTCGATCCTAGGTAGAGGCAGATTTGGGTCTCCTGCTTGGGCAGGGGGTTGGACTAGATGACCTGCAAGGTCCCTTCCAACTCTGTTAATCAGTTAAAAGCACTAATTTGAAAGTCTCTCTCTCTCTGTCTCTCTCTCTCTCTCTCTCTCTCTCTCTCCCTCATACACACCTAAAATAGGTAGGCAAATGCCAGCATTATGAATATGAGAGACTTTGTTCTTATAAATAGGAGATGTTCCATCCAAAAAGAATAAACTTTCATCCCATTCCCGAATCTTTTCTGTGATTTCCAATTAAAAGCATCTTCAGCAAATGTTCCCTTCATCACTTACCACTTATTTTAAGAAAAGGACAATCAAAATGACTAATTAATGTTCAGTCCAGTTCTGACTATTCTTATACACAACCCTGAAATGTACCATGTTGGGTCCTAAGAACAAACTGTGCTAATGTTCATAATGGAAAGCTAGATAAAAAAGAAAATGTATTCTGTCTGTATTGCAGAAATACCAAAATATATACAAGTGTGAGTCAGTTATTCCAAAAATACTTTCCATGAGTGGCAAAGCAGATAGGACTACTGCCACAACACTTCAGCAAAATTAACAGATCTGAATCTTTCATTGTACATGTATAAATATCTAAGGCAGTCTTAATGGCCTCCAGATAATGCAGAAACTAGGTTCTAGAATGAATTCCCAACCAGCAGTCTCATGTGTAACCTTAACACAGTGGTTCTCAACCTGGGGGTTGCGACTCCTTTGGGGGTCGAACGACCCTTTCACAGGGGTTGCCTAAGACCATCGGAAAACACATATTTCCAATGGTCTTAGGAACCGAGACACCTCTATCCTCTATCCGTCTCCAGGCGGGTCCACCCACATGCAAATAGACTACTGCAAAAAAAAATCTGTACCATGGGAACTTCTGAGCATGTGCAGAAGCTGAATTTCCGGCACTGCGCATGCGTCACCATCTTGCTTTTGGCTTTTTTGCAATTTTTTTAAAAAATTGGCACTGTGTATGCGTGCGCACGCAAAGCGCACATGTGCCCATGAGGCGCAGCCATGCAGCGCAGGAGGAAGTGAACCGGCAGCGAGGTAAGTTAGAACCCACCCGAGTTTCCTAATAATTTTATTATTTTATGGTTGGGGGTCACCACAACATGAGGAACTGTATTAAAGGGTCGCGGCATTAGGAAGGTTGAGAACCACTGCCTTAACACATCAGCAAGTTACCAGGTTAAGAACAGGTCTACTAACTCTCTTAAGAGTTAAATTCTACTGAGCACAAATCTTTCCTTTAAATAAAAAGGAAAAGACAGCTAAATGTCTCAATATTTTGGATTGCAGGCAATAGTATCGGCTTTAATACTCATTCGAGAACTAGTTGCCTGTGGCCGCAAGCATTCCACTTCTGCTGAGACTAAAGCTTAATGAGTCATTCTCTTGATACATAATACATTTTTCAATCATTTCTAGAGTCCAAAGAGTTATTTTAGCCGTATCAAGGGACCATATATTTCCAGGAGGATTTTTTAAAAATATTTTCTTCTTCAAACACTGAACCAAACACATTTCATAAACCACTTTTTAAACCTTACTTATATTTTTGTTGGAAAATTATGTTCACGGAGTGCAAAACTGTTCAACAGAGCAGTTAAATCCCCAGTCTGGCCTATACAAGCTACCAATATGATATAGTATTACTTAACTACAGCAGTTTTAGTTTATCTTTTTTCTCAAAAGGTTGCCATACTCTGAAAAATTAGCCAAATCTACAAATATATTGCAATTAAGGAAACCCTATGTGGAAAAGAGATTTCTGGAACATTTAAATTCGTATCAAAGAAACATATCTCAAAAAATATTTGCATTTCATAGTTTTATTATAATACCTTGCTGGTTCTTTTGGAGTCTCATCATTACAATCTAGAAAACAGTCCATAACTGTCCAATATTTAAATAGGCATAAACAATAGATTTTTCCATATTCATAAAAATGAAACTTAATATTTTTTACTACTGTAATTTGAATTTAAGGATTCGGGTCACTAACCTACCGATAGATCCAATAAACTAGAGCTGAGTTTCAATCTAGCACAAATACCAAATTCAGGTCATTTTCATGAGTTATCTTCCAGGGTATTCTAAAGGTAAAGATAAAAGTTTCCCTTGTCCAGTAGTATCTGTCTCTACTCAGTTTCCTAGCCAAGGAGCCAGTGTTGTCCAAAGACACTTCTATGTCCATGTGGCCAGCATGACTATATGCCAAAGGCGCACAGAACTCTTTTAACTTTCCACTGAAGTGGTACCTATTTATCTACTCGCATTTGCATGCTTTCAAACTGTTAGGTTGACATAAGCAAGGACGGGAACTTATCCTGTCACGTGTTCTTGAACTGACAAGCCTAGCATCTTAACTGCAAAATGCGGCTGCGCGTGCTGTGGTGGGTGTGCCAAGGTACACCCACGTGACACCTATACTCCGCCAGCTGCATTGGCTGCCCATCGGTCTCCGGGTCCAATTCAAGGTGTTGATCACCATCTTTAAAGCCCTTCATGGCTTAGGACCAGGCTACCTCCGGGACCGCATTCTGCCTCACACTTCCCTTCGACCGGTTAGGGCCCACAGAGTTGGCCTCCTCCAGGTCCCATCGGCCAAGCAATGCCGCCTGGCGGGCCCTAGGGGGAGAGCCTTCTCTGTGGCAGGCCCCATGCTCTGGAACCAACTTCCCCCAGAGACCCGAACTATCCCCACTCTGCTGGCCTTCCGAAAAGCTGTCAAGACATGGCTTTTCCTGCAGGCTGGGGGTAGAGCTTAATCCACTCGAGCTCACCCCAAGTATGTATGGTTGTTGAATGGGTATTGAAGGTTTTTAAATATTGTGTTTTTAATTTTTATATCTCTTTTTAATGTGATTTTTTATGAATTGGTGTCTTGTATTTTCTCTGTTGTACGCCGCCCTGAGTCCTTCGGGAGTTGGGCGGCATATAAGAACACCATAATAAATAAATAAATAAATAAATGAATGAATGAATGAATGAATGAATGAATGAATGAATGAATGAATGAATGAATAAATAAATAAATAAATAAATAAATAAATAAATAAATAAATAAATAAATAAACTGCCACCATGCTCCCTAGGGTCTTCTACAATAATTCAAAAATCATTGGCAAAAATAAGGGTGAGAACAGACTTTATATAACTTCAGTGATCGTTAAGGGATATTATTAAGACACTAATAGAGAGACTGTTCTAACGGGGGATATTCAGAGTAGTTTTAAAGTCATCCAAAGCAGGATAAAGAGCCTTACCTTCCGTACTGCAATTAAAAACACTTAATAGAACTCTTTGAATCCAAAAGGTTTTAAATAAATCTTTTGAGATTTTTGAAATCAAAAGTGCAGGTAGTCCTTGACGTAAGACTACGAAAAGGACCAGAATTTTCATTGCTAAGCAAAGCAGATGTTTGTTAAGTGAGAGTCACGGACAATTTTACGACCATTTTTCCCACGCTGAAGTGAATCACTCCAGTTGAGTAAATCATGAGGTCGTTCAGGAAACCTGATTTCCCCTTATTGACTTTGCTTGTCGGAAGTCAGTTGCAAATGGTGACCATGTGATCCTGGGAAGCTGCACTGTCACAAATACAGGTCACTTACCAAGTGCCTGAATTCTGAGCACATGATAATTAAAAATAATTAATTAATTAAAAGTTCTTATATCATCTTATATGATGATAATTGTAAGTGCAAGCAAGTGTCATAAGTCATTTTGTCATCACCACAGCAACTGAACAGTCACTAAACAAATAGTTGTAAGTCAAGGACTACCTCTACTGGTAGACTGAGAAAGACTGCTGGACTTCTATTAGTCCAATCACACATGCTTTAGAGATTTAGAAACAACCTAAGAAAAACTCCTTCATTTAACTATTTGTTGTCCTCATTTTCTATCTCCCATCCATAGAAGTAAAGAGCAGTTTTGTGTTTGTCTTAACTAGAATTGAAGGACTATTTTTTTTCCTCTTAGGGAAAAGATGACTAAGTTTATCTCGCCCCCTTTAACATCTAACAGTCAGTTACATCATATTGTCTGGCAAATAAAATTCTGTGCCTAAAATGTCCTAAAAGTCCTCCTTAATATTGGATCTGCATCTTTCTATTCTGTCTCATTGTGAAGGGCAGTTTCTAGGTAGCATCAGAATTTAAAGAAGCAGTTTCTATGAAATTGTTGGAAGTAATATTCTTTTGGGTTCAGTTCCAAGTGGGGAAAAAGACACTGGATTCATGGAAGTTGCTTGGAAAGAAGGTTTAATGGAGAACAGGAGCTCCTGTTCAGAAAAGGTGGATCACATGCTTCCAGATGTTGGGTGAAGAGAGAAGGGCCGAGATGCTGAGAGTTCCTTGCTTTATGCCCTCTCTTGGGTCTCGCCCCGGGGCCCTCCTGCTCCTGTGCAAGAAATGCACTGATTGGATGTCAGACTCCCATGGTGCCATGCAGGGGCAACTCTGTAGGCTGTGTTTCTGAGTTCAAGTTTGGCTGATCCTTGCTGGGTGATGGTGTAATGAAAGCGCTTTGGGCAATTCCTAATATGGCTGCTATTTGTTTGTTATGTAGAATAGACTGGTCCAGGCTATTAACAAAGGTGGGGGGGATGAGTGATCTGGGCCATTCCTTGATGGCACATTGACAAAGGTGGGGGCTACTAAGAATGAGTCTTTTTTTTTCCTGCCTAAAAGCATGTTTCCGGGGATATTCTATATAATATTCTGCCTTTTTAATATTTCCTAGGATATTTCATTTTTTCTAGGAGAGGGGTGGGTGATAACTTCCTACAAAATGATGCAGTGATCTGTGTAAAATGTGGCACCCTTCAGATTTTTCGTTAACGTAGCACATTCTAGTGAAAAGCAGTGGATGCTTTAACAATTTTTTTTCTCAAAGGAATGAAACTCAAAGCCCTTTATTAAAATTATATACACAATTATTCTAAGTTTTCCTAGGCATTACCTATAAAATCCTTCAAGGTATAGGCTAGAGCAGTGATGGCGAACCTATGGCACGGGTGCCACAGGTGGCACGCAGAGCCATATCTGCCGGCACGCGAGCCGTTGCCCTAGCTCAGCTCCTGCGCGCATGTGCATGCCCACCAGCTAATTTTTGGCTCGTGCGGAGGCCATGGGAGGACCTCTGGGGTGGCAGGGAGAACATTTTCGCCCTCCCCAAGCTCCAAAAAAGCCTCTGGAGCCTGGGGAGGGCAAAAAACAGGCCTACCGGGCCCACTGGAAGTCGAAAAATGGGGGAGTGGGGGGGTCATGCACGCATGTGCAGGGGGGTGGGGCGAGTGGGGAACTTTGAATTATGGGTGTGGGCACGCAAGCACATATGATAGCGTGCGCGCGCACTATTTCGGCACCCGAGGGAAAAAAGGTTCACCATCACTGGGCTAGAGTTATTCTGCAGGGCTACCAATCTCCAACTCTTTCTGCAACAGAGTGGGCATGCTCCAGGTCCCTCATTTGAAACAATGGCATCTGTAGAATGCAGGATGCTTGCCTTTTTGACTGAGGCACCTGCCTTTGGAACTATCACTCCCTCCACTTTCCAACATTTAATTACCTCCAATTTGGTTGCTGTGAGCAAAGTTGTTTTCAAGTGAGAGGGGTGATTATGTAATTTTGATTAATAGGTAAATAAAATAAACCTTGTTTGTCTTCAGGAAGGTTTTGAAGACCGGGTTGTACTTCCAGGCATTGCAACCAGGAGATCGTACACAGTTGTCGTGATCTGACTTGATTATTCTCGAAGGTTGGTATTTTTTGTTGGGTATGGTGAAATAGGTCAATAGTTGTACGCTGTCTGGAGCCACATTGTTGTGAGTTGGGTGAGCCACATAAATCTTTAAATAAATATAAATAAATAAAAAGCAGCCAGGTATTGCTATTCAATAAATAAATACATTTGCCTTCCAGGATCCAGGGTCAGGCTCAGCTATCCCCCAAACTGATACAGAATGGATTTACCAAGAATCTGACTTTAAAAGCAGAAAAAGCGGTCCTAGAATTGCTTTTCTAATATGAGATTTCTGAACACTACAACATTCTTTAATGCACCAAAAAGTTTTATTTATATTAATGTAAAACACAAAGTTTCTTGGTCAACAATATTCAAAAATATTTTCACAATTATATTTTTTTCAATGACTTGTTTTGTCATTCTTGAGTAAAGAAATTTATCCAAACTACAGCATGTACAGAATTGCTTATTGCTAAGTTTCTAAAAATAATTATCGATATTAAATATTCTTGAATATCCAAAACCATTTTTTTAAAATTTAATTCTATATGTATTCCACCTTTCTATCTAGAGGGCTTTCAAAGGACATAGGAAAAGAGATAGCAATGGAGAGGAAATCATGAAATTATGAACAAGAAATAAAATGCTGAATTGGTATCAGCGTACAGATGTCTTCCTAACCCTTAAGTTGAACATTCCCCAAAAATGTGAGCAAAAGGCCAAATATCAAGAAAGAAACTTTTTGCAGTCTTTTAATCTCACTATTTAAAGTCACATTGATATTCAGAACCACTTTAACAGCCTTACAGTCAAAAATAGATATAAGACTATCATAACATTTCATGTTTCTTTCTTTCAAAAAAAAAGAATGTCAAGAAAAAGCTCGTGGCAAGTGTTTCTATCAATCACAGTTGGTGAGGTGGGGACGGGAAAATAATAGAAAAGGAACCACTTTTTTTTCCCCTGGCGTGGGTTGGAGGGAGAATTGTGTTCCAATTCCTAAAGAGAAACATTTACCCAAAGTTTCTGCTCTGACTCCAGACAGCTGTGAATTTCTGGCAACTTATGACAGGTTGCGTTTTTCTACAATAAAATATGAGTTACTAGTTGACCTGTCACTGTCAGATGAATTAGAATTGTTACCCATGGATGGGGGAGTTGACATAATAGAAACATTTCATTAAAATAACTAATTATAACTTCCAGACATGTTAAAGCAACTTGTTTCTTTGCTGCTGGGCTTGTAACGAGCATTGGCACTTTTTAAAACGTGCTAAGAATATATTCCATCAAAAACCAAGGATCTTCTAGGAAATATAAGGTGCTTAAAAGTATCATTAGCATGTTTGTTAAGATGTACTACAGAGGGGTTTCCTGCTAGGTATGCCATCCTTACCCAAAGAAAGTTAGACGCACCAAAAAGTACCTGTCTCAATTATCATAGTCTCCTTGAAAATGATATTCCATTTTAAAAGCAATTTTATGTGGGGGGGGGGGGAAGGAGTTGGACTTCCTTCCAGAGAGATGCAACATCTGTTTGCTTTCTTGCATCTGGGATCAAGCATGCTATAGAAGTAGGCTGATGATAGCATCTTCCTATCTGTCACTACAGATAGGAAGATGCTATCATCAGCCTACTTCTATAGCATGCTGGATTCCCAGGAGGGACAGGCTGCATTCCAGAGTTCAAAGAGACAAGGAACCTTAGTCAGGAGAAACAAAGGCTCTTCCTTAGCAATTCTAGCAAGCCTGAAAAATGTCTACGTGCTTGTCAAATGCATATAACTGCTTCCTGTGATGGTTGTGTACCACTATCAACACCACTGAAAGGTACAGGATGCATCTAAGTCAGTGTTTCTCAACCTTGGCAGTTTGAAGATGTGTGGACTTCAACTCCCAGAATTCCACAGCCAGCAACGCTGGGAGTTGAAGTCCACACATCTTCAAACTGCCAAGGTTGAGAAACACTGATCTAAGTGAACTGAATGACCCTTCTATGGTCACATAACCAGGAACCATGCCCCAAAATGTTCCAAACTACAAGTAGACTTATAACAACACAGTTTTCTCCGCTGTAAAGACTACTGATCAATTTTGTTTCCTTTAACATTAAGAAATTGGATCAGATCATTACGAAAGGAGCCGGGTCTTGTTAAGCAAGATTGTGAACTCTGTGGACTGGGCATTTGAACTTTACATGAGCATAGTGGTAAAATATTACTTGTGAACTCTGGAGCTGTCTAACCCAAATGAAGCAGCCTTTCAGGAGCTATTTCACTGTGTTAGTAACATACACCTTATCTATATTACACAGTGCAAAAAGAATCCAGAAGTACAAAGGCATTTTATAATTGCATCCCCTATAACAGGGGTGTCAAACTCAAGGCCCGGGGGCCAGATTCGGCCTGCGAAGTACTTAGATCTGGCCCACCGGGCCGCTCTGGAAACAGCAACGGACTGGCCCGTGGTGCCTCTACCAGCAAAAACGGAGCTTGGGAGAGCCCGTTTTCTCTGGCAGAGCACTTGGGCCACCACAGACTCCCCCGACATCAGTGACATTGAGCTGGCCATGCCCACCCCAGCCACACCCACTCCAGCCCCCCCGAGGTCAAATACAACAATGATACGGCCCTCAATGAAATTGAGTTTGACACCCCTGCCCTAGAGTATGAATAATGTTCCCTGCATGCAAAATAAATGTGGTACTCTTTAAAAATGCAGAATACAACAAGGTACTACTCTTGGTAGGTAGAAGTCACATTATTGGGGAAAAAGATAAACACAACCCTTGAAATATGTTTAAGAGTAGCTCTATATCAACTGAATAACAATACCCAAATGTCAAAAAGTAAAAATATATTAAATACTCTAAGTCTACATCATAACATTGTTGGAAAAAAAAGACTTGTGAATGAATGAAGGATGCCAAAAGTCACTAAAAATAGGACATATTTTTAGTTTTCAGATTCAGCCACCATCTCCATCCAAATAGTTCATCATTTAAAATCATTTGTTTTGAGACAGGCAGAAAACATTTTGCTCTGTATCTTCTCAGTCATCAAAAGTTAATGTCTGAAATTTTGACCAAGTATTTTAGATATTAATATTCATAATATTTAGAAATTCAGTATGATATATTATAAGATTGAATGTTGCTCAAAACCAGCCAGAATGAATGAAAATATAATATCACTTATCATCTGCATAATCAACTCAACATGGAAAATTTTGCTCCAGAAATGGACATCACAATAAAAAAAACACCCAGAAAATATTGTCTTTTTAAAAAAGGTTTCATTTTAAAACAATGTTAGTATTTTCCAGAATCTGGTAAAGTCTTAGAATAAAATGCAGACTTAGTAGCTCAAGAGGAACAATAGCAATTTTTGAGGCCCATATAAAATGATGGTGCTACAGTTATTATTAAAAAAGGAAGACATTCTCAGGTTGAGCTAGACCACTGTCTTTGTATCCATATATTTCTTCATTGAATTATAGCAGTAACTTTCCACTGCCTTCATCCACATTTTCAGTGGGATGGACTATTCATGCCAACAGTGCTGGAATATCCCTCAAGTGCTAACAAGGTGTGCGCCTACTTTGCTTCTAGTATTAGCCAAAGTGAGCTGGATATTGCCACCTGAAGAGACTGCACTGCCTCTAGAAGAACATCATATGTAAGCTAATGGAGTCAAGCAAAATAACCTTGTGTTCCATTACTATAACTATTACGATCTACCATATTTTTTGGAGTATAAGATGCACCTTTTTCCTCCCTAAAAGTGGCTGAAAATTTGGGTGCGTCTTATACTCTGAATGTAGCTTTTTCGGAGCTTTTTTCCCAACCCTAACTAGGTGCTAACGATCTTCCCAGCTCTTACCTTGCAGGCTTTTTCATTGTTACTCTCTCCAAAGAATGTTTTTCCAGCCCTAAGTCTTTCAGGGTTTTTTCTCATTGCTCTACTTGCTCCAAATAAGTTTTTTTCTAGCCCTAACCAGGTGCTAACGATCTTCCCAGCTCTTACTGGCTTGCAGGCTCTTTCATTGTTACTCTCTCCGAATTAGATTTTTTAAAGTCCTAACCAGGGGATAAAATAATGTGCTGAAGCTGACCAGACTAAGGATGTTAGCCAGATGAATACCTGGTAGAAAGATTTTTTCCTATTTTCCTCCCCAAAAACTAAGGTGCGTCTTATACTCCGGTGCATCTTATACTCCGAAAAATACGGTAATTCTTAAGTTTGGTTCATCATTACAATTCCCACTTAAAATCTATAGCTATGAAGAAATATTGAAAAAACGGTCCACATCCAAGACTCAGAACTTCTTTTTTTTTCCACACGTTACTTCCACTTATCTGGTTTACTGGGAGACTTAGTATCATGTGATCAGTATTTCAGAAGATAAATAGTCCTTTGTTGAATTAAGTTTGTTCACATTTCAACCCTAAACCAACATCTGGTGTTCTCAGTGTCCAACACATTGCTCATTAACTTCCAACACGCACATTATTTTCTACCGAGACACACACCAGTGACTAGGTTGAAAATACTGTGGAAAAAGAAATGCGGTGGACTATTTAGACTGTTTTTATACAGAGCTCAATGGGCACAATAGTGCTGAATACAAGGCCTGCAGTTCAATTGAAGTGTTCCACTGTCATCACAAACAGCTGCAGAACCCCCAGTCTCAAATGCAGCCTTCCCATTCAAGCTCATTTCTTCCATTGTTACTTATAATGTGATCTAAAGGAACATTTGCAGGATTTCATAGAAAGTTTAAATGTTGTTTGATGAGAGCCATTAGATATTTAAATCTGAAACGAAAGACATACAGTAGGCAAGACAAGCAATTAGCACACACCTAAACTAGGGCAGAAAACTTCGTAGCTATTATCCTTCCCTTGTTTGTTGCTAACATTTGTTTGTGTGGCACCATAACGGCAATATGCATTCCCAAGGCAAATGGGGAAGAATACAGAATATTAAGAATATCCTTTATTGGCCAAGTGTGATTGGATGCACAAGGAATTTGTCTCTGGTGCATAAACTCTCAGGGTATATCAAACAACTAACTAATATAATCATAAGATACCAACAGTAGGATGCAATAGAAAAGATGAAAAGGATAATAGTAATAGAGTCCTGTGGGAATTACCGTATTTTTCGGAGTATAAGATGCACCTTTTTCCTCCCTAAAAGAGGCTGAAAATTTGGGTGTGTCTTATATTTCGAATGTAGCTTTTTCGAAGCTTTTTTTCCCAGCCCTAACGAGGTGCTAACGATCTTCCCGGCTTGCTGCATTTATTTTTATTCCTACTCCCTCCGAAGCAGTTTTTCCAGCCCTAGGTCTTTGCAGGCTTGTTTTCATTCCTACTCCCTCTGAAAAAGGCTTTTTCAGCCCTAACCAGAGGATAAAATAATGTGCTAAAGCTGAATAGACTAAGGACGCTAGCCAGATGAATACCTGGTAGGTAGATTCCCCTCCCCCTATTTTCCTCCCCCAAAACTAAGGTGCATCTTATACTCCAAAAAATATGGTAGGTATTCAACAGAGTGATGGCACAAGGAAAAAACTGTCTCTATGTCTAGTGGTTTTGGCATGTAATACCCTATAACCGTGTCTGAGCCATATCTGCCGGCACGCGAGCCGTTGCCCTAGCTCAGCTCCAGCACACATCTGCGTGCCGGCCAGTTGATTTTTGGCTTACACATAGACTCTGGGAGGGCATTTTTGGCCTCTGGAGGCCTCCGGGGGGCGGGGGAGGCGGTTTTCGCCCTCCCCAGGCTCCAAAAAAGCCTCTGGAGCCTTGGAGGGCAAACAATGGGCCTACCGGGCCCACTGGAAGTCAGGAAACGGGAGCGGGGGGATCGTGCATGGGGGCGGGGCAGCGTGGGGGGTCACGCACACATGTGGGGGGGAGCAGGGAGGCATTGAATTATGGGTATGGGCACGCACAAGGTCGCGAAAGCACACGGGCGCAGACTTTTGGCACCCGAGGAAAAAAAGGTTCGCCATCACTGCCCTATAGCAAACTCCTAAGGGGAGTAATTGAAACAGTTTATGTCCAGGATGTGAGGGGTTTGTAGTTATTTTCTCAGCCCTCTTTCTGTAGAAAACGGGAGTTTGGGATCTGGCCCTCTTATGCCAAGTACTGTATTCTTTTTCAAAGATTCTCTACTCCTTTTAAATCAAAACAGATATGTAAAAGAAAACAGGCAAAAACACATCCCTTCTTCTTTTTTTCTCCATAATGAGAAGACAACACACAGCATAGAATAAAAGCATCAATAAAAGTGCTAAAATACCTAAGATTAGGGTCCTATATCATGTTTAAGCCAAACTTTAAGCCAAAACTCAGGATTCTGCAAATCCACAGTAGTTGGATTCACACAACTCATTAACCCAAACAAACTGCATTATGCCTCGGAAGCAAGCTTAAAAAAAATAGGACTCCTACCGTATGACATGCTGAGAATCAGTATCTGGAACTTCAATTTCCTACTGATATCTCCTAAAGATACTAGCTAATGATCTAATTATCAGTGCTATAGGAAAGACATCAGTATTTCTGGGTGT
Source organism: Diadophis punctatus similis (assembly GCA_023053685.1). Lineage (NCBI taxonomy): Eukaryota > Metazoa > Chordata > Lepidosauria > Squamata > Dipsadidae > Diadophis > Diadophis punctatus. The sequence continues at coordinate 7,621,939 of JALIGW010000002.1, forward strand.
TTTTTTTTTTACTAGGACGACAACTGATTGACTGCAGAGAGCTGGTGCATTAAAAAATTGCTTTTGCATTCTCAAGCTTTCAAATGGAGGAATACTGTAGCCAGCCACAATTCTAAGGTAAAAGCTGTCCTTTAACAGTTCGTATATTTTATCCAATTCTACTTTGGATCTTGTTCAGACGAGCTAATGCCAGCAGAGTAAACGGATTATGCAGCAGGTTCAGAAGAATATCGGTTCCCAACACCTCTTTGCTTTAGTTTGACTCCTTCCATATACACAGCGAGGGCAATAAGCCAGAAATCACAGTTACTATAGCTTTCCAAAATAAATGTCCAAATGGGAAAGAATGATTATTAGCTTCCAGAAAAGGTAGCTATGAAGCAACAGGGCAGGGATGTCCAACCTTGGCAACTTTAAGACTTGTGGACTTCAATTCTCAGAATACTGGGAGTTGAAGTCTATCAGTCTTAAAGTTGCCAAGGTTGGACACTTCCTGAGATAAGAGATAAATACATCTGATTTGGTTGTCATTAACAATTCCCAAGCAGGAAACACTTGCCAACAGGTTGAGTTTTTATTTTTTCACTTGACAATTGGGCCAAAATAAAATTACAGAAGCCACACGTAGGTACATGATATCCATACATAGAGACACTAGCAAGATTATCTCTAAGGTATAAAAACTATGCTACTCCTATTCATTCCTTAAGTATAGAATTGTGTATATAATTTCTTCCATTATAAAAGAGTACTTTGCACAAAACTGGAAAAGTGAAGTGATTCCTATGGATGAGAATGTGATTAGGAAAATATTAGAATGTGCAGAAATGAATAGGTTAACACTTGCAATTAAAGAGAAGGAACAAACTGAATATTATATTATATGGGAACTATTCTACCGATGGCTAGAGAATAAGTATGAAAGTTAGAAATAAGAGTAGATTAATGAAGTATAGAAAATATACTAATAGAATTAAATAAGTTAAGATGGGGATTGTTACAGTACTAGATGTTATATATATCAGTATACAAATGAGTAGACAAAGAGTAGACAAATAAAGAATATGGCTGTAAATTTTAATTGTTATTGCACAAGACATTTGTACCCAGATGACAAACTGTTTAATGGAAGATGGATTGTTTGTATTAAAATATTTTTTTTAAAAAGAGTACAATATAACAGCGGTCCCTAACCTTTGCTGCTTGGCGGTCCAGCTGGGGGGGGAGGGGAAGTGGGCTGCATGAGCGGCGGGCCAGTATGTACGTGCACAGCTCGACTTGCGCAGCTCAATTCCAAATAGGCCACAGCCTGATAGTGGGCCACAGCACGGGGATTGGAGATCCTGCTTTATACTTTCTACACAGAAGCTCTATTACTTCAATATTTTCAAACAAATATGTCTGCTTAGTTTACTTAGAGGGCTATTATTTCTAGCTGTTGGTTGATATTGAATATTCCTGCTAATATAATGGCGTCCATGCAATGTCAAGAAAGGAAATCCACCCCTCTGCCTATAGAGGTAGTACTCAACCTACAACCATTTGTTTAGTGACAATTTGAAGTTACAGTCACACAGAAAAAGTGACTTATGACAGATGCTCACACTTATGACCATTGCAGCATCCCTATGGTCACATGATCAAAATTTGGGAGCTCGGTAACTGTCATGTATTTACAACAGTTGCAGCTTCCTGGGATCACGTGATTCCCAGTTTCAATCTTCCCAGTAGGATTTCAATAAGCAAAGTCAGTGGACTCGCTTAACAACTATGTGATTCACTTAACAACAGCAGTGATTCACTTAGCAACCATTGGCAAAAATGATAATGAAATGGGGCTCAACTCACTTAGCAATCACCTTGGTTAGCAACAGAAACTCTGGTTCCAACTGTTTGTAGTTGTAAATCCTACACTACCTGTACGTCAGTGTTGTCAAACTGTATTTCATCAGGTTTGTGTTTGACCTCGGGGGGGGGGGGCAGTGTGTGTGTGGCCAACTCGACGTCACTCATTTCAGGGACACTGGTGGTGACCAGGGCAGGGCTGGGGGGATCCTCCTACAGCCCTCTGCCAGTGAAAATGGAGCTCAGGAGGGCCACATGCGGCTCTCCCGAGCTCAGTTTTCGCTGGCAGAGGTACCGCAGGCTGGTTCTTTGGTGTTTCCAGGGTGATCCCACAAGCCAGATCTAACCACCCCACGGGCCAGATATGGCCTGCAGGCCTTGAGTTTGACACCCCTGTTGTAGGTCATCCAAACAGCCTGAAAGGCAGTCTGTTTAGGAATCACTTGATTCAGTCTATGTGTTACCTCAGAAAACAGAAGAATCTTTCATTGTATTTCATGGTGTTCTACCTTTAAAACTAGCAGATAGCCAAACTTTGAAAATTAATTTCATTAAAGTATATGGTTCTAGACACCCCCACACACACAAAGCAAATTATCTTAAGGATGACTTAATATACCGTATTTTTCGGAGTATAAGACGCACCGGAGTATAAGACGCACCTTAGTTTTGGGGGAGGAAAATAGGGGGGGGGAAATCTGCCTACCAGGTATTCATCTGGCTAACGTCCTTAGTCTGGTCAGCTTCAGCACATTATTTTATCCCCTGGTTAGGACTTAAAAAAGACTTCTTCGGAGAGAGTAACAATGAAAGAGCCTGCAAGCCAGTAAGAGCTGGGAAGATCATTAGCACCTGGTTGGGGCTAGAAAAAAACAAGTAGAGCAATGAAAAAAACCCTGCAAAGAGGGCTGGAAAAACATTCTTCTGAGAGAATAACAATGAAAAAGCCTGCAAGATAAGAGCTGGGAAGATTGTTAGCACCTAGTTAGGGCTGGAAAAAAAGCTCCGAAAAAGCTACATTCAGAGTATAAGACGCACCCAAATTTTCAGCCACTTTTAGGGAGGAAAAAGGTGCGTCTTATACTCCAAAAAATACGGTAGTTACTCATAGGCATACTTTATCTTCATATTTAGATTGTGCATCTATGTTGTACAACTGTTTGTTTGTAATCCTGCAAAAAAGAGAAAACTGGTTCTCCTGTTTCAAAGATGCTTTGTGTGTTCTGCCTCTTGTTTTTCTTGACTTGTCGTGCTTTGGGTCATATTTAATGAAAAGCTGCATCTATATATCACTCTCTGCCAAATCTGGGACCTTGTTTATTTTTAGGAAGCTCAGTTATACCGATTGCCATACTCGCATTCAACTAATATAAATAAACGTCTTTCCTTCAAGGGGAAACCAAGGAGGGATAAACAGGTTACACCAGCATAAAGAACTGGGCAGTTGGTTTTTATGCCTCTGCACATCTTTATGCATTAACGAAAGTGTTTAAACAAGGTTTCAGTCAGGAAGGTATCTCATAATAGGCATCCATCAATTAAGCACACGTAATAGAGAGTAAGCCTAAAGCAGTGTTTCCCAACCTTGGCAACTTGAAGATATCTGGACTTCAAGTCTCAGAATTCCCCAGCCAGCATTCGCTGGCTGGGGAATTCTGGGAGTTGAAGTCCAGATATCTTCAAGTTGCCAAGGTTGGGAAACACTGGCCTAAAGGAAAACAGTGGTATTTACGTTCTGAACAAATACAAATCAGATCTGCTTCTTCAAAAGGGAATTTCTGTTCAGGCTTTCTAATAAGGTTGACTCAGCCTTCCATTCTTCCGAGGTCGGTAAAATGAGGACCCAGATTGTTGGGGGCAATATGCTGAACTCTGTAAACCGCTTAGAGAGGGCTGTAAAGCACTATGAAGCGGTATATAAGTCTAAGTGCTATTGCTATTGCTATATTTCTGCTCTAACATGCAAGGGATGCCTTCCAAAGTAAAACACACACACACACACACACACACACACACACACACACACACACACACACACACACACACACGCAAATGGTCAGCTTCAGAGTCAGGAACCCTGACACAAACACCATTTCAAAACCTTTTTTTAAAGTCTACAAAATACTTGCAAGCTACAGAATTTAGGGCACACATCTTCCTCAATGAACCCACTGAACTTGTTTTTTTTAAAAAAAACAATGCTGTAAACCAGTGGTGGGTTGTAAATGATTTTGCTACCGGTTCCTGGGCGTACATGGGTGGGTGGAGTCTCCCGCCACCGGTGCTACTGGTTCTAAGAACCGGTCCGAACCAGGAGCAACCCACTGCTGGTATAAACTGGAAATCAGTTGGACCTTCCTGGTTATAGTAAAACAGTGTTTCTCAACCTTGACATCTTTAAGATGTGTGGATTTAAACCAGTAGTGGATTCTAAAACCCATTACTACTGGTTTGTGTGCGCGCTCGCGCCACTTCTGCAAATGCACAGAAGCGTCCTGGGCGTGTGGGCGGAGCCTCCCACCACCGCCGCTACCGGTTCACAGAACCGGGCCGAAATGGGAGCAACCCACCGCTGATTTCAACTACCAGAATTCCCCAACCATCCAGGCATGCTGGCTGGGGAATACTGAAAGCTGAAGTCCACATGTCTTAAAGTAGCCAAGTTTGAGAAATATTGCATTAAAAAGTGCTTGAGGTAAAAGGAAAAAATTAAAAAAAATAAACCTCCACAGTACACTGCGTTCTTTTTTAGTGAGTTATATCAATGCTGCCTTTCGCTAATAAGCATTAGGGAGCAATTAGAGCATAATGACTATCTAAATCTATTATCAGTGTACATAACCTTTCAAAATTTAAAGATAGTATTAATTTGAGTAAATTAACCGACCACATATGAGACCAAATGTATTTCTTTAGCTTCTTGTTCTTACATAAATGATATTTTACTTTGGATCATAACTTGTTTGATAAGGAAGATTAGATAACATGATTAAGAGCCGAGGTGGCGCAGCGGTTAGAGAGCAGTACTGCAGGCTACTTTAGCTGACTGTGATTTGAGTTCAGCTGTTCAAATCTCACCGGCTCAGGGTTGACTCAGCCTTCCATCCTTCCGAGTTGGGTAAAATGAGGACCCAGATTGTTGGGGGCAATGTAAATATATACATTGCTTAATGGTGTAAACCTCATAGTGCTTGCACTATGAGGCGGTATATAAATCTCATTAATAAATTAATAAATAAACGATCTTCTCTATATTCCTACATCAAAAAAAGAGGTTAACAGAAGAGATAAATGAAACAGAGTTCTTTTAACAATTTTAATCTTACAACTTCTCATAATTTACAGGAATGATGTGCTTTTGTCTGCTGTTTTTTATGTTAATTATTGTTTGTAAATGAAGCTCCATCTTTTCATCTCCTCGGTCTATGTATCTATATGGCGATACTTGCAAGAAACAGCATTTTCAACTGAATACCCAAAATATTATGTATTTGTAACCAGGCATATTAATGACTATGAACCATTCTTTGGCTTCACAGTCCTATTTTAAGAAATCATGACAACCAAAGAAAGTTATTACTCAGCTCTGAACTGCCCATTCCTAAAAAAAGAAAATAAGCACTAGGCATTTCACAATTATTACGAATCACCAGCTATCATATCATGAAATATTTGCTCAGCCTTACAGCAGAATGAGCAAATTTTTGAAAGTTCAAAGCTACTCATACATTTTTACAAGAAAAAGGGCTACAGAGCAGGTAGGATGTTCAGAGATTTTATTTTCTAGGACAGGGGTTTTCAAACTTGGCCACTTTAAGACCTGTGGACATCAACTCCCAGAATTCCTCACTCAGCCATGCTGGCTGGGGAAATCTGGGAGTTGATGTCCACAAGTCTTAAAATTGCCAAGTTTGGAGACTCCTGTTCTAGGGCTTAAACTACAGGCTTCTCACCTTAAAATGGAAGGAAATTGTAGTGCAGTTTCAAAACAGACCAGGGTGGGTTCTAACTTACCTTGCTGCCGGTTCACTTCCTCCCGCGCCGCGTGGCTGTGCCTCGTGGGCACACGCGTACACAAAGCGCATGCACATGTGTAGTGCCCAAAAATTAAATTAAAAAAAGCCAAAAACAAGATGGCGACGCATGCGCATAAGAAAAAAACCCAAAAAAAATTCAATTTTTTTTTCCAAAAAAAAAAATAGATGGCGGTACCCACAGACCCGCACCGACTGAACCGGTTCTGTGACATCATCATGATGTCACCAGCAGTTTGCTACCGTTTTGGGTGAACCGGTCCGAACCGGGAGGAACCCACCTCTGAAACAGACCAATATATGATTGAAATAAGTTACTATAAAGAAACACAGTGTACTGTGGCTCTTTTTAAACACATTTTAAATGTAAAATGAAAGATTAAATTATACGTCCAATTTATATTTTTTGGGAAAAAAATCTGGATTCATTTAGATGTAACTAAGAAAGATGTGTGCTAAATTCTATAGCAGATCTAAAAGATAAAAATTTCTCTGTCAGTCATGTCCAACTTTAGGGCATGATGCTCATCTCTGTTTCTTAGCCAAGGGAGCCAGAGGGAGCATTGTCTGAACACAGTTTCTATGGTCATGTGGTTAACATGGCTATATGCCAAAGCGCTCAGAAAGCTGTCACCTTCTCACCTTCTCACCAAAGTGGTACCTATTTATCTACTTGCATTTGAATGCTTTCAAACTGCTAGGAAGCAGGAACTAGGACAAATCTGGGTGTCCTCCTGGATCCACAGCTGTCCTTAGAGGACCGTCTGACAGCTGTGACCAGGGCGGCCTTTTATCAGGTCCGCCTGATACGCCAGTTGCGGCCCTTTCTGGATCGGGATTCCCTGTGCACAGTCACCCATGCCCTGGTCACGTCGCGTCTGGACTACTGTAATGCTCTCTACATGGGGCTCCCCATGAAGAGCACCAGGAGGCTCCAACTGATCCAGAATGCGGCCGCGCGGGTGGTTTCGGGGGCTAATTGGCGCTCCCATATAACACCCCTCCTGCGCGAGCTGCACTGGCTTCCGGTGGTCTATCGGGTGCGCTTCAAGGTGCTTGTTACCACCTTTAAAGCGCTCCATGGCATTGGACCTAGGTATCTCCGAGACCGCCTGCTGCTACAAACTGCCTCCCATCGACCAGTGCACTCCCACAGAGAGGGCCTCCTCGGGGTGCCATCAGCCAAGCAGTGTAGGCTGGTGACGCCCAGGGGGAGGGCCTTCTCTGTGGGAGCACCCACCCTCTGGAATCAGCTCCCTCTAGACTTAAGAACAATTCACGACCTGTCCACCTTCCGCCGTGCCCTCAAGACGTATTATTTTTATCAAGCCGGGCTGGCGTGAAAAAGTTTTTGGGTTTTTTTAAAATTTTAAGATTTTACTAAATTTTAATTGTATTAAATTAGGGCCACATTGAATATTTTATTTTAAATGTATTTTAATGTTTTTTACTTGGCTTAAATGTATTTTAATGTTTTTTTACTTGGCCGTTCACCGCCCTGAGTCCCCTGGAGAAGGGCGGTATATAAATTTAATTAAACTTAAACTTAAATTATAGGAGCTCGCCCTGTTGTGCAGAGTTCGGGTCTTGAACCCTGACTGTCAGTTCTCCAGCTGACAAGCTCAGTGTCTTTAACCACTGAATACATTGCGCCCCTATAGCAGATCTATATATTACTAAAACACTGTAACCTCTAAAAGGGAAAAAACGGTGCATCATAGGGCAAAATCATTGTATCTTTTCAACTAAGGTACCTCAAAGGGGCTGACCTACAAAATGCCAGGACACATTACTTTTCATGGGCATGAAATTTTTTAACGTTCTTCCCATTTCAGTGCTGCCACTGAGCTGCCCTTGTCACATCACCCTTATTTACAATGTTCTCTGAGATCTTCCCAGAAGTCAGTGGGGAAGGCAGGGAAGCTTGCCGGGAGAAAGTCAACATGACCACGGCTGAAGGCAGGAATGCAACAGTAGGTTGGGACTTGCACCTTCCTTCCTGGGAAGATTTCAGGGACAATAGGATCTTGCGTGGTCAATAGGAACCTGGCATGGAAAATTACAAGTTGCTTGAGTAAGTCTCCCACACCCAACAATCTCTGCTAGTCCCTCTGTGCTTGTGAATATATCAGAAAGGACAAACTAACAGGTCACGGATTTTATTGTTTGTTTGTTTGTTTGTTTGTTTGTTTGTTTGTTTGTTTGTTTACCACTCAATCTCGCAGGGACTCTGAGCAGCTAACAGGGATACAAATAGAATTTATATAAAAAACATTTAAAAACACAATATAATATTTTAAAAAATTCCAATCATCCAATCCAATCCGTAACAGCCATAGGCCAGCAACAAGAGATCGTTCATTGGTCCCAGGCTTGCCGAAAAAGCCAGGTCTTCAAAGCTTTTCTGAAGGCCAATAAGGTAGGGACGGTCCGGATCTTGGGGGCAGTTGATTCCAGAGGGTAGGAGCTGCCACAGAGAATGCCCTCGCCCTCGGGTCCACCAGCTGACACTGTTTAGCTGACGGGACCCGGAGCAGGGCAGCTCTATGCGATCTAACCGGTCGCAGGAAGGTATGTGGTAGCAGGCGTTCCCGAAGATACAATGACCCTATAGGGATTGTCTAATTCTCATTCATTCTTATGCACGGTAGAGGAAAATTGATACACAGAGAAATTTTTCAAATGAACAAAAACATAGGAGATTAAGATATTATGTATTAACACGCTAAATTTGTTGAAGTTTTTCTGAGTATCAGAAAGTCAACTCAGTGGCATAATATTTACTCAATGATAATACTGCAGTATTCGACTTGTGACCACAAATGAGTTCAAAATGTCAAAAGTGAGACATTTGTTAAGTGAGTTTTGCCCCATTTTACAACCTTTCTTGCTACATTTGTTAAATCAATCGCTGTAGATGTTAAGTTAGTAACACAGTTGTTAAATGAATCTGACTTCCCCATTGACTTTGCTTATCAAAAAGTTGCATGAACCCAGGACACTGCAACTGTCATAATTACCGTATTTTTTGGTGTATAAGACGCACCGGAGTATAAGAAGCACCTTAGTTTTGGGGGAGGAAAGTAGGGGGGGAAAATCTGCCTACCAGGTATTCATCTGGCTAGCGTCCTTAGTCTGGTCAGCTTCAGAGCACATTATTTTATCCCCTGGTTAGGGCTTAAAAAAAACCTTATTCAGAGCCAGTAGCAATTTAAAAAAGCCTGCAAAGACTTAGGGCTGGAAAAAAACCTTTTTTGGAGGGAGTAGCAATGAACACACGCTTGCAAGCCTGTAAGAGCTGGGAAGATCATTAGCACTTCGTTAGGGCTGGGGAAAAAAAGCTTTGAAAAAGCTACATTCAGAGTATAAGACGCACTCAAATTTTCAGCCTCTTTTAGGGAGGAAAAAGGTGTCTTATACTCTGAAAAATACAGTATGAACCAATTGTCAAGCATTCGAATTTTGATCATAAGGATGCTTCAATGATCATAAGTGTGAAAAATGGTCATAAGTCACTTTTTTCAGTGCCGTTGTAACTTCAAATGGTCACTAAAGGAACTGTTGTAAGTCAAGTCAACAGAACTGAAATGTCCCTGTTATGTGTTACTTTTACACATAAACGTTTAATTACAATTTGTTGGGCCATTCTTTTTAATAGGTTTTTTTTAGTACTTTCAAATGGAGCTACTAACTCTGAATCCACAATCAAGGTATCTCCTCAAATTTGAACAGATCCAAAGAAAGCTGAATTGATTACGCTGCTCTGATACAGAGCAGAATGACATCACATTTCCTTACATTTTGCTTTACCAACAATTTACATCTGGAACTATTTAATAGTGCAGGAAACCCGAGTCTTAATGTAGCTACGGTACTTTTCTGAAATCCAGTGAGGGTGAATTCTAACAACATCAAATTCATTCAACCATTACATACAAGCTTGATCCTGAAATTAAGTAAATCAACATTTAAACTCCCTGGGTGTTTATTTTAAGTTACCCAGCCTGATATATTCTGAAGATTATACCATAAAATGTAATCTGCAGGATCAAAAATAATGTCACTTCAGCCAGGTATCAAGCTACTACACTGTGATTTCATAGGATGTTAAATTTCCTAGCAAACATAGCAGCAAAGAATATATTGTAAACACTATTTGAGAGAGTATACTTTATAGACATTTAACATTTAAGAGCAAAATCTCCATTTCCTGTTAAAAACACTTCTTTAAAAGCTTGTGATGTAATTTGCGCAAGAAATGGAAAGGGGTATTGTCAAACAAAAAAGACTTTTATATACACAGGGTTTTCTGAACCATGGGAGAAACTTATTAATGTCCTCTGAAGCAAAGAAAAATCTTTGAATAATAACCCAATAAAATGTTCTAGTTATGATTATCTTTGTTTTTCACTTCGGAGTTTGAAAAAAAAAGGTAATAAAATTAGAGTGAAGTTGGTCCAATATATTCTCATGAGAAATTCAAAGTGATGTAATTCAAATATAATTAAAGGAAAGGAAGGATATAAATCCAAGAAATCGAATAAATGATTGCCGGTTTTCAAATGCTGAGCATATCTGCCAATTTAGGAAGCCTTTTAAGTCAGGAACTTCAAACAACAAGAGATCCACATCATTCTTGCCACACAACTATGCCTTTTGTCCATCAATCCGCTGCCAAAATGTCAAATATTCTTTCCAATCAACATTACATGAGCAAATAGCTATTTCAATTGATGGCCACTTTTCCTTTCAACAGTGGTAAGGACAATGTGGTCCAGGATAAGATTTTTTTAAAAAAAATCTTCTTCTTCCCTTAAAATTGTAAAATTACATTCAAAACAATTCAACTTCCTTGATTTCAGATCTATAAAATAAGTCATCTTTCCTGCACTAAATTTCAAGAAATTAATTTCACAGCAGTTCTGTGGTGTTTATGAGAAATCAGTTTTGCAAAGTCACGCAATAATAGGGCTACTATATCAGGACTGCAAAGCCCATATGCTCAGCACATGGCAGCAGGAAGTCATCTGGATTTTGCAGCGTAGACGTGGTACACTTAATGTAGAGAAAGAAGGAGTTGTCAACAATGACAAGAAGGGAAGGGAAGGGAAAGTAACAATACAAAGTTGTAGAATTCAACTTTTGCACCCCAGATCCAGACTCTATTGCACCACTCAGTAAAAGCTACCAGGGACTTTGATGTGCATAGTTATCTTGTTCCTTGAAACTGAAGTATCAGTTTATGGATGCTCTAGCTCCAAGATTCAAGAAGACAGGAGACGAGTAGCATTATTGTGAGTGTCAAGAATGAATAAAAAAACAGAAATATTAATCAAAGGGGGGGGGGAACTGTCATGGCAAAAAAAGTCAAAGGTAACAATAAACGCTGCATTTTTTGGAGTATAAGACGCACTGGAGTATAAGACGCACCTTAGTTTTGGGGGAGGAAAATAGGGAAAAAAATCTACCTACAAGGTATTCATCTGGTTAGCGTCCTTAGTCTGTTCAGCTTCAGCACATTATTTTATCCCCTGGTTAGGGCTGAAAAAACCTTTTTCAGAGGAGTAAGAATGAAAACAAGCCTGCAAAGACTTAGGGCTGGAAAAAAACTTTTTCAGAGGAAGTAGCAATGAAAAAATCCTGCAAGCCAGTAAGATCGTTAGCACCTCATTAGGGCTGAAAAGACCTTTTTCAGAGGAATAGAAATGAAAACAAGCCTGGAAAGATGGAGTAGGAAGCCGGGAAGATCGTTAGCACCTCCTTAGGGCTGGGGAAAAAAGCTTCGGAAAAGCTACATTCGGAGTACAAGACACACCCAAATTTTCAGCCTCTTTTAGGGAGGAAAAAGGCGTGTCTTATACTCTGAAAAATACGGTAGATGGGGATTCTAAATCAATTCAAGCTGGCAGGGGGCCACCACTTGAGGCTCAGGCAAAACACACAGGTAGTCCTTGACTTACAACCACAATTGAGCCCAAAATTTCTGTTGCTAGCAAGACAGTTGTTAAGTTAGTTTGCCCCATTTTACGACTTTTTTGTCACAGTTGTAAAGTGAAGCACTGCAACTGCTCAGTTGGTAACACGATCATTAAGTGAATCTGGCTTTCCCCATTGCTTGTCAGAAGGCCGCCAAAGGTGATCACATGACGCTGGGACACTGCAAACATCATAAATGAACCAGTTGCCAAGCTTCTGGGTTTTGATCACATGACCATGGGAATCCTGCAATGGTCCTAAGTATGAAAAACAGTCGTAAGTCACTTTTTTCAGTGCCATTGTAACTTCGGTCAATAAATGAACTATTGTATGTCAAGGACTATTTTTACGAAACCAGAGCCACTGGATGTGTCCATCTGAAATATATGAAGTGTTCAAGCACAAAAACATTACCACAAATATCACCTGAAGTGATGTTTCTACTGCCAAAGAAAATTCAACCTATCCAGATCTTGACAATCAGGTGAATAAAGATTAATGGACTGAAAATTTCATATTACCTACCGTATATACTCGAGTATAGGCCGACCCGAATATAAGCCGAGGCACCTAATTTTACCACAAAAAACTGGAAAAGTTATTGACTCGAGTATAAGCCTAGGGTGGGAAATGCAGCAGCTACCGGTAAATTTCAAAAATAAAAATAGATACCAATAATGTTTCTGAATATTTATTTCAAAGAAAAACAGTAAATATTAATTTTTTAAAAAAATATCCCAGAAGAAGGCAATGACAAGCCACTGCTGTGTTGTTGCCAAGGAAATTATTTAGATATGTCCATGGAGTTTTATTCAAAGGAATTTGAATTGAAGAGAGGCATTTACTTCATCGTAAATTCAGGTTTAAATTATCTTAAGTAATTGAAATATTCTGAAATGACTTTTATTTTCATTAATCTGTTCTGATTAATCTAATAGTGGTCTATATGTTCTACATTATTTTTAATAGAGATCAATTAAGCTGTCCCTTTTAAGGAATCTGATCCTTATTCAATGGATAAATACGTCTGATTTCACATTTTTCCGCTCCGCTTCACTTTTCTCCAAACTTTTTTTTTCAAAATTCTTCCTTAAAGGAGAACCGCTTTAAAAGTAGGGTTCTTTTTTTTTCTCACCCAGATGTTTCACTCCGCTGTTCCTCACTTCTTCTGCGTGGTTGTGTGTGTGTGTGTGTGTGTGTGTGTGTGTGTGTGTGTGTGTGTGTAGGCTTTCTCCTCGCAACCACTTTGCTTGTTCTCTTCGCTTTTTGCCCTGCCTTCCTCATAAGGAAATCTAAAGTTAACCCTTTATTTGCACAACTCTGAAGCCGCCCTCTCCTACCGCATCCCGGGGCACTCGCTCTAAGGAGGTTCCTCCGTCCTCCTGCCCGGCCTGGGCGCTCCAAGGAGAGCCAGCCAGCCAGCCAGCCCTACTGCAGCCATCCGTTCGCTGTTCTTTGTCCGGGATTCACTCGAGCAGCCCGAGCCGAACCGGGTGAAGAGCAGCAGAGCGGGAAACAGCGCTGCACAGCCAAGCGACAGGAAGAATCGGAGGGGCTGTACAGCGGTGGTGTCGCCTCCCCTTACTCCCCGCGCCTGCCCTCCAAGCCCAAGCCAAAAGCAGCAGCGAAAGAGGAAGCGGAACAAAAGAGGGCGAGAGCGAGGAGGTGACTGGCAGGCAGAGAGCAAGGCTGGAAGCTCAGCTTTTCTGCGGCGTGGGCTTCACTGCTCCGTGGGGGGGGTGAGGCCAGGTAAATGTGTTCTTCTCTCCCCGACATCCCGCGCTCGATCCTCCAGTCTCAGCTTGCAGCCGTAAGAAGCCACTGAGGAAAGGAGGCGGCCGGCAGAGCTGAAGGGGAGGCTCTGCTCGCCGCCTCCTTTCCTTGCCTCCCACCGCTTTTTGGCTCTGCCGCCGCCACTGCCTCCTCCTTTCCTCACTGTTCAGAAGCCCTGAAGCTCTGCCGGCAGAGCCAAAGGGGAGGCGGGAGGCGAGGAAAGGAGGCGGCCGGCAGAGCTTCAGGGTCGGAGGTCTGGGGCTGTTGCGGCGACGGAGCCTCCCCTTCGGCTCCCACCGCTTTTCGCCGAGGAAAGGAGGAGGCAGCAGCGGCGGCGGCAAAATTTCCCAGTGAAATTTTTCACTGACTCAAGTATAAGCCGAGGCGGCTTTTTTCAGCCCAAAAAGTGGGCTGAAAAACTCGGCTTATACTCGAGTATATACAGTAATCCTTTTCCTATCAATTCCACAGCTGGAGAACTGCTGTTCAAAGAACAAAAGGGCTACATCCTAAGGCTGTCTCCTTCCACAGAAGGAAAGAAACCACTGGATGATACCACCACTTTACTACCACTTTAACAATCAATTTGAATGACTGTGTAATATTTTGCTCTATCACAAAATGCACTTTGCAACATGGTAACCTTGCATAACTTTGATGTGAGGTCTCATGCTTCATGGAATAGCAGCTTTGGCATAAGAATTAAGCAATCCTAAGGTAAACAAAAGGAAAAAACAAAAATTAGAAGGAGCGTTGGTCTTACCTGACACGCCCTTTCTCATGCGGATCGACGGGAGAGTCCAGGATGGGTCACTCTAGTCCACTAGCTCTATGACTGGGTTGAATTTCTGAAGACATGCCTCCCTGGTAACGGTCTCCAGTTGACAACGAAGTCAAAGCAAATCCAGTAGATATGTACATGGACTAAAGACTTCAGTAGCTCGAACTCCGGAGCTTTAAATCTCACGTCCAAGAGCTGAGACTGAGTTGATTAACTGGGGATCGTTACCAGGGGGAGGCGTGTCTTCAGAAATTCAACCCAATCATAGAGCTAGAGGTCTAGAGTGACCCATCCTGGACTCTCCCGTCGATCAAAGCATGGAGAATATTTTGGACATGTGATGTGACACCCGGAAAAATACAGCATACTTCACTTAATCCTCCTTGAAGGCAGACGAGGTCCAAGCAGAAGATGATGATCATGGCTTCAAAATCTAAGGGACTGGTTTGGACAAAACTCAGCAGCACTTTTTCGTGCAGTTGTTGATAAAAATAAGATCACCAACATGATTGCCAGCGTCTGATGACAGATATGGCACACGAAGAAGGTAAACAAGAATCACACCTGCATAGTTACAATAGGTGTTCTTGTAATCATATGTCTATAAGTACCAGAAAAATTATTTTGAACATGGCTACAATAAAAATGCCTTTTAATATTAAGTAAGGCCTTTTAAATTGTTAGTATTCAGCTTGAAGTAAGGCTATAATGGAGTGGAAACGATCTGTGGATAAGATTACAAGTCCCTGTAAAAGTGGAATGTGTAAGTATGTTGCTAATATGCAAATGACTAAATAACTTAATTATCTGAAATGAAGTGCACTTATAACTGCAGACACTTAAGTTGAATCATGATAATGTTATAGATATTCTTTTAAAATTTTGTTTATTAACCAAACAAGAGGACAATAAAACAACTTTTATATATCTCTGTATATACACATGCACATTTTATATAGGTACCTATATTCATTAATTACAAGAGAAAGCAGGAAAAATGCACCATTATTTTCTAAAGTAACAAAATTGAGCCTAAGCTCTACATTGCAACTTTTGTAGACAAACTTATTTTCTTTGCATGAATATGAAAAAGAAATGTATTCCTTAATCTGAAATACATTAATTTTGGACATACATAGTAACAGAAGTAAAGGGACAGTTCTCAAATGCCAAATCAGCAAACTCAAAAAACTTGAGCACACCTAGGCCTTTTTTTTTTTAAGTCTTCTTTAAAATTCTTAGTCTCAAAAGTAACTTGCATGTGTCAGGTGTGAGATCTGCACATTAAAACACAATTCGGTGCTTCTTTGGGTAAATTAATATCAGACCACATTTTTAGGCTGAAGAGCTAGATCCACAGAGCTGATCTAAAACTCCCTCAGCTGTGAAGTAAATTTTAGGAAACCCATCACATAGGTTTTTTTCCCCTCTATTGCTTCACTAGTATATACAGAGAGTAGTTATCACACATGTATTGCATTCCTTAGAATTTACAAAATTGTTAAAGACAGGATGAAAACAGTCTTATCAGAACGTAGCTGAAGTTGACAGAGGCCTACCTCTTCTTTTAAGAAGCAGATTAGATTATAACACTAAAAAAAAAGTACAGAAAGTCTACCTGATTGAAAAGCACAAACTGTAACTCAGCAGAATCCCAATTGAGTCTCATGTTGAATATGAGAAGCTGCACAAATCACTTACAAAATTCCAAGTGCTCATTGATTCATCAATATTCATTCTTCCTCCCTCTGTGCCCTCGCTGTAGGTGAATGTAGCATAAACATGTACATGATACAGAAATGAATAAGACAAATTTCTGCATTTGATTTTGAAGGAGGCTTCAAACCAAATGAGCAACTCTCAAATGCTCACTTCTATCTTTACAATAGAAAATAAAACGGGTGTGAAGGAGAGGAAGGAAGGAAGGAAGGAAGGAAGGAAGGAAGGAAGGAAGGAAGGAAGGAAGGAAGGAAGGAAGGAAGGAAGGAAGGAAGGAAGGAAGGAAGGAAGGAAGGAAACTGTCTCCTCTTATTTCACTATTGATCAGAATAAACACTCTCTGGGCATTCCTTTTTCAACATACCTTTAACTTTAGTAACAAAATAGCTATAAATAGCTATAAATTTGAATGTTCAATATGACCCAAGGTATATTTTTGTATAGCAGTTAGTGCCTCTTGTAAAAAGTTATAGGACAGGGATGGCGAACCTGCCTGCCTGCACCACCGTTGTCACAAGGAGAGCGAGATCCGAAAGGCTCCATTGAGCACCTGGTGCTGATGGAGGAAGGGAAGGCTATGGCCAGGCCCGCCTGCCTTTCGGATCTCGCTCTCCTTGCTGGAAGTCTCGGCTTGGGCTCCTTTTCTCCCTTTTCCTGCTTGGGTTTTGGAACACCTTTGTGGAAACCCTACCCCTGGCTAAGAGCGAAGTGACCAGGAAGAAGCAGGAGGCTAGAGGAAGCACAGACGGTGCTTGGCAGCCCGGATTCTGCTCTTCGCCTTCTCATGGCTTGGAAGTCCAGCAGGAAGGGAAGGGGAGGCAGCGGCTAGCTTGAAAACGGAGCCAGAGCTGCGCCACCTCTACCGCTTTCCTACCTCCCCCCAGCGCTGCCGCCGCCCAGTAGGAAGGAGCCTAAAAGCTGAGTCACTAGTCAGGCTCCCTCCCAAGGTGTGGAGACAAGCCCACCATGACCACTAAGGTGAGGAGACCACCCCGGCTGGCCTTCCCACCTCTGCTCCTTCCTCGGCTTGGCTCGGCTGGCAGCAGGGATGGTGGGGGTCGGGCGGGGGTGTCGCGCGGCCTGCGATTGGGCCCATCAACTGTCGCTGTGGTCGCAAAGAGGCTTGCTGCTGATGCTTCCTTCCAGGGGCGGCGGGGCTGTGCATGAGGAACGCTGGGAGCCGACTCAGGCACATGGGACAGCATCTGCTGGGTGGGTGGCTGTGTGCCCCGCCCTCTGCTCCTTCCCTGGCTCGGCTCTTTACACCTCCATGATTTTTTATTGACCTCCCCCCAAAAAAATCCCAGACCCCAATGAATACCTATTGTTTCAGCCAAAATGGAGTTTGCCTGTCACTCCCTCGCAGACTGACTCCAGCCCTGTTGGCATCCCAGCCCCTTACCTTTGGCGTGCCTTCAGGCCCTTTCGGCTCTGGTGCCAGGAAACGGCTGACATCCTCGCTTTGTCCCTTTGGCGGGGCAGCCCGGCTCTGGCACTCCGCTGCTGGGCACACGCGTGCAGCTTTTGGAGGAGGCTTTCGTGAAGCCTGGGGAGGGCAAACATGGCCTCCACCCTCCGGAAGGCTGAAAATCAGTTGGCCAGCATGCGCATGCACGCTGGAGCTGATATACGGCAACGCCTCACGTGCCCCCAGATATGGCTCCGCGTGCCACTTATGGCACATGTGCCATAGGTTCGCCATCACGGTTATAGGATGTTTGATACTCTCTTAATGCAACATAGCCAAAATATCTGATGCCTCTAAATAAAAAGCAACACAAAACAAAAACTGGTAAACCTTTCATATATATAGTCCAGAAATGTGTAAATTATCTGGGAGATAACTTGGAGAGAGGGAATTTCAGAGGCTTTGAGGGAAATTTCAGGAGCATAATGTCTTACTTTAGAGAAAAGTAGCAGCGTTCTTTAAAAACCTGAATGATTAAGCAGAACAATCTTTGATAACATTAGCAATGTTCATCTCTGCTTAAAAGGTTTTAATTAATGCATCAATGCCTTTGAAATAATCGATAATTTTTGAGATCTGTAAAATTACGTATTTGGAAAAATAAGCTAGTAACATATCTCACACCAATAATATTTTAAATAAGTAGAAGATAGAACACAAAAACCATTAAGTGGATATGAATTGCCCTGCCTTTATCTAATATGCCTTAGGCTTTTGCAGTGAATTTTGGCTCCATCAGATTTGCACGTCAAAGAAATAGGCTCTATCCCTAAGAAGTTCAGTATCCACATTTTAAAATTAAAAAACAATTAATTTTAGTTTATTTTTAGTGAAATCATTTAGTACCAGTTCTTGCTTTAGGAAGAAGACAGGTTTTTTTGATCCATTCATCCCCAATATAGTTTGGAAATATTCTATTCTTATTTTAATGTTTTTCTAGGATGTTCTTGATGTAGGATACTAGTTTCTTTAGTGGCACCATTTACAATAAACCCTTTCACACCATTCCACATTTTCCTTTAACAGCAACCAAAAGAATGCACCTCTTAAGGAAGGAACATCAATGTGCTACATCAGGCAAACTACTCAAAAGCTCAGTGGTGTTTTATTTCAGTACGGAATTTCTTGAAGGTGAAAAAGAAGTGACAGATAAGCAATGTTTCTTTATCAAATAGAACTGGAATTACAAAGGTTTAATAGATGTATGTCAAATTATTTAAATAAATAAAAATGAAGCTTCAAATATCAAACAAGATTAATGACGTCTTATCTGTTTCAGCAAAAGTATTATCAAAAATGATTTTGCAATTCAATTTATCAATGCATCTATGGATCTATCAAGTGATAAAGGTAGTTACCCTATCAGTCAACGCAAAATCTGACATAACTAGACGCATTCATATCCTCCTATGTGGATTATTATTCCCAACCGAGTAACTTGGTTACCATCACATGCAACTGTTTAACTTCCATAGAGGGGGAGGAAATCTCCTTTATAATAGTCAATCTAGTTGTGTAATATTTTTATGCACTTTGCAAGCCATCTTCTTTCCTAGTTTGTTGTTAATCCCTCGAGCACAAATAGAAGCTGGGTAATGTAAGACACATACAAATGCCTAATCTTGATTCTAGACCACAAGCACAACATATTCTTAGAGAATGAGATAGATTTGTTACCCATAAATCATATATACTTCATGAATCAAAGACAGCCACCTGGTGAGGGATCAAGAGCAACATCATGCAAGTAGTGCATGATAACCAGTTTGAAATTTTCTACAAACTGAAGCAGAGTCAAGGGCTGTAACTTCAAAGTACAGACTCTTTTTATCTATCACCTACTGATTAACAAGGATAAGGAGGAGTAGATCTGGCTAAATTTGTTAAGGAGGAATGTATAAGCTGTGTCAGATAACTTCATAAAATACCTTTCATTTTCTTTTGGAATTCAAGCATTAATCTATCTTCTCACAATTCCTGGTTTTTTGAGTGGTGACTGATGTGAGCTAATTGTCTACCACTTGACACAAAATAATAGATCATTCTTCACTGAAAGTATCCTGAGCCACCCAAAGTGAGTCAGTCAGCCTAAATTGAAGTAAATAAATAATATAGCAATAGCAATAGCACTTAGACTTATATACCGCTTCATAGTGCTTTACAGCCGTCTCTAAGTGGTTTACAGAGTTCAGCATGTTGCCCACAACAATCTGGGTCCTCATTTTACCGACCTCAGAAGGATGGAAGGCTGAGTCAACCTTGAGCCGGTGAGATTTGAACAACTGAACTGCAGCTAGCAGTCAGTTGAAGTAGCCTGCAGTGCTGCACTCTAACCACTGCGCCACCTCGGCTCTATCTTTTAGTAAATACTATAAAGAAATCCTGTCATTTTGGCCGCATCACATCTTGCTTACTGACATGTGCCCTACATGCCTTATCTTTGAAAAACGGTCAAAAAGTTCAACTGCTGTAATATGTGGCAGTTATGCAGTTCACCTATGTAAATTGCAGGGACAATATGTTGACTTAAAAGAATTACAGTAGTTACCGATTGTTTATCAGGCACAAGTTAAAGTGTTGGCATTGACTGTAAATGTCAGGCACAAGTAACCAGCAGAAGTTGAGTTCAAAGCACTAAAAGTTTATTACTGTACATGCTACCTATAGTCAAGAATTTGGTGTAATGCAGCGGTTCTCAACCTGGGGGTTGTGACCCCTTTGGGGGTAGAACGACCCTTTTACAGGGGTCAGGAGACTTCGCCCTGCCGCCGCCATTTGGATTCTTTTACCCTCTGCACATGCGCAGAACGCTTTGCGCATGCGCAGAGGGTAAAAAAAACCAAATGGCGGCGGCAGGGCAGGTGTCGAAACGGCAGGCGCGGCAGTGGGGTGGGGCGCGGCAGGGGGGTGGGGGGTGGGGCGGGGGTCGCAGCATTAGGAAGGTTGAGAATCACTGGTCTAAATGGTCAAGCCAAATCAGAATTCATGAGGAGGGAGGGACCTGGTCTTGGATCTCTTGTGGGTGTGCAGCAATTCCAAACTGATGATGTGTTTCACTCCACCCTCAGGATCAGCCTTGCTTATCTCCTACAGTAAAGTCCTAAGCTAAAGGACTATTTCTCCCTTTATGAACCTCAACAGTTCAAAAATCTGTCACACACAAAAAAATCACTCCAACAATATTACAGCAACTCAATTCGAATTGGGAAGGTGATTTTATTTTTAGCTGCCAGAATTAGAAACAAAAACAACCACATAATCAATTGTAAATTGTCTAATGTTCTACTCATGAATCACTTTTTACTATTTAACACAATTTCACCTAAACATTGCTCGTTTCCCTCAGAGTACAGGAAATGGAAGACTGTGTCTACACAACTACACACACTTTTGATAAATCTTTTATATTGCTTTATTAAAATTACCAGTTATGCTAATGGAGCTTGATAAACAAAGTCGTTTCAGATATTTTAAGGCGTATCTATAATTTTTTTTTAAAGTATTTTAAAAGCTACAATGTGGCCATATTGTTCTGAGTGTTTACTCAATGATAATTGGAAATTCTGCTACGTTAACTTCCTAATTAGATGTCAGGCACATTTTCAAGATCTTGTATATTTCAGTCATAGACTGGGATACAAAGGACATCATCACTATTTTTCATTGACCAAAGCTGCTTAATCAAATCTTGACATGAGCTTGAACTTGAAACACAGTCACCACCAAGCTGCCACTAGCGCCAATTAGTTGATCCAGTTTTAAAGACAGAGATAAAAAGGAATAAAATCTGGAATATAAATGAGGACATTAAAAGAGGGAATATACAATGTACATTAGTTAACAACCTAGATTGTAAATTTAGTTCTTTGATATTTTTCTATTTACAAAATACTTCATTTTGAGATCATAAATCTTCCTTTCTTAATATTAAAAAAAACAATTTTTTTAATTAAGTAAATATGCTTAGGTATTAAGCAGAAAGAAACAAAATTAGGCATTGTCTAGTAGACATGTTCAAGCACTTTAAGAACAAAATTTAACCTAATACTCATAATGTAAGATTTACTACTATTTCTTTTCAAGAGAGAGTGAGAGAGAGAGAGAGAGAGAGAGGGAGAGAGAATAAAGCTGAATAAAGTAGTGCTAATTATAAACAAGTAAAAAAAGAATTCACAAATGTTTGCTAAGTACAGAATGTCGCATAATGTCAATTTGTTTACTTTAAAGTTGCTTTCATTCCAATTAGTTCTGACCCACTAACAAACAGGGGGCATTTCATTTTGAATTCTATTTTTAATTGCAATTTAATGTAAATTTATGGTGATCAATTTATGATATCAAATAGTTGATAATCAAGTGAATAACAGGTGATCTGCTAAGATGACCACAGGGTGTACTCATATATAGCAGTGGTAAATATATTTTTCTGAAAACGAACACTGTTTATGTTGATAGCATTTACTTCAACTTAAACTGATCACTAGCCATAGATTCTGATCCTATCTACGGTTATATAATATCAAGGAAAATACAGATTACTTAATGAATTTTATCCCTCTTCCCATGGAATCAATTCAATGTCATGTTCAAACAGAAAAATATATTCAACCAAAAACTGCCAAAATGTGCAATATTGTTATACATAATTCTGTATGTACCAGGGTTAAAAAAAATCACTCAATTGAACAGATTTAGGAAAACATGTCCTATTTCAACTACAGGGAGCAGGAGGTTTAATTTTAATCTAAACATGACTGCAAAGAACGGATTCTGACTACACTCAATACACTGAATTTTCTGTAAAATTGGGTGAGGAGAGAGATTGTGGCCATCCTTATCTGTATTAATTTGTTCTGTAGCAAAAGGAAATAGAAGATGACAGAAAGTATGTTAAAAATAGACAGGTATATTAGACTGCTGGAAGACGAAGTAACAAAACGCAATTCATTACAAACAGAACTCACCAGGTTTGCTGTTGATACTCTATTAAGTCACATATTTGGGACATGCAGATATATAAACCATCATGGTAACCCTGGATGACTTAACCACATTTGTCCAGGTGTACACATTGCTCTATGCCACAAGCCAACCACATAATGGCTAAATGTGAAGTTAGAACTAAAGAGTTACTTCAAACTAATTCCTACCACCTTCACTGTTTCATCATGACTGACAAAGGTACGTTTGTATATTTTTCCTCACGTATATTCTTGAAATCTAAGAAAATCTGCACATGTGGCATCTTAAGAAGAGCCACAGCTCTTCTAACTACTTTGCCAGAAAACCAACAGGTTAATTTCTATCTGTGCCAGCTTGCTCTCTGTTATACCTGAGCATTATAAAAATATTTTTTTTAAAAAAGGATGAGCTGAATGTTTTATAGTGAAAGCATCCCTGACAACTACCTGTCTAACATATTATGGAAAACATCCAAGGAAACTAATAGCATAATTACTTATCTGAATGTTTAATTATTTTTTGAAGAGATAGATGGTGTGGTTCACATGGATTTAGGGGGAGATGATTAATCAATTGCAATGATGATGGGAACAGTTTTGCTTGTCCCAAGATTTAATCTCTAGTATATCTAGTTAACGGGATCATTTAAATTTTAAAGGAACTCCTTGGTTAGCATTCATAATTGGAACCAGCAACTCAGTTGTCAAGCACTGCGGTCACTAAGCAGAGAATCACGTGACTGTGACAGGCTTATGACATCACCTCCTCTTCAGTCATTGAGTGAAGCACAAGGAAGATACCATGTGACCACATGTTCTCCATTAACTCTGTTGAATGCTGGTCGTGAAGCGACCATGTGATCGTGGGATGCCATAACAGTCGTAAATGCAAGGACTGGTCGCAAAACTAGTTTTTATATCCCATTCTAACTTTGAACAGTTGCTAAACAAGGCAGTCAGTAAGTGAGGACTACCTGTATTAGATTATTTGTGCCTATAGGTGAGAATACAAGAATGCCTCAGATGACCCAACAACAGAACCTGTGACTGTATATTCACCCATGTTGGCTCAAATGCTGATATTCTCTCATTCTCTCATTCTCTCCCTCTCCCTCTCTCCCTCCCTCTCTCTCTCTCACACACACACAAATAATTGATACCAGCCAGGTTAGTAACCAGGAGACTGTGAGTTCTAGTCCTGACTTGGACACAAAGCCAACTAGGTGACTTGGGAGTTAATCCCTTTTGCTCAATGCTAGAAATCAGGAAATTGCAAAGCATTTCCAAAAATCTTGCCAGAGAAACACATAGACTAGCTCAAGCATTTGTCAAGAAGGGAAAAAAAGACACATTCAAAAGGACAAAAAATAAAAATTGATAAGGAATGTTAACAGAACAAAAGAAAACTTTTGTGTTGTTTTTTTTCTTAATAGTGCTTCAGCTGTCGTAAGAATTCTTAAGATGTTATTACAAATATTAGTTTTTCACAGTGATTATAGCCGCTGTTCATCAATGCAGACCAAGAGGCTGATGTCTCATCTCCCATCTAACAAGTTATTGCTGATACAGTATCTGGCCTCATTCCCTCTCCTTCAAAGTATTGCTGCAGCCAAGAACGCCACATTTTGCCACAAACCCTTGAAATTCATCACAACAGATTGTACACTTTTCTCTTCATGGAGTCTTCTAATCCACTATACCTAAGTCAAATTTATCAACAGATACACAATTCTAACTACTACCCTGTTTCCCCGAAAATAAGACCCTGTCTTAAATTTTTTTGAACCCTGAAATAAGCGCTTGGCCTTATTGCCATGCATTCAAAAGCCCAATTGGGCTTATTATCAGGGGATGTCTTATTTTGGGGGAAAGAGAGTACGTTACTATGTTACTATGATGTTACTATGGATCATTCCTAAAATACGGCCTTAAAAGTTTACACTTTGATATAAGGTGGAAAAAAAATAACTGTATTCATAATTACTATAGAGAGCTGCTGACCCAGAAATAAGAAAACTCATATTTTCTCTCTTTGTGTGTGTTCCTGGGAATATCAGGAAGAGCGTGCTACTCGAGAGTCCTCTTTGATCCTCAACATGATGGCAGCCATGTGCAAATACATTTTGTAATAATAGTAATAGGGACCTTGGAGGTCTTCTAGTCCAACCCCCTGCTTAGGCAGGAAACCCTACACTACCTTCAGACAAATAGTTATCAATTAACCATTAAAACAATTGTGTTTATTACTGAATCACAAAGCCCTACTTACAGTCATTCATGCTTTGGTCACCTGGCAGTTGGACTATTACAACACACCCTACATGGGCTGCCCTTGAAGACCATCCAGAAGCTGCAATTGATCTATTTATAGACATACCCTGGTACACAAGTAATTATGGGTGCAGCACTGCCTTCCGGTTGGTATTTAGGTACAATTCAAGGTGCTGGTTTTTCACCTATAAAGCCTTCCATGAAATTACCTGAGATATTACCTATGTCTGTTTTACAAGTTCCAACAGTGTGGGAATCAGAAAACATCATTTTCCTGTTGTAGTGTCTACCTTCTGGACAGCTCCTTACCCAACCACCTGTACAACAGCTCTGTACAAGTATAGTATGAAATGTAACAGTGTCCTGCTTAGTATTAGAGTTAAATCCTGACTTACCTTGGAGTAGATCTATTTAAATAATTGGGAGGAGTTAGTGTGACTACATTTAAGAAAACTTTCTGGCATAATGTACATTTCTCCAATTCTTTGCTATTTCTATGGGTCAGGCACACATGCACAGAAATACACAGCAAACAGTGTATATCATCTGTGCTGTTTGCTGTTTGGCAAATTGCTTGGAGGCAGAGGCCTTTTTCCCTTGTTTTCCTCCCCCAAAACTAAGGTGCGTCTTATACTCCGGTGCGTCTTATACTCCGAAAAATGCAGTAAGTCTAAGTGCTATTGCTATCATTGTATCATATTAATATTTAATGTTGTGTTGTTGTGTTGCATTGCATTGCGTTGTGTTGCATTGCATTGAGTTGCGTTGCATTGCATATTATAGATAGTCTTGATTTACAACCACAATTGAGCCAAAAAGTAAATTTTGCTCCATTTTATTATCTTTCTTGTCAGAATTGTTAAGTGAATCCCTGCAGCTGTTAGTAACACAGTTAAGTGAATGGCTTCCCCACTGACTTTGTTTGTCAGAAGATTGCAAAAGGTGATCACAGGACTCTGGGACAAAGCAACTGTCTTAAATACATGCCAGTTGCTAACTGTCCAATTTTTTTATCATGAGATCATGCGGATGCTGCAAGGGTTGTAAGTGCGAAAAATAGTCATAAGTTACTTTTTTTTCAAGGCCGTGTAAGTTCAACAATCATTAGTTGTAACTCAAAGATTGCCTGTACCTTACCATATATTAAATGAAAATATAATGTCCTAGGTCACAGGGGTGGGCAAACTATGGCTCTTTGAGGACCTGTGCATGCATGGCTGGCTCAGGAATTCTGGGAGTTGAAGTCCACAGGTCCTCAAAGAACCATAGTTTGCCCACCCCTGGCCTAGGAAATAAAACAGCAAAAAAGCTGAGCTTGTGTTCTAATATCAGAAAGGGATAGAAAATGAAAACAAAGATCATATTCTTGGAGATTTAGTAAAAAAAATTGCATACAGAAAATGTATCTTCCGATTATGCAGATATGGTTTAATACAAATAAATTTTTTCTTCAAGAATAAGGATTTGCATATCTAAAAAGTCAGAGTCAAGCTGAAAACTTCTCAAAATATTTGCCAGTAAAGAAACTGGTGACTGATCGTCAAATCTAGAAGCAACAGCAGGTGTAGCAACAATAGGAGGACATAATTCAGTCAGAATTTTGGCTGATGTTGTAAAGTATAAAATGATTCAAATTGTTTACAAACAGCACCACAACTCCCAAGATTAAAGTATAGGCTTGCTATTTGATCAGGACTTGTACAGGGGGTTTTTTTCTTCTTTTTTGGTAATAAAATCATTGTATAGTTATTTTTATTCTAGGTCAAATATTAGAGAAAAAAATCTAGATGAATTATCTTTAGAGATGTCACCATCCAATTACGATAGATATAAATTAGAGACCCCCTACTATTAGAGTTCTACAAAATAACTCTTCAAATAGTAGTTAAAGTACCAGTCAGCATGTATCTATTTGAGAACAAAGGCAATAGCGATCACCAAAATGATGGCAGGTGACAACTTAAGATTGAGTTTATACTTGATGCTAAACCATTGATGGGTGAATCTACATATCTTCAATTGCAACCAACAAACACTAAGTTATGGACCACACAAATACATATACAGTGAAATATATAAAAAAGGAAATAAAAAGGATCCTAGTAATTATAGGCCCATTACCTTGATTGACATTGCAGCAAAAATATATGCTAGGTACCTTTTGAACAGAATTGAAATCTGGGTAGAGGAAAACAATATCCTCACAGAAGAACAAGCAGGTTTTAGACAAAACCGATCTACTATTGATAACTGCTTTGTCTTAAACCATCTAATTGCCAAATATGCATATAAGAGGAGACCCCTGTTTGCTGCTTTTATAGACCTTACAGCAGCATTTAATATGGTAAACAGAGAAGTACTATGGAGTAAACTGATATCTCTTAAAATAGAACCTAGACTCCTGGCTTTGATTAAAGCCCTTTTACACAAGTACCTGTTTGAGGGTATGGTATGGGATTAATGGGGCTCTAACAGGATTCACACAAATAAAGGGGTAAGGCAAGGGTGTATCCTGGCCCCATTATTATTTAGTTTATATATCAATGGCCTGCCAGGGTTAATGAAAGATCCCATAGTACACATACTTACTGTAACAACTTGCTTTATGCTGATGATATGATTTTATTATCATTTTAAAATATAGTTTTTATTAGATAGTTTTAAAAATACAAAAAACATAAAAGACCAAACATAGACATACATATATACATATATATATAAGAATAGGTATAAATCTTTAAGAAATACACACAATACAAACCTAACACACCCCATTCAACAAGTCACATAAAAATATGATTATTTTACTTTAAGCAGTCTAACGTATCATTGTATCTCTATATTTCTACGTAATTCTCATTTGTTTTACAAAAACCAATAAACCAAGAAAAAACAAATCAATATAAATTATCTTCATTAGTGCAACATATATATATCCAAACCTATTATTTCGTTGTGTTTTTGCAATTCAACCAATCATAAAAATTTTCCCAGATTTTATAAAAGTCTGTTTGTTCTTTATCCTTTATTCGCATTGTTAGTCTATTCATTTCAGCACATTCAAAAATTTGGTTTATAACCATTAAGTTGGTGGGAACTACTTCTTTTCTCCATATTTGAGCATATGTGATCCTTACCGCTGTTAATATGTGTATCATCAGATATTGTTTGGTTTTTTTTGGTCGTCCATTATACCTAAGAGGAACGTTTCTGGTTTAAGTTCTACTTTCTGTTTTATCATTCCCGTCAGCCATTTCTGAATTCTTTTCCAATAGATCCTGGCCTCTGAACACGTCCACCACAAGGCTATTAAGAAGATTCAGCTCTTATTGCCAGGATAACTCCCTAATCATTAGTAAATCTAAATAAAAAATAATGGTGTTTGGAAAACACCACCAGAAACATAGGTGGCAATTAGATGATGAACCAATTGAACAGGTTAACACCTTTGTATAGGAGTAACCTTTTCCAATACTCGATCTTGGGCTTGCCATCATCAATGGAGTACATTTAGAGCAAAAGCCTGTTTGAATTTACTGCTTAAACTAAAGAATCATAGTTATCCAGGGTCCCTAGCCCCATTAATTAAAGTTTATAAAGCTAAGGTTACCCCTATGCTCTTGTATGGAGCAGAAGTTTGGGGTCTATACTCAACCACAGTCCCAGAACAACCACAGTCCCAGCATTTGAGATGTATTTTGGGTGTAGATCCAAGAACATCTGCTGCAGCAGTTAGAGCTGACTTGGGAATTCATACAATTCATGCACTATCCAAAATTAGAGCATATAACTACTACTGGTGCAAAGTCAATGAAATGGAGACTGACAGACTCCCCAAGTTATGTCTACTAGAGAAAATAAAATTACAATCACAAATCTCCTGGATCACCAAACTAACAAATTTTGTAAGAAGCTGTGGCCTTCCTGTCTCTTGCATAACAGGAGAACAACTCAAAAAAAGAGCTGCCCAAAGAATTAAGGATATAGAAGCACAAAATGATATAGCTATCCTTAGTAAGGTGGGTAACTTGAAATGGCTGAGTAAATACAAACACAGTTTTCAAGTAGACAGCTATTTGAAGTTACAACTGCCAAAACATCTTAGGGAGATATTTACGTGTGCGAGATTCGAACAGCTTGACACAATGGTCAGATATGGGAGATTCCATTCTATACCCTAAATGAGCGTCTCTGCATTTGCGGAGCGGCAGAGGTAGAAGACCTGGCTCACATCCTATTTGATTGTTGCTTGTATAAGGGGGTGAGAGACATGTACCTTGGTCTATATACCAAATGAATGATACATTGGGATCCCCATATTGAAACAACTCACCTTATGTGCGGCCAGAACCTGAAAATAACATTTAACACAACACAGTACTTAAACAAAATGGTTCGGTTGAGATCTGCATACATGGGACAGATTGGGGTAGATTGCAGGGGTGACACCGAAATATAATTTTATCATATTTTATCTATATCTTAAATTATTGTATTTTATTCAATTTCATTTTAGACTGTATTTTATTCTAACTTCATTTTAAATCGTATTTCATTCCAATTTCATTTTAAATTTGTATTTTATCAAATTGTATTTTAAATTGCTTTTATCAAATTTTAGTAATAATTTATTTCTGCAACTTTGCACTTTGATATGGCCTAATCAATAAAGAACTCATGTCATATACAGTGAAATAATATTAATCTATTTACAATGATTAATTTTTCCAATGGAACATCTCTCATCTGAAAAAAAAAACACTGAAAAGAACATCTTCTATTACTTCAATATTTTCCATTATGGACAACTTCCAAATGTGCGGACTTCTAGTTCCAGAATTCTGAGCTATGCCAATTGGGGGAATCTATACTGTATATTTGGAAGTTGCACCAGTTGCAAAACGTAACTATCCTGGAACAAGACTTCAGGAAATATGTATAAAAGCCACAATTATTTTACATATAAACAGAGATGCTGCAAATATTGGTAGTACATAGCAAGAATGAGTAAAGTCATTTTTTTTCCTAAAGGCAGGTTATTTTCTTCCAGGCCACAAAGAATCCATTGTGTTACATTTACTGTGGGCTAGTAATTTTTGAAGTCTCCTTTGTGAGTCTGTTTCATAACACACTGTCCTCCCATCAATCTAATCTGAAAAGTCAAGTACTGCAAAGAACAACTAGCTCAAGAACATACGAAGATACAGATAGGAATCAATGAATTCTTTCTTTTTAAAGAAAAAACACCCTTTGCAAAAGTATGAGGTCTATGAAAAAAAGTGTGTATGTACTGTACCATAAAACAATGAACACCTAACTTAGATCTGAATTGCACACATTCTTTTTCAGTTTCTTTTCATTTATATTCCTGCTGTTATATTAAACTCAAATGTTCTTTACACAGTCCCTGGTGTTCTCTCTCTCTCTCTCTCTCTCTCTCTCTCTCTCTCTCTCTCTCTCTCTCTCTCTCTCTCTCTCTCTCTCTCTGTGTGTGTGTGTGTGTGTGTGTGTGTGTGTATGTATGTGTATGTGTATGTGTGTAGAGGTAGGTAGGTAGGTAGGTAGGTAGGTAGGTAGAGAGAGAGAGAGAGAGAGAGAGAGAGAGAGAGAGAGAGAGAGAGAGAGATGATAGAGAGATATGATAGAGAGAGAGAGAGATAGATAGATAGATAGATAGATAGATAGATAGATAGATAGATAGATAGATAGATAGATAGATAGATAGATAGATAGACAGAGATAGACACACACAAATATATATGTGTGTGTGCGTGTGTGCATGAAGCCATAATACTACTTTTTAGAAATGAGAACTTAATCCTTAGTTAAGTAGATCACAATATGAATTGTTTGAAAGATGTGTCACTAACGAGAATTAACAAATTTAAAGTTATTAAAATTTGTCATTTAAAAAATGACACACTTCTCCAATCTTCTTCCTGTGGTTTCTACATGTCTTTTGGTAGACTTGTAAGACAGTGTTTTATTTATCTGATTTTATTTATTTATTTATATATGGTCTAGTGTTTCCTGCTTGAGGAGGGAGTTGGATTGGAACAGGGCTGTCAAACTCACGCCTGGTTTAGCGAATGGGGGGAAAGTCGCGATAAGTCACATGACGCTACCATGACAACGTGAGTTTGACACCTCTGGACTAGAAGATCTCCACAGTCCTTTCCAACTCTATTATTCTGTTATTCTGTTGCTATTCTGACAAATCTATGACTGAGCTTGAATTGTGTAAAGATTGGTCCCAAATACAACAAAGAAAATGTGTAGATTAATCCAAAACGAAGACTCTAAAAGTGTAGAAAATACTTGACTGCTTTAGCTGTCTTATTGAACGGTGCAAGGATTAAATTAAGAGACACGAAGTGATTAGCACTTAGCAATAGCACTTAGACTTATATACCGCTTCATAGTGCTTTACAGCCCTCTCTAAGCGGTTTACAGAGTTCAGCATATTTCCCCCAACAATCTGGGTCCTCATTTTACCCACCTCAGAAGGATGGAAGGCTGAGTCAACCTTGAGCCGGTGAGATTTGAACTGCTGAACTAGCAGTCAGCTGAAGTAGCCTGCAGTGCTGCACTTTAACCACTGCGCCACCTCGGCTCTGATTAAAAATAAAGGAGGTCATAATGGAAATGAACTACGATCCAAAAGGCCCCAATTACCTGCATGTTTTACCAGTATGGATGATCATTTCCATTAACCTGGAATTAAACCAAATTACAGCTAGTAGATCTGTTGCACTCATTTG
The DNA here is from genome assembly GCA_023053685.1 of Diadophis punctatus similis. Classification (NCBI taxonomy): domain Eukaryota; kingdom Metazoa; phylum Chordata; class Lepidosauria; order Squamata; family Dipsadidae; genus Diadophis; species Diadophis punctatus. Next base: position 7,653,528 of record JALIGW010000002.1, read on the forward strand.
TTGCAGCATTTTTTTCACGCAAAAATTAAAATAACATTGAAAAAGTCAAACACCAAGTTAAGTTTTGAATTAAAATCAATTAAGAATAGAAGGGGGAAAGATTATGTGGCTTTTTTAGAGTGTCCTCTGAAGTAGTCCAATTGTCAGCAAGAAAAGAAAAAGGTATTTTATGTTATTAAGCAAAAAATCAAAATGAATACTATTAAGATGCTGACAAAATAACAATGACAGCATCTAGATATAGCCTTTTTCACCAGGACACCTTGTAAATACAGCTGCTGCTTAAATTCACAAGCTACTTTAAAAGTCGATGTTCCTCTAGAAAGATGCTTTAAACTCTGCTAACCAGCATCAAAGAATTTTGAATTGCAAAAGTCGGCAATGAAGGCAAGCAGAGCCTTAAAAAATAATTAGAGAGGATGCTAAATGTGCTTACAATATGCTTTAGCAATATGACACAAACATCCTAACTTTGAAAAAAAACAGATGCAGTTAATAAATCCCATGCACCAAATATTTCAAATCTATGTCAGCTCTAAAACTTCTTTTTATTGGTGGGGGAGATGGGAAAAGGAAGATCATTATTAGTTGTTCATGGTGCTTTGGAATTTAACGGAAGGTTATTAAATAACATGATTTATCTTTTTCTTTCCTATTCTCTCCTCAAAAAAGAACAACCTCCAATAGTCTAGCAATGATAATATTTTCCAAATGAATAAACAAGACTTATTGTTCTATTTAATAGTACAGAAGTATTATAGATAGGAAGACAAAAGGTATTAGGCGGAAAGGCTACAGAAAAATTCAGGTACCTCCAATTATTAATCCCACAGAGTTGGCCTCCTCCAGGTCCCATCGACCAAGCAATGTCGGTTGGTGGGGCCGAGGGGGACAGCCTTCTCTGTGGGAGCTCCCTCCCTGTGGAACCAGCTTCCCCCAGACGTCAGGACCAACCCCACCCTGCTGGCCTTCCGTAAAGCAATAAAAACTTGGCTCTCCCGGCAGGCGGGGTGAAAGTGAGATCAACTAGGTTAGATATGGGTCTCCCCCCTTGATTATGAATGTAAGACACTCTTTTTAATTTTTGTAGTTTGTAGTTTTTAATTACTGTACTTTTTATACTGTGGATTCTGATATGTTGTGAGCCGCCCAGAGTCCCCCGGGAGTTGGGTGGCATAGAAATCCATTTAAATAAATAAATAAATAGTCAGCAATCTTGTCAAAATTCGACATGGAGTGTGTGTGTGTGTGTGTGTGTGTGTGTGTGTGTGTGTGTGTGTGTGTGTGTACAGTTGTAGATAAAAATGAAAACCATATCACCTCTTTATCTTTCCTTCATCATGAACAGAGATGTAGTCCTCAAGAAATATTAAAAAAATAAAGGTAACCATGTTATATACACATACACAACAAAACACAGTAGTCATCATCATCAAATACCAGAGTTGAACAACGATCTGTATTAGAACCAATCAAAATACTGCAGAAATCTGCAAATTTTAGAGTATCCATCTGATTGTTCTTATTCTTGTTGTACGCCGCCCTGGGTCCTACGGGATTGGGCGGCCTATAAGAACTTTTAATTTAATTTAATTTAATTTAATTTAATTTAATTTAATTTAATTTAATTAGGCAACACAAAAAGCAGGGATGCAAGAAGAAACAGATGAAGATTTGCAGACAAAGTACATAAATCACTACTGAGGGCTGCAGAAAAACAGATAACATCTAGAGTTTTGGGGGATGAAAGTTCTGAAGAGTCAGATATCTTCTGATGTGAAGAGTTGCTACTAACAGTTTCTAATCCACAAATGTCCCAACTGATGATGGAGGGGGAAGAAAGGGAGACCATACAGCAAAAGTCGCATTTTTCAATGAATCAATAAAATAATTAAAATTAAATTCTTCAAATTCTAATCTACTCAGGAATCTATTGTACCGCTGTAAAAGTAATGATGTAACAGTAAATTGGAAGCCAATGCATTTTAAATCTCTGTTATTTTAAATCATAGTTAAATACCCTATAGTGCTGATAAAGTCACATTTTATTTATCAAAAACTTGAATTCCAACATCAGTAACTAGTTCTTCTGGGTTGAAAATAATTAACAAAAGATTCTGCAAACATATGATACCACCAGAGACTCTGACTAATAATTTCAATCTGCAGTTGGACCTGACATCCAAGAAAAAAGTCAGGAATATAGGAAATCTTTAACTTATGACTGCAATTGAACCCAAAATTGCGAAGTGAGACAGTTGTTAAGTGAATTTTGCCTCAATTTTATGACCTTTCTTGCCGTAGTTGTTAAGAAAATCACTGCAGTTGTTATTTTATTTATCAATTTATTTATTTATTTATTTATTTATTTTATTTTTATTTATTTATTTGTCGCACTTGTATGCCGCCCACTCTAGAGAGACTCGGGGCGGCTCACAACAATAAATCTACATGCAAACAATAAATATAGGAAAAAGACATTAAAAACAGTAATTATTAAAAACATTAAAAACAACAATTTAAAAACCCCATACAATTAATTCATTCATGGGGCCAAGAGTGCTCGATGTTATATTAAAATCATTGGCCCCAGGCCTGTTGACAAAGCCAGGTTTTTAGTGCTTTTCTGAAGGCTGGCAGGGTGGGAATAATGCGGATCTCTGGGGGAAGTGTATTCCAGAGAGCCGGTGCTGCCACAGAGAAGGCCCTTGCTCGTGGGCCCGCCAGCCGGCATTGTTTAGCTGACGGGACCACCAGCAGACCAACTCTGTGGGCTCTAATCGGTTATAGGGAGGTGTGTTGAAGGTGTGTTAAAGTAGTAACACAGCCATTAAATGAGCCTGGCTTCCCCTTTGACTTTGCTTGTCAGGTGGTCACAAAAGCTGATCATGTGACCTCAGGATGCTGCAACCGTCATAAATATGAGCCAGTTGCCAAGTGTCTGAATTTTGATCATGTGACCATGGGGATGCTGTAATACTCGTGAGTATGAAAAACAATCATAATTTTCCTTTTTTCAGTGTCGTCGTAACTTTGAAAGGTCACTAAATGAACCTTTAAAAGTCACTTGTAAAGATATAACAACAAAATGTTTCAAAGAAGAAGCATGTCTGAGGTTTTTTCTTTCTAAAATTCCAATATTTTGCAGCCACCTTCCAACCTTTCTGTGACATAAACACAACTGTTACTGGTTCTCTCAGTTTTATCTTTTGACGCCTTATGAAATAGGGAGCATGATCTCATTATCATTACTGAAATAAAATTGAATTGCCAGTCTTATTCACTACATATATTGCCTATTGGGGTACCATTGTTTCCTTATTTTTTTAATATACGGTAGTAGAATATCTTAGTTCAGACTTAATTCTGTATGTTAACAGAGACTGGATTAGGTATTCTTAGTTTAAGATTTTGTATGTATATTCAGAAGTAAACTCTGAAAATCAACAGGATTTGATGCCAGGAAATGTATTTCAGCCATGAACGTTCAGCAGCACACAATAAAGCTATTCTGAATGTATTTGTATAAATATGCAAAGTGCCTCCGAATTAATTTAATATTTCCTCTAAGGAGCATTTTAATGCATGATTAATTTATTACACAGAATATCATTTCTATGTAACCATGCATCCTATGTATGTATCAAATGCAATAAATATATATCTTCCTCTTTTGCTGCACACACAGAAATAATTACCTATAATTAATTTGCTACATACATCAGATCTTTAGAAACCATATTCACTAATCGTTCAGATACTCCATAGAGCTTACACTGCTTTGCAACTTCAGTTTCTTCATTTTATCTGATTTCTTACAGTGTCCACACACTGACAAAACATTTATTCAAGAACAATTCAATAAATGATCTTTAAAACCCAGACCATTAGAAATATATACACACACTGTTCCTGATTAAGCAATTGCAGGTCTGTTATCTTGGCTTCTGGGAATGGATCTAAATAGCCTCATAATATCAAACACTGTAAATCACAGCCCTGGGGCCACCAGGAGAATATGGTTTTCGTAGGCTCTGCTAAGTCACAAACTTCCTGATATAAAACATAGCTTACCATTAGTTGTAAATGTTTGATCCACTATGCTTACAAAATGAGTATGTTTATAGTAACAGATTAAAGATTAATCTTAAAACGAAACAGTTTATGAAAACCTAATTCCTACGCATGCATAAGAAAAATCAAAGCATTAGTGTACAGTTTATTATTTAGCTGTTATTTCTGAGAATTTGTTATTTAATTCATTATCCCCTTAACAAAGACAATGAGTTCTTCCTTTTTCTAAGTAAAAGAATTTGCTGAACCAATTCTGAACTTTTGCTGAACATTTTTATTACATGTTAAAATATTTCATTGCTGTGAGTTTTCAAATTAGATAAATATATGTGAGCATATATGCCTATTGCTGTATGCATGCCATTAGCCCAATTTAACAAAGTCTGTACATTAAATTTTTCTACAAGTTGTCAGGAAGTGATATGACCTTACATAGAATGTAATGAATCATGAATTAGCCAGCCATGTCTAAGGATACATACATGTAAAACCCAGTGATGCCTGCGTAGTAATATCAATACCTACAGATACAATCAATTTCTCCACTTAAAAAATTGGGTTTAGCATCTGTGTCCTAGTCAACTTTTAGCCACACAAAGAATCTCCTGGATTCCGGTGGAACAACAAATGAAGCAAACAATCATCTCTGAAAACTTCTAGTTTTTCTATTGCACATAAAGGAAAGATTACTCAAACCAGATGAATGGTATTGATTAATGAACAAGTGCATAGACACTACCCTGTTTCCCCCAAAATAAGACATCCCCTGATAATAAGCCCAATCGGGCTTTTGAGTGCATGGCAATAAGGCCACGAACTAATTTCAGGGTTAAAAAAATAAACAAGACAGGTTCTTATTTTCGAGGAAACACGGTAATACAAATTATTCAGTTGGTGTCTTTCTTGAATCCCACATTACTTGTTATAAGTAAACCTGATCCTCAAACCAGAAAGGATGAAGCAGTAAGAACTCAGAAAAAAATTGTTTCAATAACACTAACCAGGTTTAATTTTAAAAAAGTTGGATCAACTAGGCAAGAGAACAGGTTTTAAGCAAATAGATTTTCAAATATGCATTATTAAACAAGTAGCTCCACTGGCAACTTGTATAAATGAATCAATGAATCTATCATTGATCACACAGGCTCATGCTAAACTAAATTAGAATGCCATATTCATACTACAAACTTTGCTTTTTTTTTACTTTTTAAAATAGCATGCTCTTAAGTCTTATAACATTTTTAAGGAGGTTTCATTTTATACTGATCCGATAATAAAATAACAGTAATTTCCTCAATTTTGCATTAAGAGTAGGTTGCCTTTCCTCTTAAGTTTTTGTCATTGCTTACAAGCAGGACTACAAATATTTTGTTATAAGTTCAGAAGTTCAAATATCCAAAGCATACCATATGCCTCTTTTCAACCTAAGTTAATATATGGCATTAATTTTGCTTTTAGTCTGTATTTCAGCCTCATGTCCCAAAGATCTCTTGAGAAATAATAAATTTATATATAACTATTTTCAGAACAGGTCTGAATAGTACATTATTATTATTAGAATTATTATTTGAATAGCAAGCATACAGGACATCATTTTAAAAGCACTTTATTAATATTGATCGCATTAAATACAACACATATAAACAAAATTAAACAAAATTAAACTTCTAGATTAAACAACTATGCTACAGTGAATTCTACATTGACTAGCATGAATAAGTACACTACAAAATATTTCATATATTTCTTCATTACCAATTACATAACAGTTCTTATTGACTGACCTCTGTTCGTAGGCAAAACTATTTATGCTTTTGTTTTTTGAGGAAAAACAGCCACATTTCCAATTAACTTACACACAAGAATATTACATGTTAAAGTTTGAGAAGATTAAGGGGCATCCGAAAATCAAAGCATTTAAGTGGTAAGTTTTGGGAATATTGTCTCAATAGGAATGCTGTTTTGGGGAATAGTTTACATATATGACTGAAAGCTTTAGTGCTGAAAAAAATGTGGCATGTAACTAACCATATTTTTGAGTACTTCCGGGCCTGGTCACACAGTAACCCATAAATTGTTGAAATGAGAATATGCCTGACCTTATTATAACAAAACAAAGATGGGAACTGAAGCTCTTTTTATGTAAATAACCTTTACATAAATAATAGAAAAAAACTAGAGCATTAGGATAAATCTAAAAAACACAATACAAAGAAAATATTTAAAAGTAATAGCATCATCCACTATATTAGAATCATTTTAAATGATGCATGTATTTTCAATTTATGAACTAACTATATTTTTGGTGCAACTATATTTAAATAGTAATATTATGCATGAAAGTATTTATAGTTATAGATACTAATAAAGTCCATCTTCATATTATATCATACTTTCTACTCTTCCCTTAGTGAAGTATTACTTTTAGTCATGTTAATCCATTCTAGTTGCAGCTCTACACAATTTAATTATATATCTGTATTGGTTGATTTTTTTTTCTGATTTTATGTACATTTCTGTGTGTCTGTCTATACAGATGTACACACAAACCAAAATGTATTTCTTAAAAATTAGGTATCTTTTAAATGGATGATTATATTAGATAATATCTACATTGTTACATTTTCCTAATGTTTGGAATATAAGCATCCATTTTTGCATATTTCTATTTTCTTCAAATAGACCAGTTATTGTTATTTAGCAATGGAACTAAAATAATCTGTATTAAGAGTATTTTAGTCCCACTGCTCCACCTGATAATATTGAGGAAAAACATGTATCACATCTATATTGGGATCAGTAAAATAGCTCTAAAAGTCACAACAATGGGTAGAGAAGTCTATAAGAAAGAAAATTTCTTAAAGTTGTCAGATTTTAATTTTTGCTTCAGATTTTAAAATTTGTAATAACCTACTCAGAGCACCTGTCACAGAGTAGGATAACATTTGAATAAATAGATATTTCAGGAGATCAGTTTGAAGAAGGAAATTTCATTTAAGAACCTCTTTTTTTAAATACTGAGGAATAAAGTTTTATTCTACAAATGAATACAAAAATTGCTCACAGAAAAACAATTTTGAAACAAGGTACTTATCATTTTAAGCTGAAAGGATTTAAAACTAAATGATACCTATTCTACGATAGGAAATGTCAGTCAGTACCTATCATGAATATATCTTCTTCCATTTAAAAAAAAAATCCTACATTTAAAAAAAAAATCTATGTCAAGGCAAAGGCTGAATTAAAACTCTTCTTGCTGTTATAATTTTCTCCCCATGGGAGGGAATTTTCTCTATGAGTAAATCCTATGAGAACTCAATCTTAAATGGTTCAGCCCACACATAGAATTATGAGCTCTTTATGAAAACCAGGGCCAGGGTTCTAGCAAAGAATTTCAACATGTGACACAAATCAGCATCTGCAAATAAACCAATGAAAATATCAACCAAGCATTCCTATAGGTCACTAGAAAACCATGGCAAAGATAACCTCTTTCACCTTCCAGAATAAACATATCAACTATAAAGGAATAAGGAACAGACCAGGTTTAGGCTCATATGATGCACACAACAGCCCAAGGTGCTAATCATACCTCCGTCTTAGCTCTCCTATTTCAAATGGTTGAAAGGATGGATGGACATAGCATGACATCTAAAAAGAGACTACAGAAGGACTTATCAGAGGGAACATTGTGAGGGGATCTGTACAGAGACACATTTGGAAAAGTTTGGCTTCTTCAAAATTGCCACGGCTCCTGCACTGAGAGATCCTTAAAATGTTCTTGAAAACATATGTGAAAGCAAATATTTGTGCAGGGGGCAAAGAAAATCACAAGTAGAGGGAGAAACTAAATGAAAAATAACCTTTCTTGAACACAGCTGAACATTTCAGCTTGCAGATGTTACCAGGATCTCAACGGAGCCCTAGTTTACCATAATTTTGCTCTAAACATTTTTACGGCTAACAAAAAGCAACCATCATCATAATACTGGCAACCTTTCTGAAGGCTGGGGAAATTCTCTCTTAATATCCTAAAGTCAACTGGCAAAGAATAAGCCAACCTGCCTACAGTATTCAGAGTCAGGATAGGCACCTAAACATTATTTACAGGTTCCCCAAGTCTCCCTGTTAAGGTCACAAGGCATCTGAACCATTATGGCTGGATTGTTTTAAAGCTCTCTGCTGAACACCTGCAAACATCAAACAAAAACTGCTAGTCCTTTAAAGCATTGACAAAACCCTTTCATGTGAAAAATGCACCCTGAGAATGTCAGGCCTGTGGCTCAGGTTACATTCGTTTCTCCCTCTCTGCCTTGCAAGTTCTAAAGGTAGCAAGAAACCACATTTGGCAAATTAAAACTTTAAGGGAAATCCAGGCCTGTTTTCTTTTCATTCACACATTACATGCCACACCAGATCATTTTTTTATTAAACGAACAGTTTGAACACATACAATTTGTTTGCAATATTCTGCTTTATACTAAAATATCAAACCAGTTCTTCCCATCCTTTCATCCAATGAATACCCATTTTAACAGAGATATAAAAAGATCAATCAACCTCTAGATTGCTTCGGATTCTGTACAGAAAACAAGTAAAATTTGAGTCTCAACTGGACACAACGTATTTATTTAGTACACTTATCCATGGACCAAACTATGACATTAAGCTACAGTAATGCTGGGTTTTCTGCAGCAATAAGTTTGCATATTAAAATGTCATCAGAAGAGTGCTTCCTACCACTTTATAACAGAACCATATTTCGACTCAGCATAACAATAACGCAACTATAAGTACAGGATTCCTCTGCATAGTTCATTTGTCAAAAACACATTAAGAAACAATAAGATCAGGAATCAAAGTATAGTAAATATAACTTCAGGTCACAAGTTTTCTTTACGATATAGAGACAGATTCATAACATATTGGCTTCTATCAAGTTTTCTTCCAACTAAATGATTCATTTTAAAAGCTATTCCTTAGTGGTTTTTTTTTTTAAAAAAACTATGTCATGAAAAGCATTTTGTGTAATCATACAAATCTCTACAATTTTGGCACATTGTTATTACTGATACTTAATCAAGTAAGCTAGAACATAAAACTGCTCAGTATATTCTAATGTTATCTCATTCATAAATAGGAAATCAGTTCATCAAATTCAAGAGCTTACAAGATATATTTAGAACTCTGGTCTTAAGGTGACTGAAGAAAAAATAGCATGGTTTTGAAATCTCTTCAGTTTAATTTTATTATCTTACTTTGTGCTTTTGTGTTTTCTTCTTTTTTTCAGTTATTTGCATATCAAAGCAAGATGGTTGCTTAAGCATATAATAAAATGCTCATTTTTTAAAAGGTTTTTTTTTCATCCTTTTAAAACTGTTGATAAAATAGTCTCTTAGGAGATTATTAAGCTAAGGCAAATCCCTAAAAATGAGCATCTTGCTAATACTTGTTAGAAGAGTTGTTATCTGTAGTACTGATTAAATATAAAATGATTTATCTGGCACAAATAATTTATACTACTTATGTAATGAAAAAATATGCTTATATACATCCTTTAAAAGATTGTACTAGAACAATTGTTTTGTTTTAAAATAAAACACTTCTTGGTAAGATACTACATTCTAAAGAAATGGATAACGAATGTGTATTTAGGGATCAAGGTGTATGGGTTCAATAAATGTTAGTATACTATCAAGTTAGAGATTCCTTCATTTTTAAAACCAGGAATTAACCAGACAATATCTGAAGATGCAACAAAATATAAAGTAATTTCAAATAGATGACTATCCTAGTTGCCAGGATATCATTTATTAAAAATGTTATAAAAACATTCAAAATATTTTTAAAGAAAACTATTTAAAATAATTATATATATATACTAAACTGGGCATCATTTTATTTCTTATTCATTTGAATTCTTAGTCCAGGCCTGTTAAAACCAGTGGGAGTTTTGCTATTGAATTTGATAGCAGGGTAATGCCGTACACAGTAACTGATAATGAACTTGTAAGTCTTATCAAAATTTAGTTCAGAGATGCTCCTCTCATACAATTTTGGTCAGTAAACAGTTATGTGCAATTTCCAAAATGTTGAATACACTGCAGCTATTTAATTGTAAATGTATCAGAAACATATCCGAAGGACAACATTCAGTAATGCAGGAAACACTATAAAATACAATTACTGAGGGAAGAACAGTTCAGATGCGTCTTTCACACTGCTAGCATGACAGAAAAATGAATTATTCCCAATACATAAACATATTCTGTATTCCACATTCAATTATTATTATATTCAGAGGTTCCTGCATCAAAAAACCAGAGCCTTTCTTTGGGTCACAGAGAAAATAACTATTTGCAATGAATATAACACATTTTTCAACACATGCACAGATAATAAATATTTGCATTAATATCAACAGGCTCTTTTTTTTTCTCCCCAAAGCTGTTACGATCATCAAGAAAGTAACTGTAATAGGATTTTAGCTTATGGTCAGAAGTGTTGCCCAGACAGTAACTAATAGATGGCCAAATTTGTATATGCTAATGCTTAGAACAAATTAGGATGAAAAAAAAAAAAAAAGAGGATGGATACCAAAATAGAACTATAAAATGGTTATTCCCCTTTTGAAACATGAAAATAATTACTACCTTTAAGGAACTGGGTTTTGCTTCTTATATAAAAAAAGGAAAGGTGTGTTTTAAAAGGCTTGCATTTTAAAATATGTCCTGCAAAATATATATATATATATATATATATATATATATATATATATATATATATATATATATATATATATATATATATATATATATATATATACACACACACATATATGTGCATGGAATTCTTCTTCCTAAGATACCAAACGTTTGGCAATATGAACAATAGAGCACTTCAACTGATCTTAATATAAATCCTTAATCCAAGCTAAAGTTATGCTCCCCCAAACTCTCATAGAACCGTACATGCAGGGTAAAAAAAAAATACTTTAAGGACACTTCAACTGAATTCCAAACAGAAATTGTACATACTTGAGCCACTAAAGTGTCCACTCGCCAAAGAAGTTGGTCCATTCTTTCCGCTGCTGACAGGAGGTGAAAACATCTAAAAGAAAACAAAGAGATATTATTGTTGGTAAATACAATTATTATTTTTCCTATGATCAAGTTCCATTCAACAGTATACAAAAGCTGTCATTGTGATTTTGTTTAAATATGAAATCTCTCTCCCGTCACTGTCTTTGCAGCAACACAGTTCTTAAAAAACTATATTCTTTCCCCCCCCCTCCATGTTAGTTTCACGCATTCCCCAAACAATATAAAATACATGGTAGGAGGGACTCCTCCAACAACCCCCCCCACACATATCAGCAAACGAAAACCTTCCTAAAAATATTTCAGACTGGCAAAGGTAAGGGGGGGAGGGAATAAAAAGTTTGTTACTGAAACCTTGGTCATAAATGAAGTTATATCCATTTCCATCCTCTGTTAGGATTTGCCTCTCATAAGTGCCCTGGAAAACCTCCACCTGCCCTAAATTTTCACCTCAGCTTTTAGTGCAAGAGCAATTACATTACACTCACACTCGTTCCCTCTTCTCTCCCCCCCACCCCACTCTCCTGCGTTTATTTCAACCCTAATTGGTTTTCATCTTCTTCTACGTGTCTAGTAGATAATACACACCTTCTTCCTGAGTCAGAGACTACAAAAAGCAAAGGAAGAAATGAAAAAAAGAACAGTTAGCAAAGTGGGGGCTACCAAGCTGCCTCAGGCTACAGTTCCCTGTAGCCAAACTTCTCAAAGCCATGTCTGGAAACGGAAGTCTGAAGGACCACAGCAGACTGAAACATCTTCCTCACACCACCCCCCTCCTTGGATACTAATTTCCCCCTCCCACAGTGGAAGTCTTTAAAGACACAAATGCATCCTATATGAAATTGACTTATGTTGCTTCTCTCCCCCCCCCCTCACCAAACATGAATAAATAATAAAGACTTCTGGCATATTGGAAAGAAAGGGGGAGTGGGAGAGATTAAGAGTGGAGGAGAGAACCGGCATTTGGGGGGGGGGGAGAGCAATCCAAGGATGCAGGGAATATTCTATTAAGCAGCTACTCAGGATTTGGTTAATATTAGGCTTTAGAACCAAGACAAGTTATTTAAAAAGTCTATAGGTAAAATAAAAAATGAAAATAAAAATCACACACACACATACACACACAGAGAGCTAGCCATCAATGAAGGGAAGGGGGGGGGTATCCACAGGAAAGTTGCAGCTCATTCATTGATAGCAAAGCAAGGTGAGTTTTCAGTGAAAACTTGAAGCTAGGCTACTTCTGGATTTCCTTTCACTTTTCAGGTGGCAAAAAATGAAACAAGGGAAGAACTAAAAGTACACTGCAAAGAAACTGATTTACCCATCAGTTAAATGGCATGCCAGCCATTACTTTTAGAAGGCAATGCAGCACGTTAAGTAATTCTTATACACAGAAAATAATGAGAAATATCCGGATTTTTTTTAAAATTATTATTATTATTTTTTTGACAGAGGATGTGTGGGTTCATTTTGGAGAGGATGTCAAATGCTAAGAACACATCCCAATAAATGGCAGACCTTAAAGTCCATCTCTTTCAGATAAGATTCTAATCAATAAGTAATAGAGCGTGCATATTTACCATGAATTAAAAACGCTGATTAAAAATTACTCATTGCACTTAAAAAACTCAGTTTGGCTTTGTTTTGGTTTAGTTTAACAGACTTTTTCTGTGTGTTTTTTTTTTAAACATTTGTTGTTCATTTCCACCGTTGTTTCTTACCGCACTGAAATCCAGTAAATCACTGAGTTCTTTGTCCGTCCCTAAGGCAGCCATTCGCTGTTGGTGATGCATTTTAGCAAAATCACACAAACCTAGAAACATGGAAATAACCGCAATCAGAAACCCAATCCCGAGCCTTGCAGGAAACAACAATCGGATTTTTTTTCTTTTTTTCACGAGACTTAGGGAAAGGGGAAAGAGTGGAAAGGGAAGAGAGGGAGGGAGGGGGGGGTGTGAAAAGGCGACAGCGACAACGAGGAAGAAGTAAGACAAGAAAAGACGAGACCGTAGTTCTAACGAACACGGGGCTAAACTCGGTTAGCAGCTACTCTTGACCCCAAAGGCGGGAGCGACACAGAGAAAAACAGGAGCCGCGCTGTTCTGCGCACCGTTTAATGCAACAGGAGGTTCAAACAGGAACGAAGAGAAACGTAGTAGAGTAGCAACTACAGGCACCGTTCTCTCAACTTTTATTTTTATTTTTTTTTATTTCTCGGGCAAGCTCCTTCCCCCCCCCCCTTTCCGCTCCAACGACCGGACGCTTCCCGAGGATTTGATTCAAAGGGCGAGCAACCAAGTCCTTAGAGTAAGCCAAACGCACACTCGGGTCGGTACAAGGGGACGGAGGAGGAGAGGGGGAGGGCAACATAAATGGATGGGAAAGGTGTGGGGCGGAGAAGGGGGAGAGAGAGAGAGAGAGAGAGAAAGGACCAGAATCCGCCTTTTTGATACCCAGTTTTGATAGTTTGTTTTGGGGTTATTGCTTTTTTTTCCTGATTAAAGAAAGAGGAAAAGGAGTTTCCTCATAGATAACCCTGATTTATTGAAAGGTAGCCGGAGACTGGAAAGTAGCGAGAACTACTGACAAGAAAAGGTATTCCAGGCCCTGCTGGCAACAAAGTCACCCGTTTCTTTAAAGGAAACAATTGGAGGGAGAGGAGGGGTGAAAAAGGCCATTGCTACCCCGGGGAAGGTGGGGGGGGGGAGAGAAAAGAGAGAGAGAGAGAGAGAGAGGGAGCAAATCCCGCGTGTTTAAATGGAGCACCGCTGGCACTCGCCCGCGCTCTTCTCTATTAGGATCAGCCACAACTAAACTCCAGCCCAAAACACATTTTTTTTCTCTCTCTCTCGTTTTTTTTTTTTTAAAAAGGGGGGCACCTCCGGTACCTACCGGCCGAGAGTGACGAGACGGGGGTCCCTTTCCGACCACAGCCCCGAGCTCTGGATTTCATTGCTCGAAATTACAGCATCCACCAACCAACCGCACATACACACGCAGGAGAGAGAGAGGGAGGGAGAGAGAGAAAGAGAGAGAGAGAGAGAGAGAGAAGAAACCTCGCAGGCGCCACGCGAAAGCTCTCCCTGAACAGGAGCGGAACAAAATTAAGGAGGAAAAGCCGGGTGAAGAAAACGCGGCGGCGGCGGCGGAGGGAGGTAGCCCTGATTCCTAAAGCAAACTCTTCTTTTTTTGCCTTAGGGTAAAGAGAGGGGGGGCGAGAGAAAAAGGGGGGGAAGGAGGGGGGGAAACACAAACAACTCCCCCCCACAAAAAAAACCCCACACGCACACCAACAAATCCGAATAGAAAGCCGGATTGCAAGTTCAGAAAAGGGGAAGGGGGGGGGAGAAAAAGAGGAGCGCGAGCCGCCCCGCTCCCTCGGTGGCAGTTTTGCCTCGCAAAGGACCCCCAACACGAACACACACGCGCACGCATTGCCCCCCCCCCGCGCGCTCCAAGGAAATATATATGTACATCAACGCAATAAAAGCAAGCGGGCACCTCGTTTTCTTCCATGCCCCTGGCTCCCGTCGCTGGAAACCAACCTACACGCTGGCTGGCTGGCCGGCTCTTTCTTTCTTTCTCTCCCTTCCTTCCTTCCTACCTTCCTCCCGCCTCTCTCCACGTCCCCAGTCCCCAAGCACTTTTAAGATTTATTATATTAAAAAAATCATTCTTCCGCCGTTTCACCACCCCAAGGCAAGCCGAGGAAGGTGATTCTCCCCTGCAAATGCACGTGATACAAAGGTTTCTCATCCCCCCGCCCCGCCCGGACCCACAACCATTGTTTGGTGGGATACTTGTTAAAACACACACACACACTAACACCATCAGTTTTTTTTTTTTGCTGTTGTTGTTGTTCGGTGCATCTTTTCTTTTTTTTCCCACGCTAGTGAAGGCTGGGTTTTTATAATCTGGAGGTGAGCATAGAGAGCGCGCATGAATGGGAAACTTTGGAGAAAAACCAAGCAAGTTTTGTAAGAAATTGCCAACCGCTCCCCTTACTTTTTTTTTTTTTTTTTTGCAAGCATGGTCTACTTCGCGAAAGGCAGCCACAGGCCTCGCACCGTTCGCCTTCCCAGCCTCCCTCCCCACACGAAAACCACGAGTGAGAGTGGTTTGCCCTCCCCCCACCCGCGAGATTGAAGCTAAATTCATTTTCTTTCCAACAGCGCGTAAGGCTTTTGCAGTTGGTGCACACGTTATTTGTTCGGTTTAGGCGCTCCTGGTTTTTAAGTTAAGTGTGTGGCTGGCTACTCGCATCACATAAACAATGCAGTTCAATTCATACCGCTAAGTTGTACCAAGTTAAAAAGAAAAGAAAAAAAAGAATACACTGGGATCAACATGAAAGAAAGAAGAAAAAAGCACTCTAAGAGGAAATTTTAACTTTACCTTAAATGGAACAATGTGTTCACAATATTCCAAGGAAATGTATTTTAGGGGAAGCAAAGAGAAAAAGTCTTCTTGTAAAGGTGCTTTATGATCTCACGTGTATTTGACTCTCAAAAAATACGAAGTCCTTTTAACACGGACTCCGTCTCGTTGCAGAAAATACTCCACAGTTTGTTTGTTTTTTTAAAACAAAGAATTAAAATCCCGGAGGAGGGATTCTGCTTTGTTTTGGATCATCCACAATTAAGTCAGTTGCCAAGAAAAGTTCGTCCCACCTCAACAAAATTAAAAACCAGCCAAAAAAATAAAAATTAAAAAAAGCACAGCAAATTTGTTTTTAAAAGGAAAATCCGGCTACTTTCCCTGCTGTCTTTCGTTACAAACACATGCCCGGCTAATAAGCTATTTTAAAAACAAAAACAATATATATATATACCGGTTGCTGCACGCTCCCCACACCCTGCCCCTTCTCGCTCTCTCTTTTTTTTTTTAAACCACGAGAAAAAGTCTTAAACTTGCTCCAACTTTAGAAATCTCTCCTCTTTCTGACCATCACTATGGACTCCCCCGCGGAGAAATTGATAGTAATACGTTTCCCTGAAAGATACATTGTAATCCATTCACATCCGGGCAATGCAGGGGTGCTTATAAAAGGGGGGGGGGAGAATAAGCTTCAGCTCCCGCCGCTGCACGTTGCTCGCTCCTGCTGCGTCGTCTATTACAGAAAATGACGCCGCCAGGAGGGAGGGAGTGCAGGGAGCATAGAGAGGTAAACAGCCGGGCTAGAAAGTCAGCTAAGATGGAGGAAACAGAACGCTGGAAGGGGAATTGTAACCCAACGTTGAAGGAGGAGCAGAAAAGTCTTGAGGTCTCTTTTTTTTTTGTAACGCGCACGCTCAGAGATACCTCCGAGCTGCGGCTCATTCAGCCCCTGGCATCGCGCTGTTGCAAGCTGTGGAGACAAGCAAAGGGGAAATGGAATCAGTTGTGTTTTTTTTGTTGTTTGCAGCCTGGCTTAACCTTTTCTTGCTTTGATGGTTCCTTTCTGACTTAGGTGTGGCTTGGGTTTGCCTAGCCTGGGGGCACTGCAGAGAGGTTGGCTCTCAAAGGCAGTCAGCTGTACCCAAAGTTGTAGGACAGTGTTTGCCAACCTTGGCAACTTGAAGATGTCTGGACTTCAACTCCCAGAATTCCCCAGCCAGCGAATGCTGGCTGGGGAATTCTGGGAGTTGAATTCCAGACATCTTCAAGTTGCCAAGGTTGGGAAACACTGTTGTAGGAGGACTTCCTTTTAAATCTTCTCCCTCCTCATCGTGACACCCTGAGGAAAGTCAGACAGAGAGGAAGTGATAAAAAGACACCCAGGACTTCAAACAGGTGGCAGTCTGTTAACCACAGCTGATCTTTAAAAAAGAAACCGGATCAACAGATGGATCATAGAGCAAATCAACTCAAATGTTGAGGCTGCAATTATCCTACACATTATTATACCAAAGACCCAGCTTCAAAAGAAGGCTGTAATGTTGGAAAAGGTGAAAGGAAAGAGAAGGAGACAAAAACCAGCAAGCAAGGTGGATGGGCACCATTATAGTGGTGATGAGTGCATTGTTGGGAGATTTGAAAAAACCAGGTTAGGGCCAGATCAACCATGGAGAAAATCCTATGTGGTTGCTAAAAGACAACATGAATTTTTTTTTCAAAAAGTTTTATTAGTACAAAATTACATGAGTAGTAGCAAAATATTAAATATAAAGTACAAACATTTTTTGTTTTTTTTCTCCCCCCCCCCAAACCCGCCCCCCTTCCCTCCCCACCTCCCCCCCCCCGGACTTCCCAGAGATAATACAGGGCATAATAATAAATTTAAATTGTTAATAAAAAGAAAAGAAAAAAGAAAAAAAAAGGAACACTATTTTTAAAAAAAAACTTCAACTCCAGATTATACACTAATAATATATCGCATTTGTATACAATAGTAAAGATACAAAAAAGAATAAAAAAAAGAAAGAAAGAGAAATCTCTTTAACAATACAAACAAACCTCCTACCTCCTCCCTTCAATCCTCTATCTAATACAAAGTAAATGTTATATAAATAATAACTAAGTATAAAATACAAAAATCTTAAACTAATATTTTGTGATAGACTTTACACATTTAGGCTTATGCTTAAACTGATATTATTGACATTAAAAATAACCTCTAAGATAAAACTTGACTAAATGTTACATAAGTAATCATTAAATATTGAATTTCATCATAATATTAATAACATAATATTATTCTAAATTAACTTACTAACTTCAATAAACAAAAAAGAAAGGGAAAAAAGAATAAACAAATCTTCAACAAACTATATATATCTAATATAATTAACATTAAAAGTAACCTCAAAGATATATAAAACTTAGCTAAATATTGCATAGGTAATCATTAAGTAGGGAAAAGGAAAAATGCAATCATATTAATCTCTATCCGTCCAATATATTTCAACATCACATCGTTTTGTATCTTGATAGTTCATCTTTTAATAGTTCAGTAAATTCAGATTTGTCGACTCGTCTCCCATCTGATCCCAGATCTCCATCTCCTTTTCCCCAGCTATCTGGTTCTGGCACTCCTTTTGTGTTTTTGAATCTATTTCCTTTTGATCCATCAAAGATGGCTTCCCCTCCTCCTCCTCTTTTATTTTCATACATCCTTCCTCTGGAATCTTGGATATATCAGCCTTTAAAACATTGACATAAAATTCAGTAGCTTTTTTTATCGTGTTGAGCTGATATCTTTTTCCAGAAAATTTTACTGCTACTCCAACTGGCGCTTCCCATTTATATTGTAAATTTAATCTCTTAAATTCATCAATCAAAAAAGTATAGCTTTTTCTGGCTTTAAGCATTTTAGAGGGGATTTCTTTCCAAATCTTTAGTTCCTGACCATTCACCATAAGATTATTGTTAAACGTTGCTTGTATAATTCTATTCCGTAAAGCTCTTGTGGTAAAATATATGACAATGTCCCTTGGTAAATGCTTTTGTTTAGCGTACCACGAATTGATTCTGTATATTTTGTCGATTTGTGTAGCCAATTCCACTTTGGAAATTCCAGACACCTGATCCAGTACATCAACCATCCTGCCTTTTAAATTTTCATATAATCCTTCTTTCAAACCTCTGATCCTTATAGCAACTTCCATGGATCTGAACTGTGTCATCAAGACCTCTTTTTCAAAGTTTGCAATATCATTTTGGATTTTGTCTATGTAATTCACCGAGGTTGCCAAAGCTTGTTTATTTGTTTCAATACGTTCTGCCAAAATTTCAATATTTGTTGCTAAACCTTTGCAAACCTCTAACACATCAAATCTGAGTTGTTGATTCATATTCTTCAAAGCAGCCTGCATTTTTTTGTCTATCTCACTTATTTTCTGATTAAATTCCAAAGTAAGTTCATGTTTCATAATCTTTAAATTATTTAATAAATTTTCAGGTGTCAAAGACTGTGGAGGTGTTAGCTCAGTGTTAAATTGCATTTTAGAAATATATCCAGATGAATAGTCATTTCTTTTAGTCAAAACAATCTTTCCAGACTTTGAAGCCATTGGTGTTTCAAAAGAGTACGAAAAAGAAAGAAAGCCAGGTGCCTGTTAAAGTTCTTTCCAGTTTAAAAACCAGGTAGTCTTTTATTATTGGAAATATTTCTATTATAACTTTAATCCAGAGTTAGGAGACAGAGAGAAAAAACCATTTTTCCAAGTTAAAAGTTTCCATAAGAGAGAGAGAGAAAAAAAAAGCCTCTGGGGAAACGAAAGTCACTTTCACTTCTCAATCGCCATATTGTTACTCTGTTTCCTTTGTTCCCTTGCCGAAGTGAAAGCTTACCCAGGAGTTGAAAAAAAAAGAAAAAAAGAGGTTTCAGTACTTGCCCATCTCACGCCTGTTTCTCTCTGTCTGCTTCTATAGTTTAAATGTAGTTATAAATCCCATTCTTGAAGCAGCGGCTGGTCACTCCATCTAGCTCCGCAAAGACGGAGGTTTCCTGATCTTCGGAGCTGGAGACAGGCTGCATGGGGAGCTCTCCCTTCGCGCCCTACCAGATGGCTCCTAGGGCACTGGGGGGGCTCTACCCCACCTGTCAGGCTCTCATCTCTCCCCTTTGCCCGGGGAAGAGATTTCAAAGCCGCCAGACAGCTGTTCTGGCGGCTTTTAACAAAGATCGGAAAGGCGTCCAACGAAGGGACGTCCGCGATGGAGCGCTCCAAACCGGAAGTCCAAGACAACATGAATTTGATGGCAAATAATCATAAACAAGTAGGATCATACTTCAGTAGTACTTGAACTCCCGGAAAATCCACAGGCTAAATTAAGAAATAGAAAAACAGCAACCCAGTCTGGAAGAAGGCAGTGATTAGCCACTTATTTTAGCAAGAAAAACTATGTCCACATAAATCACCATAACTTAAGTTTCAATCAAGGAAGGCTTTACCATCAACACACTAACTCTTGGTATGTCATTGTAGCATCAAGGGCCACAATTTCCAACTGATGACGTGTTTTTGGTTTCCACCGAGATTTTTGCCTTCTTAATGTAGTGCTACCTCTGAAAGGGCCTCTAGAGTCTCAATTGGTCTACCCCCTTTCTACAGGTACCTAGGCTCTTCCCCGCTACACAGTCACTGGCTGGGTGTCTCAGTGTCCATCATTCTGGACGTCAGTACCCCCTGACCTTTCAGAGCACCTCACAGGTCGCTTCCATTGTCCGCCGGGGTGTCTGGCGCTCTCCTGGTCCTGGCTTGCCCACTCGCCTGGGTCAGTTTGCTTCTGTCGTGTCTGGTGCCCCCTCTGGTCACTCACTTGCCCATTCATCTGGGTCAGCTCACCTCTGCCGTCTCCTCCCCCCTCAAAAATCTTCCCACCAAGACCTGATAGAATCCCCTTCTTTCTTTTCCCCGCCCCTTCTTCCCTCAATGGAAGCTCCAGGGCTAACTAAAAATTCTAACTCCTCAATTTCTAACTTTGCCTGAGATAAATGCCCCCCCTCACCTTTCAGGATTCCAGCCCACTCTCTCACCAAAAGTCTTCCTGCCAAAAACCTGAGGGAACCCCCCCCTTTTTTTTCCTCTCTTTTCCCTCTCCCTTCTCTTTTCCCTTTCCCTTCCTCCCTCAGCTGAAGTTCCAGGGTTCCGGCCCTCCCCCTCCCCGCTACATTAAGAGTGTCACCATGAGGGAGAAAAGAGCCGAGGTGGTGCAGTAGTTAAAGTGCAGCACTGCAGTTCAGCAGTTCAGCTGTTCAAATCTCACCAGCTCAAGGTTGACTCAGCCTTCCATCCTTCTGAGGTCGGTAAAATGAGGACCCAGATTGTTGGGGGCAATATGCTGAACTCTGTAAACCGCTTAGAGAGGGCTGTAAAGCACTATGAAGTGGTATATAAGTCTAAGTGCTATTGCTATTGCTATTGCTATTGCTATTGCTAATGTATATGTGTGTGTGTGTGTGTGTGTGTGTGTATATATATATATATATATATATATATATATATATATATATATATATATATATATATATATATATATATATATATATATATATATATGAATGGAAGTCTAGAATGCAGTAGAGTGCCAATTTCAAGCACAAGCTATCCTGTATTTTCAATAAGGCTGAGGTGCTACACAGATTCCACAGACATTTTTAGAAAATAAAATGTGGATGGGTGCATTTGAATGCCTTCTCAAGATGAGTATTTTGCCAGATGTATCATGAAGGCTATTTCGTGTACCATATTTTTCGGACTATAAGATGCACCAGTGTATAAGACGCACCAAGATTTTGAAGAGGTAAGTAAGAAAAAAAGGTTTTGCCCTCCCCCAGCCCCCAGGAGCACTCTGCAGACCTCCCAAACCCTCTGCGCACCCCGTTTTCATGTGGTGTGGGGCTTCGGGAGACCAAAAATGGCTGTATTTGGTGTATAAAACGCACCAACATTTCCACCCTCTTTTAGGGGGGGAAGTGGGTCTTATACTCCGAAAAATACAGTAATATCACAAAATGATGATAGATTCATTTTGGTCATTTACTTAAAACCCAAACATGTTAATTTTCTTAATAAACTATTAATAAACAAAGTATTGCATGTAATCTTAAATTCATACAATTTATGCTGACTTGACATTCTGAAGTGCTCTAATGGTCTCTCTCTGAGATGGCCTTGGGAGTTTTGTTTTAATTACCTATACCTAACAAATAGCAGTTGGACAAGCAAGAATGGGTTGTAAGAAATGACAGTGGATTTTGTTAGAACACAGCAGCTTTGAAGCCATTAAACAGATTTGGTTGTATCAATTTCTGCTCAACAGTGAACCTCTTGAGCAGAAAATCTAAATGTAGTTATCAGTCCAAAAATGTTAAGTAAGTCGATGCTTAAAACTGCACTTGATTTCTCAAGGCAATGCTAGAATTCTGAGTGCATGGTGCTTGCAAAAAGGACTGAAGCAAGGAACTGGGGAAAAATTGAGAAAGAGGAATCTCAGAAAAAAATAGAGAATGGATGACAGGTGTTCTTGGAAAATAACCATATAGAATCAAACACAACCCAACAAAAATATTCTCAATTCCACTATATCCATTTCCTTATAGTGTTAGTAATGTCAGGGAATCAGTGTTCTGGATTTCTGGAAGTTGTGAAGTCTAGCACATTTGGAGGCTATAAATTGTTGGCACGATTTGATTGTATCCTTGTGACACTTTGTAGTCAGAAAATGCATTCTGGCTACCAACTAGGTGGAACATTTTTGCCTTCAACAATATTATCTTTTGGCCAAAATCTTAAAAGAACTTTGTATGTAAGAAGGCAGATGTGTCCCTTCTAAAGGTGTATCTACTGCCTAGTTTTTATAATTTCTGTCTTTTTTTTAATGAAATGCTTGTTGGTGAATTTGGAAATCCTGATAAAGATTTCATTGACTGGATTCAGAGGCAACAAAGATTTCATTGACTGGATTCTCATGTCTATGGAATTAAACCTTGTGAAGAAAATTGCAGATACTTTTTCTGGCAGTTTCCAAGAATAGAATATGATTGAACAAAAGTGGGGGGAAAGAAAATTAAGAAAAAAAATCTTAATGATGCGTAAAATAAAATAGCATAACATGGACTAAACATTTCCTGAATACTGTCTTTAAATCACACACTTTTCTGTTGCAACCTAGGCCCTCCAGCCAAACTGAATTTCTGTTTAATTTCAATCCTGCTTGTAAACCCGTGTCTGTCTGCCTGCCTGCCTGTCTGTCTCAGCAAGGATAAGTCATAGAATTTTTCTTTATACTAAGAAAAATTAATAAAATTGTTGACTCTAGTGTGGTGAGGAAAAATTTAAGAAGCATAACTCTCTCCTTTATTATGAGGCAGATTGGTATGTAGAATACTTAGTCCATTCTCCTAAGTTATTTTCACATAATTTTGTTTTATAAGTATTATACTGATATGTACCCTGTCTTTTAGGATAGGATATTAAAGGAGGCTTAAAACATAAACCACACAGAGACACCAAATCATAATATACACAGAGGAAAGGATGTAGAAGCACAGCTACATAAAAGCATAAATAACATTCAATTTCTGTCTTCAACATTCAGTTCTGTAGTTAGCCAAACAGACCAAACAATGCAACATTAATTAGAATGTTGGATGTGTACCCGGCCAATAAGTTAATCAAACCCCACCCATCCCCAGTGTTTGTTTGTTCTTTGTTGCTCTTCTCTGCACTCTTTCAAGATGTTGAGACTCTAGAAAGAGTGCAGAGAAGAGCAACAAAGGTGATTAGGGGACTGGAGGCTAAAACATATGAAGAACGGTTGGAGGAACTGGGTATGTCTAGTTTAACAAAAAGAAGGACCAGGGGAGACATGATAGCAGGGTTCCAATATCTCAGGGGTTGCCACAAAGAAGAGGGAGTCAAACTATTCTCCAAAGCACCTGAGGGTAGAACAAGCAGCAATGGGTGGAAACTAATCAAGGAGAGAAGCAACTTAGAACTAAGGAGAAACTTCCTGACAGTTAGAACAATTAATCAGTGGAACAACTTGCCTCCAGAAGTTGTGAGTGCTCCAACACTGGAAGTTTTTAAGAAGATATTGGATAACCATCAGTCTGAACTAGTGTAGGGTTTCCTGCTTAGGCAGGGGGTTGGACTAGAAGACCTCCAAGGTCCCTTCCAACTCTGTTATTCTGTTCTGAAAGGATGTAGGAACACAGCTACATAAAAGCATAAATAACATTCAATTTCTGTCTTCAACATTCAGTTATGTAGTTAACCAAACAGACCAAACAATGCAACATTAATTAAAAAGTTGGATGTGTACCCAGCCGATAAGTAAACTAAACCCCACCCATCCCCAGTGTTTAAGCCCTACATTTTGAGGAACATCACTATTTATCTTAATAAAACAAAAGTCACATTTTACATGCCATTTGCATATATTAGACTTTCCTTTACCTATATTCTGCCTCTTAACATCTGGACAGGACATAAGGCAATTTTCAGGCCACTGTATTAGTGTTGTGATAAAATGGCATGAGTCCAGGTTATCTGAGGAACCGTCTCACCTCAATGGGACTACTTCCGTGCCACCAATGATGGCAAAAGGGGCATGCTGTGGACTTTTCTAAATCATATGCCCATCGAGCCACAAACTTACCCCTCAAGGGCTGTTATGGATGGAGAATTTACTATATAGTAATAAGTGAACATATTTGAATGTTATAGGAATGCAGTTTCCAGCTGATTATAAAGCCGTGATGGCGAACCTATGGCACGCATGCCACAGGTGGCACGCAGCACCCTCTCTGTGGGCACGCGAGCCGTCATCCCAGTTCAGCTCCAACGCGCATGCACGTGCACCTCCTGCCAGCCAGCTGGCCGTCAGGTCTCTGCTGCGCATGGGGGGCATGCGGTGTGTGTGTGTGCATGCGGGGGGCAGGGGGCATACGGGGGCCATGCACACATTGCATTTTGGGGGGTTCAAGAGCACGCACACATTGGGCATTCGGTCCAGAAAAGGTTAGCCATCACTGTTATAAAGGAATCCCTGCTAACAATAGCAATATCAATAGCACTTAGACTTATATACCGCTTCATAGTGCTTTACAGCCCTCTCTAAGCGGTTTACAGAGTTCAGCATATTGCCCCCAACAATCTGGGTCCTCATTTTACCGACCTCGGAAGGATGGAAGGCTGAGTCAACCTTGAGCCGGTGAGATTTGAACTGCTGAACTGCAGTGCTGCATTTTAACCACTGCGCCACCTCGGCTCTTGGCAGGAAGAGCAGTTGGAATCCATATCCTTAGAGGTGTTCTAAGATCCTCTTCCATTGCATTTGCAGAAGCAGAAGTTGGAAAACCAACTCTGGCAGGATGTCTGTAGAGATTCTCAATCATCCAAGTCATGGTTGTCCCAAAGGTGCTTTTTTTTCCAAAAGGCAACTGGACTTTTTGGGGTTTTTTCCTTTGAAAACATTTAGCTTCTCATTCAAGAAGCTTCTTCGGGGGAAAAAAACAAAAACGAAGTCCAGTTGTCATTTGGAAAAAGCACCTTTGGAACAACCATGATCTGGATGATTGAGAATCTCCATAGACATCCTGCCATATTCACCGAAGAAGCTCCTTGAATGAGAAGTGAAACGTTTTCAAAGGAACAAAACCAAGAAAGTCCAGTTACCTTTTGGAAAAAGCACCTTAGGTACTGTGGGAAGATGATTTAGTTTGGAACCTTGCGCTGAGCATAGGTTGGAGCCACCGACCTCAGTGCCCCCAAACCAACTGTAGGGTTTTTTATGTTGATTATATTGATTTACTTAGCTGCTTTTGTAATGCAAGGCTTGTAAGATCTTCGGAGTGCCTTCAGGATTTTTAGGGCCCTTCAAGAAAAAGTAGCTTTCCACCATTATTGTTTTACAGAAACCAGAACTGTCCAAACCAAGTTGGCATTAAAGAAAAGCTGAAAAGCACAGAGTTTTGGATTTGCTCAACAGCACAACCTTCTCCGTTCTAGTGTCCATTTTAAATTTGGGGGCTCTAGTTCCTAGAATTCTCAGCGCTAGCTGAACCTTGGGAAACCATATAATTCCAAAAGCTAATTGGGAAACCATACTGGGAAACCATATACCATATTTTTTTGAGTATAAGACGCACCTTTTTCCTCCCTAAAAGTGGCTGAAAATTTGGGTGCGTCTTATACTCTGAATGTAGCTTTTTCAGAGCTATTTTCCCAGCCCTAACTAGGTGCTAACGATCCTCCCAGCTCTTACCTTGCAGGCTTTTTCATTGTTACTCTCTCTGAAGAATGTTTTTCCAGCCCTAAGTCTTCGCAGGGTTTTTTTCATTGCTCTACTTGCTCCGAATAAGTTTTTTTTCTAGCCCTAACCAGATGCTAATGATCTTCCCAGCTCTTACTGGCTTGCAGGCTCTTTCATTGTTACTCTCTCAGAAGAAGGTTTTTTTAAGTCCTAACCAGGGGATAAAATAATGTGCTGAAGCTGAACAGACTAAGGACGTTAGCCAGATGAATACCTGGTAGGCAGATTTTCCTCCCCAAAAACTAAGGTGCGTCTTATACTCCGGTGCGTCTTATATGCCGAAAAATACGGTAATTCCAAAAACTGATGGAGAGCACAGTTGGAGAAAGCCACATTAGATTCTGGTGCGGAAACCAATGCTGGGTCTCAGCTGAGAAGACTATGTTCCTCAGCCTTGTGTATCAAAACCATTGGTCTAGCTATCATCTCTTGACCATCTTTCAGCTTTAAAAAAAAATTAGCTGTAGCCCAAACCAGTAACCTGTTTCAGTATTGCGATAATTTTCTTTTTTTTTTCAGATGTATCAGTTTATTGTATTTATATCTGGCCTTTATATTGTATTTATATCTTATAAATATGACTCAATCAGAGTTATCCTGTCACGTAGTGAATATTGTCAGTTGTGAGTCTATGCAGGGTGATGCACCCCTATCCTAAATATTATGGTACTTTCCAATACAGGCAGAACACGTGATATGATGTCTACGCATGTCTACATTCCTAATCCACCATTAATCATTCTTCTGCCTTGGCTCCTGACCTGAACGGTCGTGTTAATTAGCAAAGATGTAGATTTATTGTTTTATATTGTTTTGTACTGAAATAAATATTTTCTGTTAGACATTTAATCTCGGTTTTATTTCTAAATGATTGAATTCCAAGTAAAAGATCCAGATCTCGCCTCTATGAGATATTCTTTCTTTAACACGGTAGCAGCCGGATGGCTAGAACTTTATCTCATCCTAACATACCCATTAAATGAAGGTTTAAATCTGGAACCTTTCTGGAAAAGGAAGCACTGCATCTTTGATAGATTTCTTCTTTTCTTGGTTTGTATTTCTTTGGGAGCCTTTATTCAGGGTTTCTCTCACAACTATTCACACACCATTTCAATCATGATGTTCCCAAGCCATTCCAGTATGTGAAATCCAGAGATATTACAATGGATAGTATTCCTATGCAACCCAAAAGTAATAGATAGAAGCTAACTTGGTGATTTATTTATTTATTTATTTATTTATTTATTTAGACGCTCTTATAGGCCGCCCAATCCCGTGGGACTCAGGGCGGCGTACAGCATGAATAAGAAGCGTACATTTAAAAACAATAATCATAATTTAAATTAAAATATAATTAAAAAAAACATTATAAACACAACATTCAGGGGGAATCTGATTATCCTATTCACCCCATCTGCCGGAAGAGCCATGTTTTTAAGGCTTTACGGAAGGCCAGCAGGGTGGGGATGGTCCGGATCTCTGGTGGAAGTTGGTTCCAGAGGGACGGGGCTCCCACAGAGAAGGCCCTCCCCCTAGGCCCCGCCAGTCGGCATTGTTTGGCCGACGGGACCCGGAGGAGGCCCTCTCTGTGGGGCCTAACCGGTCTTAGGGAGGTATGTGGTAGGATGCGGTCCCGCAGGTAACCTGGCCCTGAGCCATGTAGGGCTTTAAAGGTAACAACCAACACCTTAAATTGCAACCGGAGACTAATTGGTAGCCAATGCAGCTGGCGAAGGAGAGGTGTTACGTGGGTGTATCTTGGTACACCCACTACAGCTCGCGCAGCTGCATTCTGTACCAACTGGAGTCTCCGGATGCTCTTCGAGGGTAGCCCCATGTAGAGCGCGTTACAGTAGTATAGCCGTGAGGTGACAAGGGCATGAGTGACTGTGAGCAAGGCCTCCCTCTCCAAGTAAGGTCGCAATTGGTGCACAAGACGGATCTGTGCGAAGGTCCCCCTAGCCCTGTGGTGGCGAACCTATGGCACGCGTGCCACAGGTGGCACGCGGAGCCATAGAAGCCGGCACGCGAGGGTTCCCACCGGCAAACCGGAAGTGCGAAAAAACGCACTTCCGGTTTGCCGGTGTGCTGTTTTTTGCACTCCGGAGGGTTCAGGGAAGCTCCCTGAAGCTCCGGAATGCAAAAAAACTACAAAACGGACAAACCGGAAGTGCACTTTTCCGCACTTCCGGTTTGTCCGTTTTGTAGTTTTTTGCATTCTGGAGCTTCAGGGAGCTTCCCTGAACCCTCCGGAGTGCAAAAAACAGCATACCGGCAAACCGGAAGTGCGTTTTTTCGCACTTCCGATTTGCTGGTTTCGTCGTTCCAGGCTCCGTTTCGTCGTTCCAGGCTCCGGTAAGTGGGCCTGTGCGGGGGTGGGGGGGTGTGCGCATGCGCAGGGGGCAGCATGGGGGGGTGTTGTGCGCATGCGTGGGGGGGAGGGAATGGGTGTGGGCACGCGAGCACGCGCAAGCGCCCCCCCCTTTTTCGGCACGCGAGCCGAAAAAGGTTCGCCACCACTGCCCTAGCCACAGCTGAAAGATGTTGATCCAATTTTAGCTGTGGATCTAGGAGGACACCCAAATTGCGAACCTGTTCTGAGGGATTCAATTTTTCTCCCCCAAGAACCAAGGAGGGACAGTCGACATAGTCTTTGGGAGGCAATATCCAGAGCCACTCAGTCTTGTCTGGGTTGAGCCTGAGTCTGTTCACTCCCATCCAGACCCTCACATCGTCCAGGCAGTGGCACATTACATCAACTGCTTCACTGAATTGACACGGGGTGGAGATGTACAACTGGGTATCATCAGCATACTGCTGATACCTCACCCCATGTCGTCGGATGATCTCACCCAGCGGTTTCATGTAAATGTTAAACAGGATGGGCGAGAGGACCGAGCCCTGTGGCACCCCGCAAACCAGGGGCCTAGGGGCCAACCTCTGTCCTCCTGTCAACACCGACTGCGTCCTGTCAGAGAGGTAGGAGGAGAACCACCGTAAAACAGTGCCTCCCACTCCCATCTCCCCAAGACGACGCAGAAGGATACCATGGTCAATGGTATCGAAAGCCGCTGAGAGGTCAAGTAACACCAGGATGGAGGAATAACCCCCATCCCGGGCTTGCCAGAGATCATCCATCAGCGCGACCAAAGCAGTCTCCGTACTGTAGCCGCGCCTGAAACCCGATTGAAAGGGATCCAGATAATCAGTATCCTCCAATAGCCGCAGGAGTTGGAGCGACACCACCTTCTCAACAACTTTACCCAAAAAGGGTAAGTTGGAGACTGGACGGAAGTTTTTTAAATCCGCTGGGTCCAGGGAAGGCTTCTTGAGGAGGGGCCTCACCACCGCAGCTTTTAAAGGCTGTGGGATGGATCCCTCTCTCAAAGAAGCGATCACAACCGCCTGGAGCCAGCCGCGTGACACCTCCCTGCTGGGGCTCATCTCTCTTTCCCAACCCAGCTTTACTTCACAGGACTGTTGTAATAGGAATAAAATGAAGGAAAATCCCTATGGTAGCTGACCTTAGTTCCTGCTGGAAAATCAGGATATTAAATTATTATAATTTAATAAGCTCATATCACAAGAAAATGTGCTGGTTTTCTTCTCACTGTTTGTTTCTGTTTCTTTGTCCAAAGTAACAATCTATCTCTATCACAAGGGTGTCAAACTCAAGGCCCGGGGCCCAAATCCAGCCTGCAGGGTGCTTAGAGCTGGCCCGCAGTGCCTCTGCCAACGAAAACTGCACGCGGCCCTCCCAATCTCTTTTTTCACTGGCCATCGCAGCTGAAAACAGAACTCGTGAGGGCCGCGCATGGCCCTCCGAGCTCCATTTTCGCTGGCAGAGGGTTGCAGGAGGCCGTCGCAGCTGGAAACGGAGCTCGGGAGCCCTTTTTTGCTGGCGGAGTGCTCAGGCCACCACAGGCACCCCCGACACAAGTGACATCATGCTGACCACTCCCACCCCGGCCCCCCGAGGTCAAACACAACCCTGATGTAGCCCTCAATGAAAGCAAGTTTGACATCCCTGCTCTATCACTTTATAGCCCACTGGAATGGCCAGATCTCACCATGGATCAGCCAAAACTGGCACAACTCAGATTGTCATCCTGTTCACCAGCCAACAGGACATGGCAATGTAAGAACGAGCAGGAAATGTGCATTTAAAATAATTTGATTGTTACAGCGATTGCATTGCATATGCAAATCTGCAACTTTGTAATATTTGCGTAATTTATTTAAATGGTGGTTTGACTTTTATACAATGGAAATCAGTAATTAGGCAGTACTGAGACTCTAAAGCGTGTTTTGATATCTGGATGTAGAATTCAAGGATAATTTCTTTGTTTATGGTATATTTTCCCGCCAAACGTCTTCGCTTAGTTACCATATTCCCCATTCAAAAAGCTTTTGCACAAACTCTTGTTAGCTTTTGTATCCTGATGCTGCTTCAAGTGCCACTGGAAATATATATTTTTGCTTTGACTTTTTCAAGCAATATATTCTTTTCATGTGACATCAATATGCAAGTTTCTTTTGGGCTATGAAGAGAGGCAGAAGAATTGCAGAGCGTTTCCCGATGAAAATAAAAATGGAAAACCAGCCATGATTCTATGCATGTTCTTTAGTATAACCAACATAAGTTTGTTTAATCAATATAAGTTTGCTTCTCCCAAACACAGGAAACTAATTATAGTTAATTAAGTACCAGGGAGCCCAGATCAACTCATGATAACTAATCCTGTTTATGTGCCCTTCTTCATTATCTTTCCTTTCATTCTTCAGTCTTGCCAAGTGTAGTCATTTAGTGTGAGTTTCTATTTGTTGATTATTGTATCACATCAAGGGGCAATTAATATTTATTTGGTTGAGGATGAATAGATTTTTCTTGCTGTCCATGGAACCCTTAGTAACTATCTACAAATTCCTAATTAAAATAGGTCTTCTCTTCTTTCCATTCCCTTTCAGAGTGTCTAGCTTTCACAGCCTTAGCATTTCCACTGAAGGGGGGAAAAAATCAATGTTTTAATTGTTCTAATATTTAGTTTTCTTATTTATCTAAATTGTGCTATAGTCAAAGACCCAGAGAAAAAGACATTTTATTTACAGTGAACCAAATATTAAAGATTGGGGGGGGGGGAATTAAGGTATATAAAAACTATGAACATGTTTATCCAAGTACCGTATTTTTCGGAGTATAAGACGCACCTTTTTCCTTCCTAAAAGTGGCTGAAAATTTGGGTGCGTCTTATACTTCGAATGTAGCTTTTTTTTTTTCCAGCCCTAACTAGGTGCTAACAGATCTTCCCAGCTCTTACCTTGCAGGCTTTTTAATTGTTACTCTCTCCAAAGAATGTTTTTCCAGCCCTAAGTCTTTGCAGAATTTTTTTTCATTGCTCTACTTGCTCCGAATAAGTTTTTTTCTAGCCCTAACCAGGTGCTAACTATCTTCCCAGCTCTTACCTTGCAGGCTTTTTCATTGTTATTCTCTCAGAAGAAGGTTTTTTAAGTCCTAACCAGGGGATAAAAAAATGTGCTGAAGCTGCTCCGAATAAGTTTTTTTCTAGCCCTAACCAGGTGCTAACGATCTTCCCAGCTCTTACTGGCTTGCAGGTTCTTTCATTGTTACTCTCTCAGAAGAAGGTTTTTTTAAGTCCTAACCAGGCGATAAAATAATGTGCTGAAGCTGACCAGACTAAGGATGCTAGCCATACCTGGTAGGCAGATTGTTTTCCCCTATTTTCCTCCCCAAAAACTAAGGTGCGTCTTATACTCCGGTGCGTCTTATACTCCGAAAAATACGGGTATGTGTTAAATATCAAACAGCAGTAGGGGAAAAGCAGGATTCGGTGACCTTTCTGGAGATCATGGGCAAAGTTTCAGTCAAGAAGGAAATGTTCTTCCTCTAAGCTATCATTGCTGTTATTTAAGAGAGGAACTATTAAGTCTGCTTGGCAAGCTGAGTAGAAGGAACACTACGGAAGCCCATTTGAGACCAATTCAGTTTTCCTCAATGGGCAGAGACCTAGTTAATCTTACAGTGGCATACTGTTAAATCTCCCTCACAGCAATAAAGATGACAATGTTGAATCCAGCAGATGCGAGGGCTTTCCTGCGAATTGGGTATAAAATATTGGCTACATAACTGTTTAGAGAAACTCTATACAGCAGGGGTCCCCAAACGTGGCAACTTTAAGACTTGTGGACCTTAACTCCCAGAATTCTCCAGCCAGCTGGCTGGAGAATTCTGGGAGTTGAAGTCTACAAATCTTAAAGTTGCCAAATTTGAAGACCTCTGCTATACAGATATATCCTACACAAAATAGAGAATTTAGATTTTTCTGGATTTTGTTATCAAAACTGATCCCATTCTTTCAGTTCTCTCAGATTTCTCTCAAAGCAAATAAAGGTCAAATATTGAGCTGATAAAAGCTATAAAAATTTTATGTCCAGCTCTGTAACCATTTTCCATGACGGCAAATATTTATCTGAGAAGTCAGATCTGGGAAGACAGAGAGCTGTCAACAAATCTGTGCCAAAACTTCAAGCAACAGAGTTATACTCAAACTTCTATAATTATTTAAGTCTAGATTCCAATCTCAATAGAGAAGTGGGTATGCATTAAGGAAACTTCAACAAGGCTTGTAGAAATTTGGACTGAACAGCTTGAAAAGGGGTTCTCGCGTTAATTAGTTATCTACATGCTATGTATCATCTGAATGTTGATGTGTACTTGGAATATTTGTACCGTTTTATATTGTTTTAACATAATTATTATAGCTACAGTTGATGTAGTTTCCAGGCTTTACCTCATAGGTAGGTATGAACCACTTAGGGCAGGGGTGTCAAATTGGATTACTTCGAGGGTCGGATCAACACTGTAGTTCTCTGCGGGCCGGCTAGGGGGAGGAGGGAAGGAAGATGGGACAGACACCTCCTGCAGCACCCTGCAGGCCAAAACAGGGTATGGGAGGCATGCGTGGCCTCCCCGTGCCCCGTTTTCAACCTGGACGGCTTCCTGCAGCACTTTGCCAGCCAAAAGGGGTGCGGGGGACCATGCTTAAGGTGACCAGATTTTAACATTGGTAAAGAGGGACACCATTGACCGGGGTGGGTTCCTGATTAAAAATTATTTATTTATTTATTTTTGGTCGTTTTTGTATGCCGCCCCATTCCCGTAGGACTCAGGGCGGCCATACAACTTTCTTTCTTTCTTTCTTTCTTTCTTTCTTTCTTTCTTTCTTTCTTTCTTTCTTTCTTTCTTTCTTTCTTTCTTTCTTTCTTCCTTCCTTCCTTCCTTCCTTCCTTCCTTCCTTCCTTCCTAACTTTTCTTTCTTTCTGTCTTCTTTCTTCTTCCTTCCTTCCTTCCTTCCTTCCTTCCTTTCTTTCTTTCTTTCATCTTTCTTCTTTCCTAACATCTCTCTCTCTCTCTCTCTCTCTCTCTCTCTCTCTCTGTCTGTCTTCTTTCTTTCTTTCTTTCTTTCTTTCTTTCTTTCTTTCTTTCTTTCTTTCTTTCTTTCTTTCTTTCTCTCTCTCTCTCTCTCTCTCTCTCTCTGTCTCTCTGTGCGTATATGTGTGTGTTTACTAATCCCCTTTCTGTTCCTCCTGGCTCTAGTCTGTCTCACTTGAATGTTACACCTCTTTCATAGTGTGTAGCAACATAAATTTTGGGCTCAATACTGGTTGTAAGTTAAGGGCTACCTATATTTTTCTCCTAGATGCCTGCTATCCTTCTTCAAGTTTGTATCATCTGTAAATGTATTTTTCACCTCTTATCTAATCTATTTATAATGAAATTGAACAGTGTTAATCCTAAAAGGGAGCCTTTCAGTATACCACTGAACACATCACATAAGGCCACTAAGATATATTTTGGGAGAAATTTATTCAATTGGTTCTCTTTCATTTTATGGAAAATGCAGTAGATGTTCCACCTGATCAAGATCAGAACAGGAAGAAATCAAAGTAAGATGGAGTAGCTGTTAATTCAGAACTTACTGACTCCAGGACTATAGTATCTCAGTCTACACAATATTTGACCCTTGATAGGGGTTGTGTTTCCTCAGATACAGCAGGCTGCCAATCTGAAGTCCTGGACTCACATCTGTTAGAGGAGTAGGCAAAGACCTATGTTAGGTGTTCTTTATTCAGCTTTGGCTGGTATATCAGTTATGACCTTACCTGAAATAGAAACCACTGAAGACAGTCACCCACATCCTTGCCATATTATTAGGTCTGGGAACTACTAATCCAGAGTATCTTTTTAAGGTTTATTGTTAATATGCTGGCCTTTACCAAAATGATTACAGCATCCTACCAGTGATCAGACACAACTAAACTACAAGATAGTGAGGAACAGAACTGGGCTGAGTGGGGTAAGGTAGAGCACAGTGACACAAGGTGACACAAAAATAAACTGTTGTTTAAATAAAGAGTGAAACCTAAATAGAATGAAATAAGAATAAAATTCTTTACAAAACTTTTATTTTAGAAAAATCTATGTTTACACTGTCTTCTACACCTTTTGATATTCGTAACATTACATCTTATTACAAACATTGTGGGCATGCCTTTTTTTTAGTATCCCACAACACTTGTATATAAATCACTATAGTCTGAATATAACTATTTTAATTAAAATGAAGAACAGAGATAAAATTTTGAAGTGGAAGCTTTCCATAACTTTTCTTTACACAATGTGGGAAAAACTTCTATGTGGTTGCTAAGGTTCACTATTCAACTTGATATCACATAATATATCCAAATTAATACATTCCCATAAGAACATTTTCAATTTGCATTGCAAAATATTTTATTTCTTAAATACCTTCTAAACAGTAAAATATGCATAATGAAAAAATTAAGACAATATACACAGAGGTGTCAAACTGGTGGCCCGTGGGCTGGATGTGTCACATGCAAGCCATGCCCACCCCAGCTCCGTTAATGGGAAAAACATCATGAAATGTCATGTGATGGCAATGTGAGGCCGCGAGTTTGACACCCATGATATACAATATTGGATGGTTAGAAAACATTAAGTCCCTTTTACCTGCAAACAATTATTCTGTGATTGTGCAATATTAGCCAAGTTTGATTGATGCAAACTTTAAAAATATTCAAAATCAGAAATATTAAATATTAATTTCAATCTATTAAGTTTGATCACTTTTTCAATTGGCACCTATTTGCACCTATCAAATTAATTTATTAAACAAAATACGTCTAGCCTGTATAAACATTTATATCAATGAGTAATCCTACTTCTCTTATATGCAAAGCAAAGCAAAACCATACATTGTCCCAGTTTATCTCAGTGAAATCAAAATCATCCCAAATTAACAGTATTACAATAAATGTATTTGATATAAAAACAATGAAAACTGTTTTTATAGACTATGCTGATTTTTTTTTTAGAAGAATGAACAAAACCTTTAAATTTTCAACCTAACAGGAGCGTTTCAGAAAAGGCAAAGGACACAAGATCAAAAATATAATGTAACCAATAGAGAAAGCAACATGTGCTGCAAGAAGAATTAAAGAACCAATCCTGGTTCTGTAATTATCAGCTGCAAAAGTTCATATTTTGGACATGTGACAAAACTGTGTGTACTAGAAAAAATAGCTACCCTGCTTGGCAAGATTGAAGGAAGTAGATAGAGAAGACAGAAATGAACTCATCGTCTGAAGTGAGGATGACTTCAATGTGCTATTTCTTTAGCATTTGCAAATGTGTTTACAGTCCTTTTATTTTTACAGCATACTTTTAAAAGGGACACTCTCTTGGTATTTTCCTTTGACCGATTCATTGTTTCAAATAAAAAAGCCTTGAAAATCACACTCATGAAAACTTTGCTTGGGTAATTGACTACAAAAATTTGAAGGTGGGGTGAAGAAAGCCTTCATGCAACACACTTTTTTCTTCCCTCCACCCTGCCCCAAGCCGTTGCAGGGCTCTCTGTTGCGTCTTCCAGTCATTTGAGTCAAAAACGAGCTCATTTGAAGGAACGAGAAATATTAACACATAACACACACACACACACACACACACACACACACACAGAGAGAGAGAGAGAGAGAGGAAATTGTTCTGCTCGGGGTTGTGAGGAGCAGGAAGGAAAGCTGCAACTGCGAGGTTATAGGCAGAGCTAAACTGGCTGAAAGGGCAGAAATGTGTATTCAGTTAATTACCGGAGTTGCAGAGGCTGATGGCAAAATAACAGAAAAAGAGGGAGAGAGAATGAATCCTCTGACTAGCGTTCACGTCCCTGGGCCGTTCAGAAGGAACAAGACAAAACCGAAGGTGCTCCTGCATCTTCTGGGAGGCAGGCTTCCTGCCAGCACCCTAAAAGAGCTGCAGCTTCCTTGAGGAGGAGCAAGGCGAGACGCAGCGGCTGACGACTTCAATCAGAATAGAGCTGGGAGGGACCTTGGACTAAACGTCTGCGCTGCAGTTGTGGGTTTTTTTAACTCCCCCCAGTCTCGCACGCCCCCCTTTCAGGCTGATTTTTTTGAAAGAATGCCCTAGTCATGCATTCTTTCAAAAAATCGGGACTTTTTAGAAACGCAGCGGGACGCGGGACAAATCATTAAAAAGCGTGGCTGTCCCGCCAAAATCGGGACGTCTGGTCACCTTAACCATGCTTCACCCCATTTTCAGCCTGGGCGGCCTCCTGCAGTACTCTATTGTCCAAAATGGGGTGCAGTGGGCTGTGCACTGCCCCGCACGCCCCGTTTTGGCTGCCAGAGGCACCGCGGACTAATCCTTTGCTCTTTTCAGACCAGCCCTGCAAGCCAGATTTAAGCACCCTGTGGGCTGGATTCGGCCCACGGGCCTTGAGTTTGACACCCCAGACTTAGGCAAATTCATAATAAATCTAAGTACTAATAAGTCATATTTATTTAAAAAAAAGAAAGAAAGCCACACCAAAGAATTTTAGCAACTATAGTAATTCAAGAATAAGCTGTAATGTATTCAAACCATAATCAAGCCCTCTTATGTTTTCTTTTCCTTTCTGTTCTTCTTGGCATCATCTTTGAGTAGGCTGGCTTGTCTCCATCTAGCCCTCAATTTTGTAACTATCTGAATTGGAGTTATTTTTCCTTGAGTGTATCAAAATTAACTATTTGCAGAATAGTTTTGTGGGCCCAGATTGTTCTTTCGAGATCACAGAGGTTTCAAAAGTAGCGTTCAGAAGAAGAACCTTTGTGATTCTCCCCGAATAGTCATGAATGAGAGGCCTTTGGGAGAACATCACAGCTGTAGCTGGTGACTAGGCTTTCATTTCTACGATAGAGACCAAGAGTTTGAATGAAATCCCTACTTTCATTTAATGGGAATAGCAGTATCATCAGCCTCAGACTTGTTCTCTTGGATGAGAAGCGAAACATCTTTAAAGAAAAAACAGAAAGTCCAGTTGCCTCTTGAAAAAGCACCTTTGGGACAACCATGACCCGGATGATTGAGAATCTCCATATTAGGAGATTAGGCTTGTTGGCCAAATTCAGAGGTATCAGGATTTGACCCAAAGTTTAGTATAGAATAGATGCTTAAAAGGAGAGTGGGGCCTTGAAAGAGGAAGAGCCATCTTGGAGTCCTAGTGGACAATCACTTAAATATGAGCCAGCAGTGTGTGGCACCAGCCAAAAAAGCCAATGCAGTCCTAGGCTGCATTAATATAGGGATAGAATCAAGATCACGTGAAGTATTAGTTTTGCTTTATAAAGCCCTAATAAGGCCACACTTAGAATGCTGCATCCAACTTTGGTTACCATATTATAAAAAAGATGGGAAGAGTGCAGAAAAGAGCAACAAAGATGATTAGGGGACTGGAGGCTAAAACATATGAAGAACTGTTGCAGATTTGGGTATGTCTAGTCTAGTGAAAAGAAGGACCAGTGGTGAAATGATAGCAGTGTTCCAATGTTTGAAGGACTGCCACAAAGAAGAGGGAGTCAACCTATTTTCCAAAGCACCAAAAGGCAAGGCAAGAAACAATGGATGGAAACTAATCAAGGAGAGAAGTAACCTAGAACTAAGGAGAAATTTCCTAAGAGTGAGAATAATTAACTAGTGGAACAGCTTGCCTTCAGAGGTTGTGGGTGCTCCATCACTGGAGGTTTTTAAGAAGAGACTGGACAGCTACTTGTTTGGAATGGTATAGGAGGTTGGACTAGAACAGTGGTTTCCAACCGGGGGGTCGCGACCCTTTTGGGGGGTCGAACGACCATTTCCCAGGGGTCGCCCCGGCATCCTCAGCCTCCCCCACTGCCACAAGCCTGGCTATATCGTGCCCCACAACCCGTGCTCCATGACCCACCCCGCCGCCACCATTTGGGGTCTTTTACCCTCTGCACATGAGCAAAGCATTCTGTGCATGCGCAGAGGATAAAAGAACCCAAATGGCGGCGTCTGGACGAAGTCTCCAGATCCAGGCGAGGTCTCCGCTCGCTTCGCGTGTTGCCTCTGGGAGCTTTTTGAGTCCTGGCGTGAAAGGCGTGCGCAACTTCGGTGGGGCCAGGACAGGTGGCTGCCCGGAGAGAGCCACACCCTTCGCCCCAAACGTTACAGGTAGACGGGAGAGACTCTGCGAAGGGGATGGCTCTCTCCGGGCAGCCGCCTGTCCTGGCCCCACCAAAGTCGTGCACGCCTTTCGCGACGAGGCTCAAAAAGCTCCCAGAGGCAACACGCGAAGCGAGCAGAGACCTCGCCAGGATCTGGAGACTTTGCCCGGATGCCGCCATTTGGGTTCTTTTACCCTCTGCACATGCGCAGAACGCTTTGCGCATGCGCAGAGGGTAAAAGAACCCAAATGGCGGTGGTGGGGTGGGTCGCAGTGGGGGCACGGGGGCGGGTCATGGGTCGCGGCATTAGGAAGGTTGGGAACAACTGGACTAGAAGATCTCCAAGATCCCTTCCAAGTCTGTTCTTCTGTTATTTTGTTAAGGCAACAGTCAAATTTGAGGGACTTGAGTCTGGGCCAAGAAAATGAGAAAACAACTCAGACAAGTGCCTCCCTTGTTTACACAAAGATGAAGTGAGAGACAGGAAAGCACTTTCAGATTTGCAAGATTCTGTTGCTATAACTATTACAATAAAAGAGGTTCTGATCTCCATGGCATTGGTTTTCTTTGTCTGCTTTACCTTGCATGGCTGATGGAGGGAAACCAAGATGCATCTTAGTTTCACTCCCTTTTGGGGAACAAATGGACTCTACAATACCCTAAGAAACCATAAAGGACTTTATGCATTTGATTATTTTCATGCAATTTTGCAATACCAAAATAACAAAAACTCCATTGATCAATAGAGAAAATAGCCAATTTCTCCAACAGCCTGTCTCTGGTGATCAGATTAAAAATTGACCACTTCAATGAAGGCAACGTTTTAAAAAATGGTCCTAGGATTATTGATAGGTTTTCTTTTAGCTGATGAAAGACAAGACACTGCTGAGATCTGTTTCTATAAATCTAGACTGCTCCTATGCCAAGGTGCTATCCTGCACTGGCCAACTAGTTTTCCGTGGAAGTTCCTAGCATACCATTCGGACCCTTGTTATTATCCTTATCATTGACTCATGCATTGTGCTCTACATGTGTCTGTCCTTGAAGACCACTCAGAAGCTTAAACTGATCAGAACACAGCAGCACAGGCAGTGATGGGCATACCTCAGGATGCCTATGTGACAGCTCTGCTCCGCAAGCTTACCGATTTGCTATCAGATCTGTTTTAAGGTGCTGCTGCTACCTATAAAGCATACAACCTAGTTGTTAGAGGGATCACCTATTTCCCATAGTGTCTTCCTGGCAAATATGAGTTGGCAGAGTGCACTCTGGGTCCTTAAATCAAATAGTATCCATTTTATCAGGACTCTTGAAGGACACCTCTGTAGCAGCTCCTTCCCTCTGGAATGAGGTTCTCTCTGAGATCCAAGTGGGTCCCACCCAGGGGCGGGTTCCTCTTACCTGCCTACTGGTGCGCTGTGCGTGCATCATCACATTTCACGCACACGCACGCTCACTATGTGCATATCCCCTCACATGATTTTGTTTCTGCGCATGCACAGGAAGCAAAAAATTGCTGAAATCTCACGAGGGGACGCACGCACACGATTTTGGTGATTTTTTGCTTCCGCGCATGCACGGAAGCAAAAAATTCACTAAAATCTTGCATGCGTGCGCATCCCCTCATCAGATTTTGCTTCCACACATGCACAGAAAGCAAAAAAAAAAAAAAGCCAAAAATTCAGAAAAAAAAGATGGCGCCGCACGATGGACTGGCGAAGACGGTACCGGAGCCATCGCGTGCAAATTGCGCAATCGGCGGGCCGCTACCGGAACGACAGAGTGGACTGCACCTGTAGGAACCCACCCCTGGTCCCACCATAATGACATTCCAGAGGGCCTTAAAGTCCTGACTGTTCTGTCAGGCCCTGGGTTAGAATAGCTGGACCCCCTTGTTGCATATTAGCCCCTTGTTGCATATTATGGAGCCGAGGTGGCGCAGCGGTTTAGAGGCAGTACTGCAGGTCACTTTAGCTGACTGTGATCCGCAGGTCAGCGGTTCAAATCTTACCGGCTCAAGGTTGACTCAGCCTTCCATCCTTCCGAGGTAGGTAAAATGAGGACCCATATTGTTGGGGGCAATATAAAAATACATTGCTTACTGGTGTAAACCGCTTAGAGAGTGCTTGCACTGTGAGGCGGTATATAAATCTCTCAAAATAAAATAAATAAATAAATAAAAATACGTTCCGTGTTGTCTATTGAACTTGACACCTTGTTCTTGTCCCTTTTTTCTTGGTTTGCGTGGTTTTAGTCGTATTAAATTGCTTTCCTGTTTATTGTACTGTGGAATTGTTCTGGAGTAAAGCGGCACCTAATTGATTAAAATAAATAACTAAACAAACCTTTCATGATCTTGTCTAGATTTGACACTGCTTCCTTTTCCATCACGTCCATTTTTCCGAGCTCGAGAAAACAAAATTGCTCAGCCACCTTCAATCCCTTGTAATCAATTCTAAGTTCACTAACCCTGCCAGGTGTTTTCATTTTTGTCTTCTGAATTTTTGGGGTTATTTTTCATTTCCATTTTTAAACTTTCGTAAGTAAATAGAATAGAACAATTAAATGTAAATAGAAAAAGCAGGGATTCCAAACCAATTGAAGAGTAAAATAAAACCGTTTTTCCGGTGTTGAGCCCAAAGCGAATAATGAGGAAGAAATGACATAAGCAGATAGTGAAATTTCTTCTGGGAGTGTTAATCAGAACAGTTGTTAACTTTTCAACTACCCTTTGTGTTGTGCTTGTAAGCGAAGTTTAATTTGTAGAATGGAACAGATGAAGCACTTTTATTATCTAAATGTTGCTTCAGATTAACACACTGCCAAGAAGGCAGCTTTTTTACAGAATAACATTAATGAACTGCCGAGGTCAGCTTTAACTATATCTGTGTGTTCCTCAAAATTATCCCCCTGGGGTATTTCCACATGGAACCACTTCTATTCCTCAGTTCTCCCAAATGGATTGAAAGAGACTTGCAAATGGTTTTTTGTTCCCTGAGAAGACCACGAGTTAGGACCACGCAGGCCCCTTTTTCCACCATGACACTGATCATGGTGATGTGTCATTGCGTGAAACGCTTCCAACCCACAGTAGACACAGTCATTCGCTTTGCTCATCAACAAGTAGCTTCTTGGCATGAGGAGAAGCGACTTCCATTGATGCAAAAGAGCGGATGAAAGCAGATCAGCCCATCCGAAGGCTCTGGATAGGGGTAACGACTTAATCCTCTGAGATGTTTTCATCACATCAGGGTAGAGTGACATGTCTGTGAGATGAATTGACAGCCATCCACAGAGACCTACTAGTTAGTTAGTGCTCTCTCGCTCAGTCATTCAATCATATCTTGCCCAAGCTGCTGCAGATCTTGGAAAAGTAACAATCTTCTCGCTTCCACTTTTCACAAGGGAGAAATAAAGTAAATCAATGGTGTATCTCTCTCATGTTCTTAGTACATGTTATGTGTCTTTATTAATTTGCAGAACAACAAGCCATCAGCCTGAATGTTTGTAACAGGAGGAAGTTGACTGGATATTCATCTATCATTGCTCCTACTTAAAAGATCCACAGAGAGCTATGAAGTTGGCATGCTCTCATGCCATCCATTTCGCTACTACATGCTTTTCCTAATGCCTAATGTCTTGTACTAATTGTTGAAGCAGAGGAGAAAAGTGATAAGATTTAAGCTGGATACTTTTTTAGGCTACAGAAATTCAAATTCATTGCAGGGATGTATTCATACCTCCTCCATTTCTACACCTCTGGAGTACAGGTAGTCCTCGACTTACAACTGTTTGTTCAGTGACCGTTCAAAGTTACAACAGTACTGGAAAAAGTGACTTACGACCAGGGGTGGTATTCACTTAACCTTCCCTACTGGTTCCCAAATGTGAGCGCGCGTGCTTCCCACCTCCGCACATGCGCACAGCCTCCCACGCATGCGCTTTACTCACATGCGTGCCTTCCGCACATGCGCCCAGCCTCAAAAATGTGGCTAAAGAGGACGGCATTACGTCTGGGCGGGTGACGGGGGCGGACCCACCCTCAGTCACCGCTACCGGTTCGCCCAAACCGGTCTGGACCGCCGGAATATCACCTCTGCTTAGGACCAGTTTTCACACAACTGTTACAGCATCCCCATATGATCATGCAATCAAAATTCCAATGCTTGGCAGTTGACTCCTATTTATGATGGCTGCAGTGTCCCAAGGTCATGAGATCTCCTTTCGCGACCTTCTGACAAGCAAATGGGGAAGCCAGATTCACTTAACAACTGTCTGACTAATTTAACAACTACAGTGATTCACTTAACAACTGCGG
The DNA here is from genome assembly GCA_023053685.1 of Diadophis punctatus similis. Lineage (NCBI taxonomy): Eukaryota > Metazoa > Chordata > Lepidosauria > Squamata > Dipsadidae > Diadophis > Diadophis punctatus. Next base: position 7,696,326 of record JALIGW010000002.1, read on the forward strand.
CAAGAAAGTTCATAAAATGGAGCAAACTCACTTAACAAATTTTTCACCTAGCAACAGGGATTTTGGGCTCAATTGTGGTTGTAAGTCAAGGACTCCCTGTATCTAAGATCTCTTGCTGCTATACATAAAAAAGAAATAAAAGCCATATCTGGATTTTAGTTTAGCAAGTTGTGGAATCCAATAAGTGTAGTTCGCACTCAATGATTTATATGATTTATCATATGAGCAGTGAATATGAGCAGTGAATTTTATTCAAAACTCATTCAAGAAATATAAACAAATCATGACTTTATGCATTGTGTGAACTTATCCATAGAATAGAATAGAATAGAATAGAATAGAATAGAATAGAATAGAATAGAATAGAATAGAATAGAATAACAGAGTTGGAAGGGACCTTGGAGGTCTTCTAGTCCAACCCCCTGCTTAGGCAGGAAACCCTACACTGCTTCAGACAAATGGTTATCCAACATCTTCTTAAAAACTTCCAGTGTTGGAGCATTCACAACTTCTGGAGGCAACTTGTTCCACTGATTAATTGCTCTAACTGACAGGAAATTTCTCCTTAGTTTAAGTTGCCTGGTTATGAGTACATGATATTTTACGAATACATGGGGACGTTAGGACAGGGATGGTAGGCACATTGGTGCGCTTATGCACGCCCCTTACAGACTTCTTAGGAATGGGGTGAGGTCAACGGTAGACAGTCTGAGGTTAAAGTTTTGGGGATTTGGGGAAGAAACTACAGAGTTAAGTAATGTATTCCAGGCATTAACTACTCTATTGCTGAAGCTGAATTTTTTGCAATCAATTTTGGAGCAGTTTACATTAAGTTTGTATCTATTGTGAGCTCATGTATTGTTGCGGTTGAAGCTGAAGTAGTCATTGACAGGTAGGACATTGAAGGACATTGAAGGCTTTGATATGAAGGCTTTGAAATGGTTATGTTAGTGTATCTCAATCCTGGTAGCTTGAAAATCATGGATTTCATCTCCCCTGAATTCCTCAGCCAGCTATTCTGAGTTGAAGTCCATACATTTTCAAGTTCCCAAGGTTAAGAAACAATGTCTTATGCTGTTCATCAGATGGACAGCACTCTTCTGCAGATTAGGGTTTTAATAGCTTTTAACCCTGGTGGCTCAGGGTTAAAACCCATTAAAAGCACTGAGCCCTGGTGTCACAGTGGTTAAAATGCAGTATTGCAGGCAAACTCTACCCACAGCCTGGAGTTCGATCCTGACCAGCTCAAGGTTGAATTAGCCTTCTATCCTTCTGAGGTTGGTAAAACGAGGATCCAGTTTGTTGGGAGAAATAGGCTGGGCAATAAACCACCCAGAGAGTACTGTAAAGCACTATGGAACAGTAAATCTAAGTGCTATTGTTACTGCTATTTAAGGGTTTTTATTCTTATAAGAGCCGTGGTGGCACAGCGGTTAGAGGCAGTACTGCAGGCCACTTCAGCTGACTATGATCTGCAGGTTAGCAGTTCAAATCTCACTGGCTCAAGGTTGACTCAGCTTTCCATCCTTCCGAGGTAGGTAAAATGAGGACCCAGATTGTTGGGGGCAATATAAATATATACATTGCTTAATGGTGTAAACCGCTTAGAGAGTGCTTGCACTGTGAGGCAGTATATACATCTCACAAATAAACAAACAAACAAACAAACAAACAAACAAATAAATAAATAAAAAGTGCTATTGCTATTATACTCTGGCTATTTGTGTTTTGTGGGGTTTTTTTTAACTACTATATGTGAGCTAGTCATATAGTTCACACGAGATGAGATGGCAATTATTTTATCTTATTTTATTTATTACATTTTTGCCACATATTTATTACGCCGCCCTGAGTCCTTCGGGAGTTGGGCGGCATATAAGAATAACAAAATAAATAAATAAATAAATACTTTATAAGTCACTCAATACTTCTTCCTTCTCCTATTTTGCCCAAGACCCAGCTTAAAATTGATGGAATTGATAAATAAATTTTGGATTATTCCATATAAACCTAAATCCAGTTTTAAATCAGAATAGAATAGAATAGAATAGAATAGAATAGAATAGAATAGAATAGAATAGAATAGAATAGAACAGAATAGAATAGAATAGAATAATAACTTTATTGTCACTTTGAATGTACACTAATCGGCATACATTAAAATGAAATTTCATTGCATACAGCTCTCCAAGGATCACCACTTCCAGTATACACTACATAAACATGATAAAATAAATAAATAAATACAAAATTATGCATATACTCACATATATGATACAGAGAAACAACACAATCTAGTTTGGATGTACACATGTACATGGCGAGAAAAGCGAATCTTGCGATGGATGGCACAGGGAACAAAGATGTTACAGAATCTGTTAGTCCTGCTAGAAATACTTAGAATTCTACCTCTGGTAGAGCTACCAGATCTAAGCTGCAAAAATCCAGATGATGACTAGATAAGAGCAAATTTATAGTTTTCTTTATCTACTTCTTCCCATCCAGAAACTTTTGGGATTTTTCAGGCAAGTTCTAGTATCCTAAGATCTAGTAAAGTGCAGCAAGACCTGAATCTCTTCTTAGAGCTCATCATTTTTTTCCAGCATCTTTTGCCAAGAAAAAAATAGTTTGGTATTACAGCATTATTTATTATATTTATTTATTCATTAGATTTGTATGCTGCCTTTTATTGTTTTTATAAATAACTCAAAGTGGCGAACATATAGAATATTATAATGTTTGGATGAAATTTTACAGTTGGTTGGTGAATGAATATAGTTGAAAGTTAAGATAGAATAATTATTATGTATAAGAGACAAGAAAATGAACAGAGATAAATAACCCAGATGACAAAATGTATATGAATAAGGAAGTAGCAATACAGTAATATAAAAATATACCTAGATTTTAAGTATTTTGAAATAGATTTTTAACCCAAGATAAATTTGAAGTAACAATTTAAAATGTTAGTTGAAGAGATGTATTGGCTGTCTATTTGTTAAAATAAAATTAAAATAAATACACTCAAATAAGGAAAAGGAGGAGGAAGAGGAAGTAGTTGGGAGGAGGAAAGAAGGAAGAAGGGGTAGTAGGAAAGGGGAGAGAAGGAGGAAGAAGGTAGAGAGAGGGCAGAAGGATAGAGGGAAGGGAGTGATTGAATTTGATATGTAGGATAGATAGGCAATTTAGTAGTAATTTTGGATATGGGGGAAAAATTAGGTTACATTTTTGATAATATATTATGGTATATGTATGGATGTCTTATGTGAAGGTATATATGTTGTTATATATGTTTTTCTTGATGTTTAAAGTGGAGAAATAAATAAAAACTTTTTGGAAAAAAAAGTGGCGAACATAGATAATACTGCCTTCCTTCTCATATTTTCCCCACAACAATAACCCGTTGAAGTAGGCTGAGCTGAGAGAGAGTGACTGGCCCAAAGTCACCCAGCTGGCTTTCATGCCTAAAGTAGGACTAGAATTCACAGTCTCCTGGTTTCTGAGCCGTCATCTTAATCACTACACCAAACTGGTTCTTGATATGAAGTTATCATATGATATATGAACGTGGCAATTCATAAATAATAGATGTACATGGAGGACCATATTAAGAAGAAGTATGATACGTCAATATTCCAGAACTTGTGTTGATTTTTTCTATAGTGGAAATAACCAGATTCTTTCTTTTTTTTTCTTTTTTCTTTTTTGCATCTGACATGGCAGTCTGAGAAGAAAAATGGTGGGCTTTGCTCCTGTAATCTTCTCAAAACAATAAAGGCTTAGGGGTTTATCTGAGTTGTCCTTAAGGAGGTGTTTGCATTTCTATTTCTTTCTCATGTTAACTCTTCTTCCAGCCTGAACAGAATCTGGGCATGACAATATGAACAATTGTGCACCTGCCCATGTTCTTCAAGACGTCCTTTAATTATGTAGCACAGAATCAGTGAATCAATTAATAATGTATCACCCACATATTGCTTAAATCTACACCCCACTCCCGCACACAGTCTGACATCAGTTAATTTGTGCGTGCAACCCCCAAATTAGTTTTGTCAAGGATAGTCGCTAAGTAGCATGAGAAGGTTCCAGCAGAATTAAGAGGGGAAATCAAATACCTTTAGCTCTGTAACAGAGGCCTCCATCCGCTTTTAATTCTGCAGAAATATCATTCATTTGGTCTTGATAAGACACGGGGGCCACTACAATGCTTGGTTGAGAAAACGGCATGACTAGTAGCTGTACTTTGACAACGGTTGCTCAAAGTTTAACATACACATAATTTGAAACTTTTGAAAAGAGCAGATGTTCCATTGCATAGCAATAGAATAAAATAGAGTAGAGTAGAGTAGAGTAGAATATAGAGAATATAGAATAGAATAGAGGAATATAGAAACTTAGAGAATAGAAAATAAAAAATAAAGAATAGAATAGAATAGAATAGAATAGAATAGAATAGAATAGAATAGAATAGAATAGAATAGAATAGAATACTTTATTGACCAAGTATGATTGGACATACCAGGAATTTGTCTCCAGTGCATAAGCTCTCAATGTACATTCAAGCAACAAGTGATGAATCATGAACATAATCTTAATACAATCATCATAAATCATGATACAACACTCAGTGATACTCATAAGATAACTAAATAAAAGCAATCAACATAGATCATAAGATGCAAACAACAAAGTGATAATCATAAGATGCTAAAGGAATAGAAAGATGAGAAGGATAATAGCAATACAGCCCTACTACATGGTTTGATATCCTAAGGCAGTGATGGTGAACCTTTTCAGCACCGAGTGCCCAAACTGGAATGCATGTGTGTGCATACACATGCGTGCCAGAGCACTGGAAACCCAAAGACCAGCTGGCCAGTGCACATGCGTGCACTGGCCACCTGGTCTTTGGGTTTCAGGCGCACACATGCACACCGACCAGCTAGTCTTCGCGTGCGCCGGAGCGCCGGAAACCCAAAGACCAGGTGGCTGGTGTTCATGCGCACTGCCAGCTGGTCTTTGGGTTTCCAGCACTCTGGCATGCGCGAAGACCAGCTGGCCGGCGCACATGCGCACACTGGAAACCAGAAAAGCAGCTGGCGACAGCGCACGTGCCCACAGAGAGGGCTCTGTATGCCATCTCTGGCACATGTGCCATAGGTTCGCTATCACGGTCCTAGGGCATAAGACAGTGTTGTGGGAATTAGCTGTTTAGCAGAGTAATGGCATGGGGGGGGGAACGGTCTTTGTGTCCAGTTGTTTTGGCATGCAATGCCCAATAGCGTCATCTTGAGGGAAGAAGTTGAAAGAGTTTGTGTTCAGGATGTGAGGGGGGTCTGTAGATATTTTCACAGCCTTCATTCTGGCTCAGTAGGTTGGCTCCACCAAGAGCCATGGTTGCACAGTGGTTAGAATGCAGTACTGCAAACTACTTCTGCTGCCTGCCGGCTTCCTGCAATTTGGCAGTTCAAATCTCACCAGGCTCAAGGTTGACTCAGCCTTCCATCCTTCCGAGGTGGGTAAAATGAGGGCCCAGATTGTTGGGGGCAATAGGCCAGTGGTGGGTTCCTACCAGTGCGGTCCACTCTATAGCACCGGTAGCGGCCCGCTGGTGACATCACAGTACCGGTGCGGTCAGTTGCCGGTGCCTGGGCGCCATCATTAAAAAAAATTTTAAAAAATTTTTTTTTTAATTTTTCTTCTGCGCATACCCAGAAGCCGAGCTTCCGGCACTGCGCATGCACTGCTTTCCTACCCCACAGTGAGTCCAAGCAGGGGAGGATGGTTGAGGGAGCGCGTGAGATGCTGAAAGAACGGGCGGCAGGAGCTATCTCAGTTCCCCTCCCTTCAGCAGTCCAGAAGACACGAATGCGCGGTGATGATCCCAGGCATTTTTGCATGTTCGAGGCTTCTCGAGCTGCTGAGGGGAGGGGGAATGGGTGGCAGGAGCCTAGGATCATCGAATGGGGAGAAGCATTCAGGCCAGATGTAGCCTCCTAGAAGAACCTCTGAGCGGTCTTGCTGCTCCCGCTGCGGGGGGCTGCGTTGTGGGTGGGCAATGCCCCCTGCTTCTCCGGCCACTGCCACACCCACCCGGTCACATGGCTGGCAAGCCACACCCACAAAATAAGCCACGCCCACAGAGTGGTAGTAAAAAAATTAGGAACCCGCCTCTGCAATAGGCTGACTGTAAACCGCTTAGAGTGGGCTGGAAAGCACCGTGAAGCGGTATATAAGTCTAAGTGCTATTGCTATCACCCAAGAGACTGATACTGATACTGGATGTCATGAAGGGGCAGCAAATTCAAGGAAGAAACATTCATAGGCTTATTGCATTTTCTGAAAAGCAGAGGCTCACAGTGGTTTCCTCTCTGAAGCAGGAAAATGCCTTGTGCTGCCCAGGGGTTAGTACATTAAAGCAAGAAATTAACCTGTGTCCCCTGCTCTTTTATCCTGAAAAAAAAATAGCTTTATCACTCAATCCTGCAGTGCGATAGTAGACAGGAAAGACAGAGTAATCCTAACACAATTGTCATGGTAGGTAGTCTGAATTTCTTTGGCTTGGTTCTTAAATAGTTCACCATGCCTTTGTTCTCATTCGGCATTGTACTATGTCGCTGGCTTTCCCCCTCTGTTTTATTTCTAGGGGTTTGGTACCATTTCTGTCCCTCGCGTCGCCGCCACTTAAATATTATCTTCTCTTTATTTTATTTATTTATTGGCTGCTTCTGCCAACTGTAACTCTTCTCAGATCCTCCTATTGCCACCTGTCTGGCTTGCGGTTTCTGTGCTGTTGTGGAATTATCCCTTATCTACTCCCTTGAAGAGAAATCCATTCCCATTTTCTCTCTCTCTCTCTCTCTCTCTCTCTCTCTCTCTCTCTCTCTCTCTCTCTCTCTCTCTCTCTCTCTCTCTCTCTCTCTCTCTCTCTCTCTCTCTCTCTGTGTGTGTGTGTGTGTGTGTTTTCCTATCTCAGACATTTTCCCCTTCATCCAGCCCCACACCTCCTATTTCCTGCCTGATTGTTCTCCTTAGATGTTTCATTGCCAACTGAGATTCACTATGCCAAAGGCTGAACTGCTCCTCGTTGCTTTCAAGCCTCCCTCTTCTCAGTTACTGTCAACAACATAACTTTCCGCCATGGTGACATGCACAAATCCTTGGTTTTATCTTCGATTCCTCCCTGCCCTTTGTCTCCCCATCCAGTTTGTTGCCAAGGCATATTGTAGATGGAAATGTACTCCCCCTTAAAGATCACTTACACAGCTTATGGATGCTTTTTGGCGTAGCTTTCTTGACGAAGAAGCTACAGGCATCCGCAGCTCATAATCTTCTACTAACTTTGGCAAATGTACCACCTCTTTTAAGGTCTGGCTGCAATGATTCATACTTTAGTTCAACCATTTCTGACCTGGTGGTTTTCAAATGCTATTCCTCTCATTATCGCCCACCCACTGCCTTGGCTTATGATCATCCTAGCTGAGGGTGAAGGAAATGGTATTTTAACTTATGGTGGTTGACACTAGCTTGGGAATTAACAGAATAACAGAGTTGGAAGGGATATTGGAGGTCTTCTAGTCCAACCCCTGCTTCAGCAGGAGACTCTACACCAGTGATGGCGAACCTTTTTTTCCTCGGGTGCCGAAATAGTGCACACGCGTGCTATTGCACGCGTGCGCGTGCCCACACCCATATTCAATGTTCCCCCACGCACCCCTGCTCCCCCATTTCCTGACTTCCGGTGGGTCCGGTAGGCCCATTTTTTGCCCTCCCCAGGCTCCAGAGGCTTTCGTGGAGCTTGGAGAGGGCAAAAACGCCCTCCCCTGCCACCCTGGAGGCCCTCTGGAGGCCAAAAACGCCCTCCCAGAGCCTCTGTGCGAGCCAAAAATCAGCTGGCGGGCTCCCACATGCACGCTGGACCTGAGCTAGGGCAACAGCTCGTGTGCCAGCAGATATGGCTTGCGTGCCACCTGTGGCACCCGTGCCATAGGTTTGCCATCACGGCTGTACACCATTCCGGTGTAGAGTCTCCAAGAAGACCTCCAATCTCTTCTTGAAAACCTCCAGCGATAGAGCACACCCTCCACAACCTCTGGAGGCAAGACTACTTTAGTTCTATTCAGATAAGATTACTAAAACCAATGGCTAAAGATATTGAGTAATTTCTGCTGTAAAACAGAAGCCAAATTATTAACTAGTGCTGTCTACTAAGATATATTACATTAGCAGTTCTCAGTTTTTGGGTGGCTGGAATGACATCTTTCTTTTGTAAAAAAATAGCTTTTATTAAAAGATTTTACACAGGTAATAAGAAATATATTGAAAGAAAAGAAAGTAAAATATAAAATAAATGTGAAAAGGGAAAAATGGAAGAAAAAGGAAAGGAAATAAAAGAACAGAAAACATGATCTCTATGTTTCTATGTGTCTCTCTGTATATTTGTAAGTAAAGAAATGGCTTCTAATCTTCCTTTTAGCAGTTCTACATACAATTCTAATCAAAACTCTTTCTCAAACTTTCATCATAATTCCCTTCTTTCTGTAATCTATTCATTCCAATCATCAAATCATCTAAAATCAAATCAAATCATCAAGACCACAAGTCACAATATCCACAGGTGGTTTCTAGTTATTGATAAATATCTATAATGGCCCTTTTTTGCTTAGAGGAAGGCCATTGTAGACATTCATCAATAACGTCATCAGATCAGTCGGTCCATCTAAGCAAGTTCTGTCAATTTCATCAACCAACCATTCTTCCACAGTAGTGTTGGTAGTGGACTGGAATGACATCTCCTCCAGAAAATATATCATTTAATAATTCTCCTGCACTTGTCATTTTGGTGAATATTGAGAGTTTGGAGTGACTTTGACCATCTGGATAGAATAGGATAGGATAGGATAGGATAGGATAGGATAGAATAGAATAGAATAGAATAGAATAGAATAGAATAGAATAGAATAGAATAGAATAGAATAGAATAGAATAGAATAGAATAGAGGCTGGAAGGGACCTTGGAGGTCTTCTACTGAAGTAGGAGACCCTATATATACCATCTCAAGTAGGAGACCATATACCATTTCAGACAAGTGACTGTCCAGTCTCTTCTTAAAAACCTCCAATGATGGAGCGCCCACAATTTCTGGAGGCAAGCTGTTCCACTGGTTAATTGTCCTCACTGCTGGGAAGTTTCTCCTTAATTCCAGGTTGCTTCTCTCTTTGATTACAATTGTTTATGTAGAAAGCAGATTACCTATGCCATAATCTTCGTCCATCGTGTTCAAAGAGGACCTTGACATCTAACAGGCTGTGGGCTGTGCACGATGTGTCCGCAGGCAGCTGGTAAGGCCTATACGGGCACGAAATGTTCTGCCACATGTTGGGCAGACATGTGTGGGCACCATTGTTGCAGCATTTGCAGCTCCGGCTTTGCGAAATGCTCACTTCTCTTGTGCTATGGTTGTTCTTCTGTCCTCAGATGTCTGGCAGCCTTGGTGGATCAGCGTGCGCCATGTTCATCGATCTTGTGCCAGGGTTTCCCAGGAGGTGGTGTCGATATCCAGGGACTTGAAGGAGGCTTTCAATGTGTCTTTGTATCGCTCGCTTTGTCCTCCGTGCGATCGCTTTCCTTGAGACAGCTCACCATAGAGGAGCTATTTGGGGATGCGATGGTCTGGCATCCTTGCAACATGGCCTGTCCAGCATGTCTGGGCTTTCATCAGCAGGGTGGGAATTGATGGCAGGCCTGCTCTGGAGAGGACTTCTGTGTCTGACGCCTTGTCCTGCCACCGGATCCGCAGAATTCTACGGAGGCAGGTCATGTGGAAGTGGTTCAATTGCCTAGCATGCCTCCTGTATACAGTCCATGTCTCACTGGCATACATCGGGATAGTTAGCACTACTGCTCAGTAGACTTTGAGCTTTGTAGCAAGCCTTATTCCATGGTGGTCCCACACGTTGGTCAGTAGTCTGCCAAATGCAGAGCTTGCCTTGGCGATTCTGCAGTTGACCTCAATGTCAATTGTCACTGCACGGGAAAGGGTGCTCCCAACATAAACTGCCTCCTTATCAACATAAAGAAGACCGAAGTGATGCATCAGCTAGCTCCGAAAGCCCAACATCAAGAGCCCACCATCACAGTGAAGGGACAAAAGCTGCAAGCAGTGGACCAATTTAAATACCTTGGCAGCACCTATGTCATAGAACTACCTTGATTCTAGCCATATGCTCCATAGAGAGCTGCCTTGAAAGAATGAAGAAAATAGTCAACTGCATGGAAGAGCTGCTTGGCCACAATGAGATAAGCCAAGAGCAGGCAGTTCTCAGGGCAGAGATGTCAGTAATGTCAACAACTAACAATCATTTGGCATCAAGCAGAATAAAGAGTTCACTGATATAGGAAAAGTGGGTTTAAACTGCATTTTCATGCTGACAGAAGGCATTCAATTTTCAGCTGTGGCTTCATTCTAGTTTGCAATAAAGATTGTTATCTAGCCATGCCATGCTTGATAGACCTCAGTGAAGTTAAGCCATGTGAAGTCAAGGGACTGAAACTTATCCTTGAGACCTGATCTGGTGAGCCCAACAGTTAAGTTTTGTTAGTATTCCTTTTCTTCAGGGGTGCTTCAGTAATTCTAAATATGTTGTACGCCACCCTGAGTCCCCAGGGAGTAGGGCGGCATATAAGAATCCTAAATAAATAATAAACTGCAGTGATTCACTTAAGAACTGTGGCAAGAAATGATGTAAAATGGGGCAAAACTCAGTTCACGCGTGTCTTGCTTAATAACAGAAATTTTGGGATCAATTGCGGTCGTATGTCGACGACTACCTGTATAGTATTTGATGCCAGCTACTGCTGCTTATTCAGTAAACCACAAAACATGCTTTGTTTGGGATGATGATAACATCCAGTCAAGACATGAGATGTCTTGTCTTGCACCTCAGCTCGTGAGGTTTAGTGAAGTTCATTGAAGAAAGACTCTACAGATGTGCTCTTTCCAGATGAGCTCATTTCTATTTCTATTCTATTCATTTCTATTTTTTAACTGCCAAGAAAAGCCATTTTTTATTTATTTCATATTTTCAATGTATTTTTGGGTTCAGATTCAGTTCCACATACTGTATACTTACTGCTGAAGAAACATGTATGCCATTAAGTATCTTGATTTGGCTACTTTTATTTTAGCTTTGGGGTTGTTGTTGTTTTGTTGTTGTTGTTGTTTTAAAAAAACCATGTCTTTCATTGTCTTTAGGCTGAATGAATAAATATTGGTTCCACTAAATTGTCTCAAAAAACATTGCCCCTCCCATTCTTGGCTAAAATGCTATATCATTTCCAGTCTTTATAATTGCAACTCTTCTCTGCCCTTCTCCTATCATGTTTCTCACTGCTGTCCAAAAGTGTAGCACTAAAATTGCCATTATTGTTGACACCATCTGATGTGTTGTTTGCCTATATCTCACAGAAGAGCTTCAGTGCTTCCAGTTGATAGCAAATGCAGTTTTAAAGGCACAGGCACCTCTAGGGTACATCAACATAAATAGAGTTTTCCAAATCAGTGGGAATAATATTTCCACCTAATTTATGTAGGTAAGATCTGGTTCTGGGCTTTCACTTTAAGAAGGATTCAAGTACCAAGATACACCCACGTAACACCTGTTCTCCACCAGCTGCACTGGTTGCCCATTAGTCTCCAGTCGCAATTTAAGGTGTTGGTTATGACCTTTAAAGTCCTACATGGCTCAGGGCCAGACTACCTTCGGGACTGCATCCTGCCACATACCTCCCTACGACCGCTTAGGTCCCACAGAGTTGGACTCCTCCAGGTCCCATCAACCAAGCAATGCCGGTTGGTGGGACCACAGGGGAGAGTTTTCTCTGTGGGAGCTCCCTCTCTTTGGAACCAACTACCGCCAGAGATCCGGACTACCCCTACCCTACTGGCCTTCCGTAAAGCCGTCAAAACCTGGCTCTTCCGGCAGGCGTATGAATGATGGGAAATGTTTTTAATGTTTATATGTATTTTTAATTGCTTTTTATTGTTGCTTTAAATTGATTGTTCATCTTTATGTTGTACGCCGCCCTGAGTCCCTCGGGAGATGGGCGGCCCATAAGATCGAACAAATAAATAAATAAATAATAAATAAACTACAACAAATATAACAAAGCAAAAATAATGGCAGAACTGTAAGCTAAATCTAAGGTGGGGGGGAAATGGAAGCAATTGGAATATTGAGGAAGTAATTGGAATATTGTCCCTTGAGAGGTGAATTATGGTTTTTGTTGTTGTTCAGTTGCTAAGTCAAGTCCGACTCTTTGCAACCCCATGGACCACAGCATGCCAGCCCCCCTGTCCTCCACTGTCTCATGGAGTTTTCCAAAATTCATGTTTATTGCATTGATGACACTAACCATCGCATCTTCCAAGGCACCCGGAAGGCCAGACAAGGAGTAATGGATGGAAACTGATCAAGGGGAGATTCAACCTAGAAATAAGGAGAAATTTTCTGACAGTGAGAACGATCAACCAATGGAACAGAAGTCGCATTCAGAAGTTGTGGGAGCTTCATCACTGGAGGCTTTCAAGAAGAGATTGGACTGCCATCTGTCAGAAATAGTGTAGGGTCTCCTGCTTGGGTGGGGTGGGGGAGGTTGGACTAGAAGACCAAAAGGACCCTTCCAACTCTGTTAAATCTGTTAATCTGTTAAACTTTGCCATCTTCTGCCGTACCCTTCTCCTTTTGCCTTCCGTCTTTCCCAACCTCAGGGTCTTTTCCAACGATCATCTCTTCTCATTAGCTGGCCAATGTATTTGAGCTTCAGCTTCAGAATCTCTTCATCCAAAGAGCATAGCACTCTTGAAATACCACATAGACCAGTGGTTCCCAACTTTTTTTGACCATGCCCCACCTAAGCATCTCTAAAATCCTGATGCCCTCGCCCCATGACATATACTGTAATTCTTACTATTCAAAAAGTTAACTCCTACTCACTCAGAGGAAGCCTAAAAGGCCATTAACTTGGTTTAAACAAGGTTCCAATTGCCCCCATTAAAAATCAAATTGCCCCACGTTGGGAATCACTGACATAGACAGTAGACAAGACCTGTTGCCTATTGCTCTAGAATGCAGGACAGATAATCATATACTGTATTAAATGTTAGCACAGAAGAATCAAACTGAATGTCAGAGGGAAAAACTTCACAACAGTACAAACAATTCAATAGAGGAATCCATTGCCCAGAAAGATGGGCTGGTCTCTTTCTTTGAAAGAGCTCCAGCAGAGACCAAACCGCTATAGATCAGTGATGCTTTAATTTAGATACCTGGACCCAGCAGGAGACTGGACTTGATCACTTAAATAGCCCCTTTCAGCTTTAAAGGACTAGAGAGAAAAATCTATCTCAGTTTTCCACAGAGGAGCATTTAATAATAGAATAAACTCTCTCCTCTAACTTATATAGATCAAAACCTGGCTTACTTTGCTATTCCCTGGTGGATGTCAGCATTTTAAGATCTTGTGCAGTCTTGATGGATGCTCTTATAACATGTTAGAGGGGAAATCCTGCGTTTGGAAAATGCCCAGGATGAAAAAAAAAGAAGAATTTTGCTTTATTTCAGCAGTGGAAACACACATCTGAAGGATTCTGTCAAAATATTCTTTTTTTTCCCTAAGACTCTTCAGCGACTTGTCTTCTGCTTCTCATGCCATTCTTTAGTTCATTTTGAGATGCACTATTTACTTTCAAGACAAATATATTACAGCTTCATCACTGGAACTTCTATCATTCAGGACCATTTTTATGAGAGGATATTTACCCTGTAAACTAGCCATCTGCTGCTGATTGAAGGAGGAGGTAGGAATGTCAGGTAAAGGGGGGAAAATGGAAGAATGGGTAGGCTTACAAATCCTTTTGAGAACAGGTCACTTTGCTTGATGATGAATAAATGTTATTCCCTTAAAAAATCATCATTTGTATCACAGTTCTTCTTTCAAGATTCTGTTTCCAGATACTGTTTCCATATGTTTTCAATTTCAGCAGCTGCTGCTGTTCATCAGGTTTTTTAAAAAAGGCTTTTGATCAGAATGAAACTGAATCTAAGGTAGCATGCTTTATTTTCTCCTTCCTAAGTTTATGGGCATGTGTAGGTTATTATGAGGGGTGATGACAGCTTGACTGGGAGTGCAAAATGTTCAGTAAAGGAACCTGTTTTAAAAATTTCATCAGGAGACCTTTAATATTTCCTGAAATACTAGCATCTCAAAATGGGAGTAAAAAAATAACAAGGTGGCTTGGTAATTTAGGCTGTGGAACAATAACTGAGCAAAATCCATTGCTTGGGAAAGAAAGAGAGAGGGGAGGAACAGAACTAGAGGAAATGCATTTTATAGACTCACCATTGCAGTATTTTATAGTTTTTTTCTTTAAAAATGATTTACTAACATAGTCTCTCTCTCTCTCTCTCTCTCTCTCTCTCTCTCTCTCTCTCTCTCTCTCTCTCTCTCTCTCTCTCTCTCTCTCTCTCTCTCTCTCTCTAACAGACACACACATGATTTCTCAGGATATGTCTGGGAAATGCTTGGCTTTTAATCTACTATATGTATGTTCACATACACAAACACACACACCTCCCTGATGGAGGAAACTTAATTGAGTTTGCTGTGCAGAAGCCAACTCTTAATTTACTTGGTATTCATACAGCTTCAAAGCCCATCCTATAAAGGTTCAGGATCAAAGTCTTTGACTGCCATGGTAACCTTTGCAAACACATTGAATTGAGTTTCCAAATAATTGTGGGGAGGGTGGTGGTGTTACTTTTGAGATTCAGAGGAGGACTATCTCTGAACCAATCTCTATATTGGATGTTCTAGGACTCTGAAGGCTAACAGGAGGAATGTACCTTACAGTTGGGCTGTGAACGTCAGCCTCATAAGATACACGTCTTGCATGGCCATTTCTGAATCAAAATGTTAAAGTGTCTGGTGGTTGACCACCGTGATTTTTGCATAAGCAAGGCAGATAGGATTGAAATTTGGAGAAGGGGAATTGCCTTTGAGGTAATCCAGACAGAAGGTCTCCGGGTACAATTCAAGGTGTTGATCATCATTTTTAAAGCCCTACATGGCTTAGGTTACCTCCGGGACCGCATCCTACCTCATACTTCCCTTTGACCGGTCAGGTCCCACAGAGTGGGTCTCCTCCAGGTCCCGTCAACCAAACAATGTCGGCTGGCGGGGCCTAGCGGGAGAGCCTTCTCTGTAGGGGCCCCTGCTCTCTGGAACCAACTCCCCCCAGAGATACGAATTGTCCCCACCTTGCTGGCTTTCCAAAAAGCCGTGAAGACATGGCTCTTCCTGCAGGCAGGGGTTCTGAGACGATGTGCACCTCGGTCTCCCCCATGTATGTATGCTTTGTATGTTTCTTTTTAAATGTTCTTAAATTGTTATTAAAGTATTTTGTTTAGCTGTTCTTTAAATGTTGTACGCCGCCCTGAGTCCCCAGGGAGTAGGGCGGCATATAAGAGCACTAAATAAATAAATAAATAAATAAATAAATAAATAAATAAATAAATAAATAAATAAATAAATAAATAAATAAATAAATAAATAAATAAATAAATAAGCACTGATCACGAGTATAACACTACTGTAATGTTATAGTAATAGAATCTCGCAAGTATGAAAATATCTCGTCCCTCTCTTAAATTTCCCTCTTGAAAACTAGGAATGGTCCTTTTGGAGATGCTTTCTCTATCCTTACTCCTTTCTTGGATTCAGATTTCATGTATCAAATCTTTGTCTAAGCTGCAGCTCTTCCTCCTGTCTCCCAGGATCATTTCCACACACCATTACAGGAATCTAGAATTAATGGTGGCTTCATTAGGATGTAGCCTATGCAGAGGTGGGTTCCTGCTGGAGCTGTCCAATACGCAGCTCCAGTAGGGAGCGGCGGATTTCACAACTGCTCCGGATCCCTCTCTGCCGGTGCACCTGGCACGTCACCATTTTTTCCTGTGATTATCGGGCGATTTTGCTTCTGCGCATGCGCGGAAGCAAAATCGCACCAAAATCTCGCGAGCGGACAAGCGTACAAGATTTTGGTGAGATTTTGCCTCTGCGCATGTGCGGAAGCAAAATTGCGCTGAAATCTCATGTGCGCGTGCACCCCCTCGTGAGATTTCAGCGTGATTTTGCTTTCGCGCATGCGCAGAAGCAAAATTGTGCGAGGGGGGCGTGCACGTAGCTCCGGCAGCAAGCATGGAGATGCACGCGCATGGCTCCGGCAGCAAGGTAAGTGAGCAACCCACCCCTGAGCCTATGGTATTTTTATGGTATTTTACTTGACTGGCATCCCTTTGGATAAGATCCAAACTCTATTCTCATTTTAATACATTCAACATGCCAAAGCCAGCAACTAATTCATCCAGTAACTGTGATTTATACTATCAAATAAAGAAACTAGTTGCCCCTGTCTGAGGAGAATCAGACAGTTGCTGTACAATTAAGTGATTTTAAAAAACAACAACACAAAACTCCAGAATGTTAATTAACAAGAGATGACATAGATACAATCCTGGGCCAACAGCTTTTGAAGAAATTAAATAACTTCTGTTTGTAAGACAGGCCATCCAATATTTAGATGACGATCTTCTCTATTCTTCTGCCCAGTTGGAATAATCATAAAACTATATAAAAATGAAATATGAGACAGAAGATATTATTCTAGTAGTTATAATGGGTAATCTCACATATCTCACTACACAAAAGGCCAAGAGCAAAGTTTACAGAAAACTAGCATTGGATAAAGTCCAGTGTCTAGTAAAGGAGCCAATATATTTCCTAAACACATTTTCATTGCCCTTTTTTTTAACTACTCTAAACAATTTGGTTTGGTCAGCAAACTTGGCCATTTCACTCATACACGAGTTCATTTATGAAAAAGGAAAGAGCACTGATTCAAATACAGATCCTTGAGGAAGGTTGCACTTCAGTTTATATGAAGGATAAGCAGCAAGGCTGTTGACATTTTCAAACCTCATGACCACATACTCCATAATTCCAGGGCAACGATGAGAGATTAGATGTTTCTATTCCTGATCTGTACTGTGGGAAGCCCCTCCCCTCCTAGAGAATGAAATATTTTGGGGAATATTAAAAGAGGCAGGAGAGAATATTTCCCCAAAAGGAGAAATGGAGAAAAATCTTAACAAAGGCAGAAAGCAGTCCCAGTCTTCCTGCCATAGGGAAACAGCTTCAAACTAAGAAGCTAGAAGAGGCTGATCTTTAGGAATGCAGATTTTGTACCCATTCAGAAAGACTGGGCCAATCTATTCACAAACAAAATGCCTTCAGCCACAGCTCCCAGTAAATTAAGTAAATTAAGTAAGTAAATTAAGAATTTACATCCCCCCCACCCAAATTCTAAGGACAGGACATGACCTTTAGGACATAATAACTTTAACCCACCACCATTGAAATAGTAAAAGATACAAGGCTCACTACATTGCACAACTCCCTGGAGCATCTCAATAACTGAACCCCAGAACCCTATAAAAATTCATCCACTCACTCAGACGTTTTGTCAGCCACCCCAGAAACATGCTGCTGTCACTGAAGTTTCTGGAAAACCAGATGGACACAGGCCTTCTTTCCTTGTAGCCAGCCTCCATTTTATTTCCAGCGTTTTTCTCCCAGCTTGGAACAGGACGGGATTTTTCTTCTCACAATACTTATTCCATTTTTTTAAAAAAAATCAGTTTCTGATCTTTGAGAAAACTTCACAGTTTCTTTAGTGTTGGCTTGGGAATGATATAGAAAAGAATCATGCCACAAATTGTGCTCTTAACGAATAAAGGTGTTTCACTCCTAGAAATTTGTGATGGGTTATTTATTACAAGCAGGAGAGCCAGATTAGTGTAGTGGTTAAGGCATCAGGCTAGAAACCAGGAGACCATGAGTTCTAGTCCTTCCTTGGGCACAGAGCCAGCTGGGTGACCTTGGACCAGTCACACTCTCTCAGCCCTCGGAAGAAGGAGACAATGGCAAATCACTTCTGAAAAACCTTTGCCAAGAAAACTGCAGAGATTTGTCCAGTTTCCAAGAATGATTAAATGGAAGAAAGAAAAATTTTCAAGCAGAGGCAAAGTCAGGTGGTCACAAAAGTTATTCCACATATTTGAAAAGAAGTTCACCCGCTCACCCGCATATCTTTGCCCTTAAATGATCTGGTGAACTGTTCTCTGGTTTCTACATTAAAAATAGGAAAGGAAAGAATAGTTACCCTAGAAAACTGCCTTGCAAAGTAAACTGAAAAATAGGTCAGATTTACAACTATTCAGCAGTCTTTAATGAGAAACTTTGCAAAAAAAAAAAGGTTTCAAAGTCTTGAAGAAAAGCAACTAGTTTATTTTACTAGCTCAACTTACTTCACTTAGCTTAGCCATCTAGAGAAGGGGTGGCCAACCTTGCAACTTTAGGACTTGTGGACTTCAACTCCCAGAATTCCCAGCCAGCATGGGGATTCTAGAATAATATGGGAGATCTAGATTAAAATCCATACAAGACTCCATTTTATGGTCTATCTAAGATATAGAGCACCTATGTTACTTAACCTAATGTCACTTAAACTAATGTCCAGAATGGCTTAAATTCTCTGAAAATCATTTTCCTCAACCTGAAAAAAATACAAGAGTTTATAAATTAAATAATGGATTGTGCCTAAGAATCTACTTTTCCTTTCCTTTTTGGATTTATTCATGTCATACATTTATTTATTTATTATTTATTTATTATTAGGTTCTTCTATGCCGCCCTACTCCCTAAGGACTCAGGGCGGCGTACAACATTTTAAAAGAACACTAAACAATAAACATTTAAAAACAGTTTTAAAACATTAAAAAGTTAAAAGACATTCAACAACATACATACTGGGGGAGATCTCGGATAAAAACTAGTCTCTACCCCCTGCCTGCAGGAAGAGCCATGTCTTGACGGCTTTCCAGAAGGCCAGCAGGGTGGGGATAATTCAGATCTCTGGGGGAAGTTGGTTCCAGAGCATGGGCCCCCCCACAGAGAAGGCCCTCCCCCTAGGGCCCGCCAGCCTGCATTTCTCAGAGGAGAGACATGTGTATAAGAAGAGCGAAATATAAGGAGCCTCCAGTACTTAATTTTACATTTGAAATGCCCACCTTTTAACTGCCGACAGAGGTAAGGATTAGCCCCCAAAGGGTTGTTCAGATATCCTGTATTCTAGGATGCTTCCAGACAACCTCTTATAGGGTGTATCTTCATAAACTATTCTGCCTTTCTATCTTACCTAAGCACAAGATAAATTAATGATCTATTGTTTGTGAAATATACTGCCTCTTATTAACCCAGTTGATAAAGTTTCAAAGGACAACAGCTAATTGGTTCTGCTCCTTGATAAGCTGGGAAAACGGATGTTTTTTTAAGAGGGAACTGGACTTTCTTGTTTTTCTTTGAAGACATTTCGCTTCTCATCCAAGAAGCCTCTTCAGCTCTGAGCTAAAGAAGCTTCTCAGATGAGAAGCGAAACATCTTCAAAAAAAAAAAAAACAACCCAGGAAAGTCCAGTTGCCTCTTGAAAAAACACCTTTGGGAAAAACATGAGCTTGATGACTGAGAATCTCCATAGACAGGAAAATGGAGTTTACCAAAAAAAGTAGCTTAGACAGTAAGTCTCATCAGCCACGGCCATCTCACCATTGCCATCTCACCATGGCCAACTTGCCATGGCCATCTCACTGTGAGACAACTTACTGCAGCCAACTCACGACAAGCCAACTCACCACGGACAGTTCCATGTGGGATAACTCAAGGCAATAAATGTTATCTGCCACTGTTTCTTTGACATTATTTCTGTTAACGAAAATGGATATAATATCAAAGAAACAATTGTGGATAATATTTATCATGTTGAGTTATCCCATGTGGAATTTTCCATTGGGAGTTGTTCCACGGAGCGTTGGCCACAGTGAGTTGTTCCACAGTGAGTTGGCTACGGTGAGATGGCAAGCTGGCCATGGCAAATTGTCCCATTCCATCCTCAGTTGGCTGTTACACCATTTGCTTAAACTGTGTGCTAGTCAGAGGTGGTTAATGGAGAAAGATTTCTTCACTGGTAACAAACTATGAGTAGAAAAGAGTAAGGAGAGAAGTAAAGCAGTATGTTTAAGTGTGAGGGGACAGGCAGCAACTTTCCAAGTCTTAAACCTGAACAATGGAAGCATCAGGGATACATATATTCCTATGTTCACTTAGCAGCTAATTTGGCATGAGTAATAGGTGGGTTATTCCCCTCCCCCAACTGGTATTAAGAATTGCTAATACTGGGTGCTAAATCTCAACAAAACAGTTAAATGTCAAGCAAAATAGTTTGAACTACATTTTATAATTGTTTCATAAGTCAGGTATTTCCTAATAAATTATTCCATTTGTAATTTTGCTCCTGTCCATCTCTATTTAGCTTAGCAGAGATGAAAGCAGCATAGTTATTCCCTTTATTAATTTTAACACCCGCTGAAATGAAACTGCTGTTCTGCAACTGATTGCTTAAACATGTAGATTATATACGAAAATGTAAAACATTTTCTATCCTTTGTTCCGTATTATTTATTATTTATTATTTATTTTATTTTTATTTATTTGTTTGTCAAACATGTACAAGATAGCAGGTATAGGTATAAACATAAACATAAACAAAGTAAGTGCTGATAAATGAGGACAATGGGACAGTAAGACAGGGATGGTAGGCACGATGGTGTGCTTATGCATGCCCCTTACAGACCTCTTAGGAATGGGGAGAGGTCGACTGTAGACAGTCTAAGGTTAAAGTTTTTGGGGTTTGGGGAAGAAACCACAGAGTCAGGTAGTGCATTCCAGGCATTGATCACTCTGTTGCTGAAGTCGTATTTTCTGCAATCGAGTTTGGAGCGGTTTACCTTAAGTTTGTATCTATTGTGTGCTCGTGTATTGTTGTGGTTGAAGCTGAATTATTCATTGACAGGTAGGACATTGTGGCTGATAATTTTATGAACTACATTTAGATCAGATCGAAGGCGCCGTAGTTCTAAGTTGTCTAAGCCCAAAATTTCAAGTCTGGTGGAATGAGGTATTCTGTTGCGAGCCTAGGAGTGGAGAACTCTTCTCGTGAAATATTTCTGGATTCTCAATTGTATTAATGTCCGATATGCAGTGCGGGTTCGATACGCGTCTATATTCTAATTAAACTTCCCACTGAAAGAAAGGCATACTGTGTAGTAGAACAGCATATAAAACCCATTTCTGATGAGGTTTCCTTAATACTTGTTCCAGTGTGTTTCAATTCAAGAAAAATTTTATAATAGAAGCTTGAGAGTAAAGCCACTGAGAATAACTGAAGCCACTTTATTAAGGAACTTCCCAGACTCTCTGTTGTTTAGCCACTTGATTCAATAAGATAATGATAAAATATCCAAGAGGGTATAGAAATTAATGCTATGGATTAATACGGGGCTTAAATATGGGGACTTTCTAGGATCTCATACTTTTAAACAAATTGCATTGATTAATCTTCCTGGAAGAATCAGAGTATAATCACATTTTCTTTTATGCCATCTTTCATACATTTTTTCTACTACACCCAAGTTACAGACTGAACTAGACTGAACTCTTTTTAAAAATAAGCCAAACTAATGGCAAAGTATATTTCAGTCTAAATTACAAATGCAGAATAAACAATCCATCTAAAGTAGGGCATGCTACTTATGTCTACTATTAATCAGGTATTATCTTTCAGCAAAAATAGATTTTGTCAGACTTAGCTTAAGGCCATCAACAATGTAAACCAAGAATTTAATGCACATAAAGAATATTTTTATGTTACGTGTTATATGGAAATTTGTTTATCTTAATTGCTAAGATTGTTCCAGACTTCAATAATGTTTTCTACAGTAAACATAGGAACATCAATGAAGTATTAAATTTCTGCATTCGGGGTACTATATATTACTTTAACTGAGATTTATATCATTGAGTAATATAATATATAAGCATTTTACACATATAGAATGCTACAATGCCAGAAAGTACTGTATTTTTTGGAGTATAAGATGCACCTTTTTCCTCCCTAAAAGTGGCTGAAAATTTGGGTGCGTCTTATACTCTGAATGTAGCTTTTTCAAAGCTTTTTTTCCAGCCCTAACTAGGTGCTAACGATCTTCCCAGCTCTTACCTTGCAGGCTCTTTCATTGTTACTCTCTCCGAAGAATGTTTTTCCAGCCCTAAGTCTTTGCAGGGTTTTTTTCATTGCTCTACTTGCTCCGAATAAGTTTTTTTCTAGCCCTAACCAGGTGCTAACCATCTTCCCAGCTCTTACTGGCTTGCATGCTCTTTCATTGTTACTCTCTCAGAAGAAGGTTTTTTAAGTCCTAACCAGGGGATAAAATAATGTGCTGAAGCTGCTCCAAATAAGTTTTTTTTAGCCCTAACCAGGTGCTAACGATCTTCCCAGCTCTTACTGGCTTGCAGGCTCTTTCATTGTTACTCTCTCAGAAGAAGGTTTTTTAAAGTCCTAACCAGGGGATAAAATAATGTGCTGAAGCTGACCAGACTAAGGACACTAGCCAGATGAATACCTGGTAGGCAGATTGTTTTCCCCTATTTTCCTCCCCAAAAACTAAGGTGCGTCTTATACTCCGAAAAATACGGTAGTTATTTGAGCAAATCATTTTCCCTAATATTTTTTCACCTGTGATGATTCAGTCATCAAACTTAACCATACTTTATTAAACACATAAATATTAAACTAAGAGAAAATGTACAGATGGTCCTCATTTAGTGACTACTGTTGGGACTGGCAACTCAGTGTTTAAGTGAAGCAATTGCTAAGTAAAACGATGACTGTGTGTATAATCTCTCTTCAGCCTTCCTTTGTTTTATAAACCTGCAAAGGTTATATCTAAATGTAAGGATTGGTTGCAAAGTTACTTTTTCATCATTGTTGTAATTGCAAATGGTCGCCATATGAAGCAGTCGCTAAACAAGGACCAGGCACTATACATTATGTCTTGTTGTTCCAAAATACAGATTTGACAGATTTTATCTCACAGTGTTAAGAGATATAGGAAATTAGGTGCAAAGTCTTACACAGTTAACAAAATTCTTTGTATTTTTTGATGGACTTCATGGAAATCTTCCATTCTAGTAGAAACATCCCCACAGAATTCTCTTTTACAGGGAAAAATGTTTAGAGAGTTACTTAAGCAAAATTAATTCCTTATTCCAGGAAACAAAATTTTGGCTACTTGGTGAATTCTTGATTCAAAATATCTGTTGTTGTTAATGACATAATGGGAAATGCTATATCAAATTTGGCAGGATCTATTCAAATGACCAATGAGGCAGTTCAGAGAACAGCAAGGCAATCTGTTCTCTAGGCTTTGGCCACTGCTGTTTCTACTTCTGGTGTTTCCACCATTTCACCTGGAGATTTATAGATGCATCTGGATTTTGTAAAATAAGAGCAGCATGAAAGTGCAGCCATTGCTGACCAAACAACAACGGATTAATCTATTGTAAATGAAGACCTGATTGAACCCACCATAAATCACAAGGCTAAGCCTCTTGACTATTCAAAGAGCAAGGCCAGCCATCTGGCCAAAATTGAGACTTTGGGCTAATGAGTAGCTTGGATACCTCCCACTATTGTGTTATCTGGAGGAATATTAAAATAGGAAAATATTTTTTCCCCTTAAAATGCAGGTGAGGCTAAAATTAAATTAAAATTAAAGTTCTAAATTAATTCAGCAGCATTACTTTACATATTACTGTTGCTTGAATGTATTGATATCCTAGTGTCTTCTTGTGTGTGTGTGTGTGTGTGTGTGTGTGTGTGTGTGTGTGTGTGTGTGTGTGTGTGTGTAATGACATTATTCTTGTTATTGTAAATGTAGCCCTAGTTGAATTCACACACTCAAATGTATCATCACTGATTGCAGCATCAAATGATCATGTTCACTTGTGGAACACTCTGGCCCTCCCAGATTAAAAAATATATGGATAACTTTTATTTTCAAAGTAAATCTCTTGGGAAACAGCTTGCATATTTGATTATTATTATTTGACAAGGCTGTAGAAAACAATGAAGAGAGTGATAAGTGTTTTGAAAAATATTTTATTTCCCATGGAGTACACAGTACAAGACAAGTGTTTTTAAAAGGGTTTTTTTTAACGCAATAAAATAAATTGTGTTATGAGGTTAGAATGTAAACCAAACCTTTTTTTTTTCATACTAGTTTTAATTCTCAGAAAAATAGAAATGTAAAAAACTGATGGCAGAAAAAGACCTAGCGCTCCATCGAGTCTATCCTTTGGATTTATTTGTATTATGTTTAGTTTTTAGTTTTTATTTATATATTTTATTAATTTTTATTTTATGTTTTTATTTTTAACTTTTGTGGGATGATGGACATGTGTTAATGCCAAGCATGTTTAAACTCAGTTACTGATTATTGACTCACTAGCTCTGCTGGAAGTTATTTCCAAGCTACCACTACTCTTTCTGTGAAGTAATACTTCAGAATCAGAATAGAGCTGGAAAGGATCTTGGAGATAATAATAATAATAATAACAGAGTTGGAAGGTACCTTGGAGGTCTTCTAGTCCAACCCCCTGCTTAGGCAGGAAACCCTACACTACTTCAGACAAATGGTTGTCCAACATCTTCTTAAAAACGTCCAGTGTTGGAGCATTCACAACTTCTGAAGGCAAGCTGTTCCACTGGACTAGATCCACTGGACTAGATCTTCTAGTCCAGCCCACTGCTCAAGCAGGAAACCCTATACCATTTCAGACCAGTGGCTGTCCAGTCTCTTTTTAAAAGCCTCCAGTAATGAAGCACCCACAACTTCTGAAGGCAAGCTGCTCCACTGGTTAATTGTCCTCATTGTTAGGAAGTTTCTCCTCAATTCCAGGTTGCTTCTCTCCTTGATTAATTTCCATCCATTGTTTCTTGTCCTGCCCTCTGATGCTTTGGAAAATAAATTGACCCCCCTCCTCTTTGTGGCAGCCTCTCAAATACTGGAATACTGCTATTATGTCCCTGCAGTCCTTCTTTTCCCTAGACTAGCCAAACCCAAATCCTGCAACCGTTCTTCATATGTTTTAGTCTCCAGGCCTTTAATCATCTTCTTAGTTGCTTTCTAGCATTACTTCTGAACTTGCCTCCTGCCAGTTTGACTGTTCTTGATTTTTGCTTAATATAAAGATGAGGACAGCAATAATAACTATGGCTTTATATCTCTATTCCAGGACCCTTGAGTGGTGCTGTGGATGTCCTATCCAGGTGTCTAGGCTACAGACATTGAATAAACAAACAACAGTGTTACTGAACAATGTTTACATCAAGATTCCACACCTCTGATTCAAATGACCCTAAGGGCACAGATAAAATCCCAAGTAACCTCAAGGGCTCTCAGAGAGTGTTAAGACCAGATGATTGCAAAGAAGCACAATCCTTCCTCCCCCGCCCCCCACTATCCTGTCAGGAGCTATCTTTCCATCCCACTAGTCTCAACCGTCAGTACCTGTGCTTCCATCTCCCTCACCATCCAATAAAACTAATGAAGCTTCCTGGATGGGAACCAAAACCTCTTTTTGTTCTTCTTCCTCAAAAAATCACCTCCAGTTGCCTTTTCAAAAAGCAACAACCTACCGGCTCATAATGTGTTGACTTGTTACACTGGAGATAAAGAAAAGATGGTAATGCCAGCATGCTTTCCTCGACACAGCTGCCATCTGCTTAACAAGGATGAGTTGTGAGATGGGATAGATCTCAAAATTGTGTCCATTCTTGAATGGGGAAGTGGTACCTCATCCAAAGTTAAAGATGGAATATCTCCAGATCAGTGGTGGGTTCCTATCGTTGCGATCCATTCTATAGCACCGGTAACGGCCCGCTGGTGATGTCACAGTACCGGTGTGGTCGGTTGCCAATGCCTGGGTGCCGCCATTTTTTTTAAAAAAATTTTTACATAAAAAAAAAATTTCTTCTGCACATGCCCAGAAGCCGAGTTTCCGGCACTGCTCATGCGCTGCCGTCCTACCCCACAGTGAGTCCAAGCAGGGGAGGATGGCTGAGGGAGCGCGTGAGACGCTGAAAGAACGGGCGGCAGGAGCTATCTCCATTCCCCTCCCTTCAGCAGTCCGAGAAGCCACAAACGCGCGGTGATGATCCTAGGCATTTTTGCACGTTTGAGACTTCTCGAGCTGCTGAGGGGAGGGGGAATGGGCGGCAGGACCTATCTCAGTTCCCACCCCTTCAGCAGTCCGAGAAGCCACGCCCACCCGGTCACATGGCTGGCAAGCCACACCCACCCGGTCACATGGCTGGCAAGCCACACCCACAAAATAAGCCACGCCCACAGAGTGGTAGTAAAAAAAATTAGGAACCCGCCCCTGCTCCAGATGTAGGTGGCTCTGGGACAGGACTTCAATAGCCCTATTGGGCCTGCTTAGGGATGAAAAATATAATTGGGTATCAGCATTCTAATGATACTGAGCCCTAAACTACCTCACCAGCAATTTAATATAAAAATTGAATAAAAAGAGAAAAGGAGTTGAATTCTGAGATACTTTCCACCCCTAGAATTTTTTTTAAAAGTGGGTAATGTCTGGCATCATAACGAAATTCCACCTTTAAAAAAAATGGAAATCTTGGCCAAGCACTTTTTGATCGTGCAAGCAAAACTCAAGAAAGAAAGGTCATAAGAAATGAATACTAACCCTTGATTATGATCCTTGTTGATAGCATAACTAAAGGTTACATTCCATATATTAGCATTCTAAGCAGTAACCACAGTGCTGTGCAGAAGTTGCCATATGATAAACACAAGGACTTTAAGATCTTTAAGTTAGGCTCCAGCATAACTCCAACTATCTCTTAGTAATTGTCAGCCCCTCTAATATATTTAATGTACTATTATTTGTTTAAAACAAAGGAAAAAGGACATAGTAGTCTGGAAAGCAACAAGCCAGTTTCCAAAATTATCTTTAATCCAAGAAAATCCTTTGGATTTCATGGATTATGGGTTGATCACCAGATGTTCAGACTGGATTTGACATTTTTATCCACCTATCGAGTCCATCCCAGGGAAATGGGATAGGCAGATATTGTTGTTTGATAAAGGTATTGTTGCAGGATGTAAGCCGTTCCAAGTAAAGCTGCCTTTTGCAATTGACTGATGGTGATTTTGTCAATGCCGGTGTTCAAGTGGTGCTCCAGATGTTTTGGGATTGCACAAAAGGCATCTATTCCCATTGGGACTAACTTTGCTTTATTTAATCACAGACATTCTATTGGCAGGTCTTTGTATTTTGTGATTTTCTCCAGTTCTTTTTCTTCTATTCTGCTGCCTCGATATTGCCGCAACCACTATTCCAGGCCTTTCAAACTGGCAGCCCAAGGGCTGGTACGGGCTCACGGGCTGCACCCACCCCAGCTCCGCAAAGGCAAAAAACATTGCGATACGTTACGATATGGCCCATGATGCGAGCGAGTTTGACACCCCTGCACTATTCAATCTTTCTCATCTTTCTTAATGATTTTTATTAAGTCTGGGATCAGGGGTGAAATGCTACCGGTTTGGGCCAGTTCGCCCGAACCGGTAGTAAAAAAAATGCTTAAAAAAAAAGAAAAGTTTCGACAATCACCTGTGCCATGCGCGATCGTCGGCAGTTTTTAAAAAATCTTTTTAAGCATTTTTTTTACCAACGGTTCTCCGGAACCAGTAGTTAAAATGCTTTAAAAAGTTTAAAAAAAGTTCTTACCATCACGTGTCGCACAACTGATCGTCAGCACTTTTTTTTACTTTTTAAGCATTTTTACTACCAGTGCTCCGGAACCGGTAGTTAAAAATGCTTTAAAAAGTAAAAAAAAAAAGCATGAAATCCAAAAGCATGCGTTTGGTGTGGACTGTGCATGGGCGTGCAGCGTGCATCTGGTGCGCACTGCGCATGCATGTGCGCAGCATGCATCTGGCACGCACTGCACATGCGCACATGCAGTGTTCATCTGGCACTGCGCATGTGCAGTCAGCGAACCGGTGGCTACCCATGGAGGATTTCACCACTGTCTGGGATGTAATGTGGCAGGTCCTTATTTGTTTGAATTCTAAGGTTTCAGTACACTTTAGCTTCTTCATTTTCTACTCCTTTGTCTATTTTGTGGGCCCACCAGGCATTGGTTGCAGGCAAGTGGTATTTCTTGCACATATTCCAATGATGTCATACATGTAGTCAGAGACCAGTATAAGTAGAGTGTGCTGTGAATGAATGAGTTAAAATGGATAGATATATTAATATAGATGATATAGGTATAGATATTCTATCATAGTAGATGATAAACAAAATAAAGTTTAAGACAGAGTTAAAATTATTTTTAAAACATCCATAATTCAGGTCCATATTAAGTTATAATGTAAATATTAAAATAACAAATGTGATAACCTCAAAAATTATATCAAAATAATAGTATCTAAAATTTAAATGAATTATAGTTACAGAGAACATATTGTGGAAGACTGGCCCATCGGAATCTGATGGATCTTCCGTGCTGTTGCACAAAATCTAGCTACATGAGTTGTAGCAAGGGGGACTTCATCTATGAGCAGCATCTGAGCTGCGGTGGTGCAGTGGTTAGAATGCAGTATTGCGAGCTGACTCTGCCCACTGCCAGGAGTTCGATCCTGACCATCTCAAGATTGACTCAGACTTCCATCCTTCCAAGGTCGGTAAAATGAGGACCCAGATTGTTGGGGGCGATATGCTGATTCTGTAAACCATGTAAAGAAGGCTTTGAAGTACTGCATTTAAGTCTAAGTGCTTTTGCTATTGCTATCTGATCAAATAGATCAAATTTGGGGTGACCAGGAGATCTACTGATCAGAGGCAATATGTGTCTGATTTAGATGTCTGCATAAAAGGAGCAATGAAGAAGAACATGTTCTGTACAGTGAGTCCTCCATTAGGTTCATAAGTTGTAATACCATAAAATGAATCAGTCATGTGATTCTCTATGGCAAAAATTAGAAGTGCTATTTTTTAGAAAAACCATCATAAAACGCAGTGATATGACCACAAGATACTGCAAATGGCATAACTGTGACCATTTCTCTGAGTGCCTGAAATGCAGTCATGTGACCATTCGAGAGAGGAGTAACCATCGGAACTTCAGACCCAGATCATATATCCCCCTTTTTCAGGTAGGTCGTTACTTTGAACGGTTGTTAAGCAACTGGTCATAAGTCAAGGACTGCTTGCAGTTTCCCCCTCTCTGGAATCACAGCCTTTCAACTTGCAAGGTCTACTTCATTTAGATTTATTTATTTATTTATTTTATTTGTCAAGCATATATGATTATAAGCAAAGTATAAACAGTAAAACATGATTGAATATATATGTAATTTTACAAGCATGAATAAGAGTAAAAGACGTATGAATATATGGGTACATTAGGACAGGAATGGTAGGCACGATTGTGCGCTTATGCACGCCCCTTACAGACCTCTTAGGAATGGGGTGAGGTCAATGGTAGATAATCCGAGGTTGAAGTTTTTGGGGTTAGGGGAAGAAACTACTGAGTCAGGTAAAGTGTTCCAGGCGTTGACAACTCTGTTGTTGAAGTCGAATTTTTTGCAATCAAGTCTGGAGCGGTTTACATTAAGTTTGTATCTATTGTGAGCTCGTGTATTATTGCGGTTGAAGCTGAAATAGTCGTTAACGGGTAGGACATTGAGGCAGATAATTTTGTGAGCTACACTTAGGTCAGATCGAAGGCGGCGGAGTTCTAAATTTTGAAGTCCCAACATTTCAAGTCTGGTTTTATAAGGAATTCTGTTGTGAACAGAGGACTATAATACTCTTCTTGTGAAGTATCGCTGGACATTCTCAATTGTGTTAATGTCTGATATGTAGTGTGGGTTCCAGACTGATGAGCTGTATTCAAGAATCAGTCTAGCGAATGTTTTGTATGCTCTGGTTAAGAGTACAATGTTACCAGAGAAGAAGCTGAGCAAGATTTGGTTAACCAGTCTTAATGCCTTCTTTGCTATGTTGTTGCAGTGGGCTCTGGCACTTAGATAGTTAGAGATGAGTACTCCAAGGTCCTTTACTAAGTGAGGATCATCATCAAGATGATGATGATCAATGTATATGAGACAATGTATATGAGACAATGTATATGAGACATTGGATACAAAGAATGCTTATGCCCGCATCCAATAAGAGCGCACTCATGTTCTAAAAAAAGATTAAGCTCTAAATAGTATAAAAATTAAGCTCAGCTGCTGTTTCCATCCTTTTTTGGGGGTGTGTGTGTTCCATTAAGAACCAACTCCTGTTTTCAGTTCAAATGCTGTTAAAAGTTACAAATGACACTTTTGAAGAGACATATTTTCTTCCCTGTCATCTCTTCTAAATGTTCATCAGTGCCCACAAGGCACTCTGCCCTCTGTGTTCTCATTTTTTGAAAAAAAAAGTTATTTTAATAATAATAAGAAGACACAAAAGAGAAAGATGGCATATACCATGTAGATTCTAGCGACATTTCTACTTCCAAGAATGCCTCAAGACCCCATGATACTGTCACAATCGTTCTTGAAAAACAAGATTGACTGGCGTCACTTTTTGACCTTGTTTGAAAGTCTGTCGGTTAGGCTAGAAAAATAGCCTAGGATGCTACATCACATTCTGGACAATTAGAGGAGATTCATCAGATTAATGTCTGACAAGTGGGGGGTTGGGTAGTACCTGTAGCCAGGGTTCCTACCGGTGCAGTCCACTCTACCGCACTGGTAGCGGCTGGCCGATTATGCAAATTGCACACAACACCGGTCCGTCATCTTCACCGGTCCATTGCGCGTCACCAACTTTTTTCAGAATTTTTGGGCTTTTTTTGCTTCCTGCGCATGCGCGGAAGCAAAAAAATCACCAAAATCGCACACACGGGTGTCCCCTCATGAGATTCCCCTCACATGGAAATGTGCGCGCAGCGCACTGGTAGCAAAATAGGGAGCAACCCGCCCCTGGCTGTAGCCATCAAGGCAGTCATTTTGGGAGAGTGCCCACACCACATCTTAAACTCCACGCGTACAGAAAAGCTTGCCTACCGATATGCAACCCATCTTTATGAAAATGAATACAGGGAGAACTCTTGACATCTCCAAAAGCATAATTTAGAAACAAGTGGGAGAAGAGACATTAATTAGTTTACCAAGAAAGAGGTATTAATGTCATCTTAACAATTTCACATTCTTTTAGGCTTTAATTTAATTGTCAGAAACTGTACGGGTTGCCCTTATCTCCCATCTCCTTATTTTCAGTATTTTCCTCACTACAAATAGAATTACCATGTCTGGGCTGCAACCATCCAGACAATATCTAGGTGGCAAAAGGAAACCACAACATTTTGCTGTGATGTCTTTAGCTGTCAGGTGCAAAGATCAGGAGCATCCATTAAGTTGCAGTACAGAAGATTTATTCAGCCCAAAACACAAGTAGGCAACTAAAGTTCAGCACTAAATTGGCGCTAGATAAGGGTCAACAGAATACTGGAGAAGTAGGATTTGGATTGTTTGTGGCCATGTAATGACTCTAAGCTGATGATGCACTTAACACCCACCCCAGTTCTGCCTGTTCTTCTACATTAACTCTGGTCTCATTTTATTCATTCTGTTATCACCCTTTTTGGTGTGTCACATTGGTGTGTCATTGGTGTGCCTATATATTTTTGTTTGGGTGCCCTTGAATCAGTCTTGACTTTGGCCAGTTTCATGGACCTTGACTTGCAATTTCCTTGGCAGCTCTCCAGAAATAGAATGGGACAACTCATTGCGGGACAATTTAGCAATTCTATTTAAGTATTTACAATAATTAAAAATTATTTTAATTTTGTTAATTCACACTTCATTTTGTCCCTCCTTTTGCAACCTTTATTTAATGATTCTATTCAATCATTTCTTTGATATTAGTGTAACTCTTGCCCTGCAGTGAATTGTCCCTTGGCGAATTGGCCATGGCAAGTTGACTGTGATGAGTTAGATGTGCTGAGTTGGCCGCACCGAGTTGTCCTAGGTCCATGATGGAGAACGTATGGCACGTGTGCCACAGGTGGCACGCGGAGCCATATCTGAGGACACGTGAGGCGTTGCCCTATGTCAGCTCCAGCGCACATGTGCGCGCTGGCCAACTGATTTTTGGCCTTCTGGAGGGCGGGAGGAGGCTGTTTTTGCCCTCCCCAGTCTTCAGGAAAGCATCCGGAGCCTATGGATAGCGAAAAATGGCCCAAAGGGCCTACCGGAAGTACAGAGGCTTCAGTGAGACCTGTGTACATGCGTGGGGGGCAGCGGTGTGTGTGTGTGTGCGTGCATGCACGGGGGAAGGGCATTGCAGTATGGGTGTGGGCACACGCACGTGCTCTATTGCGCGTGGGCGCGCCCTTTTGGCACTCGAGCAAAAAAAGGTTTGCCATCACTGTCCTAGGTCCTTCCAAAAGTGGCTTGCCATGATCTACTGGCATGTTTGTGGATTTCCCAGACTAAGGATAGTGAGACGTTCAAAGCAAGAATAACAAGCTGGATCTCACCATTCTAATTAACACTTTACACCACACTCATTTTTATGAATCATATACCGGTCATTTTAGCTTAGGTTATGCAGTAGCCACAACAACATTGTTACTTACACTTCACTGTATCGTTCAACCCCCCAAAATAGGCTTAATTGAATAAAGTGTGTATAAAATAACCAAGAGGCAGAGGTGGGATCCTGCCGGTGCGGTTAATAGCTGTTGTTCGGCACAGAGCCGAAGACGCTGCTGCCATTCGCGGAGCCGGAGCCTTTCCCGGGTGCTTTCCCCACTCGCATGGATGCCGCCAATTGCGTTCTTTTGGCCTCTGCGCATGCGCAAAGCATTCCACATGTGTAGAGGGCAAAAGAACGCAATTGGCGGCATCCATGCGAGCGGGGAAAGCGCCCGGGAAAGGTTCCGGCTCCGCGAACGGCAGCAGCGTCTTCGGCTCTGCGCCGAACAACAGCTATTAACCGCACCGGCAATCAGAGGCAGGAACCCACCTCTGCCAAGAGGTTACTCAAAGACACCTGTAAAATAAAACTCAGGTGACAATAAATATCTTTGCTCTTAAGATGCTGGAAACTCTTGGCTGTTTTTGACTTACTGACTTACTCCTACTTTACACCTGCTTTACAAAGAGAAGGAAATCCAGCTGCACATACCTTCCGTGTTTACAGTTGTGGCCTTGCTGCTTTCAAAGTAAACATAAATACAATCTCCTTCTTCTTTCATTGCCAAGAAAAAAACAAACAGAAAAATTGAAAAGGGTCAAGTTGAGCCTCAGCCACTGGCATAGGGGGAAACCAGGATGTTAAAGTAACAGCCTGTTCTCTTGTATGAATAACTTCCTAACAATCTGCTGAAGGAATGAATTTGTATCAGGCTGAAACCCCAAACCACCATATTTTTAATTTGCCAAGCACCTGTGAAAGGATGCAGCTGCAAAACCCTGGAAAAACAATGGGAACTGTGACAGTTCATTAATATAAACCAGCAACTAGAGGTATTTGGGAAGAGTCATTGATACAGAATTACGCTGGAAGATACATTGGCAAGTCCTGGAGTATACCAAGCAAAGAGCTAACTAAGATTATAGATGGGTGTACATCAAGTAAAACATAAATACCGTCTGATTAATTAAATATCAGAATTGTGGGGGGAGAAAGTGCAATTCCCCCTTCTTTGTCATTCTCCTCACCTCCCTGAAAAATTACAATCCTGTGCAAAATTACTTAGGAATGTGTTTGTTATTGGACTTGATAGGAAAGACTCCATTCCAGTGATAGTAGGCATAGATTTGCGCTGACAATAAGCAGGTGTTAATTGCTGGGAATTATATATAGGAACTGTATCACTGGTGAGTAATGGTTTTAAAAATGAAAATGCTAGACCTAAAATGTAATTGGAACTAGTCTTATGAATGCAAGTCCTTTCTCCTACTTCTTTGTCTATGAGGTCTGCAATTATGCACAGGGTCAAGGAAGTGAACTCTGCACCTGCTCAGGAGTACTTTTATCTATTGTTTCACCTACTTCAGAGGTCAAGTGTTCTCCTGGAATGAAATGTGCAGATCAACTCCAGTGGGCCTTGGAACAAATTTAATGGGTTTTTGAACAAACATATATGTGTATATATACCATATGCTAAACCCATAGACTGTGACTTATATACCATGATCACTGGATTCACATACAGTAGTAATCTAAAACAAAACTCTGGCATTCTTGCTTAGTGAACTCACTATAAAAAGATTGGTTGCTACAAATATCAGCTGACACTGGAAAAAAGCTAAGATAGATTTTTTTGCGGGGGGGGGGGATTCTACAGTTCTGGAGATGAGCCTCGACACTCTACAGTTTACTCCAAACTTGCTACGGCTCACCAACTTCCCTCTAATTGCCAGGGGACCCAGAACAGTCTCTCAAAGCCAATCTTAACAACCAGGAAGATTAATGTGGGAGAAGGTGGCTTTTATTTATATCTTATATACCCTTCAGTTTCCGAAAGATGAAGTAGTAATTTGCCAAAATCTGTCTTCCAGCCTCCTAAAAGTTTTTTTCTCTCCTCATTTTGTTATTGTCAAGATGCTTGGGAATATTGTTTGTTTCAGAGGTGGGTTCCTGCCAGTATGCTCTTGCCTGTTGGTCGCCGCAGAGCCGAAGAAGCCGGTGGCGTTCGTGGCGCGGGGCTTCCCCCGCCCGCTTTCCCCCACCCGCCTGGATGCTGCCATTTGCGTTCTTTTGCCCTTTGCTCAAGCAGAACGCTTTGCGCATACGCAGAGGGCAAAAGAACACAAATGGCGGCATCTAGGCAGGCGGGGGAAAGCGGGCGGGGGAAGCCCTGCGCCGCGAACGCCACCGGCTTCTTCGGTTCTGCGGCGACCAACAGGTAAGAGCGTACCGGCAGGAACCCACCTCTGGTTTGTTTGTTTGATTTTTTTCTTTTCTTTTTTCCCTGTCAAAGGTGTGCTGTTCCTCTATTTCGCATCTCTCCACTTTTATGTTACCTAGTGATTATGGGGGCCTACAAACCAGGAGACTGTGAGTTCTAGTTCGAGCTTAGGCATAAAAGCCAGCTGGGTGACTTTGGGCCAGTCACTGTCTCTCGGCCCAATCCACCTCACAGGATAGTTGTTGAGGGGAAAGTGGAAAGAGGAAAGAGTATTACGTATGTTCGCCGCCTTGACTTACCATATTTTTCGGAGTATAAGACGTACCGTTTTACCCCCAAAAAGAGGGTGAAAACTTGGGTGCGTCTTATACACACAATGTAGCCCCACCCACCCAGCCACCCCCACCCTTTGGCCTCTCCCTCCCAGCAATTTACCTCCTTGCAGCAAACAGCGCAGAGCCTTATTAGCACAAGCAATTATCAGCATCCTGACTCTCAGCTGAGAGGCTGCAGCCACGTGCTAAAATGTCAGTGAAACTAAAGCTGCAAGGAGGCAAATTGCTGGCAGGGAGAGGCAGAATTTTATTTTCTTGTGCTAATGAGTTGCTGAAATGATGCAAGGAAGTAAATCAATAACTATAAATGTCTGTAGAATGTTCAAACGATTAGACTTATTTTTAAAAGACTACTTCATTATTGTTCTAGAAAACCTAACAAAATGAAGAAGCTTTTTAAAATAAATGCTTGATCTGAAGAGGCTCAGTGCTATTGTATCTTCTTTTAAATAGCAGAGAATAATTCCAGAAAGCCACATCAATTTTAACAGCTTCTGTACAAGTATTGTCTGAAATGTAACAGTGTCCTGTTTAGTATTAAGATAAGGCAGCTGGGTTAAACCCTGACTTAGTCATGTTTGATCTATTTAAAGAATTGGGAGGAGTTAGTGTGATTACATTTAAGAAAACTTTGTGGCATTAATATACTGCCATAATGTACATTTCTCCAATTCTTTGCTATTTCTATGGGTCAAGCACACATGCACAGAAATACACAGCAAACAGTGTATATCATCTGTGCTGTTTGCTGTTTGGCAAATTGCTGGGAGGCAGAGGCAGAATTTCCCCCCCTTGTTTTCCTCCCCCAAAACTAGGGTGCGTCTTATACTGCGGTGCGTCTTATACTCCGAAAAATACAGTACTTATTTTATAAATGCAATGCGTTATTTTCAGGGTTTGCCAGAAGAATGCATGAAAAAGCAGACACTGGGAACCAAAAGTGGCTCTGGAGTAACAGGTTGCAAATTGGACTTTCTATAGTTTTATTCCCCCATGAATGGTGTTTTTAATAATGTTTTAATAATGTTTTTAATTTTTAAATTGTTATCACTGTTTTTTTTACTGTACGTTTCTTATCCATGTTGTACGCCGCCCTGAGTCCTATGGGATTGGGCGGCCTATAAGAGCGTTTATAAATAAATAAATACAATAAATATTTTGTGGTGGTTTTCCATCTTCCTGAAGGACGGGTTTAATTTGGTGTAGGGCAGGGGTGTCAAACTCGATTTCATTGAGGGCCGCATCAGGGTTGTATTTCACCTCGGGGGGAGGGGGCATTTATTCTAGCCTTTTTCCCTTGCCAAATGAATTTTAAAGTTATTTTATTTAATTCTTCAAAGAATTTTTTATTTAATTTTATTGGGATTGTTTGGTATAAATATAAAATTTTGCGTAAAATATTCATTTTAATGGTGGCAATTCTTCCTATTAAAGATAATTGTAGCTTTGCTCAGTTTTCCAAACCTTTCTGAATCTGAGATAATAAATTCATATAATTGTCTTCTTTTATGGAGGAACATTTTGCGGTCAGCCAAATCCCTAGGTATTTTGCTTTTTTAACTATTTGGAATTCTAATAACTTCTCTAATTCTTTGTTTTGATTTTGTGTGAGATTTTTGGTTATCATTTTTGTTTTGTTTTTGTTTATTTTTAGCCCTGCAACTTTTCCAAAATTCCTGTAATTCTCGAATCAGTGCTATCCCTGTTTCCAGGGGATCTTCAATTATGAACGCCGTATTGTTGGCGAATGCCTGTAATTTATATTCCTCTTTTCTAGTTCTCAGTCCTTTTATATTTCGATTTTCTCTGACTTGTTTTAGTAAGATTTCTAATGTGAGCATAAATAACAGCAGTGATATTGGACATCCTTGTCTGACCCCTTTATTTATATTAATTTTTTTCGTTGCTTCTCCATTTATTAGTATCTTCGCTGTTTGATTTGAATATATTGCCTTGATCATTTTAGTAAATTTTCCTCCAAATTTCATCATATCCAATTGTATATTAAGAAATTGCCAATTCAAGTTGTCAAACGCTTTTTGTGCATCAACCAGTATCAGAGCAAATTGTTTATCTGGATGAGCTTCGTAATATTCTAGTATGTTTAATATAATTCTTGTATTATTCCTTATCTGCCATTTAGGAAGAAATCCGTTTTGGTCTGTATGGATAATTTTATTTAATATTTTTTAAAGTCGTTCTGCTATGATTGTCGCAAATATTTTATAGTCTACGTTCAACAGCGAGATTGGCCTATAATTTTGAATTTTTTGGATTCTTTTGGAATTAATGTTATGAGCGCTTTTGTCCATGAATTTGGCATTTTTGCTCTTTCTAACGTTTCGTTATATATAATCTAGCATGATTTCTTCTAATGATTCTTGAAAGGTTTTATATATCTCAGCGGGAATTCCATCCGGTCCTGGTGTCTTATTATTTTTTTGTTTTTTAATTGCCTCTTTCATTTCAACTAATGTTATCTTTCCGTTTAACATTCCTTCCTTCCTTCCTTCCTTCCTTCCTTCCTTCCTTCCTTCCTTCCTTCCTTCCTTCCTTCCTTCCTTTCTTTCTTTCTTTCTTTCTTTCTTTCTTTCTTTCTTTCTTCTTTCTCTCTCCTTCTCCTTCTCCTTCTCCTTCTCCTTCTCCTTCTCCTTCTCCTTCTCCTTCTCCTTCTCCTCCTCCTCCTCCTCCTCCTCCTCCTCCTCCTCCTCCTTCTTCTTCTTCTCCTTCTCCTTCTCCTTCTCCTTCTCCTTCTTCTTCTCCTTCTCCTCCTCTCTCTTTTAACATTTAACAAGAATGCAATGGAACTACAGCCTACAGTTTGATTAAGTGCAATTGTCACCCCATGTAGCTATTACAAATTGCAGAGAGTAGAAAGATATTGCGGGACGATTCACATGGCAGAGATTAAGGGCTGCTAAGAGATGTAGGCTCATAGACGTTAATCACTAGTGAGCTTGTGGGTGTATTCACACATACTCCTTTCCAAACAATTCAGGCAGTTTTTGAAAGTTTATCTTCAGAGTGGAACAGATTTCGTCTCATGACACAGTTAAACCAATCAACAATTCAATAGGACGTAGTGTAGTACTATATTAGCATGTAATTAGCGTGTATTAGCACGTATTAGTATAATAGCATGAATTACAAAGTCTGTGATATAATTACCAGGACAAACATCATATGTCAGCTATCTACTTACCTTCTATAGGAAAGACGTGCAACCTATTTTCAAAGCCACTCTGCAAAAGATCAGTTCAGGTTATTATTAAAGAGCTAGCTAGACTTTTCCTGCATCTCATAGTCTGGACTTTTTGAATCATAGAATCAAAGGATCATAGGGCTGGAAGGGACTTTGGAGATCTTTTCATCCAACACCATTAGAGGAGGTCAAGTCAGGAGTGTTTATACCATGGGCAGGTTGCTCCTACCTCGCTACCGGTGCGCTGCCATGTTGCGCATGTGCGTGCTTTCTATACACATGCCCCCTCGCCCCCCTGGAAGCAAAATCTCGCCGAAATCTTGGGAGGGGACGTGCACGCATGCACGATTTTGGTAATTTTTTGCTTCCGTGCATGCGCGGAAGTGAAATCTCACCAAAATCTCTCTCGCACGCATGTCCCCTCACAAGATTTCGGTGAGATTTCACTTTTGCGCATGCGCAGGAAGCAAAAAAAGGCGAAAAATTCACGAAAAAAGATGGTGCCATGAGACAGACCGGCAAGGATGGCACCAGAGCAGTTTCGCAATCCGCCGGCCACTACCGGTGCCATAGAGAAGACAGCACCGGTAGGAACCCACCCCTGCTTTATACCATCATGGACAAAAGGATGTCTGATCTTTTCTTGAAAACCTCCAGTGATGAAGCACCCAGGAGCCAAGACTTATATGTTATGGATTGAGTAGGATTCCCGCCATTGTCTGCACAGACCAGTAATGTTACTTACTTCATTCTTCTGGTGCCTGTTGTTGATTCTTCTGCATATGTATTGTACAGGTAGTCCTCAATTTACAACCATTTGTTTAGTGACTGTTCGAAGTTCCAAAGCGCTGAAAAAAGTGACTTACGACCCGTTTTCATATTTACAAGCTTTGCAGCTTCCTCATGGTCACATGATCAAAATCCCTATGCTTGGAAACTGGCATGTATTTATGACAGTTGCAATGTCCCAGGATCATATGATCACTAAGAGCCGTGGTGGTGCAGTGGTTAGAATGCAGTACTGCAGGCTACTTCTGCTGACTGCCGGCTGCCTGCAATTTGGCAGTTCGAATCTCACCAGGCTAAAGGTTGACTCAGCCTTCCATCCTTCCGAGGTTGGTAAAATGAGGACCCAGATTGTTGGGGGGGAAATATGCTGAACTCTGTAAACCGCTTAGAGAGGGCGTAAAGCACTGTGAAGTGGTATATAAGTGTAAATGCTATTGCTATTTTGCAACCTTCTGACAAGCAGTCAATGAGGAAGCCAGTTACATTTAATAACTGTGTTACTAACAACTGCAATGATTTACTTAGCAACTGTGATGAGAAAGGTCGTAAAACTGGGAGGGGGATTCATTTAATAACCGTCTTTACTTAATGATGAAAATTTGGGGCTCAATTGTGGTTGTAAGTCTAGGACTACCTTTATGTTCCGATAATAGTTTGTTACTCTACATGTTACTCTTCATAAAAAAGTTGTAGCTATATCTTGGTTTTCTTTTTTTATTAAGGAGAGATTACTTATTTATCCATCCATCCATCCATCCATCCATCCTTCCTTCCTTCCTTCCTTCCTTCCTTCCTTCCTTCCTTCCTTCCTTCCTTCCTTCCTTCCTTCCTTCCTTCCATCCATCCATCCATCCATCCATCCATCCATCCATCCATCCATCCATCTTATATATATTGAATCATCAATTTTATTGTTGAATGTTAACCATCTTTGCCTCTGTTGTGGCCCACCGGCAGCCAGTGGAGCTGGTGGCAGACTCGGACGATGAGGAGGTTGGGGAGGAACTTGGGCCAGTTCTGGAGACTGGGGAAGGCTCTGATGGATGCTCTGTGTCAGATGCAGAGATAGAGCCAGGGCCGTGTGACATTTCCCAGCCACCGGAGAGGCAGCTGCCTTTGGAGGCTGATATGAGTGAGGAGGAAGAGCAGCTGGGGCCTGTTCCAGATGCATGTATGCACAGAGCAGTTAGGATAGGTGAACAATGGAGGACAAGGAGTCGACTCGGGAAGCAAAGCAGACGTGGACACTGAATGGCCCCTCCCTGGCTGGGGAATAAATAGAAGGAAAGGGGAGTGGTTGTTGTAGGAGACAACAGTTTGTATTTCTGAAGATTTTGCTCATTGTGTTTTGTGTCACAAAGACTGCTTACTAGAACTTAATTTTGCAGTCTTTCAGCTGGGAACTCATGGTCTTGCAATTATCGCAAGGAATTGATAAGGTCTGTTACTGTAGTTAAGTCCTTGAAGAACTATTGCCTGGACTTTTCAGTGGGTGAATGCAATAAATTCACAAAAAATAAATAAAGAGGGGGTTTTCGTGACCAGGAGTCTGTTTCTTGCTTCTGCTAAGGCTGGGTCAGACTCAGAACAGCCTCTTTTATAATTTTATATATAGTTTTTATGTTTTAATATTTTATTTGTATATAATCCAATTCTGCATGAATGTAAGGGAGATGGACAGTGTCTAAAATTGATAAATAAATAAACAAATAAAAGGAGTAATGTCAGGTGTGAAAGATCAAGTCCCCAGATGGATATCCAATTAAACTAATTTATTGCTACTCACGTATGCAGAGGAATCTTCTCAATTAATGGTTAGCACCTGTTAGGAGTTAGATAAGGGTCAACTGAATTCAAGGAAAGTTGAACTGAGTTCATTTGTGGCTAGGTTGATCTCTCTTTTAACTCCACCCCCAGGTTCTGCCACTCTTAATAGTGGTATATTCCACAATACTCACTCTGGATAACTAATCTAAGATTAAAATTCATAATATAAATAATAGTATCATATATCTTATAAGTAGAGAATGGGATGGGATGGGATGGAATAGGACAGGACAGGACATGGTGGCAACCAAAGGCAACATGAATCTTCAGTAATTGCACATGAATCTCAGGGCCTCAAAAACTTGCACAATCCATTAACATCTTGATCGTACTCTATTAATAGAGTGGCAATTGCCACTAATTCAAAGATCAGGATAACCTACGAAGAATCTAAGCCCTAATTTGTTGTGCTGAAAACTCTTTTCTGGCACCTGACCTGACCTTGACCAGGCAGCTTGAATTTCCTACTCCCGCTGGCAGATGGAACCCTGAGTTAGTATTTTTGTTTGTAAAGAAAAGCCTTTAAGTAATAATCAATAAGATAAAATTACCTTGAATCGAGTGGGAGTTATTTAATTTGAGAGTGCAAATCAAGCCAAATTAAATGCAACTAATGAACCTCTAATAGAAATCTAACAATACTGAAATAATTCCTAAGAGGTAAGAAGAAGCCTATTATCACCGAGGACTCAAGTCTCGGAATTTATCATCCAACAATGCTCATGTTAATAGAATGGAATGGAATGGAATGGAAGGGAAGGGAAGGGAAGGGAAGGGAAGGGAAGGGAAGAGAAGAGAAGAGAAGAGAAGAGAAGAGAAGAGAAGAGAAGAGAAGAGAAGAGAAGAGAAGAGAAGAGAAGAAGAGAAGAGAATAGCTTTATTGGCCAAGTGTGATTGGACACACAAGGAATTTGTCTTCGGTGCATAAGTTCTCTGTACATAAAAGATATAAGTGATGAATCCTGATCATAGTAATCATAAATACATTCATCTTGAATCATAAGATACAACACTCAGTGATAATCATAGGATACTAAATAAGCAATCAAAACCATACTAGGAAACTAAATAAAACAATATAAATTGTAAGATACAAACAACAAGGTTATAGGCATAAGTAGAAAAGAAGATAGGTAATAGGAAGGATGAGAAGAATAGTAAGTTAAAGGAATGCTATTCCATGTAATTTTATCACGTCTCAT
Source organism: Diadophis punctatus similis (assembly GCA_023053685.1). Lineage (NCBI taxonomy): Eukaryota > Metazoa > Chordata > Lepidosauria > Squamata > Dipsadidae > Diadophis > Diadophis punctatus. The sequence continues at coordinate 7,738,702 of JALIGW010000002.1, forward strand.
CTTATAACCAAGCCAGTTCCATCTTAAACATCCATTTCAGTTTCTAGGTTCTATCGCTTCAGCTTTCTATCACCGTTCCTGGCAATTTCATGTTGCATTTTGCCGTCTTTGGCATCAAGGCCACATTTCCCCATTAACTGCCACAAATTTTCTTAAATAACACATGTCCAGATCAGGGGCTGGTTCCTAAATTTTTTACTACCACTCTGTGGGCGTTGCTTAATTTTGTGGGCATTGCTTAGTTTTGTGGGTGTGGCTTGACAGTCATGTGACCGGGTAGGAGTGGCTTGACGGTCATGTGACTGGGTGGGCATGGCTTCATAATCATGTGACTGGGTGGGTGTGGCTAAGTGGTCACGATCCTAGTTCCCCCACGAGGATTCCTGCATCCGGACCTTTTACAATCCCCCAAAGGATTAAAAGAAACCAGATTCCATACAGCTCTGAACCCTTAAGGCAAACCAAATACAAGTGGTCCTCGCTTAATGGCCGGTTGCTTAGCAAGTGTTCAAATTTATGACTGACCTCCTCAGAGCTACTTGACCTGTTTTTTGAGTTTTGACAGCCTTATGCATGTACACATGTATGCACGCGTGCACACATACACATTTATGACCAGTTACAACATCCGTGATGTCACCAGCCGGTCGCTACCGATGCTATAGAGTGGACCGCACTGGTAGGAACCCACCACTGGTCCAGATGATCTAATATTGTTTCCTTTTCTTATACAATTTACTCTTGCATTCATCATTTAACAGAGATCATGCAAAAATGGGATAAGAAATATTCCAGCTTTCTCTTAATTAAACATTCAGCACTTCATTTTGAGTGGTCCTTTGAATCTACATAAGCGTTTGGCAAAGATTCCTTGACCCAACTTGCTCGCTTAAGATATTCATGTTAGATTAAAAACTATTTGAATGTTGATTGTCTCTGGTATCAAATGTCTCTTTTAGGTTCCAGGTAGAATATTTGATTTCAGGTTCCTGTACATTATTATTTCACTGTATTTTCAGTTCAGAGCCAGTTTGGTCTAGTGGTTAAAGCACTAGGCTAGAAAGCTGGAGGCCATGAGTTCTAGTCCTGCCTTAGCCATGAAAGCCAGATAAGATAACCTTTGGCTAGTCACTTCTCTCAGTCCAACCCACCTTACAGGGTTGTTGTAGGGAAAATAGGAGAAGAAAAGTGTACAGGATATGTTCACTACCTTGAGTTATTTATAAAACAACAAAGGCAGGATACAAATAAATAAATTAAAAAATTAAATTGGTCTAGATTTTGAACATTGTCTCAACACCAAACTTAACTTAAAACATTTTGGAAATTCTATTCTTGATTGCTGTCAGGTTTGAAAATTACTTTCGCTTCGTGGCAATGGTAAGGAAGAAGCATGTCATATTAATCAGAATAGAGCTGGAAGGAACCTTGGAGGTCTTCTAGTCCAACCCCTTGCTCAGGTAGGAGACCCTATACCATTTCAGACAAGTGAAATGGTATAAAAACCTCCAGTGATGAAGCACCCACCATTTCTGAAGGCAAGCTGACCCATTGTTTGATTGTTCTCACTGTTAGGAAATCTCTCCTAAATTCCAGGTTGCTTCTCTCCTTGATCAGTTTCCATCCATTGTTTCTTGTCCTGCCATCTGGTGCTTTCCAAAGCTTTCTTCTTGTGGCAATCTCTCAAATACTGGGATACTGCTATCATGTCACCCCTTGTCCTTCTTTTCTCTAAACTAGCCATACCCAGTCCCTACAACCGTTCTTCATATGTTTTAGTCTCCAGGCCTTTAATCATCCTAGTTGCTCTTCTCTGCACTTTTTTTCCAAAGTCTCAACATCTTTTTTGTAATGTGGGAACCAAAACTGGGTGCAGTGAAGAGCGCTGAGTTTTCCTTAGTCATCAGCAAAGGTAAACTGGGAGAAAGGCAGCTGGTTCTGAAGCAGAAAACATGCTTCGGATGTCCCATGTTTCATAACATCCCCAAGAACCAGACAGATTTTACAGCACTTTTGATATTTTTTTTTCAAACTAGGGAAAGTTTCTAATGGGAGGTTATTCATGAAAAATCTGTTGGTGACATTTTGGAATCTGGGATTTCTGCCAGAACTCAAATAAAAGGATGATAGGAACAATAACGTCTGCTATTCTTGCTAAAATCAGATACAGATATGTCATTTTTGCAGTACATCTAGATACTTATGTCTTTCACAGTGATCAATGTGCACATTATTGTCAGATCAGAACGTAGACAGGAGAGTATTAATGATACCAAAGATATAAATGACAGGTAGTCTGTTGTTATGGGAAATACATAGAAAGTTGTGCCTGAATGCAGGACCATTTGGGGAAGATGCTGAATGGGTTTGATTGCAAAATCAATCAGAATAAGGGGAAAACTTTCTCCCAGAGGCTGACATAATCTAGATGTGTGAAAAGGGTGTTACTACCGTATTTTTTGGACTATAAGATGCACCGGAGTATAAGACGCACCTTAGTTTTTGGGGAGGAAAATAGGAAAAAAAAATTCTGCCTACCAGCATCCATCTGGCTAGCATCCTTAGCAAACAGCCTGGAACAGGTATATTAGCCTTGCAAAGGCTGCTTTTTTAGGCTGCTTTTTTAGGCTTGCAAAGCTCGGTTTGAAAAGTTGTTTTCAGGCTTGCAAAGCTCAGTTTGAGAGGTTGTTTTAGCCTTGCAAAGGTCCCTTTGAAAGGCTGCATTTATCAGCCTTGCAAAGCTCCATTTCAGAGGCTGGGCGGGGCTACATTCGGTGTATAAGAGGCACCCAGATTTTCACCCTCTTTTAGGGGGACGAAAGGTGCGTCTTATACTCTGAAAAATACAGCAATTTGGGACTGACTTGGCACATCATGAACTGGATGAGTTACCCAACACTTTCCCCTCTTCTCCTCTCCTATTTTCCCATTATTCTCATTTTTCTTTGTATTTCTGTATTTTATATTTTGATCAACTAATACAGTTTGTAATCAAAGGTCAACACATCCCAAGGCTGAAGTAGTTTACAAGCCAAAGCTGAGCAAAGATCACCTTTGGTCTCCAGCTACTAATCTATCAGGAAATGTAAGTCCAAGAGGATCCCAAGTCAGGGACCTATTCCTCAGGGGCAATGTAATCTCCCCCAGAGAAACAAAATGGAGAAGGATAGAAGGATCTTAATATATAAACAGTAGCTTCATTTTACTCCAGTTCAATTTAAACCTGTTCCCTCCCATCTTAGGTCATCACAGCTTCCAGACTGGGTCAAGATTTTGACAGCATCAGCCGTGCAGGTGAGGTTACAATACACAATTGTATATCATTAGCATATTGAAGGTACTGAAATCCCAACTTGGAATACCACAGTTGGAATATTGAATCCAGTTTTGGTCACTGCAATATAAACAGATGTTGAGACTCTAGAAAGAATGCAGAGAAGAGCAACAAAGATGATTAGGGGACTGGAGGCTAAAACATATGAAGAACAGTTGCTGGAACTGGATATGTCTAGTCTGATGAAAAGAAGGACTAGGGGAGACATGATAGCAGTCTTCCAATGAGGGCAGAACAAGAAGCAACAGATGGAAACTAATCAAGGAGAGAACCAACCTAGAACTAAGGAGAAATTACCTGACAGAGCAATTAGTCAGTCGAACAACTTGCCTCCAGAAGTTGTGGGTTAAAAATACTGGAGTTTTTTAAAAAGAGATTGGACAATCATGAAATGGTATAGGATTGCTTGAGGATTGCTTGAGCAGAGGATCCCTCTGCTGCGGCTCCATCGCTCAAAATATGCATCACAACTGCCAATGTGCGACACCCGCCTGGCACGTGATTTATTGAGCTTTTCGACCAATCTTTTTTTCCGGAGTTCAAAATGTTTTTGTTGCACGAGGAAATAAAAAATATGTTTTCTCTGTAGCAGGTCATTGAAATGCAACACACTATAGTCTTTTTATACATAGCATAAAGGTAAAAAATGATATATGCAGTGTTATCTTCATTTTAGATGTCAAAAGGGTTTTTTGGCTCCCGGTGTTTTCTTTTCTGTGGGAAATGGGTCCAAATGGCTCTTTGAGTGTTTAAGGTTGCCGACCCCTGGTCTAGAAAGCCTCCAATGTCCCTTCCATCTCTGTTATTATGATTCTGAGATGATTTCTTCCAGCAGCTAGTACTAACTTTTGCGGCATTCCAGAAGGGAGTGACCCTCATGTTGATCTCTCTTCCCCAGTCAGCATTGAACCACCAGAACAGTGCTTTGAGCTCTGTTGATTTATAGTGAACATTGACTGGGATGTCTGTTGAAACTGTACCTGTCAGGGTTCCAAGTAAGAGCTTTATATGACCAGAGTCATGATGTCATTGGCATTGCAAGTCAATTTCTCCGAGCCCAAATCTGCAACTTGGAATGTCTGTGGAGATTTTCAGTTCATCCAGGTCATGGTTGTCCCAAAGGTGCTTTTTCAAAAGGCAACTGGACTTTGTTTTTCCTTGAAGACATTTTGCTTCTCATCCAAAAAGCTTCTTCAGTTCTTCAGCTTCCTGGGCAGCTGCGCGAGCTGTTGTGGGTGCCTCAAAGTACACCCACACTAAGCCCATCCTTCGCCAGCTGCACTGGCTTCCAATTGGTCTCCAGACACAATTTAAGGTGTTGGTTCTTACCTTTAAAGCCCTATATAGCTCAGGACCAGTTTATCTGCGTGACAGTTTACTACTACATTCCTCCCAGCGCCCTGTGAGATCGCACAGAGTCGGCCTCCTCCAGGTCCCATCAGCTAGACAATGTCGGCTGGCGGGTCCACGGGGAAGGGCCTTCTCTGTAGCGGCTCCAACTCTTTGGAACCAACTGCCACCCGAGATTCATACTACCCCCACCTTACTGGCCTTCCAGAAAGAGCTTAAGACCTGGCTTTTCCGGCAGGCATGGGGCCAATGACCCGAAGATATGTTAGATCTTGTTAGATCGGTCCAGGTATGCATGTTGGAGTGAAAGACCTTTTTAAATAATGATTGTATTTCTTAATATGTTTTTTAAATTGTTTTTACAGATTGTTGTTTCTATACCCTACTGTGAGCCGCCCAGAGTCCCTCTGGGAGTTGGGTGGCGTAGAAATTTTAATAAATTGAAATTCAAATTCAAAAACAAAGTCCAGTTGCCTTTTGAAAAAGCACCTTTGGGTGCAACTTGGAATGTAAGAGGAATAAAGGGTAAAAAGAAATTTAAAGGAAAAATGTGTATATTCCATGTCTCTGATTCTCAGAGAAAGGGGCAAAATGTAATAGAATTAATTATTCATCATTTATTTTATTACTTTTACAAGGTCACCCAACTCTATAAAAATTGCAAATTCTGTCTCTCCAGAAGGCTTTTGATATCGTGTGGCTGGAAGCTAGCTTTTTCAGTAATGACCTTGTCCTTCTGGAATAATTTGCCCCTGGAGATCCAGCTGACACCCAGATTGCTAATAAATAGGACACCTATTAAGCTTATTAATTTAGATCTTAAAGACTGAATAACTATTCTGTGAGATCAACATGGTGCTTTGTGCTTCTCTTTTGGATTGCTTTAATGGTTTTAGTTGTCCATGTTATGGTTTTAGATTTATTTCTAATAAATAGAGCCGGGGTGGTGCAGTGGTTGGAATGTAGTATTGCAGGCAAACTCAGCCCACGGCTTGGAGTTCAATCCTGGTGAGCTTAAGGTTGACTCAACCTTCCATCCTTCTGAGGGGGGGCAAATGAGGACCCAGATTGTTGGGGGCAATAGGCTGACTCTGTAAACTGCTTAGAGAGGGCTGTAAAGCACTGTGAAGCGGTATATAAGTCTAAGCGCTATTGCTATTTCATGTAAGTGGCCCAATTTTTTTTAAAAAACTTGTTAAGAAAACTGATCAAATACAACAGGGAGAAAGCAGAGCTACTTAACACGTTTTTTGCATCTGTCTTTACACAAAGGGGAAAAACAGTCCAACCTATCAAAAACAGCATCACAAAAAACATATTAGGAACACAAGTTAAAATAGGGAAGAAAATGGTAAGGGAACACCTGTCTACCCTAGACAAATTCAAATCACCAGGATCAGATGGATTACACCCCAAGGTTCCAAAAGAACTGGCAGATGAGATCTCAGAACCACTGAACTATATCTTTCAAAGATCTTGGAGCACCGGGGAACTGCCAGAGGACTGGAAAAGAGCTGATGTAGTTCCCATCTTCAAAAAAGGGAAAAAAACAGATCCAGGAAACTACAGACCTATCAGCCTGACCTCAATACCACGGAAGATTTTGGAAAAGATAATCAAGCAATGAATCAATGAACACCTAGAAGCAAACACAGTAATAACCAAAAGCCAACGTGGGTTTGTCAAAAACAGATCATGCCAGACTAATCTTATTGCATTCTTTGACAAAGTGACAAAATTAGTGGACCAGAGGAATGTTGTCGATGCGGTTTACTTGGACTTCAGTAAGGCATTTGATAAAGTAGACCATAACCTATTACTAGATAAAGTAGAAAAATGTGGGATGGATAGCAACACCACCAGATGGATTCAAAACTGGCTAACCAACGGCACTCAACATGTAGTGCTCAATGGAACTGCATCTACATGGAGGAAGTATGCAGTGGAGTACCCCAAGGCTCTGTTTTAGGCCCAGTACTCTTCAACATCTTCATCAATGACTTGGATGAGGGGATAGATGGGGAACTCATCAAATTTGCAGATGACACCAAACTGGCAGGAATAGCCAACTCTGCAGAAGATAGGCTCAAGATACAGAAGGATCTTGACAGACTTGAACAAACAAAATGAAATTCAATGGTGAAAAAAATAAGGTTCTATATTTAGGCAAGAAAAACAAAATACACAGGTACAGTATACTGTATGTGGTACCTTGCTCAACAGTAGTAACTGTGAGAGGGATCTTGGAGTCCTAGTGGACAACCATTTAAATATGAGCCAGCAGTGTGCAGCAGCTGCCAAAAAAGCCAACACAGTTCTAGGCTGCATTAACAGAGTCATAGAATCAAGATCACGCGAAGTGTTGATACCACTTTATAATGCCTTGGTAAGGCCACACTTGGAATACTGCATTCAGTTTTGGTCGCC